>CM032667.1:31155524-31329054 GCA_019095985.1 Streblospio benedicti
GATGTGTAGACTTGAAGTAGAACAAAAGTACAAGTATTTGCTACATATACAGGTTACTGTAAAACTAGAATATTTCGTGGCTTTCAAATTTTGCGATTTTCACCTATAAATTATTTTGTGAATATTTAATTTTGCGGTTTTGGTGCATCCTGCACCTACTTTACATAGGCTATTAATGTTTGCTGACTATTTAAGTTTGCGTTTTTACACCTACCCATGAAATTCGCAGCTTTAAATAAATCATGCACAAGCATTTCTAGTTTTACAGTATGTAAATATGAAAAATAATTAGAAAAAGGAAAATTTTTGCACGACAGCCCAGGTCATTGCCAAGAAGGTCAAATTTTAAAGACAGTAATATGAATTGTCAAAGCAGATCATAAACATGTTTTATTATGAAAAAATAATCCTGCAAGTTTCAAGTCACATATTAAGAATAGTTAAAAGCAAATAATAATATTTTAAATTAAGTGTAAAATATCATAACATTTACGTCATTTATATACAGTTAAACACCAGCACAGACAATTCGTTATTCTCACACCATATTTACCAATACCATGCTCAAACAGTTAAAAGAAATCATACTATTTTTAGAAAACGAGTATCATTACCGCACTTACATATTTGCAAACAACATCTTTACATTTTTGACTTAGCTATTCTTAAAATATAAAAACTTGATCCAAAAATAAATGTAAAACATTCTTTAACTTATGTACAATTTTTTACATAATATCATGATTACTAGCTACAGCATACAAACTATTTTATATCACTTGCTGAAACCAGCAACAAGGTTCAATCTCAGATTGTAAACAGGAATGTTTGTTCATGATGGTCCATTGCATTTCTTATATCACAATGATTTGTATAAAAAGTCTCATTCATTTCAATGCATATAAAATTGATTTAGAATAGTTATAGGTAAAGCACTTTCAAATTTACATCCAAATGAATTCCAAGAATAATACGAAACTTTAAAGAAAAAAATTCTACATTCAACAGTAGGCAACAAATTCAATTATCTAAAATTGAAGTGCATGATACACATTAATGGTATCCCAAGTTAAGAAAAAAAAGTCGTTGCAATATACCCTTAAACGTGAGCAATAGATGAAGATCTTTGATTATGTGTCAGTTTTCTAACTGCTTACAGTTCATCATGAGCTATAACTTTTATCTCAATGTGACCAGCTTCCTTCTGTGGCTTCCATTCTGCTAACTGTGCATATCTCTTCAGCAGCTTTTCCCAGTAGCAGCTAATGTCTTCCATTCGTAGATGTTCCATGATAAATTCACGTCCTCGAATGGCTATTTCTTGTGCAATATCATCATTTTCCTTTGCAAACATAAGCAGCTCTTTCATATCAGACAGATCTTGCTTGACAGGTATATAATGTACCCAAGGCTTCATAGCAGGATAGAAAAATTCCAACCAGTCTTCACCTACATGGAACACCAGTGAATCACACAGAAACAAATGCTTGAATCTGAAAGAAGCCGCCACTCCTCTGAAGTTGAACAAGTATTTATATTCACAGTGATCTTCAAGGGGAATTTCTTCAGCAGGTTTAGCACCAAGGGTGTCTTTTTCAGATTTCCAAGCTTGGTTTTTTGTATATTGGGCCTCTGCCAGCTGTGGTTCAGCTCTGGATAGCAGGATGAGGGGATCTCTTTCGGCACTGGTTCTTGAGCCACGGAAAAATGCTTTGGCTTTCTTTATTTCCCATGGAAATTTCTTTGCTTTTGCAGGGATTATTTCTCTTTGCTTGTCCCATCGCCCAAGACCTATGATTGAAATGATCATTATAGGCAGCTATCTATTAATGGAAAAAAAAAATCTTACAGTTGCATTGATCAATTGTGTGTAATTGATCTTGTAATTAAATATTTTATAACTGGCTCAATGTCATGTTTTGCAAGTAGATCTTTATGCTTTGAGAATGACGTGTAGTCAAAAACTGTTATTATGGTTTCATGCACCAATCACAAAATTTCCAATAAGTTTTTTTAAATTCTATTTGTTTGGCGTACAGTAGTTTGTTTCATATCAAATTTATTCTCTCATTTCTTTTGCTAGCATTAAATTTGTGCAAAAGATCTAAATAAATTTCAAATATTAATTAAGGATATGTTTTAATGTTAAAGTTACAGAAACACTACTTTCAAAACAAGTAAAACATATTATGTAGATACATTATGTTGGTATCTACATATTATGAATTCAGAAACTATTAAACTTCTAGAAAAAGATAAGTAAAAACATAAAATGAATAAGGAATATTAGGCAGAATTTAGACCAGTACAGTATGTATGCTTTTAATACATCTAAGGCTGTGGTATTAATATAAGATTAGTAGAAAATTAAATTGATAATTTGAACTTATGTGATTTATGTACAAAGAATATCTGACTGACCACTTCTCGGACCACTTTCATGAATAATGTTCATCAATGAGATTGAATAAATATTGGGGACTAGAGCAGTGCACACCCATCTCGTATGTTTTCTAAAAAAGATATTTAGCATCCAAACAAGTACCAAATAATATTACTACTTTGAACACAATAGTTTCTTCCGGTGCAAAGTGTAAAAAAAGATTTTTTCGTAAGATCTAATATAAATAAACATGTTCAAATCGCATATTATGGCCACCTACGGGATGGGTGGGCACAAATTATTTCATAACAAAATGCATCATAGATCATGTAAAATCAATGAACCATAAAAATTGTGTTCATCTTACGAAAATACAAGTAGCTTCCTTTTGACACCTTAAACGCTATTGTTGGTTCATTAAAAGCTGTGCTACGATGGTTTAAACAAAAAAAATATACGGGATGGGTGTGAGGTGCTCTATATAACATTTACTGTAACAAATATTCCTTGTATAATAATTAAAATCCCATAAGTTCAGATTTTTTTGTTATTCCTTTATTCATTTCATGTTTTGGCATGATTTGAAAAGGAGTGTAACTCTGCGAGTGTAACATTAAAATATATCCCAAATTAATATTTCAGATTTTTTTGACAAATTGAAGAGTAACAAAAGAAATGGGAAAACAAATTTGATACATAATAAAGCTGTGAAAAGTGAATATAAACTTTAATTTTAGTGCGGTGAAATTTTTTTTCGTAATTATGAATATTGCCTGAAGAAACATGGCAAAATATCAACCTTTCCTCAATAATCAATATATTTGACACCAGCTTTATTGATTTTGTTGTTGTTGGATTTGTGGCAACATCTCATTGGTCGATATAACCAGACATGCATGTGTCAATAACAATCTTGCAATTAAGGAATTAATCAAATTGAATATATTACATATGACCATGTTATCATGTATAATTTTAAGAATTTGATATATTTTAATTCAACTTTTGTTACATCTCTTTCGAGTTTCTGTGTAAATAGGCCTATTCAAGAGGAAATGCAAATTATATTGCAGTTTTATCAGCTATATTGAATCAAGTTTAATAAATCCCTTTATTAATTAATCTTGTAGTTGTATAGGAAAGCAACTTATTTATACATGTAAAAATCAAACAAACGTAACAGTCAAATAACAAGATGAATTTCACATAAATTATAAAAAATCATCCTTACCGTGGGATAAATTGGCCACACTGCGGGTCCTCCCTCCCAAAACGTCCACGCAGGGTACATGATGTCGTAGTTTTCTCGGTTCACTTTGCTGAAGGAAAACACGGGCAGTGGCTTCTGCCATTTCGGAGACTGCGGCCAATCTCTCACATTGACGATGAACTCCATGTCTGGAAGTCTGTACAGGATTTGTTTCATAAAACGTTCGATTCCTTGGCATCGAGCTGGGAAAAAGCATTTTTCGTCACGAAAAAGCCGGTGGTTGATGATTTGATAATGACTTCCTTTAGATTTTGCTTCGTCAAATAGCTTCTTCGTGATTCCACCACTAAATGGTTCCATGTCATGATCAATCACATCAGCATGGCAAGAACACTCCGGATCTGTTACATTACATGGTTTGTAGTCTGCTAATGCTTTGCGTATTTTTTTTAAATACTTTTCCCATTTTCTATTCTCTTTTTTATCCTCTGCATTCACATTTGACCAAACAAGGCACGCAATCAATGTCAGCACTAATAACCTGTGTGTCATGCTGAAGAACTTCACACTCATTCTACTGTAACAACCTTTCACTTCAACTGCAGATCAGCTAATGATGAAACAGTGAATAAATGTACTTACAAGTATATCTGTATCCAAATGGTGATGTTTGCTAATATTGTTTGTATTATTAAGAAATATCTGTAGAGTAATGGTTACAAATATTATAAAGATAATAGTATTTTAAAGCTTTTGTGTAAAGAATAAGCTTGTATTAACTGCAGTTGAAGTACTTTTGGAAAACAAATTCTATAATGGTTTTGTAACACTATGCAAACCGCATGTTCATGAAGAAGGTGAAATCAATATTTCATGTCACTGTACTTGATGAGTTCTCTGAGTTATGAAATATTTAGACATATTATTGAATTTCTTACCAGCAAAGCAGCAAACACAACTTTTAGAGACGATTAGTCATTGATTTCATATAATTTTGCCATGTGTGTTGATTAATAACTGTAAATTTCAAGTGACTGACTTTGTTTAGAAAAAGATAGGTGTCTGTATATATTGCCTGTATAATGTCTATAATATCTACCAGGACAATAATACATATAGAACATATTGCTAAGATTGTTTAACTAAATTACAACATTACTAAAATACATTACTAAAATACATTGCAAAATACATTGCTTTTACTGACGATAAGTAATGTACATCTTGTGCATTCACGTGTTATGATGGACTTAGAGCCGGCTGTGAATGGGGTGGTATTTAAATTGCTCTAGATATTTCAATAGGTTGTTTAAATGACAGAAACTTGCAGAATGCACAAAATGAATCATTTTGCTTCTGTACAAGCATACTTGTTAGCCCACTGAGCATAACATTTAAACAATTTTCACTACAAGTGTTTTTAATTCATGCCTTATATAAAACATGGCTTGATTGATCTATTATAGTAGATTTTTTGGGGTGTGCTCAATTTTGTAATGCATCCCTTACAGTATATATTTGTATATGGTCCACCCCATATATTGATGCCGGGTATTTGATATGTATGGTCAAGGATACTCCTTGATATGGTAAACAATTGTTTGGTGTTAGTGATCGATGTTACATTATAAATTATAGTGTCATGTTTCTGCTGTATAGTGTAATTGGTCTTGAAAGTGAAAATGAAATTTTAAGAAAACATAAATTTTTGACTTTATTAGTATTTCGTTTGGGGGGGGGGGGGGGGGGGGGGGAGGTGTCGTAGGTGAGGGGGTCATCCAACTTTTCTGATTCCTTTTCGGGGGGTCACTGAAGTTTTTTTTTCCACGCTAGTATATTTTTTCAAATATTTTCTTTTAGCATTTGTCAAAAAATGCAATGACTATGTAGAGGACTTTTGCTATAGATATTTTACGTCAGCTGGTGAAAAGGAAAAACTTGAGCGCACAGTGTTCAAATTTGTAATTAAATCCAATTGATAAATGAAGATAGTATTTAGAGTGGAATCTAATATTAATAAATAATTATTGAATAAAAATAAAGAATATAACAATAACTTAAAAGATGGTGTCAAATATTAATAAATCTGTATAAAATTTTAATGATAGAAGTGAATACATTTTGAGAACTTTCTTATTTAAATTTATTCAGAAGTAGGTCAACAAACAGAGGCGGTAGTTTTGAACTTTCTTATTTCACAAGTTGTTTAAAATCTTACAGTAAACCCTGCCAGACAGAGGATTTTATTTGTGTTTAGATATGGCAGAATTAATAGACATGGAATTACAAATAGAAAAGTTAAAACAACAGCTTGAAAAGCAGTCTAAAGACTTAAATTTGGCAGGAGAGATTGGAAAGCAGTTATTAGAAGCAAATAGTGAACTGTCAAGTAAAATTGAATCTGATGCCAAGAAGCATTCAGCGATTGTTGAAACACTTGAACAAGAGAAATATTCTCTGCAATTAAAGTTAGAGCAGCGTCAGCATATGGAACAATCACTGTCTGAGGAATTGGAATCTTTGAGGTAAGTTAAACTTGGAGCTATATTTCAATGAAACCACTGTCAGTGACAGTGTTACAGTGTCAGTGCCACTGACACTGTTAGAATTTAGATCTACTACTACTAATAGCTGCTATGGCTATATTTAGTTCTCATGGGGGTTGACAAGGATTTACAAGGTAGTGGACACCAGGGCCACTAAGTTTGAATATTAAGTGGCCCTTGTCAAAATTAGGCAGCCGGACATTCAGCCTAATACTAAAACACGGGACGGAACGGACCACGGGACGGTACATATATTAATAATAACGTCCCGCGGATGTCCGGGCGTCCCCGGGCGTTCGTGTGAGTTAATTAATGGTGATATCCATCGTTTTCTATGGTAGCTATAGTGTTCCGTGTTTTCAAGGGCTCTGACCATCAGACATAACGTCCCGTGGCGTCCCGTGGTGTCCCGTTATCACAGAGAATAAATCTGAATGTTAGGCTATCACCGGTTTTTGTTGGGATGTACTTTACCAAACATTCAACCACAGAGCTACGTAAATACAAGCTTTGTGCACGGTCATATATATGCCAGTGACACCATCATCACAGTGTAATGTGATTACCAGGATCAAATGTTGACCTTTGCCAAATGGACCTGTGTTCATTATTTGAACACCTGGTCCTTGCATGGGTTCTGCTCTCCTTAAACAGACGCTCAAGCAAGATTGCATGCCACTAATACGGGGAAACTGACTTTTGCATACTGCCATGCAGTTGTCAATGTCATTCAACCAACCATCCTCCTCCTCTCCATTTACAAGAGCACGTACACGAACGTTGTCAGCATTCCGCCAGCCGTCCCATCTCCGTCCCGGCGCCGTTCCGTCCCGTGTTCCGTTCCGTCCCGTATTTTAGTAGACGCCTTATCTTCAAGACAAAAATAGCAATCTCAATAAGCAATGGGGTGGGTGCCAGTAATGTACGTTCACATGCAAGCGATATCGCAAGTAGCGTAGCAACGAAGCCACTGGTGATTTTTGCAATCATATATAATTTGAATAGGAGACTAAGGAGTGCTCAAGTGCAAGCGACGTCTGCATCACCCAGGTGATTTTCACGTTCAAGTAACAGAAAATTCACCTGATGCTATGTAGTTTCATCACTTGGATGTGAACAGTGCAGTTCAGAGATATGAACGAAAAGATCTCTTGTCGCGCTGTCACTAGTTCGCTTCATGTTTTAAAATATCGCCAGTGATGTTGCTTGCATGCAAACTCATAATGATAATCACCATGTCATCTCATTCCCTGGACGATTTACATCACTTACATGTCAACATACACTATGAATTAGAAAGATTCAAATGATTATTTGACAAAAGTCTAAGTTATTTGAAAATAAATGTACAATTTTGAATATAATGCACCAGCAAAAAGCTGGAAACTTATAGGGTAACCCAGCCAGTTTTCATGTAGCCTCAGACTACAGGGCTACCACATATGTCAAACCCTGCATATACATTTTTTTTGTATTTATTATTTACTTTTCTGAATATTGGATGTATGCACTGCATCATCTTATTTACACTTACATTATCTACTTGGTAATAATTAAGGAATAGATATGTCTAAAGCAGGCAATGGAATCCGATCATGAACTTTATTTTCAATTATGTGGTTTCAAACAGTTACCAGTAAAATTGATACGGTTAAAATATATATGACTATCTACCCGGTATGTCAATATTCATTCTAAATACATTATTATTTATATTATGTCAAAATTTCGATGATGTTTGATTGATATGTTTAAAACAAGTTCACGAATTTTACCTTCGTTCACAAATTTCTTTTGAAGAGTAGCTATAATCTAAATGAATATTAAAATGTTTGAAATTTAATAAGCAAATCAAATGGAGTTTTTTTTTCTCTTTCAGGTCAGAGTTGAAGAAGCACAAAGAATCTCACAAACAGTTTATAGAAGTGGAGTATCCTACCAAAATATCTGAGCTGAAGAAGCAGAAACAAGTGTGTGAAGTTTAGTTTAAAAAAGTCAATGAATAAGAGTTTTAAGACTGAAATTTTGTTTCATCGTCAATAACTCAACTTATTTTTTAAAATGACCACTGTCTGAAATTAAATGTGTATGTATACAAACGAGTTCACAACATTGGAGTTATGAACATTATGTCAGTTTTTTTATTTCCCAACATCGTAAGTTTAGTAAAATGTGTTCCTTATTCTGTACAGGATGTAGAGAACGATCTGGAAAAAGCTCAGCAAGCTGAGAAAAAGCTGAAAGACACGATTAAAAGTCTCCAGGCAGAAGTGGCCGATACACAGGACCAGCTTAAAATGCAAATGAATCGGCTCAATGAGACGTGCTCAGATGAGACGGCTGCTCTGCACACACAGTTGGCACAACTGGAGGCAGAAAAGGTGTGTTAACAATTGTCTGGCGTCTCAAATGATGTCTGTGTCTTTAACCGTGAAACAAACATTTAAGTATGTTTTCCAAATATAGAGGACTTGGTTAGACTCAACAAGTCAACACCCCACTATAACTAACATTGCCACACCCTCAAGTTCCAAATATCACCCCAAAACGCCAACTTAGTCGCCACTAATACACATACACATGCACAGTTAAAAATTTTTCCTGATGACAGCCGCGAAGCTCGCTGGCATACATGGTCGGGCACAAGTCATCCGTCTCCATATGACTAGTGCGTGTTTTATCCTCCAGGCGTCGCTGCTGCGTGAGCTGGGTGAGCTGCAGGCGCTGGTGGAGGCGAGTGCTGGGGAACACGAGCGCCTGCGCAGTGCCGTGGCAGAACAGCACGAAGAGGCGCAGCAGGCACAGTGCCAAGCCACAAGCTACTACAACACGCTAGAGAGGGCACGGGAGGAGGTCCAGGAACTCAAGGTACACACTGATGTCACTGATCAGCCATCTTGACACTGAAACGAGTCACCTTGCCATGTGACCAGAAAGTTGAAAACAAAGCCTGAGTTAGATTATGCATGCTAAATGCTGTTTTTTCCATTCTTAAGTGACATGCGGTACATGCTTCAATTAAAACATCAGAGACACACATGTGTGAAAGGGGTCCATGGGCTAGGAGCTTTGTGATCAAGTGTGTTATTGTCATTGTTAATTGTTATTTATTATTAACACAAACTATGTTTGTAGTATTTGACAAAAAGTAGTGTAATGTAATGTGCGTTTTTTCAGGTGGAGCTTGATATGGCTCGTATGGAATCTCAAGACCAAAAGAAGAAGGGTAACTCTCTCTTCAGCGAAGTCGAAGACCGAAGAATAGAAGCTGAGAAAAATCTCATCTCACTCAAGGTAGGAGATCATGATAGCGCTATATGAGGCTTTTACTGCACTCATCATACAGTAAGAAGTTCTATTCTAGATCCATGATGCTCAAATTTGCTTTATATATTTTAATTTTAGGTTAAGTTTAATGACCTTGACTCACGACATCAAGCAACAAAACAGCAGCTACATAAGTTGAAGTTCCAAATTGCAGGATTACTGCAAATGTCAGGTGAGTTTGCTTGACAAAGTCTCTAGAGTTTTGTATGCTCACGATTAAGTCAATGAAACATTGTATTATTTTATTATATTGATGAATTCTTAGTAGTTGCAATAGCATGCACTTTCTATATACAAATGACTTGGCATAGCCGTTGCTGAAACACTAATATGCACGTATGTTGTTTCAAACAGGTGGGCGTGCTGACACTGACTATATGGAGTCTCTGCAGCAGCAACTGAGCAAGGCTCAGAGCCAGATCCAGGAGCTGGTCACCAAACTCACTGTCTACGAGAACAAGGAGAAGACACGCGAGACGTATGCCACTGAGTTTAAAGAGAAGTTCGGCGAGCAAGCAAACTCGAGCAACTTTGTCAATTTCTTGAATGCTCTCCTAGAGAACAAGGTTAGTTTGCAGAAAAATGCTTGTTTTATTTTGAAGCATTGATGTATTTAGAAAATTGTCTTTATATTGATGAATTGATTTTTTATGATAAAACTTAAGAGAGAATCCGCAAGATGGATGTTTATGTCACCAGTTTGCTTTTTACTGATTGGGTTTTGATTAATTTGGTTTTAATACTTAGTATTTTGCAATTTACTCATCAAAATCAAATCTGTAAAATATTGCTGTACACATAATAACTTTGAAGTAGAATTTCAAACCTCTCCTTTTTTTCAGGACAAAGAATTGAAGGCTGTTCAAGATGAATTACAAATCAAACGATTGCACTTTCTGTCAAAAAGTAATGATTTGCTACAGTGTGAACGGAAATTATATGCTGCGCAGAAGCAAACTCAGCAACTACAGGGTAAGGCAATTCTTTTTTAAACATTTGATATCATATCTCAAGTTTGTAAATAGAGATCATAATCATTATAAATTTCCACTAACTTTAGATAGTACAGCGTTATATAAGATATGTCATATCCACATTAAACGGGCTACCAGTGGTAATATTTGTGCTCTCTTGCTTCCATTTTCAAGTCAATTAAGTCAATTATGACGTGAGTAAACTGTTGCACAATTATATTAGCTAACATGAAAACTTTGTAGCTTTTGACTTCAAATATTATATGCAAGATGATCTAAATGTATTTTAGGAAATGCATTGAAGCTTCAAGTTAAAGTTGAAGAATTGCAACTGAAATATGAGCCTCACAAAATCAAAGGAGGAGTTAGGAAAGGCAACAGAGAGGTTCTACCTAAAAGACAAGCATCGGAGGAGAAAACAGAAAATAAGGAGAATGAGAAGATTGGTGATGATGGTGGAGACGTCACAGAAACTCCCAGCCAAGTGCTTCAGGAATCCAGAGACAACATTCCAGTCAGCGAAGGTGGAAGTTTGTCCAGGTTGGTACCTCTAGTGGTTTTCAATGCAAGTATTTAACTAAATACTGTATCACTTGAAAAATTTTCAAATTCCATTTAGTGTTAGAAATATGTCTATTTCAAGTCAGTATGATATGAAGATCAGATAAATTATTGTGAAAATTTGAATTGTTAGGTTAAGAAAGCATGTACATTGCAGATATAATAATCCGAAGAAAATCAGCGCTTGTGTGAAGGAGAAAGTCAAGAAAGACAAGTCCTGGTTTGAGGGAAAGTCTGAAAATGGGAAAACCACTTCAGAAACTGACCATTCGACATCACAAGAACCTGAATCCAACAAAAGAGATGAAAAAGTTCATAGGTAATTATCAGTGATAGTAGTAAAAAACAGAATTTATAAACCAGTGCTTCTATAGGTCATGGCATAATTTTAAACTTATTAATTGGGATATGTTGCAGATATGATCGCCTTCAAAAAACAGCAGATGGAAAAACAAAGCCAAGGAAGAAAGTAGATTATGAAGCATGGGCTGCACAGTTAGGAATGCCAGAATTGTTGTGTAAAACAACCAGAAACAGACCTAAAGACCAGGAGATCCAGCCTGCCAACTCAAAGCTTGTAGGAAGCAAAAAGAAAACAGTTTCTATTGCAGAAGACAAGAATGAGGTAAATATGATGGATTCTAATGGATGCAAAATATTGAACGTCTTCATTGCTGTGGTGATTTTGTATATTTGGGGGCAATAAAGACTTAAAGAAATGATAACTGACTATAAGAATTGTGTCTTGAAATTTGTTGAATCGCATTTTACATAGTTCTATATTTCATTATACAGGTGTTTGAGTGTGAGCACATCGAAAACGAAGCTGAGAAAGAATCATTACAAAAGAGAAGAGAGGCTGTAAACAAAATCAGACAATCATCAAATGATGCAAATGAATGCCCAACTCAATAACTTTAGTACTTTTGAAAAATATTTACAATTTTTTTTTGTGATAATGGTTTGCCATTTGGAATTTACATAACCATAATATAGTGTAGTCCATAAGCTGTGCGTAATGAATGTGACATGTTTGACATTGTGCAAAGTTTAGATGTGTGTGTGTGTGTTTGTCAGTTGCAAGATGTACATTTATGGAATAGATTACAAATATTCTGAAAGTCATCAATCTTAGTATATATACATATATTTATCTGTCGTAATCTTGTTCTTTACCACTTCGTTTTCATTATTGGTAGATGCAATGGGTCATCATTTTGATACACATTTTGAAACTAATACATCACTAAATTGTACGAGTGTCGGTTTGAAGAAGCGTATTAGAATGACGTCCCCTGCATCTATATGTTATAAATTTGTTGCATTTATGTTTTATTAAATCTCCCCGGACGAAGTCCGAAGGGGGATATCTTGCTTTGCTTCTGTCCGTCCGTCCGTGCGTCCATCCAAAATAAACAGGCGGTTAACTCGAAGACTACTTGACCTATTGATTTGCAAATTGAATATGTCTTGTTTGAGGAAAAAAGTACCTCTCAAAAAATTTTGTTTGTACTTTGGCCTACTTTAGACGAACTTACGAGCGTTACGTAATAAACCTTGTTAACACTCTACAGGGAGAAGTATTTGACCTATAGTCACCAAACTTCATATTTAGCTTCGTTGTACTACTCTCCAGAGCTGATTAGATTTTGGTGTACTTTGGCCTACTTTTGATGAAGTTATGATGTGTTTTTAAAAACAAATTATTACGTAATCGGTTTATCTGTCTTCTGGGAACAGTTTATGACTTATCACCAAACTTGACATTTGGTATGTCTATATCACTCTCCTCACGTGATTTGATATTGGTGTACTTTGGCCCACTTTTGAACTTACGAGCGTTACGTAATAAACCTTGTTAACACTCTACAGGGAGAAGTATTTGACCTATGGTCACCAAACTTCATATTTAGCTTCGTTGTACTACTCTCCAGAGCTGATTAGATTTGGGTGTACTTCGGCCTACTTTTGATGAAGTTACGATGTGTTTTTAAAAATAAATTATTACGTAATTGTGTTTATCTGTCTTCTGGGAACAGTTTATGACTTATCATCACGAAACTTTACATTTGGTATGTCTATATCACTCTCCTCACGTGATTTGATATTGGTGTACTTTGGCCTACTTTTTGAACTTACAAGCGTTACGTAATAAACCTTGTTACCACTCTACAGGGAGAAGTATTTGACCTATGGTCACCAAACTTCATATTTAACCTCGTTATACCACTCGCCAGAGCTGATTAGATTTTGGTGTACTTTAGCCTACTTTTGATGAAATTACGATGTGTTTTAAAAACAAATTATTACGAATTTGTGTTTATCTGTCTCCTGGGAAGACTTTATTACCTATCATCACCAAACTTGACATTTTGTATGACTATGTCACTCTCCTCATGTGATTTGATATTTGAGTACTTTGGCCTACTTTTCAAAAATGGCCTGATCGGGGAAATGGCCTGAAGGGGAGATTTACGGCGTTCCCGACGACTACTTGTTTCATATTAGATTGACAATTTTGAATAAATTCAAATTAATCTTATTGTGGTTAGTGTATTTTTTAAGACTGCAATAAAAAGGAAGATTTATTGAAGAAAAAGAAAATATATGTATGTTTATTATTTAGCCTTCACAGAAAAAATATATACATGTATGATATATACTTGGATGGAAAAAAATATATGAAGTAGGGGCTGAATTGGGAGAAGCGATCATGTTCACCATCTATTACTATTGGCATTAATGGTATTAATTATTGCATTATATTCTAGTGATTTTCATTACTGTGATTCATCTAAAAAAAAAAAAAAAAAAATCCACAAATTCATTTTTCAGTGAATTTTTGGAATTATGTTCCAACAAAGGCAGATTATAAAAGGACTTGCTAAAGAGATATTGTTTTTGATGATTTAGATATTCAATATTCATGAAATCCCATTAAAAAGTGTTTGTGGAAGGGGGTGGGCCATTATTGGTTTCACGTCGCTTTGATTCAACACTGCCTTCACAGTCCATGTTCATTCTCAAGTTGTGGGTTCATTTGTGGCTTTTAACTGGAGAAATATCCTGGCGGTACATTTATGTCAAATGCTCAGGTTTTATTACTTGGCTTTGGAAGAGAATACAATTAAATGTAAATAGATATGATATGATAAATGCATACAACCTCTGTGAAATATATACAAAAAAACAACGATCTTATATAATTACTGTAAATGTACTGGTATAATGCTTCTGGGATGCAGAGTAGGTCTTTAGATGCAGAACGAATGGATTAAGAGGGATTAATAGGACATGTATATATATATATATATATATATATATATATATATATATATATATTTAAATATCTATCAATTAGCTCACGCAAGTAAGTGGGTGGTTTCCCATGCAGACATTATACACAACGAGGAGAATCTTGAATATGATTTGATGTTTTACCGATAGCCAATAGCAATAACAAGGTCACTATTGTAATGTATGAAACTTGCTCACAAACCACAGAGTCGACATGCATGTACTGTAAACCTAGAAATTTTTGTGCACGATTTAATTTGCGAATTTCGTGGGTAGGTGCAAAAACGCAAACTTTAATAGTCAACAAGCATTGTTAATAGTCATGTAAAATGGGTCCAGGATGGACCAAAATCGCAAAATTAAATAGTCACAAAATAATTTGTAGAAGAAAATCGCAAAATTCAATAGCCACGAAATATTCTAGTTTTACAGTATACCAAGTAGCTGGCCCTGAAATACATGGCAGACTCATGATCATATTAACAATTAGAGGGCTAAAAATGTGGGCTGTGAACTCTTCAAATCAGAATCAGTTGTGTATAGGCTCTATTTTGTACCCTGCAGTATTGTAATATTTTGTTATTCAGGTGGAAGCTCATCCAAGCGGCCTTCCCACATGTTATCCACTGCTGTGCAGCAGTCCTCAATAACAGAAAGGTAAATTCTGTGTACACTTCTGAAAGGATCCCACAAATCATAATGCATATTCAACAACAGAAAAAGGTTCACATGTAATCAAATAAATATTTCTTAATAAGTTTATGCTTCTAAAAGCGCCAACTGTACATTCTCCAATAGAAATTATCATTCTTTTTTTGTAGTAAGAGGCAGTTTTAAAGTCAATGTTATGTAGTCTAGTGGTAAAATTTTACCTAACATTCATTTCAGACTTGACCAGGCTTCGGTTTGTAGTTTAAGAAATACTGTATTTGAGGCCAAACTTTATTGCCATATTTATTAATGAATATTATTAATTTGTTGAAAATTATGAAAAATATCAGAAGAAATAAATTCACACATACTACTGGGTAGTGGGTATAGGCTTGTTTTCAACACAACCTGCACATGTAAGCTGCACTGCACTGTCATACATAGTGCCATTTACTCACAGAAGCCAACAAACGTAATGGTTCTCTGAAGTTGTGATCCATATGAGAACTCTAATCCAAAGGCCACTTTGTCTGGATAACATATCCTGTGCTCTGGATCACATCATGTCCTCACTTGCAGATCAACAATCCAGACTCCAAGTTTGGCAGCAATGAGACCAAGCTTCTCTACACTCTGCACTGGATCATTCTGGATGCTGCATCTGAATGCGAGGATCTTGAGTCTGAGATGAGATCTAACAACGGGGGTGGCAAGAGTCTGTACTCATATCTACACTCTCTTGACACTATCCAGTTGTTCGTGTACCTCATCGCACCACTCATTATGAGGTGAGGTTGATATTATTACATGTATGAAAAATGAAGATCAGCACATCTTGAAATATGTTTGATGCCTGAGCAAAAATGGATTGATTGCTCATGAAATACTCACTAAGGTTTTTGGGTAGCAATGCTCTTGGACATGCCAATACCCTGATGAAAATGATATTTTTTAAGGGGATATGGAGACTTACACCCCCTGGATCTGCTTATGAAACATGGTTTAACATATTTTATTTAAAAAATGAAAAGGATTTGACATTGCTAAATGTGACTTGAGCCATCTCTCATTATGATACTTATTAAACCAATGTATAATCTGTATGTGTGCTGCCAGTGTGAAGGACCAGGACTTCCAGTCCCTCAAGCTGGAACCAGGCCTGCGCCTGTGGCAGCCACTATGGGACTTCCAGCAGCCCGATGTTCCCTGCTTCTCCACACCGGTGAAAGCCAAGAGGGTAGTGCTCAAAGCCCAGAGGAATCTGCTCAAGGTCAATTTCAACACGGCCAACATCTACATAGGGAAAGGTTAGTAGAAACTTGAAATCAAGTTGAACTGATCTCAACATATAGTAGCAATGTTAAACATTAGCTACCTCGAATAGGTTATTAAATTGGTGATTGGGAATGAACTGAAATTTGATCAATGTTAATAGATGCCATAGTTTTCTTTACAACAATGGCGCAAATATTTATTTCACCACATTTAGATATTCATTTTGCAATGACGCTTATAATGTTAACTTGCTTACATGAAATGCTCTTAACTGCAAAAGGTATTAAACTTGATGAAAATATTGTACATGTAGCGTAGTTCCAAGTATTAGCTGTGTTTGTGAGCGTGCTGCTGACGCGGCGGTGTTAACGTGTGGTGTGACCAGCAGGTACATCCAACGACAACTTCGGCATCTACCTGGGTGGTGAAGATGAGGGGGATGCCGGGGCGGGCGCTGAGGATGCAGCCAGCTCACTCGGCTCAGCACAGGTCAGGCCATGGCTACCAGTGGTTAGGATCCTGACACCAATTTAATTTCACTACTTTTAGGCTGGTAACAATTTTCTTTCCCGTAAACACTTATTCTGTGAATTAGTGAAAATTATTCACAGTAAAATGGTGCACTCACCACTGAATTTTTGTGCTTGTGCATATCATGGGAAGATGCTCACAGTTACAGAAAATTTCAACATTTTCAGTCTTTCAGACTTTGTAAGATAGCCGTGGTAGCAAGAGGCATATGGACAATAATTGGAATAGCTGTGTTTATATGTTTTTAATCATTTAAATGTTCTCTACATTAGATCAAAATTTTACATCAAATGACTGTGTAAACATTAATAGTCTTGGGAAATCTCCTCTGCATTTGGATATCATTGACCGATTGAAGTTTCGCTTTCCTTTACGGATTTAGGTCAGTGGCAGTCCCAACTATGTAAATTGCTCTTACTTTTTAATTTGGCTTTACCTGGTCAAAATGTATATATTTGCAAAATTAAAGTTTGAAAATGATAAAATTTCTGACAATGTGCATATCTTTCTCCGTTATTTAAAAGCATAACACTTTTTGTGTAGGTGCCGCATGTTACTTTAAATCATATCCAATAATTCTTTAAATGAGTGTAACATGTAAGAACCCATGGTTAAGAATCTTGTTGGCTCTATATAGTCAAAATCCAATGCTTATTCATCGCCAAATAGGGGGTGGGCGTAGTATACGAATATATGCCCCGGGGCTTGTAAGTGGGAACTTTTTTCATTTTCAAAAGGTCCAAAAAGTGCTGTTTTTCAGTTATAAGCCCATGGGCTTTAATGCGCGGGAATACGGTAAGATCAAAAATTATTGGGCAAAAAAAAGTGTACTAAAATTGGTGTCAACACAACAATGTGTCTTGATTATATGTGCATCAGTGTCACATCGTGGAAAAAGTGGTCATGGTGCCTGGGTCATGGTGTCTGTCCCCTTTTTATTGTTTATGAAGTATTTTGAAGAGGTCTCAGATGTTTTTGATCACAGGATGTGGTGTATGGGCTTCTCTTTCACGGATAACCTTAAAGCCTGAAGTTTATAAGATTTGTTTCCACATTACCAGAGCACAAAAGATCAGTCAGTGTTTTTATAATCTGTTAAAAAATCTTATGGATATCTTCATAAAGCTACAATTGTGTACTGCAATCTGTTTTTATATCTTTTGGCATCCTACTTGCAGCACTACAGTGTAATTTTAAAGAAATACATTATGTACAGTGTAAGTATATTCAATCAAGTCATCATATACAAGCATTTTAAATGAGTTGAGAAACTTTTTTTTTAAAGGCTCCTCTTGCTCGGATGAGTGACATTTGTGCTTTGTCTACCACAGAAACTGCAACATCAGTGGAGGTTATATGTGAAATATGCCAAGAGGTAATCATTAACAACCATGGAGGTTCATAGTGTGCTTACACCTATTAGATATTTTCCATGAACGACACATCAATCAGCACTCATGTCACATGCAACACAATTTTATAAAGAATGTGGAAAATTGCCTAATACATTTCTACATCTAATTACAACTATGAATAATGTTGTAAAACCGAATATAGTTGATCTATCCACCTTTTAAACAAGTTGGAACATCTAAAAAACATAGCATCAATTTTAAATGATTATGCTCAGGCATAAAACAACTATCGTAAAAACCCAATAAAAACATATGATTAAAACAAGAAATTGTTATGTAAAAACCAGTATTTGATACAGTCTCTCATACTTTTACACGATGATTAATATCTTGACGTGGTGTTGTATCATGTTTGCAGGCAATGGGTCGTGAGAACGGGGAGTTTGTGTGTAAATGCGGCGCTCGCCGTTCCAGCTGCGTGTCCCGGCTGTCGACACTGCCCGATGTGAAGCCCTCAGTGAGCTCAACCGGCCTCACAGTGGACATAGACAAGGTACTGCTATTGACATTAGAGGACTCTCTCCAAGCCTATAGGGCTTTATCACATAGCCTCTGCCGGAACGTAAACCACTACCACTGTGCCACCTATTCACTAACCACTTAAGGCCCACAACTAATGTGAATATTTTTAATTTGATTGCTTGCTTGATTTATTTGTTTTTGTGTTGCAGGACTTGATGACGAAGCGTTTGGAGAGTGCTATCACTTCTGGTGCGAGGAGCTGTCCCACTAACCCCGACGTGCTGTCGGCGTCCTACTTCGACGTGGCTGTGTTGCGCTGCCTCTTCTGTGCTCAGTGGCCCGAGGAGGGCGTCTTCTGGGCACTCAGATACATACACCAGAGGCTGCTCGAGGTTAGCTGACTAGCAGACCCAGGTTTTTAGAAAAGGAAGGGGGTGGGGTTGCAACCACCAGATGTCATGCGTTTTGTTCATGCTAAAACTTGCGAACATCCGAAATAAAAAACCTCTGCCTATGCTCGAGAATCGAGATGTTGCTAAAAATAACTGGATGCTGCTATAAATAAACTAGAGTCAGTAGAGGCTGCAGTAGTAAACAGTGCTTTTAGGAGTCACAAACAATCATGAAAGAATAACAGCAAGAGTATGCTCAATCATTGTAAAACACCATATTTATGAAACAATATGCAGCCTATTATTCCTGATGTTGATGACGCAGGTTTGCGATGAAGCAAATCAGGTGGAATATACAAGGGAAAGAAGCAAGTCACTGCCGGAGCCTGACCTCAAGTTGGACCTCACGCCCCCTGGATGGGTGCCAAGTGGTGGGGCCGTGCCTGGACCAGCAGCCGTCCCAATGAAGAAAGAGGCAGCCGCAGCCACAGCTGCTGTTATAGAGGCAAAAGTGGTCAGTAATGACTCAGTGTAGGGTTGAATGTAGTCTTGTATGATGTTCGTTCTTGTATGAAGATATATCAGCTTTTGAAAGAGTGTAGTAGAGTTAAACTAAGTTGCGTAATGGTCACTTCATACTTGAAAGTGACTAAGTTGATTTTTTTAGTGTATCGTGGTAAGATGTAATATACACACTTATTTTATGTGTTCTTAGGAGGCCTTAGGAGCGGTGAAACTGCCATTGTATTAAAGCTTCCAATACATTTGCAGGTAAAAGAAAAAGAGCTAGAGAACAAAGAGCCTCGAAAAGAACCATCATTTAAGAGAATGCGTGTGGCAGAAATAAAGCACATGATTGGTGATAAGGTATTGCGCAGAACATCTTTATTTTCCAATATTTACACCATAGAATGATAGAGTCAAAGCAATAGCATGTGTAGCAGCTATATTTTCCACTAGCAGTGCCAGGTTTTTGGAAAAGGGTGATGCAACCAAGTGATTTCATAGCTTTTGTATGTGTAAAATCTTATGCACATGCCAAAACCCCATGAAAATTACATTTAAGTAAAAGGATGGTGCATGTCCCCTGTGCACTGATAGGATCTGCCTATAACTTGAGAGTTCTCAGTTGTTGATTCTCTGTTACAGGTGAAGTCACTTCGTCGGCGTGAGAGTGTGGAGCAATTTGAGGTGGACTCGACCGCGGGGAGTCAGAAGGGGTCGGTACACCGCGACGATGGCAGCTCGGTCGCGGGTCACCAGACAGCACCCACAATGAACTCACCATCACCGGTACAGAAATGTTATTACCATCCATACTAATTTGGAACATTATCGTAAAGGTCAGAACGTACATTCTGAATGAACAAATAATTATACACAGAACCACCCGTGTAGCTGTCCTAATGCACTTTGAAAGTGAATAAGATAAATACGTGAGCCATATGCAAGTACGACAATTCAGCACAGTGTGGTGTTTTATTCACCATCACCTTACATTGTGTTTATATACAACAAATGAATTATATGAACAACTGTTTATATATATTTTTCCCAAGTTTGCTTGTGAACTCAATTCTACTCTCCCTGTCATGCCAAGCAAGCTCCTACCACTGTATTGACATAGCTGGAGACACCGCTTCCATTTGATGATATCAAGTGGCCCTGACGGGACTCGAACTCACGACCCCAAGGTTGTGAGACCAGAATGATACCATCATCCCAAGCAGCGGGCTGTTAAAAGGTTACACGGACAAACCGTTGTCTCTGTAACCCCCACCCTACATACTTGGTCAGTTATCATCTCAACCCAAAGGTTGTGTATTTTTCTGTCATTATAATATGACTCAATATTGCATACAGTTTGCATATATGTCAATCTGACATCTGCTATGCGATGAATAAAGTATGTGGGCCCGTCATTCTCCATGGGGTGTATGGGTGATTACGTGAAAGGTTTCCCGCTTTTATCCATTAGATACAATCAGGAACAAAATGTTAAATATCTCATTATTTTGTTCTAGAGCCAATATTGAGAATAAACGAGTCACATGGGAAACTTGCTGAAAATGAAGATAGTTGCACTGAAGATGATAAAGAATCTTATGAGTCCTCTTTGGATATTATTCGAAGAAAGAGCATGCCAGCATTGAGGCGATCAAGAAACTATAACGTTGCCAATGAAGGTAAACTAGATAATAAATTAACATCCTTACTTTGCACTGGTTAAATGTTGTCTGACCTTCATCTTTTTATTGCTAGTATTGTTTTGTATTGTTTGTATTGTTAGTAAATTCTGAATCTAGGAATAGATATTGTCCAACATAGGCGAGATTGTTGATATATTCATGTACATGTACAAGTTTTAAAATGTTGGATTATTTGAATTTCATTACAGTTGAAGATATATATAGTCTTGTATCTCTGTATTTATCATTATGAAGTAAAAAAATTCAGAACATCCACCAATCCATCCATTCATTTTTATTGTAGTTTAGCATCTGTGGTTCTAGTGTAGTAGAAAAATTAGTGAGTGTCATGTTAAATCTCAATTACGTATTGACAATCACACTGACACAGTTGATAACAATGCAATTTTCACTCAACAGAAGATGACGACAGCTCAGGTTCGGGGTCACTGAAGCATTCATCTCCAAGTAGGAGCAGCCGAGAGCCACGGGCCATGAGTCTGCGAGCCGTGGGTGCTGGAGAGCTGCCCCGGCCCATCATTACCATCACCGCTGAGAGCCCTGATGTCACTCCGTCTCCATCACAGCCTAGTACCCCAGGTCAGCCACAGTCTGGTTAGTCACAGGCAAAGTAGTCACAAGCAGGGTAGTAACAAGTAGGGTAGTCATAGATAGGCTAGTCGCAGGCAGGATAGTCACGGACAAGTGAGCCTTGGCAAGGCTAGTCAATGACAGGATAGTCACAGCCCAGTAAGTCACAACCTAAGTAAAACAAGTCACAGGCAATGATTCAAAGAAGATGAGAGTATAAAGGGACATGCACAGTGCCAGATATACATGTATTATCATAGGTCATGGAACCCGTAACTTCTTGAATCACCCTTTAAGCAGCAATAGCTGACTAAGATTTGCAATATTTAATAAGAAACCCGAACAATTAACTGATCAGAACCATAAACTTGATTAAGATAATACAAAAAAATACCTGACTGTTAAAATTGTATTATAATGACATCAACTATGTCCATTCCCTCTAGGCTTTCACAAGGTGTGTGTGGAAAAGCGTGAGTCCCTCACGTCGGAGCGCTCCGTGTTCTCAGATGGGGGCTCATCTGCTGCCCCGTGCCAGCCCACCCCTCAGGCCGCCACCGCCCCGGGGGGTGCAATGCACCGCAGCTCCACCGACACGGCCATCAGATACAATGACGCCAGTGATGACATTGAGGAGGTCAGACCATTTATATTGTAACAGTCTTGTTTCTGTATACCTTTAATATCACCAATATTTACAGCCAATCAGATCTAATCTTCATTCTTTTTACATTCAATGCATATTCATTAAGCGCCGCACAATGATTGGCAAAACTGAACCCTAAATGCGCTTAGAAGTAAACTGTGTTTGCCATCAATGTTACTCATTTCTCTAATCCTAGGGTGAGGTTAAATACAATATTCACTATGAATACTTGACCTACTTCTTATAATATAACAATTACATTATTATAAGCAAGACACCAGTTTGCATGGTTATAAGGAATACTATTTTTAACCACCCCTTTCGATGCTTCATCACCCATATCAACGTTGTCTGTTGGTGTGTCCCGGTCCAGGTGCCCGGCTCTGTCCACTACATCCAGCCCAACGGTCAGCTGAGCTATGTGGTGGTGCTGCAGGCGGTGCACACCATCGCCAAGACGACGGCGGCCACGGCCCGTGTGTGCGGCGTCCTCCTCAACATACTCAACTGCCTCATGGACCTCAAGATCATACCGGAGAAGAAGGTCAGTTCATTCAATCAATCCATCAATCAATCAGTCAATCAGTCAGTCAGTCCGTCAATCAATCATGAATCAATCAATATCAATAAAGAAGTCAATTGATGAATCGAATTCTAAATTTTGTTTGGCCTGCCCTAATTATTCTTCTTCTTTTGGCTGGGCTGCCCAGTTTACTTCAAATCCATTCCCTCTAAGCTTTTTGCTTATTAGGGTCATTTGGTCAGTTTAATAGTGATAATTAATGGCATCACTCTTGGAGTCTGTAGAATAAGTTAACATTTTCATTATCTAGACGACTAGGCTGTATGTAGATGAAAATCTATGTATTGATGCATGGACTCTGTATGGGAGTTAAATGTACAAAAGATTAAATGTGTACCTATTAATTACATGAATAGATTAACATGTGTTCTAGTAATTGTTTTAATAATGAAAATAACTGATTTTCTTTAGGATGTTAAAAAAGAAAAGAAAGTATTGGAAAATTTGAAAAAAGCTTTCAATGATGAAAACAAGAAACCTGAAGATCAGAAAAATGAAAAGAAAGGAGAAAAAGATGAGAAAAAGCAAGAAAAATCTGCCCATAATATGGCAATGGAGTCTGTCATTAGGTATGGATTTTAATCATACATAAAATACTCAAAGAGTTTGTAAGACATGTACCCTGCAACATTATGGGGGGAAATGTAAATGTGGTAATTGAAATAGTCCATGGTTTATCAATGTTTCAGGATCTACCGGGCTTTAGGCTGTCCTCATGGGTGTGGTGATGGTTATCGAGGCTCACTTGGTGATCATCTCAGACTGCAAGGTGAGCATTTAAAAGGATTAATTGGACGTTTTTGTTTTCAGTTATCTGTTTTCGGAGTACATGAATGGACAAGAGCAACAAAATTGTTCTACATTTCAAATCCATAATCTCAGAATAGCACATCATTTTTACAAATATTCTGAAGTCAGAGACATTATTTATAGGTCATTGAAATCTTCGTAAAATTTTGTAAAAATAATCTGTGACCTTATAATAAATTATTTACTAACTATTGCTCACTTTGCGGCGGCAGCGAGCGGGGTTCTGAGCCGGCTGCTGCGGCTACACGCGCCGGCCTTCCGCTCCTACCTGCGTGACGTGTGGGTGAAGGAGGGCGTCACCGACCTCATGGACTTCCTTCACGCTTTCCTCGGCTTCTGTGTCGACCCGTCGGCCAACGTCTACTCACCACAGGGCGCCGGTAATGCTAGTTTCTGTCTTCTATCAGATACATATGAAAAACAATATGACATGTTGCTCACGTGCATGTAGAAGCATTTGATGAGTTACGATGTTGACGTTTTTAGAATTTCTATTTGATATCTTATGATCAAGGAATTTCTTTACACTGTAAAGGCATTATTTTATTGATTCTTGTTTTTGCAGAACAAATGTTTTTATGATTGAGCATTAATATTTTTAAATGTATTATACATGTCAGATTTCTGAAAGAACAGCATTGTGTTTTCTAGAATATTGTCAATGATCTATATGATTTAATGTCTGATTAGCCTCAACAAGAATGTTGGACCATCAGCTGACTTTGTGTAGCTTCTTTCCACGCCCCAGTTTTCAGCCATGCCTATAGTTAATGTTAGATATTAGTGGGAACCCAAGTTAGAAAACCATTATTGTTTGTTTCTTGAGCCCAAGAAGAGCAATGGAATGCTATATACATGTAGGCTAAGCCAACAACATTGTCAAGAAGATGTCACTATTAACAAGCATGATGACTTATCAAACAGGACAAACATTCCAACACCCTTTTTTTGTTTCTAGGACCCAAGAAAAGTAATGGTACTGGTGGTGAAGGTCGAACGGGCTATGCCAACAACTTTGGTGAGCCTCTGGGTGGAGCGAGCAGTGTGGACAGTCAGCTTCTAGTCACCGTGCTCAAACAACTCGTGTCCAAGTTCACCACGTCGAGGAAAGAGCTGCACGCACAGGAGAATATTGTGCGTATGCTTACTGAGCAGAGTTTTACGCTTTTGTAAAATTCTGTTATATGTTTCTTTTAAATGCACATTTATTTTTATTATCATGATTAGACCATCATTTGAATTAGACTACTGGCTAAATCTCTGTCCATTCAGACTCTACTGCAATGTGCAGCTGACTCATTAATATCATGTACACTAGATTCATTTTTCCAATCTATCAATGATACCCTCAACATAACGGATGATAGATAAAAATCTCTGCTG
Organism: Streblospio benedicti; assembly: GCA_019095985.1. Classification (NCBI taxonomy): domain Eukaryota; kingdom Metazoa; phylum Annelida; class Polychaeta; order Spionida; family Spionidae; genus Streblospio; species Streblospio benedicti. Next base: position 31,180,751 of record CM032667.1, read on the forward strand.
AAAGGCTGGTAGAAGGATATGATGGACTTATATGAGAAAAACAGTATATTATTTGGTTGCTTACATTGATATTTATAAGACTCAGAAACATTTCAATGCAGTTTATCAAATAATGGGGGTACTACATATATGTGTTATGTGTGAATGTGTGCGAGTGAATGTTGCTTCAAATAAAATAAAATGTTTTACCCAGCATTATCGGACCACGTCTGCTCCTCAGGGCCTGTACTGCGACGTGCGCCAGTTCCTCAACTATATCAAGGACACACACGGCGGCACGTTCCGCATGGTGGCGCTGAGCGGGCTCATTGAGGCGCTCCACAAGACGCAGCCGGCGTCGGCCACAGTGATGGTGACACCAGACGGTGCCGGCGCTCACCGCAGCAGTCGCCCCAGCAACAAGGCCATGTCGTGAGTACTGCAGCAACTGTGTCTGAAACGCGGATGAAGAGAGTCTTGGTTAAACCAGAGGCACCAGTATTGGAATAATGACATAGCTATGAACTGAGTGTTGATAATCTTGATAAAACCCTGTCTTTTCACTTTAGATAATTGGTATTATGAAATGAAATTCTGTTCTTATATGACAGTAACGGTGCCTTTGGTTTAGGTTTAGTCTCCTATAGTTAATTTATCATATCTTTTTGAAAGATAACTAATGCAGTATCGCCAAAATGCATGCACTGGGTAATCAGTTATATCAGGAAAATTCAAATGCTCATTTTCTAGGATGAAAATTCAAATAGTCATCTTCCCCCTCAATACTCTATCTGGCTATAAAAAGCGTCCTTGTGTAACATATTGAGTAATGATGAAAAGATTAGGATATTAAGTTTATTGTCTTTTATTTGACTTTATTTTTCTCCACATTGTCTTTTATTTGACTTTATTTTTCCATATTGTCTTATATTTAACTTTATTTTTCTATTGGTTATAACAAGTCAAGTATTTATTTATTCTGAAAGGGAGGAGAAGAAAAGCAAACGATTCGGCAAAGGCTCATCGTAAGTTGTGTACAGTGTAGTAGCATGCTTAGTTTGAGCAATACTCCTTTTTAAATGCACAAGTTTAAAAGCTTCATGGGATGATCAGTTGATAGCAGAAATACCTAAGCAATCTAAAACTTATTAATATCATTTCAAGTAAATTATTCAGTTACATTTTTGATTAGTTACATTAATTTAGTAATCAGTCCTAGTCAGTTTTTATTATAAACGTTTTTTAATAGCAAGATGAAATTTTGCACGTTCAGTCAAAGTTTCCATAATATGTGGTCAAAAATATTATTTAATCTAAAAGGGCAAACAAGAAACAGGAAAAGGAATGCAAGACTAATAAAGGAGTGAACAAGGAAATAATGAGCAAGAATAAGGAGACAAATCATAAAGTACCGAACAAGGACAAACCTCTTAATAAGGATAACAATAAACCAGGCAATAAGGAGCCAGTGTAAGTTGGAATGTGCATCTATTGTACACAGCATGGCATGGTAGGTGCACATGAAAAAAACGTGAATTTTTTATTGGTGGTGAGCAACAATAGACAGTTTTAGCAATTGTTATTTTTACGTTAACATGTTAGAATGACACTTTAGATGTTATTGTGAAATTATGTGAAATATTGCAACATTTTCACATCGTTATATCTACTTTTTCCTACATTCTTAACCACATTACAAACAGAATGCGAGTTTATTTCTAGCAGATTACATGAATTTTCTGCAGATGCATACTTTCTCATGAGAATTTGACTGTTTACAGCATGATATATTTTTACAACTTCATTTGTTCATGTTTTCTACTAATTATAGTAACATTAACAATGAATTGGGTTTTTTCATTTCAATCAACACATTAGACTCACATAGTAGCTAACGTGCATCTGTTACTTGTGCATCATTCAAATAGGAAATGAAATTGTCAGTATGAAAATCACTGGCAGAGTTTATTTGATATTGATATACAGCACATAGGATTTTTAGCATTTGAAGAGCAAACTGAATATACAGACTTTGAAAACCTGTAAGATAATACACTAAGATATGACGACTCTGTTTAGATGCAGCGTTGAATGCAACTTGTGATAATTAAATGCGATAGTACAAATTTTGTCAATGTTTTGAAAAAGAAATAAGTATAATTTTGTTAGTGATGAATATTTTATGGACAGGAGATTTTTATTAACTGTGATGTCCTGACATGCTGTAATGCACGATAGTTTATAATTATGATGTGTCAATGACGTCTTAAAGCCAAATGCTGTTTAGTTGAGATGGAGATTGTTTCCTTATATTTTTACATTGCTGTGGGGACTGTAGCAAAGAGGAATATAAGGATTTGTATTCCTCTTTGGCAATAGTTTTGAGGGAAATAGTTTGGAAAGGAGTAGTTTTATTTTGATCATTTAATATTTAAATATATATTTTTTAAAATATATTTAAATATAATTTAATGACCGAAGTTTTCACTTGCAATTGTTATATGAAGTTTGCAATACTTAAATTTATGGTTTAGCCCATATAATACCAATCAGTGATCATTTGTATAATTTTAAGAATATAATTCTTGTTTTATTTGTAAACATATATTAAGCAACATTAAGGATTAATTATTTACACTATATATAGACATTTCATCTATACAATGTCTCAACCATTTGAATATGTGTATTACAAAGCATCCTGAATAGTCCTACGGTACTCTCTAGTGATCAACTATTTTGTTTGGCAACTTTTTCTTAGCCACATTGTGCCGTATAACCTTACTTGTAAAAAAAAAATATTCGTCTTGATCCACTTTTCAATATGACCCAAGTTCACAGGTGTTCGTGTATGACATGCATTATAGCAGTGAATCACATCTATACTGCCATGAAACATCTAAACCACTGGAGTCTTTCATAAGTATCAAGAAGAGAGAAGTATCTTCTTACCGGCATATGGATGTTTGCTCGATATTAATATATCAATATAGCATTATTAAAAATAATACATCTCGTTTTCATGGATGCACACGTGTTTGTGATTCACGTTCATTTAAGACTGTGCGTGCATGTTGATGCGACCACGGTGCTGTTTCAGGCGCCGCTCGCTGGGCCGGCGCTCCATCACCGGCTCGGAGACCGCCGACGAGCGCGACATCCGCCAGGTGCTGGCCAATGTGGCCGCGTCAGTGGCCGAGGCCGAGGCAGCCGGCGCCGGCGCCAAGTCACGCCGCTCACTCTTCAGGCGCAAAACAAAGAAGGTAAGAGTTGCGATGCGTCGTCTTCTTGCCATTGTTTGTCTGTTTTTTTGTTCTGCTTTACGTGCACCTGCAGAAAAATGGAGGGAATACGCTAACCGTGATTTTTCCTTTTTTTGTTTTTCAAATGCAAAGCCAAACGATTCGATTTGTTTTTGTGTTTTATTTTGTTTTAGTTTGTGGATTCTAGGTGCAAAACATTGAAATTACCCTAATCTGAAATTCACCAGTGTTGTTCATGCCTCGACATAGCAAATGAATATACACTAGAAACTCATCATCTCGAATCAGTGTAGGAACAAAAGTAAAACGCTTCAGATAGCCAATAGTCAAGATAACCAGTTGATAACTCTTCATAATGTGGTTGAAGGGAAATGAAGCTAACCTCAAGATAACAGAAAATGTACGATAAGCAATATCGCAATAACGAGGGTCTACTGTAGCCATATTGTGTGGTTTCGCAGCAAATCGTGCCTCCGTACGGCTGCGGTGGCGCCAGTGACTCAGAACTGCTGGACGACCCTCCTCTGTCCCGCGTCAGCGCCCGCAGCCTCAGTCCCCGCGTCTCCATGTCAGCAGGTCCCACCGCGGTTGACGTTAGCGGGGCTGACTCGGCACCGGATACGTCCTACTCCGCTGGGCCCAGCACACCCAAGCGCAAGTTCTCCAAACTCAACATAGGTAGGTCGTAAGCATGGGGATACTCCGTCCTTTTTGACTTTATTATTATCTTTCAAGAACATTTCATGTCCTTTAGGTATGTGAATTGAGTCTCAGAATTGTTGTGACCAGATTGTTTACAAATGGGTTTATTGATTAGTTTTGCTTCGAAATTCATTCTTTTCATGCCGGTTTGCAGGCTGTTTATCATTATTGCTACTGGCTCCAATGATTCTAATAACATATAATCTGGTGCAATTCATCTGTCACTCGATCCAAGTCTTAATGGATTATTAAGCTGTCTGATGATGGTAATTTTCAATGTGGAATTTGAAATTTCAATACCAATGATAATTTAATTTTCTTATTGAGGCATTTTTTATATTATGTACACAATAGCTTAAAGTCAGTTATTTTCAGAATTGTGTCATCAGACATCTTAAATGAGGTATTAGAAAGTGATTTTAGCTCCAAAATTGTTATAAACATCACACTGTATTGGAAGATATAGATATTTGTTAACTGCAATATGGGGCTAAAATTTGTTTACATGCAGCACAAAATTATAACAATTTAATGCTTTGTACATAACATTTTGTTAAAGTAACTTATTTTTCATGCATTGACATTGAATACTCAATTACATTATTAAACTGAATGACCATTTTACAGATAAGTTAAATGAGCTTAATTAAGTTGTTGCTCTGATGATATATCACACATAGGTCAATATCTTCTTTCAAGACTTGCATTGTTTATGAAACTAACTCAACTATGAAAACATACTTTACGCACTGAGTGCTCATCATGCAGCAAATACTAGGTTAGTTTACATGTATTTGTAATTAATCAAAGTTCATTGTTAGTGGTCTTGAAAGTGGACAGACTTTGTATAGTACATTTCATACATCTGAATTAAGTTGACTTTATTATTACTTACCTGGTACTATGTTGCAATCCCGTCTTCTGATCTAACAAAAAAGTTCATATTTGTGACCATGACCATGTTATCTAACATGTGCTTTCCTCACACTTTAGCTCGGATCCATTTATTAAATTCTTACAGCTAAAAGATAACTATCAAATCTAAAATCATTTATGTGAGGATCATGTTTTAAGTGAGCAACAAATTGTGCAAATGTGAAACCTGCGGGCCTGGCACAAATACCTTAAAAATATGTTATGCATTAAAGCAATGAAATTTTTATCGTAACGCTTCGTCCAAGATTTATGAAAGATGTCAGTACTATACTAAATGTGATATATTTGTTTTTATGAATCACCTACTACTATTAACAAACTTTCTACTATTCACACTAGAGTTCAATGTAGCTGAGAAGCAAAATTCTAGTTTAACTTATCTGACTTTCTATGGTGGTCCAGCGCGACTGTAAATCTTTTACTTTGTGAATTTCTTGTGTCATATTCTCTGCTTTCTTTCAAATTAGGCATAGTTTACAATCAGTAATACGGTTGGCATAGTAGCATTGAATTTTCAAATTGAATAGTAGCAATATTTTGTTGCTATTTCGTTGCCTTAGCTTCATTAGATGTTGTGTAAACTGCTTTAGATAACTTTCTTTTTATACCAGTGAATTACAAAATCCAACATTAAAACATTCAATAGAAAGTGTCCTTGGTGTAAACCTTAAAAGTAAAAGAATCTATGCTAATACCAATTCTTTCTTTATTTGAAAATTTTCAATTATAATCATTTACAAAAATCTTTAAAAAGATTTTGTCTTATCCTTTTTTCTTTCATAAAAGATTGGTACTCCATAATTCAAATTCTTGATCATATTATTTACAATTTAATTGATGTTGAAAACATTTTTGTTTTTAAATTCAATTTCACTTGTTTAAGAATCATTTCGTTTGTTGAAATCATGAATAATGCAAGGATAAGAAAGACTATTAGATTTTATCAATTTTTCTTGCTTATTTGCACTTTGCTTGTAGCTTTGCTTTTGTATATACGCTTTTATTGTTTATTTATAGAGCAATGACGGTTGAATACTTGATTTTTCTTTTCTTTAGATGCACAGACTCCATTTTTTTTATTTTAATGGTAAAATTCATCAGAAAAATAACACAAACTTTCATTATAAAGGAACAGTGTTATATAAAGTATTTACAAACGTCATTGACCTGTAACAGTTTCAGATCATCCAAGTAGATGTAAAAGTATACTTGAATGACTTTACCCGTTAACAGCCCTTCAACCATTGATATTTCAATTCAAACTGCACCTTTTCTCCTGCTATATTTTCCCCACTACCAACCACTACTACTCACGTCGCGATCAACCACAACCACCAGCTTGGATGCGAAACCAGCGAGATCACGATGATGACTCTGCGAGCGAGGCAGGCAGTCATGCGAGTGAGAAAGCACCTGTTGCGTCCACGGCGCCGATGGTGGCAGCGCCACCTGGGCCTACTGTCACTGCCACTGCTGCTACTGCTGCTGCTGCTGCTGCCTCTATGAAGTCCCCAGATACTGCGGCTACTACAGCAACAGTAAGCAACGGAACAGCAGCAGTGGCAGCAGTGGCAGCAGGGGGCAGCAGCAAGAAGCCTCGCATGTCATTCCGCGCGGCCGGTCAGGCTACGCTCAGCCTTCTCTCTGCGCGCAAACGTCTCGAGGACGGACTTAAAAACCTGACAGCAAAGAGACGTCCTTCAAAGCGTGAGAGTGTAGATGAAGGTACACCTACAAAGCGTGCATGCTCATCTCTCTATGATTGCATGTTGTGAACATAATGATAATGCTGATCATGCGTGGTCATACTGCTTGCTTTTCTATTTTCTTCTGTCTTTGGGGGCGTTGCGCCGCTTTTTTGTTTGATTTTTTCAATTATACATTGTAACACTCTAATACCTTAATGTGCGACTGCATTTCATTTTCTCAGTAGCTCTTGAAAGCTGCTGTAGATGAAGATGTACATGTATGTCTGCCATGAAATGTGTGATTTGGATATATTTACTGTCTTTGTGCTGTTTTGGTTGATATATATATATATACTAAAATATTGTCTTGCTACTTAACCCATAAACTCATAGTATTCATCTTAGTTTCAGCGTAGGTTTGGACTCATAAAACAAACTAAAATTGATAATGCAATTTTATGTATCATGTAGCTTGAAAGAAAGTGTTTTCACTATTAGATAATCGTTTTTAATCCTGGTGTGTTCAAGCAGGCTTTGTAGCATTCTAACGTCAGATCTGAAGCTGAAGTTATGAATATATTAACCCTCTCTTTCTTCTGTCAGTGTCTTTTCTGCCATCGTCCAATGTCTTCTGCTTGCGAACAGGAAGTACCCGTTTAGTCTCTAACCCAAAAGATTGATGCAAAGTCTCAAAACTAGCATCAACCATCCTTAGATGTCAGTTGTATGAGTGATAGTGATAGCCACTTTGATTCCAAATTTGTGATGCTTTCTCGGTTATGAGGTACATGTACAATGTACTAATTTATCATTCACCTTACAAAAACCTAATCAAGCATTCATTAGAATAATAATTTTAATCAAGTGGCAACTAGAAAGCATTATGATAAATCAGAATCAAAGAAATTTGTTCATGCAAGGATAATGTTTTCATTCTCTTTGTTTCCATATGTTCCTAATATTAGATGGTGTGTTAAACCTTGCTAGATCATGGAGGAAAATATAAAAATATTTCTAATAATTATTGACCAAAATTTAAAATGATAAAGAAAAATATGCATATTTGAAAACATTTCAGAATATAGATGTTAAATAATTATTCAATTGTAAATATGAGCTTATGTGGCTTTAAAAACTTCAATTTTTATGTACACATCACCTGAAATACTCTATATTTGTTGTGCAAAATCATCATGTTGAAAAGGACCACCTAATATATACGTATTATAAACTGCGCAGCTGAATTGTAAATCAGTATTGTTTCTCTTTCAGAATACTACTTTGCCCATAACAATTTACTTGTTCATGCAAATCATTTCAGTGTCTACTTCTAAATGTAAAGTACTGTTATGATAGAATTATATTTTGCAACGTCAAGTGTGTGCAAGAGACTCTAAAATATAAAACACAAGGTTTTCCACTTAATAGCTGTTGAAAGTCAATAACTCTACTTTTAAGACAGAAAATATTAGGAGAGCCTATTATTCTTTATTTAGACAGCAGACACATCTTCATGAATTACCATGTAATATTTTTATTATTATTTTCAATTTATTTTATCAAGCCCATACTGAGGCCACATACATTGTCAATATATTTTTTATGTAACAAAAGTTATCCTTTTATGTTTTTTAATTTAAGGGTCAACTTTATAGTTCTCTTGCACAACATTCGATGCTTTATTAGCACTCATCTGCAAGAAATCTGCAGATTGATAATGGTTAGATCTACAATTCTACATGTACATATGCTAGAATGGTTCACTTTTAAAGGTGAAGGAAGCAGACGCAGTAGCCACGAAGTAAAGGATCCTATTTCCAGTATGGAGAATATCATTGTTAAGGAGAAGAAGATGGTCAACTGTTTCTCTGTGAAGTCTGGGATGCTGCGTTTTAACTTCATGCTGGAGTGCTGTCATCCGGGATCAGTTCCAGATCCGCATTTAATGGCTGCATTGTTGGATCTAGTAAGAATGGAGTTTTCTAATATTTCTATTTGTTACATTTGTACTAATTTGCCAACAGTAACGTAGTTGCAAAGTTTGTTGTCAGTGTAATTATCTTTCAAATGCATAACAAAACCCATAGTGCACAATGCAAGAATATCCACGTATAGAAAATAATTGACAATTATAGTCTTTCAATTTGAAGTTTTTGTTAAATGATTTATTCAGTGATTTGTTCTAAAAGTTCACTGTGGCTTTGATTAGATATAGTAATAATGAGTTGATTGTAATTGTTTATGGCAATACGGTACACGTGGGTCTGTTTTCATTGAAAAGGAAGTGAGGGTTTTCTTGAGAATACATTTTATAAGCAAAAGCATTCAGAGGATCAAGGCTATCAATGGTTATATTGCTATTGCTAGGAAGCACCGATAGTTTGCCGTGCATCCATCTACCTGGAGTGTGCCATGTTTGTCAACAGATGTAATCGTGGTGATTGGCCCACATGGATGAAACTCAATTTGCCTAGTTTCAGGTAGGTTTACATAATGGTCATCTAAAGCATCATAACCTCCTAACACAAATGTATAGTACACATTGAATACACTTTCAAAACTGTATGCAAAATGAAAATTTCAGCGAGTTTTTCTCGAGAAGTAACCAAATGCATCTGTAATATGAATATAGTCTCAATATGTTGTGTAACTGCAGGCAAACTGGTTTACTGAATAGCCGTGGACAGCCCTCTGGTTACAGACGCAATATTATGTTACAACGGGCAGCAGGAAGAATGTTTCACCAGTGGGGCGAGGTAATGCTACCTATTTATATTCCAGTGTGGTGGAACATAGTTCCAACAAAGTTAATAATTATGCAAGTTTTTGAGGTTATGCAAGATGTGATGCCAGCATTTGTTAGCTTCCTTTGAATGCTCACCAGAGTTGTAAGTGAAAGGAAAAAAGTGTCAACAGGTCTGGTGTGAAGTATGTGAATAGCAATTAAAGGCATATAACATACATGTATGTGAACTCATATATTAGGTATCTAATAAAAAACATAAGATTAGAATTAAATGCTCGATGTTGAAAACTGCTGAGGGAAAAAATAAGATCAAATATAGCAAAGTAAAATGGAACCTGACTACTTTTAAAGAAAGATGCATTTTTTAGTGGGTCAAATAACGTTTTTCATAACCTGGTTTCAGGCCATTGGCAATAGACTGTGGGACATTTTGCAAGAGGAGTCGGCAAAGTCATCTGTTTTGACTCAGATAAAGGATGATTCCAAGAAGAAGGAATTGCGAATGGAGGATGATGAAGAGAATTACTTAGACGAAGGTACAGTATCATCAAAATAGGTCATGGGTTTCAACTCAACCTATCGCAACTTAGAACCTCGAGCTTAGAACCCTCTTTTGACATAGTCATGAATATAAGTAGATAAGTTAGACGACAGCCGTAGTCTATGCCTGAGAAAATTATGTTTCATTTCATTTATGATTTTGAGTGTTCATAGTATAGTAATTGCAATGATACTAGTTTTCAAAGTACGTATTGTGAAAAACATATTTGTCAGATGCAACACTTTACGCTGCATTGAGAATTCGCACCATTGCAATGGCTATATGACATAGAACATTTCAGACTTTGTGTGATGTAATTAAATCAAATGTGCTAAAGTCTCTATATATTTTGCATTATGTGTGTCCAAGTCCGATAAATTAAAACACAATTGTGGTCACGTTATCATTGCTTTTCACATCGTTCAACAACTTTCCTGATACGCTAAAAATATAGCTCTTCTAATCCGTATGTAACGCCTAACGTAGTACTATAGTTATATGCAGTTTGTCTGTTTTTTGCAGCCACTGTGAATGCCTCGGGGTCTGACTGCCCGTACGCCCTCAAGATGGTGGCCTGCCACCTGCTGCTGGAGATCACCACGTTCCTGCGTGAGACGCACCAGTACATCCCAAAGTCGCGGGGCGCCGACAAGCGCTGCACGGGCGCCAGCTGGGAGAAGCATGTGTCGTCCAATCGGCGCTGGTCGTCAGTGCTCAGCAGCCCCGGCCACTCGGAGCGCAGCAACTCACGCTCCTCACAGGGAGAAGCCAGCCACTTTGCCGGTGAGTTGGTGCTCAGTTCTTGGAAAAATGTGGCACTTTGGCTTACTTTACTCGTGAATCGCTGTTCTTTGTTGATTTTTGTCTATCAAAATATAGGACTTGTTCTTTTACTAAAGCAAACACTGAATATTAGGATATCGTCATTCTGTGTAGAATTTCTAGCATTTGGGTTCCCCATAGAGTAACTTGATAAGGTGATAAGGAAGCAAACCAGTAGCATTCGGTACAGGTTGCTTCCCTGAGATATCTGGCCTGAAGCTTGGCAAGATGACTGTATGTAGCATTGAAGTCCTTACTAAGTTACTGTATGAGCACGTATTGTTAGAAATTCTACCAAGGTTCTTATGGATGTATGGTCATGTATGGTGTAATGCATCTGAATAATACATGTTTGGAAACTGTTGTAAGTTAAAATGTTGTGAGGTGTGACATCATCATGTATGAAGATGAGTTAAGAGAGTAGTATGTGTAATGCTACTTTTGAAGTTTCACAATAGGTGCTATACCATTGTGGAATAATTGCTAAACTTGTATTGAATCTGTCGCAGTATTGCATGATAATCGCTTAAAACAAAACTGCGTCTTTTTTCTTCTCTTTTGTTGACTTATTTAACATTTACATGTATCTACAGTTATACTTAACATTTCAAAATAAACTTAATCAATTAATGTTGTTTCTCTAAATTCTAGTATTAATTATTGTAGATATATACATGTATGTATTTACATAAAATTAGACATTTAATAGAAAGTAATGATTTATTTTTTATGAATAGTACATATTTCATACAATTAATATAGTTTATTTTGTTTGGTGGATTTTACAATTATATATATTTTGTACTTGATAAAAGACAATGAAAAGTTTTTAGATGTAATCAATTTAATTGATGAGTTAAGTGTGAGAAATTTCATGATCTAGAAATATTTTGCATTATTTTTGTATGATTAACCATTACGTATATAAATAGCAGATGCGTGATCAAACGTTTTGTTGCAAATCGTAATTCCTCAATGTTCCCCAATGACAGGTATTGTAATTTGTGGAGCTTGTAGATGTGTCATTATTTAAACCGTCTATTCTTTATAACATAGCAAATGAAGTTGCTCACAGTCTTTATCTCTGATCACTTAAACCATAGCTACCTACATGTACATGTATAAGAATATATGCATAGTGGCATACGCATATCAATAGTATTGCAATGAAATGCTAGGCATTTGTAATCCTTGTCATGTACATGATAAATTGAGTTGTATTTTAAACTGTTTCATCACTGCAAGTCTATATTGACGTCCTTAGAACATTCCATTTGATATACAAACTACGTACCTTTTCTTAATATGGTACATATTTACAATTAAAGTGACTTGATAAATGTTTTTATAGTCTTTGAAGTGATTTAGAGGTAAATCTTGTCAAGCAACTTTACTTGCTTTTTCATGTTGACTAAATGTGAGAGATCCTCTCATTTTACAAACCGTGTCTCTGTGACAGGCGAACGAAAAGTGAGTTTTGTGGTGATTCCTCAGCCTCAACGCTCCGGCTCTGTTCCTTATGTCACTCTTGATCAACCACGTGAGTTCAGCCGGCGCCATGGTGGCTGCTTTCCGGTTTTGAGGACGTTTTTTGTTTATTATACATCGACGCCCTTGTTTTGTTAGTGAGGGCTCATTGTTTAGTTTTCTTTGACTTGTTTGTTTGATGTCAGTTTGTCTAGTACTGAAATGCTTCAGTGTGCCGTCACATATTTTGCAAGCCTCTACCTCTGAATTTTTTAAAATGGTGACACTTTGGCATTGCATTTAATTTTAGAATTGCGCCGCCCCTGTGGCAAATATTTAAACTAGTTTATACATATATTTTCTATACTTCCAGCTGATGTATGGTTTTTGTGATGCAAACTGTATTGCACTTTTATTGGGCATAGATTTTTTAAATCTTCATATTGTAAATACTCAATGTTATTTTTATGAACATCATAGTGTCTTAAATTGTTAATGGCTAATGGTATTTTAATTTAAAGTGAGGCTGGACTTTTCTATATTTATGTATTGCATGATTAAAACATCTGAACGCAAGTACGTCCGCTGTGAATGCACAAAAGAAAAGTAAAAATAATAATATTTGTGTACCTCTCTCTTCTGAATTTTTCCATGTAGACCATTTTAAGTTGGGCTTATTTGCGTTTATGTTAAACAAATATATACATTTCAAAATTCTATCTAGTATGTGTGAGAATGCAAAAATAATGAAATATATAATAATAATATATTTGTAACATGCCATATTACTGTATAGTATTATTAACCTCATCATCAGATTTTCACCTTAATACTACTTCAGTACCAACTCGAAATTGATTGAAAACCCTTTCATGTTAGGGCATTCATGGTAGTGTGAGTGTTCACATATTACATGTCGGAGGTATATTATATGTGATATTGCTAGCATTTTGAATACATTTCTTTGTTGTTTGATATTCCCGTAGTATAATTAGAGAACTATTAATTTGCAGTTCATTCTTTTCTCCCTGAAATTTACAAAGGGGATTTTGGTAGACATATATTTGAATTAATTTTGAAGCTCACATTACGACGACATTTATAAGCTTTTTGATTTCCACAGAACAAGATAGTTCAGAATTTTATATGATGTGGATATGACACATTCCGTTGTTGAAAGATAATTCTGGTATGTTCAAAGGTCAATATAAAACTGCTTTATTATTTTATGAGCACTCTCTTCTTTCATTCATTATCTTTAATTAACACTGTTCAATTTCATAGTTTTCACTAGTGAAACTTATCTTTTGTAGTGACATTTTGATATGAAACAACGGTTTATCCCCTCAAGGTTTTGAGAGACCAGACCCTCCAAAATTAGAGATATAGATATCTATGTATTAAAGGAAGATTTTAACAAATCATGAGGAATAGGAGAGATTTGCTTTCAACATACAAATACAGATCAATGGTAAATTGGCAGTAGAAATAGAAGGACCTGTAAGAGCAGAGACTGATGTACACTGCCTCCCTCTCTCTATCAATGCAATGTGTTGGTACTGTAGGGAGCCCTTCTGAGCGCAAGATCAGTTTTGCAGTGTTTGGTCAGCAGCAGACGGGTGGTGGAGAGCGGGAGCGCGCAGACTCGATACACAGTAGCACCACCACCATCTCACAGATGGACCTCGTTGGCCCAGACGGTAACCACGCCATCACATTTTCTTTTTGTTTCCTCAGCTTGTAAATTCTCAAAATGGGGATAGGTATGTGTCATGTGGAGACTGTGGCACTTTGAATGTGTCTCATCATAAAAATCTTCTGTAAGCACATTTTTTTGTTTGGCATATGGTGAGCTATTTTACTAGTTGATCACTGAACATTGTTAATGAAAGTTTGTTTCAGCTGAACTTCTGTGATTTGTTAGTAAGTAATGAAGGAAAGCCTCATTTGTAGGGAAGCGAATGTCGTCAGGAAGGAAGCTGTTGAAGAATCGACGAGGCTCCACCCATAATGCTAGTTTTCGTCGGAGCTTCCGGCTAAAGAGAGGAGGTGGAGAAAACTCAGGTGGAGGAAGTAAGTGGCCATCAATATACTAAGACGCAAACTGCAAAATATTATACAGTTCACCATAATTCTAAAACAATCATGTTCTACTATTAGAGGAGCTCTGCATATGATTTATATTTTAATTTTAATCATTATTCAAAAGTTGATTAAATTGATTTTAATTTTAATTTGGGTGGGGCTACCATGTGTTGGCAAATATAGCATTTGCTAGGTTCTATGTGTGGCAAGTGGTTAAATAAGTTAGTTTCTAGCCCTGTATAATGTAACTCAATATATAATTGGTTTCAGGCATGAAGCGCCTTGGTAGTGTAAAGTCTCGCAAAGTGAGCACCCAGTCGCTGCTGTCAGAACGTTCTGATGAAGGTTGGTGCTTCACTTCCTCGAACATACTCAGGAAAAGCCAAGCATTAGATGTAGCAATGTTGTTAGAAACCATTTAAGTGTGTTTTATGTAATGCTAACATTAATTAATGTTTATTTGGACTGCAGGCATGGTGCGCATTTCCAGTGTAAAGGCAAAGAAAAAAACCTAACTTCCACTTATCATTATAATCATAATATAGCAGAAAGATTATTTGACAAGTAATTACATTATATCTCACACAAATATATGGGTTATTGACCAAAGCACTCTTATACAGTGGTCAGGAATAAACATTCCTTCGTCATCTGGATTAATGGAGTTATAGATGGTTATTGTTCATAAGATACTAGTTTCACTGTACAGTAGGAACTCTCTATTAAGACCACTTGTGGGACCGACTTAAAGTGGTGTCAATGGAGAGGTGATCTTTATATGGAGATTCCCATTGGAATCATTTTGAAAGATTGGTGTTTGGTGCAGGTGAGCGTGGTGGCGAGGCCGGTCAGCCGGATGGCGGGGACGTCGTGGACAGTGACCACGATGAGTCGCCCGCGGCAACCAGCGAGCCAGCAGACGGCAGTGGTGATGAGCAGGACTACAGCAAATACATGCCCTGGATTAAGGTCAGTAACCAAACTCATGACCTTTATCATCTCGACTTCAGTGACCAAACAAACTCAATCTACACCACACCTATGCCACGACTTGAGACCTCCTTGCGTAAATATTGTTCACTAATTAGTTGATTATTAGTGGATTATTGCATTATCATGTGATAAAAGATATTTATGAATCAAACTGCCAAACCCTGCATTTGTTACTATTGCAGACAATCGTGCAGCTGGCCAACACGTCCAACTTCATCTGTGAGCACCAGTCATTCTGCCACCCGAACTGCTACGAGCGGCAGAGACGCAGCTGCCAAAGACTCATCTCGGCAGTCAAAAAGGTCACCTCTTACTTCTCTCATGTGATAATGATTATGACTTTTCGGTAATATCAGAGTTTTCGGATACAGATGTGAGCATTAAGAGGAAAGACAAAATATGCAGTCCAAAGGAAAATAGATTCTTGCTTATGCATCTGAACGTGTTTTACATTATAAAAGTTTCTATAAATGGAGTTGCAGTAGGTTTGGTAGAGCTTCAGTATTTCTTCTACTTGCCTGCAGAAAGTTATGGACCTTTGTCATTCTCATGCTTTTTTATGTATCACGTTATTATGGTACTGAAATTCTTTTCCAAACAATGAATTGAATGTGCGTTGTACTTCGCACTACAATGGAAAGGCAACATTTTGAATTATGATATTCATGTACTTGTTTTTTGTTACACTGCAAATGTGCTCTGGATTCAAGATGTCAATTGCGTGACTTTAGTCATTAAACCCATACTTTTACTAATGCATGTACTAAGCTAGATCTATTCTCCAAGAATGCCATTTCAAAAAGGTGATCAATTATTGAACATTAAATGTTTGTAGGTTTATTCAAGTGAGAAAGAAGAACCTGTTGAAGCTGCAAAAACTGAGAAGACGACGGACAAACGTGAACATTTTAGGGAGAAGCTCAAACGACGAGTAAGAGTTAGATACACATATAATTATTTTTAGCATTTAATGGCTTTTTCATTATAATTAGGATTCATTTCTAGAGGTGATATTCATACCTCAATTGTAGTGCTCAGATGATAGATTTACACAAAACTAGGGACGAAATTTTGTCCATACAAAATAGCATGTAATTGATATTTTCTGGAAGTCCAGTATTATTTTCGGGATTATGTTGAATGATTGCTTGCTTTTTATTTGCTTTGTATTTTCATTGAAGGATAACAATAGTAAAAAAGGAGAGGTAAGCCTATTGTATGCTGCAGTAGGTACTTGCACTGCTTCAAAATGTTATATTTTGCACTTTTGTTTGGTAAATTAACCCTTCCGCTATGCCCTTGATTGTTTTACCATTTAAATAGCAATATCAATAGAAGAAAAGAATGATTTCACTGTTTTTAAACAGAGTCTACCAACTCTGTTTAATTATGGAAAGCACAGTATGTTTACCAATTCTTGACATTGATTTCAATTAAGTTTGAATATTTACAAGGGTTCACTTAACTTAATTGTTCAATTAAATTTTTTGCACGTTAGTTTCTAGGTAGACTTCTTTAATGAATGATGAGATTAGAAATATTTCATGAGCATGCCACAAACACAAGTGTGATTATAAGGTGATATGAATATGAAAAATTTAAAATGAAATGAAGCAATGAATTTTATCTTACATAGAATCACTGCATGAAATTAAATCATTCTTTTCTTTTTTAATAATGAAGAACTGCTATTTTCTGGGCATAAGTGATGCAGGGTTAATACTGCACTAGATTAATTTTGTTCTCACATTTAGTTCTAGTTCTTGTACTAATGGGTTTGCTATGATTCTATTGCTAATCATCAGAGTGTTCATTAGTTTGGCTCTAATCAATGAATAGCATTGTTTATATATCCATGACAATATAACATGTAATGAAATTGTAAATATTCCAACATTACATGTTACACTTTCTGTAACAAATAGATAATGCAAAGCTCCCATTGCAATATTGAATTGTGTGCTTTATATATACATGTACCAATCTAATACAGTGATACCGTTTGTGAAACATCTAACATGAGACTTAATTTCGAAAAACTTTGAACAACTATGCATTTTAGTGTGTTGTTACTTTTTAATGTTTTATATCATCCTTTATTATAAACGTAGACAAGTCAACATATTTGCTTGGTTCATTTGTCAAAAGATGTTCCATTTACCATTTATGTAAACACTTACTGTAAAACACTGATCAATCAAAATGTGTATGGTGATTTTCACATGTTTGTCACCTGCATTAGAACATAGTATCCTTATGCGATAAATAGCGTGTGGTCTTCTCAATTCAGACTGCAAATATTCTAAATTTCAAAGTACTGTAATAATGCATGCAATAAAATGATGGTCATATATTAGTTCTTAATATATCTAAGACAAAGGACAGTCTTGACAGAATAAAATCAAATCTGTAAGTCTTACAACTAAGAAAGCCATTATCACATGGAAAAGTATGAAATTTGATTATTCTATTTTTGTTCTTGTTGAACTGGTTTCTTCATTGAGTTTTCATGAAACAAATAATGCTAACAACAGTCTATCAAGTATTCTTTTGATCAGGGTTTTGCTTGAAATCTTTCGGCAGCAGGCACCATCAAGAAAACATGCTGTTATTAGTGTTCCAATGTCTCTATTTTATATCTCAATGTGATAAGAATACACAAATAACCTGTTTTGTGTTCTTTTCTTTGTTTTAGGAGTCCTTTTTTCATGCCTCGTCACCAACACACAGAAGAGAATCTACGCCACTTTTAGAAAAAATGAGGACAGATATAAACCTCAATCGGTGAGCGTCTGTTTTTTTTTCAACTGAGCATATGAACTGATGAACAAATGCAGAAATTTTATTGACACTCATTAGGCACTTCTTTGATACACTAGTAGACAGAAATATAAGTAAAGAATTTACCAGAGCACGGTAGGTATATGTTTTCTTTCTTTTTTAGAGCTAAAATTTTAGCAGCTCTTGAGAAAAAGGAAGAAAAGAAAAAGCCACCGCCCAAAAAAGAAGATCCACCAATGATCAAGTACATCAATGCTCAGGTATACAGTTCCCACGCATATTTTCATTGAAGTTCTGGCGCTGCTCACTTTGTCTGTCTCATGTTTTATCTTCCAACAAACAATTTGGAAATCAGGAGTCTCGTTCATGGCAACCTGTCAATCCTAGTGGGAACGCTTTCTAAAATTCACATCCTGAGGTATTGTTTATTGGCCGTATGTTGCATAATGTTGTTGTGGTGTGGGCAGGTGCGGAACCTGACGCCAGCACCACTGGCTGTGATCAGCAAGTCGGCGCCCATCCTTGCCGATGACACGTTCATTGACATCATGCCCGTGGCGTGGGAGCTGCTGATAGAGGCTGATCAAGAGCTGGCAGCTGCTGCAGGTCAGACATGCACCTTCTGACATAATGTTAGGCGCAGTTGATAAAGACTTATGCCAGTCTAAAAGCTTTCTTTTGTACAATTTGTGCTCACTAAAACGTTTAAATGGTTATATTATAGGACAATTACATCTATGAATATCCATCACGTAGCTTTATTTTTAAGAAGGATACATGTAATTTACATGAGCAAATGTAAGCAGCAAGCTTTCAAACTTCTTTCACCAGAGACTGGTACATGTGTCATGTAACTACACAGTTCTTAGGACAGATTATATTGTCCTGTATCACTTTTGTGAACTGCTTAGCTGAGCTACGCTCATCAAGAGTATCATAGAAAATGATGATCGCTTAGAAATAGATCTTCATGGTAGTTAGAAACTTAATGTATGTGAAATATTCCGGTGAACTATCCTGGTTAGAAATAAATATGAAACCATTAATATACATGTATACCAACTCAATCTTATATCCTCACAGCAGCAGCAGCAGCTCATTCCTCATCTTACCTATCAGCAGCCTAAAGTGTTTGTCCAGATGAATTCTAATACTTATCAAGTTTCTTAGTGATGTTTTAAAAACACTAATCATACGCCATTCAAGATTCAAGTTATTGTAAGTTTTCACAATAATATCGGGAGTCATTCTGTGTCTCATATTGATTTATTACATAACATGATACAAAGTAAGCCTGATGATGCCAGTGCCACTAGCTGTAGTCTCCAATGTAACATAACCATCTTAGAATGGCTACATGTACATCTTGCAATAAATATTTTGAATCAACTTACTACAACTTATTATAGCGACTGTGTTCATCCTGTCATCGGTGAAAGTTCCGTCCCAGATCAAGGAGCTGATGTCCAAAGAGATGGCCCATGAAGATGTCAACCAGCGCATCAACGCAGTGCTCAGGTTCAGGTGAGCACGATGTGCAGTGTTATTTCCTTTTTACCCAACCACATCTATTTTTGGACATTTTTGTGTAAACTGAACATGTATTAAGTCATTGGAAGACATACTGGATGCTTTATTTTACAAATGCTACACCACACCAATAGATGTGAAACCTTAATCATATATCTAATTTAGCAATTGAACATACAAGAAATACAGACATTGTTTTACTAGTTTTGCAAAGAGTCCCATCTTTGCAAATCATTTACATCATTTCTGCCATTTTTTAGTTCACTGTGGAGAAACAGATGGCAGGTGTGGCCCAGAATGGAGGATGGAGCCAACATGTTCTTTAAGGTAACTATCCTGTCACATCAGCAGCAGTATTGTCAGTGTCACTTATGATGGTAGATAATGTTTTATGGATGGCAAATTGTGAGTTGTTAATATTTTTAACTGTTGATGAATTACACTTAATTTGAATATATTTGTTTATATGGCAATAACGAAAATTGCAAGCATTGATCAATGATCAAGGACATGTAATAAAAGTCAAAATCAATCTTAGTGGTACATTTATTAAGTAGGAAATTCTATAATATCATTTAAGATTTTCATAATGTCATGATAATTTGTGTTTTTTTTTTCAGTGTCCACCCCCAAACATTGACTTTGTACTGCCATCACCGACCATTGGTATGCCCATTGTGAATGTAATTGATCCGCCATGGCAGCCTCACTTTAAATCCAAGATGGAGGAAGTTACTTTGAACCATGAAGAGTCAGTAAGTACTCTGGGTTTTTATTACTTTGGTAATTTTTAGCATAGGCTTCAAATACTAAGATACAGAGACTACCCTGTAGCTACATGTGGTCTCAATACAGTTCTATTTTTGGAGAATCTTTAGTGGTCTTCTAGTGCCATAAAAGATTGTCTTTTAATATAGGTAATTGCTTGATAAAATCTCAATTGGAGGCTCTATTGTATGTAACTTTGGCTATCTCGAGCATTTTTAACACTCTTCTCTCAACAGCTTTTAGACAACAAATTTCTAGTGTATAAAAACAAACTTGGGATATGATCCTGCAGAAAGATCGGGCACGTTTGGGCATAGGATAGATCCTGGTGACCGAAAGGCTAGGAGAGGACGGTTGAGATGTAGACTGGGCAGCCAGGCCACACCCTCTGAATGAGGAATAAGCAGAGCATGCTCAAGTAAAGCTAGGATTTGATTGATGATTGATTGATGATAACAACCCTCCTCCTCCTCGTGTAGAAATCTATCATGACGGCGACGACGACACGGCGCAAGCAGCAGCAGGAGATGATCCACCGGGCGCTGCTGGCGGAGGAAGACCGGCGCCGCGCCGCCAGGCAGAACTTCCACATGACCTCGGTGCCGATCACGCAGCACGCGGCCTACGAGCCGGCGCTCCACCACATGGCCGGCGGCGGGGAGGAGCACGAGGAAGGTGCGTCGTCATGGGCGCCGGGTTAGGATGGGAACAACTGGTGGACGGCGAACTTATGATAACTTATGTCGTGTCGTCTTGGGGCTTTGTGATGTAGGTAAGTGGGGCTTGGAGTATGTATTTAGTCTCGTAGAAGGTGTGAAGAGATATTGAGAGTTATGTTGCTGCTGTGGGGTAAGTTACGCGGAGAATTGGGTAATTTATGTAGATAAATGTGGAAGTTAATAGGCTGTTTTGCAGGGTAGACCTTAGCAAAAGGGTAGAGGAAATGAGGTAGATATTTGAGAAAGTTACGTTATTCATTTGGATTCATCTTCAAAGGAAAATGTCACGATTATTCCATATTGGTTGCTCGGTAGGAATACTCATCTAGTAGTAGTAGGTGGTACTATGGAAGTTTTGAAACATCTGTGTTGTACGTTTTGTGTTTAAGTGCTCTGTTGTCACACATTTATCCCTGATTGTACTGAAGTTAGACTGTGTGTCTCTCACCAGCTCTAGACAATGCTGGTGTGTAATGTGTGAAACTGGATTAAACCATCTCTTTTCGGTTAGAGCCAGACTGTCAATAGTTTGTCTTAGTTTTCAGCCAGATTATTTGGCTAATTATATTGTAATGGTAATTCTCTATTCTCTCCCCCTATCCATTGTTACTTAGATATGTATGTCTACAATGGTGCATGACTAGTGCCATTCATCATCAGTAATGAAAGAAGTACATGTAGGATAATGCATTTATACTGTAGTACATGTCCTTTAGATGACGTAGTTGTTAGTTCAATGGCTTCATATAATCATAAATGCATAGTATCAAAACAAAGCTTTGTGTGTTTTTTAGATTTTAAATTTGTAATGTTATGCATTGCATTTAACATTTTTGTTAATTTGCGTCCTATAAAGTAGAATCTACTAATTTCTTGGTTCCTAGCTGAATTACAAACGACTCCATGAGATGAATCAATTATAATTTTCTAGTACTACTAACTAAATCTGATCTAACTAATCTATAATAATCTATAGATATTTTTGAAATTTTGAAATAGATTATTAGGGGTTTATAAAAGTTTGCTTCTTTCATTATTGTTCTTTTTTATACAAAAAGCAATCTTGAAATATGTGTGTTATGTTTGACCATGTCGTTGGACACTCTTTATTTTTCTTACATCTGCCCTTTTTATTCACTATTTTCTCTTGCACAAACAGCTATAAATGTACAGATCACATAAAACACTATTGGTAACCTCTAATTTAATGAACACCAGACATCTACAAAAAGACAACTTCTTTTAAAAAGTGACAGGAAGATTTTTTCAAGGGACGTAAGCCATGTCACTCAATCACAGGCATTCATGGAGCATTCTTCAGAAGTTTAAAGCATCTGACCTGGCAACATTGTTTGAACATGAAATTGCAATTGCATGTATTACATGGAAAATTCTACTAAAAGAAAAATTCATGTTTTTCTATCCAAGTTCTAACATTACGATCACTGAAATCACTGATCAACTCTCTTACAGGCACTATGTACCTATTTCACATATGTTTTAAAATTATATGGCACATTTTTTCAATGTAAGACTAGCATTATAGCATTATAATTATGACAATCATACAGAATAACACACAATCATGCAGTAGAACCAACTGTCATTCAGCAACATGCAATCACAAAGCAAAGCTGCCGGTCAAACAGTACAATGCAAACACTCCGCCAACTCTCCGCACACCACATCCAGCATCAACAGCTCAATCACAACTCCACATTCCCTTTACAACTATGCCTGCCACAAACCACATACTGATTCCACACCATCACCACAATCAGCATCCACCTGAGCTCAGCACCACCCCTGTCTGCTGCTGTGCTCCTGCTTCCACTAGCGCCATTCTCTCCATATTCTACTATAGTTGGCTCGGCGCCCGCTGTATGGAAGAGATAGCGTTGGCTGCGCGCCGCATGTCGGTTGCCCCCGGCACCCGTGCCTCTTCCAATGTGCCGGGAGTGCCGGGTGGTGGGTGCCGGGGGGGTGCCGGCCGCGTGAGCACCGTTTTCTGGCCGCGCCATAACAACAGCTCCGCCGGCTGTGGGGGTGGCAACGAAGGTAACGTCCAATGCTACTTCTCACTTCTTCTTCTTCCTAGTCTTCTTGTTCTTCATATATATCTACTATTTCTTTTGGCTGTGATCTGGATGTCATAGACACTCGATGGGAAAAGGATTGCTGCTGGTGAACAATGCAAAGGTCAGATCTGATAAAAGACAATGTTCAAGTCAATTTTAATTGAAAAATTAGGCAGATTTCGGTCATCCTAGATTAGTAAAAGACATTATAAAATGTTAATTGATACTATTATAATTAAAGACATTTGTAAATTCAAATAGAAATTAATGAGGTATTTAACTCTGGCAGTGCTTCACTGAAGTTAGTCCTTGCAATTGAGTGAATATGTTACATGTTCTTTCTTTTCTTCTTTTTTTGTTCAATGTTTTATGTTTGTGCCACAAGTTGTATCATGACATGGTTAAGTAATATGCAAGAAAGTTACAATCACTTCCATAGATGATATCAAATACTCTTAGCCTATGATAGCTACTTAATCATTCATGGGCCATTGATATTTAAACATTTCATTTTCTGTTCACGCAACAAAACGCTTGATCAGGATTTTGGCAATGTTTGATTACTAAGAAGAATTATAACAAATTTGTTTTGGAATAACTTGTTAACTGTGTGTACTTGCATAATTTTGACAAGGACTGATACACATTTGTCACCTACATGTTATTTGTATTTTATATATTTGTATTTATGTTTGAATTTTTGTATTTGACCAAACCATTTGATGCTTGTACAGTATTTTGACTTGCAGTACTAATTCATTTTGGTGGAGAATGGATTACTTTCATGCAAAGCATGTGTTGAAAAACAGATTGTTTTTATGAAAAGCATGTTTTAAAGTATTATTAGTTGAAGTGGGTTTCTGGATGATATTTTAGTTAGTCACTTGCATTAGTCATGTACTTGTACAATCAGTCGGCTCTTTTATTGGAATCATCATATTCATTTGAAAAATCATTATCATCTTTAATATGAATCAAATTACAGATTTAACATTTTATAAGAAACATGGTAAGATTATGCCATTTACACTGTGTGATTTCTTAAACTCATTAAATCTGAGCGTGGTAAAGGATGAGTCTTATAAGAAGTTCCATTTTTAAGCCTGATGTAAAATTTCCCATGTGATAAATTTTCAAATCATCATTCATGAGGTATTATATCCTATGAATCAGGATTTGTAGACATTTATTCATATTTCACATTAGCAGTGAGAGAGTAGCAATAGGACATGTATTAAATGTATTTTGATAAACTTTAATACTATTAGCATTTAAAAGCCTCTATTCCTGGAGGACAGGAGATAGAATTGTATTCACATACAGCCAATACTTTTGATGCCAAATCTTTACTATCTCACTAATGTGAAAATAACAACGCATCGATGTAGAACTTATTCTTCTTAAAGTTTAATTTTTATTTTCTCATGTGTTAGAATTATGTTAGCCAGTATGAGTAGACTATACAAAAATCCCAATTAATGTACATGTGCGTTGATTAGTCTTGCAATTTCATAGTTTCAACACTAGTCAGTAAAAGCTGTTGTAAGTTGTTAGATTGATTAGTGAGTAATATTTTAGCATTTTTGAGGTAACACCCACAAAACAATTAACCAAAACATTTGTGAAAAACAAAGAGACATATGTACTGTACACCACTCATTCATATCTCACTCTAATGTAGAGTGTGCACACCAGACTAGAAATAGAAAGAGTGTAGAAACAAGATTGAGTGTCTGAGGTTTGAAGGTTTGAGGTATTCTAATATGGAAAAAAAAACTTGGGATTTCAAATGTATGTAATAATGAATTCCATGTATTCTATTTGAGTTATGACACCATGGTCTGGATGGAGTCATACACTGCATGCACCAAATCATGATAATAAAGTCACTTTTCACTTATGGAAGTTTATTGATATATGTCATAGAAAGTACATATAGAAGAAATGTCCGCAGTTGTGACATAGCATCAATAGATGGGTTAATAGTAATCATTTATTTAAAAAAATATATAGTTGTTATCATCCTTTGATGTGTTTTCCCTGAATTTTGTTAACATTCAATGTGAGATCTGGTATGATTTAAAATCCATTTAAAGTGGTGCTCTGCTGAGGTTTTTGTGACAGCTTTTATGACCAAGCATTTAATTACCAATTGAGGTTACAAGATGCAGTCCATTTTGTAACAGAAATAATGCTCTTTATATGATACTATATGTATTTGAAATTAGCATTTTCACAAAGCCTTATGGTTCTAACTACATTTCTGAAGAGCCATGAATGTATGTGAAAAGAAAACAATGCAAATCTATAACCCAATTGGTAAGCTTAAAGTTATCAGAACCATCAGCTCAAAATCAGCTAGATTCATATGTACCCGGTAAGACTATTATCATAAAGTGGCTACTTAATTTAGACCAGGAATGTTCATGTTCATGAGGTGAAGTGTTACCAACCAAGACTCTGGATCAGGGTTTACCAGTGGGATAGCCAAATATGTAAAATGTCTCTTATTTGTATCGTGGTTTCATTAAAAAGTGAGTGATCTAAACACTCCCTTCCTGACATACGGAGTACTGTATAGTTGGTGTGTGTGTGTCAGGTGAGGAGGAGCGAGTGGAGCACGTGCACTCGCAGCACCTGCAGGTGGCACAGCCATTCTTCACCTCTGTGGTGTGCGCCGCTGTGCTGCCCATCATCCACCTGCTCGATGACCTGGAGGTCAATGCTGAGGGCATCTCAGGTCAGTACTGGTGGCCCCATTGTGATCAACAAGCTGTTTTTATTGCCATTTCTGTATTCAGAAATGTATTATTCTGTAGTTGTTTGGTTTATTTCATGGCTGTTACTCCAGAACGAGACCTAGTGCTGTAAGCCGATTACATGCTATATTTAATAGAAATGTATGAAATTGTACCAGAAATCACAACAGGATGCTTGGCTTTAGTATCAGAAAGCCTCTCCATTCGTATTCCTACCATCAGGACTCTGTTTCACATTGGCCTTACCATTAAATTGAGGCTGCAAATGTCTATAATCCATTTTCACATCTTGTTGGCATGGCACTGAAGTCTTCGCTAATAATTAGAAGCTCTTTGGGTTGTTTTTGCCACACATTTTCAATGGTTCAAAAAGCTTTATTAATATGTTCCTAGTGTGCTCTGTTGCTGAGAAAGTGATTGTGCGATGCCTCACAGAAGAACCAACACTCTTCCTTAGAACGTTCCTTGAAAAGCTGACTGTGAAAGAGAAACAGGTACTTTATATTAAAGTGAATTATATTTAAAGTGAGCTCTTCATTTAGAATGTTTCACTAGTAGCAGTGTTACTAGATGTTCTTTATGTTGTTCAGGAGGAGTTGGTGTTCCTGTTACGCAAGCTTCTGTTCCATCTGAGGGAGCTCCCATCACAGACAGCACACTCACTATTCAACTACCTGGTATGTGTATGAAGCTATTTGTCAAGGCATAACTTAAGAAAGTGAATGTTTATAGGTGAACTAAGTCGCATTCACTTTGTATTAGATTACATAGTTTTACATTTAAACCCTTGCAAGGATTACTCATACATGTAGATGTTTTGTCATAGAGTAATCATCATATCTTTTCGCTCCACATCTCAATATTATGTGTGTGCGTTTGTTATACAGTTTGGCTTTGTGATGTACAATGTGCGCTGCTAGCACTAACAGTCTTTACAGATGTTATAGCGTTAATGTTGGAGAGATCTCTTGACACTGTGTCATTTCATTATTATTATGTGTGTGTGTTATTCAGGTTGGCTTTGTGATGTTCTACGTGCGCTCGCCTGCCGAGGGCGGCATGGAGGCGATTGGTGAGGCCATGTCCATCCTGTGGCAGGTCGTGCCCTCAGTCAGAGGCATCTTCTTCAAGGACCTCAAGCAGACACTGAGGAAGGAGCAGTGTGATGTGAGAACGTCAAAAATATCATATTTATCTTAGAAAGCAAATTATTTGATTAGAATATACATAGCAGGGAATAATTAATGAATATCTTTATGATGATGTTTTCAGGTGACTTTTATGTTTGGACTGTTTATTGAGCAAAGTCTAATAGCATGCAAGATTCTACCATTTATGTCTTATTTCGGTGCCTTTAAATCTTTCCACAATGCTTGTAAATACTTCTCTGTTCTCTAGACTTTAAATCCTATCTTGCAGCCATCGATGTTGATCACAGCGAACGTTCCGTCTGCCAAGAAGCTGATTGTGCACGGCCCAGACCTCAGCTCCATCCCCTCTCAGTTTCCCATCCATGAAGACACACAGTTCCTGCACATTCTCCAGGATTCACTTGACTTTTTCAACATCCCAGATGAGGAGCAGCCATCGTATTTTCTGGTGGACACAAAGACAAGTACGCTTATTCTTTTAATCCAAGTTTCAAAAAGGATATACGGTAAACCACAAATAATGACTATAAATGTATACAAATGTCATGTAGATCGCAGAAATAGATGTGTGAAAGTATATGAGGGAAGGGACAAAATTCCTTATAATAAATTGACTAGCATTAACTCATGAATGTACAAATTCTGATTGTGTTTTTGGCTAGCACTGGTTGGCTTCCACTGAGCACGTTTTATTCATTATTTGAGACTGACTGACACCTTTCTCAGTTCCATTTCTTTGCTGTAGATGAGATGCACAGTCTGAACAGCTATGTGCGAGACTTCTACTTTTTCCGGCGTAACTGTTACCCCCAGCTGAGTTTGGTGCGGATGAATCCAGATGAAGCAGGAAAGGCCCTGCAGAGACAGGTCGGTCGCTCAACCTTTCACATTCTCCATGAACAAACACAATTGTATAAATCTAAATGTTTTTAAATTAAACCAATCATCATATATCGAGACTTAAGTGAGCGATCAAAAATGTCCACATAGACAGATATCCCCATTTACCACCATGAACAAGTTCAGATTGATGTCCATCACTTTCAGGCATTCGGCCTCAAGTTTGTGGAGATCGGCAAGGTTCAGTTTGCGGCGTCGATCATCGAGGGTGGGGAGCAGCAGCAGCATCAGGCCGGCGGCCAGAAGCCGCAGCACGTGAGCTTCCTGCACGAGGAGCTGCTCAAGCTGGCGTCGTTCCCGCGCAAGGCGCTGGAGGCGGAGTTCGGACTGCACGACGGCGAGCACGGCCGCGTGCTGTACGGGCTCGACATGATGCACAAGTACGCCTGGAGCAAGGTGAGCCGGCTCATTGATGGACGCACGGGAGTAGCTGGTTGAGTGGCTGCCTCATTTTATATGATAGATATGTAGAGTAATACATGTGGCTGGGTTGGGAGCGAGGCGGGTGGGCTGGTTGGTGGGCAGGTTGGTTGGCGGGCTAGGTGGCTGGTGTAATTATGTTAAAGAACAGCTTGTGTAACAGGCCTGATAGATGGACACTGACATGAGTCATATTGGGGTTCTTGAATCACCAATCAGAGCATTACAGTGGTGATATATGATATATGACAGTGGTGCAAAATATGTAATTAATCAGTCCGTTTCAAAACATGTTAGTTAACAAGTGGTCTTAAACGTCTCAATGCAAAAAGCAACATAGGCACTCATCAAATGTAAAAACAATTGACATCGTCTATGTGATCTAAAGTAGTACTATCATTCTCATTGAATTTGGTGCCACCTATCATAATAAAGTAGACCAAACTGAAGAAGCACTGCCTGCTTGCAGCTGATGAACACGATGTTTGGCGGCATGTCGTCCACGACGACCCTGGAGGGCGACCTGCTCATCTTCCTCAACGTGATCAATGGCACGCTGCTGCTTCACAGTGAGGACACGGCCATGCTGCGCTTCTGCATCTCCACCTACATCAACGCAGCCAGGCACTTCAAAGTGGTAGGCAACTAGTGAAATCTCCAAAACAAATAGTCAGTGTGATGTACAGTAATATATATATATATATATATATATATGTATAGATGAAGTAAGCAGTTAAGAGGAATACTACATCAACGCCGCCAGGCACTTCAAAGTGGTAGGACCAAGCTCGCTACTTGCTACACTGCCATTCACTTCAAGCACTTTATCCGTGTGGTGGGTTAGTATTGAAGAAATGTGTACTTGTTTCGAGGGCAGTATTGTGAGACTCACAGCTTGAATATAGTGAATATTGCTTGATCTTGCAAGAGCAATATGTAAACAAATGGGGGCTGTCAGTCTCAGTGCACAAAAGCAAGTAGATATATTCATTATATCATGAATCCCATGTATGTCGACAGTTTATTCATCCCGACAAGAGGAAAAAAAACAATGTAAGATCAGAGGTCCCTATTGCGCATATCATTATGAATTTAATATTCATGACCTCTGATTTCAGCCCTAAACCAATCAGAATTTAGGTGCCTTTCCTCCAAGATAGAGTGATATAATGAGTTGTTCAATAACTGCGATTCTACATCCATATGGTCAGCAACTTGATCATTGGTAGACACTTAAGCTGCCCAAGTAAGTAATGTAAGTTGCTTCATGAGACCTCATGTACTAGCCTGTGTGTGTGTTCCCACTCAGGTGTTCTCCACCACGGGCTTCCTGTCACTGATGCCCATCCTGCTGAAGATCTACGCCACCCACCAAGCCAACCCAGTGGTTTGTGAGGTCATTGAGTTCGCATGTAAACAGTTCTTTCTCCTGCACGCAACCCCTTCATGCTGCAAGTAAGTGTGCCGGCACCCATACTAGTCATATATGGGGAGATAAAACATATCTTATTTGATACACTACAGTAAGACCCATTTATCTCAAATTCATTTATTGATACATCATGCAAATATCTGCCCTTCAGGTTATTGACATTAAAGATACCGTATAATCGTGTATTAAGGCCTACGGGCCTATAACAGAGACTAAGAGCATGTTTCAAGACAGAATTTACATTTTTTTTTAATCTAAAATCGCCCGAGGAAGATGCATGATGAGCGAACGATTTATACGACAGTAGTCGATTTTGGTTTCGGTTTCACGACACAGGACATTAGCCTCATTCAGCAAGACTCTTATTATACTTGGTGGGTGCATGCCAGCACAAGTCTTGTTCATCGAGACTACGCGGGACATCTGAGCATGCGCACTTAAGACGGAAGCGTCATGTGCATTTTTCTTCACAAATAAGTAGGTTATTTTGATTTTTTGACAAGCATTCGTTATAGATTATTAGGAGTATGTTACTACCGAGTTATATACTCCAATATTTGAGAACGACAAGTGAAAAATGCCATGACAAGGTGTTTGACACAAAGAAACTCATCAAAATGCATACAGCTGAGCGATAATGAATGCCGATGTGTACCATCCAAGTTTGTTGTGTTTGTCGAAATACTAATCTTGTGACATATACACCAAGGAAGTTTACTTTTGGTAAATAATATGTATTGTGTGTTGGAGGTGGGGTGCGCTCCATGATCGTATTAAGGCTCATGGGCTTATATCAGAGATCAAACATGACCCCAGGGAGACCCCAAAATAGCGGATTTTTCGGTTATAGGCACATGTGCCTTTATGCACGAGGATACAGTAAACCCTGATAACTCAAAGTTTTTGGTACATGTAACTCGAAATTTATTTACTGCAGTCAAGTTCAAATAAAATGTGTCCAACCTGATTAGTAACAGCATGTATGGGAATGTATTACAGATTTCTCATATTCTTTAAAAGTTTTATGGAAATATATAAATGCAAAGACACATGCTGAATCTATCCTACAGTGTAAAGAGAAACTTAACAATTTTTAATACTTGTTGGTTATGCTTTCCACACCTCTAATGTTGATGATTCTGTTTTCATAGATGTTTGGGAGCATAGCACCAATCTTGGACATGACAGAAGACGCAGAGTACATTGACTGTAACCGTGTTCCACCCTCTGCTCTTTTCTCCTTGCTCATGGCGCTGGAGAATGATATTCCAGATCGGCTAGATATTCTGGAGCTGGTTGAAGGCGATAAACCTCTCATGGCTCTGGTAAGGATGGTTGTTTTACAGCTGCTCATGTACAAAACATACATGTACACATTGTGTCATCTGATTTGCATGATACAAATTCTCATTTTCAACTTACTTTGTATGATAGTAAGTTATTTTTTTTACGACTATCCAATTAAGCTCAGCTTTCAAATATGTATCCATTTGGGTTTAAAACACACTTTGAACCCCCACCTGATTTTAGTGGAGGTAGGGCCATCTAACTGGGTTAAGTTCTCTTCTGTCTGCTATAGGACTTCTGCTACATCGATGACCCTGACACATTCACCATCATCGATGCAATCAACATGTGTGTGACAGTGATTGCCTATGCTGCTGACTCAGTCCGTGCACTTCAAATGCTGGTATGTGAATTATTTGTTTTTTATCGCTGTGCTTATATTACTGTGTTATTATGGAGGCTTACCATATAGAAATAAAATATATTAAGTTGTGAGAACAATCTCAGACCATTCAACATGAGCTTACAGGTCTAGAAAATTCTGGCCATTTTCAGAATGTTTTACACTACGTTGTTTCTTAGACATTCTGATAACCGCTGCATCCATATGTAAAGACTAGATTGTCCATCCATCAATGTACATAATCACTTAGAATAATATGCATTTTAGCTCCATATAGAGGTGGTCTTAATTGGATGTTCTACTGTACGTGTCTAGAATACAGTGATAATAACTACAATGCTATGTATATACATTTTGTAGAACATTCTGGAGGCCATCCAGCCATTCTACCTGCGCCACCTGAAGAAGCGTACAGACAAGCGAGACACGGCAGCGGCCGCGCGGGAGGAGATGGGAGTGCTCGCCAACATCAGCGTGGCCATGCGCGCTCTGCTCTCCAGCTCAGAGGTGCTTGCCAGGAACTTCAGGTGAGCAGTGGCGGGTCTTGTGGTGGCCAGGCAGCTAGTCAGGCTTATGCAGGTCATCTTGCTCATCTCCACGTAATTTGCAAAATCAACCATGAATAGACTAGTATATCAAGAGGCACACAGAAAGCAAATAAAGTATATCAAGAGGTACACAATACTACTAGCTAAACCATTCGAAATGTGGAAAAGAATCATTCAAAGCCTGAATCCAAATAATCAGTGAAGTATGTATATCTTTTTTTCAGTACGTGTGATGCTTCTGAATCTTGATCAGTATAGATAAAAATAGTTGTGAAAGTATTACAATTGTTACATTCTTCCTTAGTTTACCGATGAGTCCTTCGTATAATTGCTGTTAATGTTAGATCCTTCTAATCAACAACCATTTACTGTCACCATTTGAAATTTTAAGTAGTGCATAGTGAATAAACATTTATGGTCTTAATCAACATTTGTGTGGTGTTCCAGTGGCCTGCAGCGTCAAATGGAGGCTGTGGGTGGCAGTGAGAAGTCCAAGCCGACAGCCAACCACATGGGCAACCACTCGCCACCTGGCGCCAGCATTTACTATGACGAGGTCTCAGACATCAGGTAAGCTGCCAGCAATTGTGAAAGAGGGCGATGCCAAGCGAAAGAGATTGTTGATATGTTTATCAAACAAGGATTGAACACCCATGCCAATACTATACTGCCCATGTGATGACACTTTTTAAGCACTTTTATACAGAAATTAAGAACAACACCTCATCGATCTGAAAGTGATCTGTTAAAATTGACCGTTTTCTTTGACCTTTCCTCCATGACTGCAATGGATGCATATTGTATCCAGTACACAGAAGAACCTTTTAAAAGGGACCCTCTGTCTATGTAGTCCTTTGAATCCCCAAGTTGCCTTCCAATGAAAGTAATGTATAAGTAATGCACGCCTCCTCGATGTGGCTGATTGCAGATTCATGCAGATGGAGGAAGGTGCGGGCCCGACCAGTCAGCAGTCGAGCAGCGGCAAGAAAGGTCGTGGTGGAGGTCACTCCGCACCCGACCCTGCAGCTGACGCAGAACTCAATCTCACGGAGTTCCGCAAACCGCGCAACAGTCTCCTCACAGTCACCTGCATGTTCTACAGGTAGGATAGGCGCAAAGAACTACATTGACGCTAATGGGGTGGGTTTATAAGAAAGTGGGATGTAGGGAAATTGGCGAATAAAGGGAGATGTGGAAAAAAGGCCACAAAAATGAGGGGTGTGGGATTTCAAAGAAGTGGGATAAAAACCTGAAAATTTGTGGGATGTGGGAAAAAAGCAAAACACAATAAGGAATGTGGGAAATAAGGCCCCCAAAATAAGGGATATGGGATTTGTAGACCCCTTATAAACCCACCCCATTTATTGCTTTCTTTTTTGGAGCATAGTGTAAGTTGATTTTTCATCATTGAATCAAGGCCTGTGCTTTTACATCTCATGTATATGTAAAAACATGTAAATAATAGAAAGTAATGTGAGTGTACAGTGAGACAGATGTCAGTGACTGTGTTTCTATAGATGTAGCATTCTTGGAGAATTCTTTAGCAGTGATGATTACAGCTGTATTTTACATAACTTGATCTTTCTTTACAGTCATGCAACGAAGCGGCTGAAGGAACTAAGAATTATAATGGCCGACCCAACCACACGGTTGCCGGAGATATTCGACACCAAGTCACATATTGTAAAGCTCCTATTTACTTAGAATCTAATGATAACTTTATTGTTTTCATTTATCGTATTTTATTTGAAGTGTGAATTTTGATGAATTGATATTTTAAGATTATTTACCATATATCTTGTGTGAAAATTCTCACTCATACAGTGATTATCCTTTGTTATATCATATTTCAGAAATTAGCTGATGTTGCCAACAGTTTGCTGAAAGTTGCTCCTTTTGACACAGCAACAATGAAATGCACAGGTTTGCAAAGGTGAGACACTAAACTTGAATTCCATATGTAGCCAAAATACTTTTTTGGTTCATTTAAGATAAAATTTAGATTTCAAACATTATAACTATGTCAACCAATTACAGCTTTACGAATGACCACCTTTACAGTGGAGAACATGGTGTTCATCCTTAATGATTAATAGTCTTCAATTTGAACCATGTCTGTTGGATTAAAACCATTGTATTTAATGCTCTGAGTACAGTCTGGTGAGAACATAGTTATGAATACACTTGACTTAGGGCACCCATTCATAAACATCATACATGCAGTGTATGGACCAAACAGATCCAAATGATAGAAAAGCCTGGAGGGGATGGTTGAGAAATAGACTGGACAGCCAGGCCACACCCTCAAATTGAGGATCAATAGGGCCCATCCAAATAAATTTATGATTTGATTGATTGACAACTATACAAATTGCTGCTGGTGTGCTGTAGGTATATGCTGGACATTCTGCCCATCACGGACTGGTCCCACGAGTCTGTGCGACCAGCTCTCAACATGGTGCTGAGGAGGCTGGAGCGGGCCTTCAGCAAGCTCTACAAGAAGCCCACGCTCAGGGTAAGATAGTATGAAATATATAGTGTGATGTTTGGTAATTACAGTTTCATATACAGTAGACTGAATTCCAAACTTGTCATGAGTGTTTGGCAAGAACCGAAGATTCTATTTTGTGTGGCAATGTTTATGGTGGTTAGCGATCATCTGTTTATTAAGGTTTGGGACCATGAGAAGTGGTCTGATTATTGAGAAGGTCTTTGTCCTGCTGCAGCGTCAGGGTTGATTAGTATGCAATAAGATCAGCTCTATGTATGTCCTTAGATGTCTACAGCTATGGAGGAAAATCAAATATACTGTTTATGTTGTGTCAAGTAATTTAGTTAGAATGCACAAATTAGATATTGACTGTCCTGTGGTGTACAGCGTCAGATGGACTGGGAGGCGGCTGGTAACCTGCTGCAGGGTGTGTACAGCACGCTGCAGCGCTTCCACTACATTGCACACCTGCCCCATCTCAAGGTCCTCATCAGCGTCGCACTCAACATCATCCTCAGTGACGACTGCAGCGGACTCGCTCTCTCCGACAGCTATAACAGGTGAGGCAATCCAGGCTTTTTTAAAGGGTGTGGGGTGATGAACTTAGTTTTATCTTAGGGGTTTCGTTTAATAGCAGATATGCCTAAAACCACATGAAAATGCAAGATTTTGGTGGCTGCAACAACCAACCCACACTGGATCTGCTAACAGTAAGTGACAGTCTTAATCTTTCCAAACGCCACGTGCAGGACTAAGCTAACCCTGACCTTAACTACAATGGGGCTCACTCTATTGACATTAGGATATCCTTCTGGTTAGCAGCTGATCTTGTGGCTGGTTGTTACTATGTTTACTTGATGTGGCGCCCTTCAGGCTTAGATTATGGGTAGCATCCTCTCATGCATCATATAGATACTCATCTCAGTTCATAGCGAATGTTATCAAGTAACATCAGGACGTGTGTTCTTCTAGATATAGACATGATCCACATTGCTATCTAGCACTTCAGTAAACTAGTTATTAATACACTACCCCATAAGACCATCCAAACAACCTATGAGATATTAAGTTGAAATATTGTCAATTTATGTGGTGGGCTTTTACGTAAATTTAAATTAGTATTACATTTTGATATGGTCCCATTTTTTGGGTGGGCCTTTACATGGGCGTAGGCCCTTGGATGGTTGGAGATGCTGTATGTTGTGTGTAATTTACAGCATGCATGGAGGCCTGAGCGGATCCCCCCAGAAGATCTCAGCTCCACCCGTCTTCTGCTCGGCCGTCATCAAACTCACAGCCATGCAGATGCAGGCTCTAGGCGTGAGTACTAAAAACATGGTGAATCACACTTTTATTGCTTCATTTCTTTGATACTAATGCCAGTAAAATCGTGCTTTACAGTAGCTTTGATAGACGTTCATATTGATAATGAAATTAGAATAAAAAGCAATTCATGTTATGGATATTAGAGAAAGTTGATTAAAATTAAACGTGAGGCTTCTTTTTTAATGTTCAGATACCTCTATGTTATAAAAGAGAGAAAATAGATTAGAAATAAACATCTACATGTATTGCTCATTATTTCAATTTTGATATGTGCTTTCGATTTACCGGTATACATACCAAAATCATGCAATCTGGGCCAATTTTGGAGTACAGTATCCATTGATTCATAAGAGCATTTTCTCATATTGTATATCAAGTGTCTTATTTTAAACAAAGAGTGAATATTTACAATACTTATTGGTGTGTGCTACAGGAGCAGTTTTCGCTGGAGCAGATTTGCGGTGGGATGGCCGTCTTTCCGTCCAATGACAAGACAATCTGTATGCTGGTCAACCTTGTGTTACCACTCGCCATCCGTATGGGCTCAGGACGCAGAGGTTAGTAATGCATTCCCTGGGGGTAAAAGGGGCAATAATATATTAAATATTAAAAGTGGTTATTCCCAATGGCAATTCCACCGCAGAGCAATGATTTCTAGGCTTTGTGAGCTGAGAATATGCTTTGACACCATAAAGGCACTCATTAGAGGTGTGTTTTGAAAAGCTCTTTGTATCTAGTGTGTGTGTTTTGTTTCCTTCTACTGATTTAATTTGTTGCTCGCTCTCATCATACCTAATTATCATCCTCCTTATAGGCTTATTATTTGTGCCTATTTTAGACTGCCCCAAAATGCGACAAGGTGACATCAGCTTCACAGTTACGGTTCTGCTCAACGCACTGTGTCCACCCTCCAAACACCACAGTTCTGGCATGGCCAGCTCTGCACACAAGGTCAGATAACACGGAGGTCACTCTCACATAAACACATGCATAGACAGATGGACAGACAGACACACCCTTGAATACCACAGATACACTACATCAGTCTCTCACATACAAAACATGCCAGGTGAGTCATGTGCACTTACACATCACAAATACCTCACTTACTCCATCTTCGACTCTCGCCAACAACTCACGACACGAGTGTTCATTGCGAGTTAGTCTTAACTGATAGGCAATTGGTGCCATATGCTAGTACCCTAGGTTCAAATCCTACCCGAGGCTAAGTGCTACAGTCCTTACCTGGCGTGGAGACATAAGTCTGATGACATAATTATTACATTTGCAAGTCCAAAAAGTCAACATCATTTCAAACAAAGCATTTATATTGCGAATAAATGAGAACATTCTCATGAACATTCAAACAACCAAGCTATTGACCCCTCCCCTCCTGCCTTTAGGTGCATCTGTCCGTGTCTGACATCGGACGCAGTGCCAGCATGGGTGGTGCCTCTCAGACCGGCGCCGGCGCCGGCGCGGGGAGCGGCAAGATGCGGTCCGGACACGGCGGAGGGCCCAAGGAGGCCGTGCAGAGCGTCGTCTTCCTCGGTAATGGATTCTCTCCTCAATGTGCTGGATCTTTGTTGATACAAGACATTTACTAGGCCCTTGGTTTCATGGTCCCTTCTTCAGGGACAGAAGGGGAACACTGAGTCATTGCTGACTCTGATCTGTTTGAAATAGGTTTGGTGATAAAATATGTTGTAGCTAGAATCACATATATTGGGCCATTGTTATTGTCATGATCAGTGACTGCTGGCTCAATAAAACGAGCAAAGGACAACTAGTTTCTTATCAGATTGGTCGCGAGAACGACTCCACATCTTGTATTGTTTATAAAGCAAAACTAGCGTCGTAAAAGTTCAGAAATGTTTTACCTCATACTGTTAGATGAAATTAATATACTTTTCCCTGTTTTTAGGCCTAAAAATCGTGATGATTTGCTTTGAGAAGCAGCTAGCGAGTGAGTGGTGCCGCATTGCTGAGGTGATCCGGCAGCTGGGGGTCAAGCTCCAAGGTAACACTGTCACAACTCCATCTGAGGCTTATATATGGTAGTACTATTCTGGTAGTTTATCAACTTAATCAATCAGATGATTGTAGGTGTAAAGGAAATGGGTTCAGGTGACATTTTGTGGTTGCAACTTTTGATCTTAATCTCTCTCTCATTTGATAAATTCCACTCTGCGTTTAGTTTTTGTCATCTGTGAGCTCAGGGCCAATCACAAACTAGAAGCTGTTGTGTTATCTTGCAGGTGGATTGCCATTGTGGCGATTTGTGGATTTTGTTGTCACAACGAGAACACCATTATTTATTCACCTGCAGTCGTTCATCCAATACAAGGTAGGTGGGGGAAAACTAATTAGCTAACAACTTGCTAGGACAATGATATGATTACAAATTAAACGGGTGTGAAAGAGTGAATTACAAAAAATGAATAACCATATATTACATTTGATTTTTATTGATTTTTTTAATTATCTGACACAACTAAAGGAAATCTATTGCGATTTATGCCATCCTCACATAATATGATTGTAATTGTGAAGAAGCTTCAGCGACCTCTCACCGCGATTTTATTTGTCGCTAAGTTCTAATACATAATGATCTGATGTAACACTGTCGTGCTGTCATCCATTCCCCAGATGATGAAGATGATGTGTGAGACGGAGCAGGAGTACTTCCTGCAGCACATGGTGCACCAGAAGCTGCAGGGCTTCAACCTGCCGCCACCGCGCTCCCAGGGCAACCTCCTCATAGAGCTGGCCACCGAGCTGCGCCACCTCAAGGACGAGGTCACCATGGCAACGCTCTCCTTTGCAGGTACAGCTCTCTGCAATGTCTGCACTCTAAAATGTTTCTAATGTTGTGACATATGAGCCTTGGTCACTTAGATAAATATGCAATATTTGCTTGCAATAATGCTATAATAAGGTGGGATTCGAATCCACGACCTCTGGGTTGAGATGATAACTGACCAAGTATGTAGGCTGGGGGTTACAGAGACATCGGTTCATCCGAGTAACCTTTTAACAGCCCCCTGCTTGGGATGATGGTATCATTTTGATCTCACAACCTTGGAGTCGTGAGTTCAAGTTCTGTCAGGGCCACTTGATATAGTCAAATGGAAGATGTGTCTTCAGCTATATCAAATACAGTGGTAGGAGCTTGCTTGCAAGAACAGTGAGAGTAAAATTGAATACAATATTTGCATGCAATATATTCATTTATTGTGAATGTAAGTCGTGAGAGCAAAAATTGTATCATGACTATAAACTACCATATTTACATTTACATTGTATGTCAAACAAATAATATCCAAAGGCTTATAAACATAGAAATCACATCAGATTCATAGTTGATTACAGCATATTTTTGTAATGTACATGTAATACACAATTGATCAATATTATGTGATGAAATGGTCATAGAAAAGCCATCTCTTTTAAAAGTAAGACTGCCAAAGAGAAGTTGGTCCGATTTGAGGTTATACAATGTACATTGTTGCTGTGCCAGGAGAGCTGCGGCCGCGGTCAGGAACACTGACCGGGCTGACCACAAGCGGTGGTGAGTCGGCATCAGCGGCCAGCGACGGGCGGCGTGGCGGCAGCGCTGGGACAACGCTGCCCAAGTCCTCGTCCATCCACGACCTGCTGGAGCACCAGATACAGCAGAAGCTGCTGCAGCAGCAGAGCAGCAGCCGCAGTGGCAGCAGCAAGGCAGCCAGAGGTATGCAGGAGGCAATTTCCTTGAGTCTTAATACGTTTAAAATCTTGCATTGCTAGGGAATTCTGTATTTTTGTAGCTGGATTTAAACCTCAGATTCATAGAATATTTGATATTGTAATCATTTTTGACCAAACAAAAATATTGTTTCCTGTGTTGTCCCACTACTTGCCAAGTCATGAAAGAAATTTTATGGGCATATTTGAGTCTATGTTGTTTTTTCCATTTGAATTACAATAGACCTTTTCCCTGAATTTGCGTAAATTTAAGAAAACTAAACACTTCTGCAACGGCGAAGAATATTTTAATTGGTGACATTTGTATTTTACTTGTGCGGCATTAACAGAGTACTGTGATCAGACTCTAGCACCCAGCTTACTGTCCGTAAACACGGCTGTAAGCTCCACTACCTGTAAGTGACCACCATGTGGACAAGTTTTTCTCTTGATATTTCAAACATAGTAGATTTTTATTATCACAAAATGTCTAGTAGTTTTTGTTTCACAAGATTTCTAGTTGTGAAATGCTGTTTGCAGCAGTCAATGAAATGCACATTTGATAATTCAGAATGCTCATGTGTAGCACTTATGCATGAATATTATAACATAAAAATACATAAAAGCATCCATGGTAAACAAATTACTATAAATATACTATGCACTAATGTATAGACTTTTATGTAAATACTTCTTTATCAGTAGCTATCATTTAGCTGTAGATTTGCTCTTTTTTTTGCACTTGAAATATGTAAGAAATAGTAATAAACAATATTGTATCTCACACTGATAATCAGGGTTGTCTATATTGATTGCAAGTGACACTTTACGTATTGCTGCTATTTGAAACTAGTTGCATTTTGCATATAACTTGAAATTAAATTTGTTCAGCTTTGCAGCAATCATGTCAAATGTTTGATTGGTGTGGGGGGTTGGATGATTAGAAGAGCACCAAGAACATTTAAATTTGTGCATGATTTCTTATTTGCATGATAAAAGTTTCATGATTTCTTACAAATCATATAATTTTAGAAAGAAATTTTCTTGTTTAATTTATTCAACTCTTTGCATGTAAATTCAAATGATCAAAGCATGTTTACCACTTTATCTTTCCCTCTGAAGCTTTCCCAAGCTTTCCTAAACGAATTCAATTCTCAAAAAGACTTCTCATTTTAGCTATCTCCATACTATTTACTGCCTCATATACCCTGGCATATTCCATTACCTTATCGTAGGGAATAAATAGAGTCTAAATTCTGTTTCATCAATTTCTTCCCAGTGTTTTTAATTGTGAACAAAATGAAACATTCTTAATTAATTTGTGCCTAGTGTTTTTTTAGATATGGGATTATTTAGTAATATGTTGGAGTGCAAATGTCCACTAACCTTCTGTATACTGTTTCTTATCACTATCTCCTTTCTAGACAATTTCTATCAAAACAGATATTTGTAGGGATGGGGTTGGGATGGTGGTAGGGAAGGAATGGATATTTAATAAGTAGTTTTGTTGGATTTTTTTTTCTAAAGTAATCGTGCACTAATTGCCCATTACATACATATACATGTAGCATCACTGGATTTACATTTTATTCTAATATCGGCCAAGCAAGCGTTAGAATATAGAATGTTTTAAAGACAAGTTACTTGATTATTAAATCTGCTGGAATGACTTTGTGTTGTCAATCACTCTAGCCAGTGCCAAGTCTAGCACCAAAAGCCGGCAGGTGGCACCATCACCTGCTACTGGGGACACGGACACAGGTGAGTATCAGGGTCATGGACAACCTGGTGTTAGAGTAAAGTTTGCTAGTAGTAATTGAAAACATCATGCGTCCATAACCTAAAGGGTGTTGGACTACCTAGTTTATGGCTACCCATAAATTTAATGATTCTAAACCAAACACATCAAACACACAGCCAATTATCAACGAATTCCTTTTATTAATTTTCACTCACTTTTCTCTCTCTCATACCATCGAACATTTTGCTTAGTGCTTTGCACGTCTGCTCTCTGTATTCTATGCTGTGATTATCTAATGTTCCATAACTACTTTGCAATATTGTACACATGTTGTAATTCATGCTTTGCAGATAAAAGTAGCTGCCTGCTTGACCGAAAATGGTGCATGATCATACTTTCATTGTGATTAATTTTTCTAGCTGGCCTTGTGTCACAAGCTAGCACAGCGAGCTCAGCAGGAGGGCAGAAGATGTCTAGAGGAGTGAGTGTAGATGGAACCAGTAGCCCGGCGCTCATCAGGAAAGCCAGTCAGCGCATCACAGCGCAGGAAGGCTGCAATATTCTGGACAAGTTCTACAGAAAATCAGCGGCAGCCGATGATGATATGGAAGGTAACGTTGTTTTTGACCATAAAACTGGTCATGGGAACTGGAATTTTATTTTATGATAGAAATGTAATTTTCAAACTTATGCTACAGTTTATATTTTGATAGGCACAATGTATAGTGGGATGATTTTTTAACTATTCTTTTCATTCTTTTACTTTTTTGTATAGTTTTATCAGCGAATTTTACTTTCATGGATGCAATAGAATATTACCAAATTTTACATTTAGGTGAAAATTTTACAGAGCAGTTTACATATAAAATGTTTCTTCTTTATTAAAGTGTTTCTCCCATATAATAATACATATTTGGTTTGAAAATTATCAGTAATTCTATAAAGATTGATGCCTATTTTTCGTACTTGAAATACAAAAGTACAGACCAGAATGAAATTGAATGAAACCGTTTCGAAGGAATGGATCCAAACAACTTACCTTGATTTTTTAATTTTTATTTCATTTGATTTATGTTTAGTTAAATGAAAAATCAAAACTGCATTGATTCTTCATCTATGTTTATTGTTATGATACTGACTGGCGCATATTGTACTTCAAACTATCTGCATCGTGTGCATTGAGACACTACAGAGCATGACCAAAAGAGATTTTACAGGACTTGAAGAATTTGATATAAAATAGGATTGAATGAAACAAAAATCTAAAGAACAAAACAAAGAAATCATAAATTCTCTCCTGTAAATTCTCATTGCATGGTCCTATGAAATCATATCGTTTCATATAAATATGTAAGTATATAATCTTGCCACTTTTGCATGAACCTCATAAATATAAGTCATGAAGCAGTGAGATTTCATACCAGGTAGGTTCATTTCTTTACTAATTTCTCCATAAATGTAGGAATGTTTTATATAGACCGGTAAGATTATTGCAAGGAAAAGTAAAGGTGAATATTTTAACAGTATTTTGGGTCAAAAATCTATTCAAATAATAGAAATCATGAGGTAAAGGAATCAACATTACAATGTATTACTTACTCATTTAATAATGTGCATTGTGTATTAATTTTGGTTTATTATCTAGGAACACAATTTCCATGAAAATAAATAATTTTGTGCAAAGTAAAAATACCATATCAACTGCCAGATATTTTTGTGTGGCAGAAATGAAATTTCCTGCATTTGTGGAGATTTTTATGTACTTACTCCTTTGCTTTAAAAGATTTAAGAATTAGTCTTCCAAAAATCTGTCTTCAACTCCATAGTGTGTCTCAGACAACTTCAACCCTTTTCTCACCAGCTGTCTTCTGTTGCCATTTGTCTGCTGCACTCTGTATTGTTCTATTTCATGTGCTTTTTATTTGTCAACTTTGTAAAAACTGTTCTCAAGTCTGTCAATGTAACTTTTGTACATACTCTCATTGTCTCTCTATTCTTGATTAAAACTATGTTAGTGTAAAATCAAATGTTCTGAATATGGTAACAAATGAATATATACATGTAATATGTGGAACATTTTAAACATCAGCGTAAATATTCCTCATCAACTATCATCACCTGGCAACAGGTAGATAAGTTACCTCGTTCTTCCGCAGAATTACTCGATAATAGTAATTATAATCTATCATTAATTCATTCTCTGCCTCTCATTTTAGGATAGTTAAAATATGACTGATCACAACCCTTATCAGTTATATCCAGAAAATCCTTTCCTTCGACTTCCTTCTGATTTCCATCATCACTTAACAACTGAACATCACTTTTACTTGCCACTACAAACTTCGTTCTAGTAAAGTCACAGCGTGATGTGCAATCTTTCTGTGGTAGTTCTGCCTCTGTTAGTCCGCTGCTGTCTTCACTGTTTCCATGTAGCCTCCACTGTGTCTGTTTTTATAGCTTCCCTTCGTGTCAAAACTTCTACCTCTCCTGGTCGTAAGCTGCAGCGTCAGGGTAGTGTATACCAGAAAGCCGGCGTACTCAAACAGCCTTCTCTCGCCTCCATGCGAGGAGAGCTGTACCAGCTCCCAGAGGAGCAGGAAGTGACAGCAGCTGCCACGTCCAGCAGTGATGAGTTCTTCTCAGGTAGGCAGTCGGAGACACGAGCAACTTACAAGCTCATCATTCCGTTGGTGGAAGTGGCTAAAAGAAATTCAGATGCTTACAGTTAAAGGGGCAAAACTGCGTCGACAAATAGCAAGAGTGTACATGTAGAGGAAAGAATAGATTACATTGTTATTTGTCAGGTTTAAGACCGTTAACTCTTTAACCCTTTTGAAAATTTAATTTTACAAATGTAGCTTCAGTCGTTGGAATAATAAGGACATTATTTTTACTAATGTGCAAGTAGTTTAATATTATTAATCTGTAGTGAGCAATTTGTATCCAAGACGAAGACAGGTCTAAAAAGCTTTCTATGTTGAAGCCTTTACTTCTAAGTTACTTATTTTTGAAACAATTTTTGATTGAACGAAATTTGTTTTGTTGAAATACAAGATATTGTTGTCTTGAATTTCATTCACAATTTTTTAT
Source organism: Streblospio benedicti (assembly GCA_019095985.1). Taxonomy (NCBI): domain Eukaryota; kingdom Metazoa; phylum Annelida; class Polychaeta; order Spionida; family Spionidae; genus Streblospio; species Streblospio benedicti. Next base: position 31,225,123 of record CM032667.1, read on the forward strand.
CTATATAACCATAATTATTCATATTCTAAATTATTGGAAGCCTGTTTTTTTTTACATGACTTTCACACGATTTGCTGATATCAGTAAGTAACCATGTAGATCACATGATAGTGATACATGGTTGCGCTAATTGAGAATCAGCCAAACATTTAGTATCACAGCTGACACTGATACGACATCAGCAGAACATCTGCAATCCAAGTAAAAACCATGGTTCTGAGAAAAGAATAATTCAGACTGTGACAAATCAGAACCAACAATAACAAGTAACATCCATCCTTCTACAATAATCCAATATCTGTTTTTTTGATATTTACTTACATCTTTACTAAAATGCAAATGTAGACTATTTTATGACCACAATTATATAAATCTGTAAAAAATAAGTATAGCTAATGATTTAGATTTGTTTAATAATTTGCATAGTAAATAAACAGAAATGTACATACCTGGTGATAGAAATTAGTGTGTTGTATCTATAAGCTATTTGCATGTGTGTTTGATTTTATTTGCAAATGTGGTGACAGTACTTCATTCTGGTTTTGCTTAATAGGTTTCTTTAATGCTATTTCAGTCGAATATACTCTAAGCCCTATATCACTTATGTTTCGTAGCGTGATAATGAGTACTACTTTGGATACATAATCTATTTTAAAATGACAAATTATCTTTTATATTTATTAATAATTATTTATTCATAATTATTCATCGATAAGTGATGTGGGGCTTTTTATACTCTTGATTTAGTTGTGATTGTATGATTTGCATATTCAATGTTGTTAGCACAAGACTCGTCCAGTTTGAAACGTAGGCAAGTGATAAGACGTCGCATCGGCGGACGTCAAGGCAGCAATGCATCATCAACTGCCACAATCGATGAACTTTCTGACTCGACTGATTCAGTGGCATCCAGTCAGATGCTGTTGCCACAAGAACGAAGGGACAATTCCAAAAACAATATATATATGCCAATAGTAGGGAGGAGAAGTTTGAAGGAGAACAGCATGTCGATCTTGAAGTGGAGGTTTCGATCACACAGGGATGCTGGGCATGGGTCTTTTAAGCTCAATCGAGAACCAGTCATTGACCCTTTAGTGGCCAGGGGACTAGAGACTGAAAATGTGCACAAAAAACTAACACGCTCCTTCGGAGTTCGGTTCTGGCTGGACGAAAACTACAACAAAAGTAGTCAGAATGTTGTATCGCTGGTTGACAAGGTGACTGAAGATGAACATGGTATGTACTACTTTTCAAGCACCATTTCTTCACAAAATGGCTCTCTTGATCTCATATGTTAGACATGTTGCATGAATCAAGATATTTGTTGTCAATCGTAAAATTATAGCAGCTTTGTGCCACTATTTTAGCCTCTTTCTGTGTGGACTATTATATGTAATTAAGTTTGATTATTTCTTGGGCATTTCAATTTAGAAACAGCATGTTTTTGGTGTTGGTGAGGACTATGTTAGGAAAAAAGGCAGTTTTATTCAGATCGTTTCTTTTTCATCAAATTCCTCCAGCCAAAATATTTAGATGTCTCACATTATCAATATCATGTGATAGGGGTTTAAAAGGAATTTATGTGTGCTTCATCAAACACACAATAAAAATAATATGTGTATGTGCAAAAGTACTGGAATATAGTATTTTACCCTCAAGATTTTACCCAAGTACTGAATGTACAACCAGTGATATTGTTGCAGGTGGTGAGGGGTGTTCAGGAGACGACACGCCTCCTCTCAACTCCCCTCAGGACTTCGAGTCTCGACCACACCGGTTGCAACGTGCAGATGCCAAGAGCAGGAAAACATTCAAGATCAAACGCCATCGCAGTACCATCAAAGGTAGTGTTCTTGTGATTGTATTAAAACCACTGGAAGGTGTGTGTTAAAAGCCAAATGTATAATGTAGCAGGCCCGTGTCCTTTTATCACATCTGCTAGGCTGGACATTTATGTTATACATGCAAAGTTAATTAGTGATAGCTTCATTCACGCAGTACAAATCTCTCCATATGCACGAACCAGCATGTCAAGTTGTAGTTTTTCTGAGCTGCCATGTGGTTGTGTTGTGAACAGGTAGCATCCTGCGCAGTGCCACTATGAAGGCGCCTGGAGGGCGGCAGGCGCCAGCCATGAAGAGCCTCAGCAATGAGGGCACCCCGGCCTTCCTGCTGGAGCGCATGGAGACACAGCAGGAGGAGCCAAGTACGCGTTTACACCATGTCACGTTCAGAACATAGAGTCAATAAACAGTTAAACACTCATGTTAATGTCACCGCTGCAATGATATGAGAGTTCACACAGCAGAGCTTGATGGTTTAATGATATTCAGACCATAAATGGCAATGAACTTACTTAGAATAACATCCCTATAGGTGATATACTTTGACACTGTAAACGTAGTCTAAGTGGGAAAAGCATGAATATTTGGTTCTGTTGCGGTGGGGCTTTCTTTTTATGGTCACCCTATACTGTATAAAAAGGCAGACATTGTCCTACAAAATTAGACAATAGGTTTCTTCCTATGCTCATACAACATAGCCAAAGTACAGGCACTTTTGTAAGTAATGTATAAATATGGTTTTGCTACAATAATTCAAACAAATTCTTCACAAATCATCCTGATGAGATAAGGATCTTTGATGTAAAAACATGATCATTCATTTTTTTCTAAAATTCTCTTTTGTAAACATCTTAGAGTAAGCCAACCCCTGCTGTAGAAAAATGCTTGCTACAGCTTCTTTGTAAAAGACCAAAAATAATAAAATGTTTCTACAAGCAATGCAAAACCTATTATTTCACTATTCAATTGTAGCTATGCAAAATTTGAAACAAGATGTTTATTGCATTATTTTTAAGGGAAATTATGACCTTATTTATCGTGTACCGCAGGTGCTGATGAGAGTGACAACACGAAGCCAGCAACAAATGGATCCCCGGCTCACTCACCAACATCTAATGGCAAAGTGGCGGAGAAGTATGACTGTTATTCATATATGTTATAGCCAATCATGATGTAAACTACTGACTGAATGATTGCTGTATTGGGTCTCTGGCTAGCTAGAAATCAAATTATTTTGTATGCAATCTCTCTTCACAACATCACTTTTAATCTCTTCCCAGTCATGTCATGGTTTTTACAATATATACATGTAATCAGACGGGTACATGCTGGCATCAGAGAGTGATGGGTAATCTCATATTTAGTCAGATCTGATGTGATGAAAACATTTCAGACAAGAGACAGAATCCATTGAAAAGCCCCAGGAGAGCTGCTCTCCAGTGAAGGATCCTCCTCCACCTCCTCCTCCTCCTCGCGCCACCGTTAATGGGACAGTGGAGCCGAGACTCGACAGGGAGGACGCCATCGAACTGCAGAAGCTGGAGATCAGGGTAAGCCACAGTAGCACCTTACTGCTAAAATACAGCATCTCCAGTCACCACCAACTGCTTACCATTAGAATATATAATTTCAGTGCAGCACCAACTGCTTACCAATACATTTATAATTTCAGCGAAGCACTTAAACTTATACATGTAGTATCATTAATTTTAGTGTGAATCATATTATTTGTTTTTATTTCTCTCAAATATATGGCTAGAATTTATCCAAACAATATACTAAAATATTAAAATGTCCAAAATAATTGTCTAACGTTTTCAACCTCTGTCCTCTTCAGAATATAACTTACAATTCTCATATATTCTCAAATATTCAAATATTAAGTAATTTTTAGTATGGTTTTGGAATGTATATTTCTGCTTCAATGCAGGCAGCCCACTCTCGATCTACTAGTAGTTCATGGAAAGTGATGAGTGTGCTAACCACAATCTAATTATAAAACAAGAGGAAGATTACGTAACCGTATGATACCTTTGAATATAGTGAACAAAACTTAGATCAGCCTGAAATAAACGACCCATGTGAAGCAACAATTATCTATTCATCTTTTTCATTCAAACACAAGAGAAGTGCCAATTCACACGCTTATATTTTGCAGCCAAAGAAACTAAGCAAGAAGCGATATATGCCGGCCAAGTCCAAGTCCCATGAAGTGGGTGATGAGTACATCGGTGGGGGCACGGCGCGGGCTCGCATCGCGCGGCAGGGCGCTCGTTTGGCGCGCTCGCGCTCTCCCAGCCGCAGCCCCACACGGGCGTCAACCAGGTGTGTACATGACACGCTCATGGCTGTGTCACTACTACTAGTATCAGTGAACAATGTATGCACAGCTAATAAGTCGGGACCTGCGTATAAACACATATATGATATATGCACTGCCTTATCACTGCATAATGTACTTGCTGCCTTGTCACACCGTGAGATATGTAGTACATGTATTTGTGAATTCCTAATGAACATGCTACTAAGTTTTTGCCAAAGGTTAGTGTGGAAAATCAAGTCGGTACATAATGTACTCACAGCCACTTAAGTACACATATATTGTGTAACACAATTTATTGCAGATCCATAACTGCTCTTCAATAAAAATTTAATCTGTATGTTAGAAAGGTAAATTATACACACAGTGATCAGGACACATGAAATACTGATTTTTTAGAGGACCTTTTTTCCAATTTGAATGTCTATGAACCAATTATTTTAAAAATTGTAATATTTGTTCATGTTTTAGGTCAGAAACAATCAGTCCTGGTCAAAGTCAAGCGTATGTAACAAAGTGTGATTCAGTGGAGTCGCTGAACAGTGGAGAGAACGCATCTTTGCTGAAGAAAGATGAGCAGAGTCCTTCGCAAACCTCGCTGTTTTTATTCTTTGATGACAAGGAGCTAGATCGGGACACTTGTGTCTAATTGGATTGATCATGGAGAAGACTATAAGTAGTGCATTGCAAGAAAGCATGAGAACTATAATGTTGTGTAGCTAAATGTATGTGAAGATGATGAGGGAAACAAGTAAATACAAAATGGACATTGAACATGTTTCCAAAATTCGTAAATGGAAGGGCCAAATATCTTGCTAAAAGGTTGTATATTTCCATAGTATTTATACAGCATTATATGATTTTTGTACATTTAGTTTGTTGTAAAAACAGTTTAGTCAATTTGATGTAAAAAATATTGCTTTAGAGGGCTAGACTGAGCTAACATATTGATAACATGAGTTCATTCTAAAATGCATGATTCATACACAAGAAGGGGATGTAATTTATTATTTGTTTTTTTTACAGAGTATATTGTATGATTTTTGATGATACTTAAGGTTTCCATTTTTATGATTATCATGTATTTTTAAACACATAAAAATAATTTTGCAAGTGATATAATTACATAGAAAAAAAATAACAATGTTACTGATTTAAGAATTGAAATGATAATTTCATTGTTGAGAATGTTGTTGGCGTGTTCAAAATGAGTGTTGAGAAAAAAATGTGTTCTTTTAAAAATTGTAATATTTGTTCATGTTGACACTGATACGACATCAGCAGAACATCTGCAATCCAAGTAAAAACCATGGTTCTGAGAAAAGAATAATTCAGACTGTGACAAATCAGAACCAACACTAACAAGTAACATCCATCCTTCTACAATAATCCAATATCTGTTTTTTTATTTACTTACATCTTTACTAAATGCAAATGCAGACTATTTTATGACCATAATTATATGAATCTGTAAAAATAAGTATAGCTAATGATTTAGATTTGTTTAATAATTTGCATAGTAAATAAACAGAAATGTACATACCTGGTGATAGAAATTAGTGTGTTGTATCTATAAGCTATTTGCATGTGTGTTTGATTTTATTTGCAAATGTGGTGACAGTACATGTACTTCATTCTGGTTACTTAATAGGTTTCTTTAATATTTCAGTCGAATATACTCTAAGCCCTATATCACTTATGTTTCTGGCGTGATAATGAGTACTACTTTGGATACATAATCTATTTTAAAATGACAAATTATCTTTTATATTTATTAATAATTATTTATTCATAATTATTCATCGATAAGTGATGTGGGGCTTTTTTATACTCTTGATTTAGTTGTGATTGTATGATTTGCATATTCAATGTTGTTAGCACAAGACTTCGTCCAGTTTGAAACGTAGGCAAGTGATAAGACGTCGCGTCGGCGGAGGTCAAGGCAGCAATAAGCCATCAACTGCCACAATCGATGAATGACTGACTGATTCAGTGGCATCGAGTCAGATGCTGTTGCCACAGAACGAAGGGACAATTCCAAAAACAATATATATATGCCAATAGTAGGGAGGAGAAGTTTGAAGGAGAACAGCATGTCGATCTTGAAGTGGAGGTTTCGATCACACAGGGATGCTGGGCATGGGTCTTTTAAGCTCAATCGAACCAGTCATTGACCCTTTAGTGGCCAGGGGACTAGAGACTGAAAATGTTAACCGCGCTCCTTCGGAGTTCGGCTGGACGAAAACTACAACAAAAGTAGTCAGAATGTTGTATCGCTGGTTGACAAGGTGACTGAAGATGAACATGGTATGTACTTTTCAAGCACCATTTTCTTCACAAAATGGCTCTCTTGATCTCATATGTTAGACATGTTGCATGAATATATTTTTGTTGTCAATCGTAAAAATGTTCTTTTCGCACGTAATTCTCGCATAAATAACACACTGATTCGCATTTTTTCAAACACCTGTGGGTACAGATGATCGCACTTTATTAACCTAGTTCGAAAATTTTAATGAGCAGTGCGAATCAGCGTAATAATCCAACAAAAATGATCCTCGATTGAAACTAGATAATGCATCGTCGTCGCCATTTACTTACGAAGTTACCAAAGTAATGCGCCACGCATTTCTTTTATTTGGCATATTCGGTTTTTGTACTCGTTTGCTGACTGCGTTATGCAAGGGGTGATTTTTACAGGTAAGATGGCGGAACTAATTGTCAGAAGATAAATTTTAAAAAAATGTGACATTTGTGGTTGTAGATCGCGGGTATTTAAAAAAGAAGGAAGTATGTGATTTTATTTTATATTGTTTTTTAGCACAGGCCATTTACTTACAGTAAAAAGATGGTCCTGATAGTACGACGCTGTAGTTCACCTTAGTAACGGGGTAAACAACTAAACATTGAAACAATATATACAACCGCACCACACCCGTGAACATGAAGCGAAGCAATCAACTTGATATCAGAAATTTATTTAAAAAGACGAATAACAAAGCCTCCCAACAGTAAGTTGATGGTTAATGACACAACTGTCGATAATACCACTTTATAGATTAATGTCCAAACATAATTTCGAAATTAATCGCAGATAAATAACGCCAACTTGGGCGATGATAGGAGGACTTTGCACATCTTTCTACTAAGCATCTTACCCAGACGAAGCCTGCGCGCGCAGGGGGGGTTCGAAGGGGGCCATTCACATTTGCTTAGTATTAGTTCTAGTATTAGTTCTAGTATTAGTTCTAGTTTGGTGCTTTGTCAAATAATTCTGATCACAGTAGAAGATTCACTCTTGTAGATTAAAGATATGCTTATGTACTTTGGTGATGGTATTTGGTGATGGGATTATTTCAGATGATGATGTTTCCGTCTCCGAGAATACACAATCTGAAGTTGATGAAGCCACAAGTGGCATGTCAGACATCGATGATACTGTCACCCAAGATGATTCCCTCTCCGATTCAGAATCTGTTCCATCCTCCGATGTCAACAACAATGATCAAGCTTTAAAGAAAAAGAAAAGAATAAAGCAGTTCAACCCCAAATGGCTGGACACTTACAAGCCATGGCTTGTATACAAAGAAGATAAGAATGCAATGTTTTGCTCAATATGTATTGACGCCAAGAAGAAAAACAAGCTAACAAAGGGAGGGCGCAATTTTCAGACTACTGCATTAGATAGACATGTACGCTGCAGAGGACACAGAGATGCACTTCGAGAGATGGTTGGCAGAAAAAACTTTGAAAAGGCATCATGTAATGCTGAGAAGAAAAGATCAGTAGAAGATGAAAGGAAGTATGAAGCTCTTACAGTAGCAATGAGAAATGTATTTTGGATTGCCCAAGAAAAACTTGCCCTAGAAAAATATCCGTCCTTGATGGATCTATCAGAAGCACAAGGATTGGATTTAAAACCTCTAGACGTGCAAGGAGACAATTATCGCAGCCGGTTCATGGCAGATGAATTTCTTGATGCCATATCATTCACCATACGTGACAGAATAAAGAAAGAGATCAATGCACAAGACACAGTTTTCTTCAGCGTTATGATTGATGAATCAACTGATATTAGTGTCACCAAAAAACTTGTAATCTTCATCAGATATGTCAAGCAGGATTTGAGTATAAAGACAGTATTTTTAGGAAATTTGGGCCTAGAAGAAGTCCATGTAAACGCAACCCTCCTGTACCAACATATGAAAAGCTATCTACAGGAGAATGGGATAGACATGTCTAAAATAATAGGATTTGGGTCTGATGGGGCATACATAATGACAGGATCAAAGACAGGAGTTGCAACACAACTCAAGAATGAATCCCCTTATTCAGTGGCTATCCATTGCATGGCACATAGATTAAACTTAGCTTCTGCTAAGGCAGCAGATGATGTGCCATATTTGAAAGAGGTACAAAGTGTATTGACTGATCTTTTTAGATACTTTCACCAGTCTTCATGTAGGGTGAATGCCCTTAAAAGTATTCAAAAGATTCTTGAATTGCCAGAAGTAAAGATCAAGGAAGTATATGATGTCCGTTGGATTGCCTTCTACCAGGCATTGGAGAGTATTTATAAGTCATACATCCCTCTAATAACATTTTTTGGGGAGAAAGTGAAGGAGACTGAAGAAAAGCGGAAAAAGGTGTTGGCAAAAAACAAAGAAAAGGCGAAAAAATCAAAGGAAAAAAACAGTCAGGAATCTGGAAAAGTTGAAGAGAAAGAAGAAAAAGAAACAAAGGAGGAAAGAATTTTCAAAGCCATTATTGAATATAAATTTTTATACACAATTCACATGCTAATGGACATATTGCCGTCTGTGGCCGCGTTAAACATGGCATTCCAGAAGACAAATCTTGACATTGCTACAGTTAAGCCAGCAGTTGATGGAGTGCTCAATGATATTAAGAATGCATCGACAAAAGCAGGATATTTGCATGAATTGAAAACTCAAGTGTCTACAGTGAAAGAAGATGGTAAAGTGGTGAAGAGGCTATTCAAAGGGAAGGAAATAAGAAATACTCTTGATGGAGCAAAAGAGGTACAGAAGGAATTTCTTGAAAACCTGAAGAAGCAGGTGTTGAGGCGTTTTCCACAGGATCAAGTCAATGTTGTGAACAGTCTTGGTGTATTGTGTATGCGAAACATTACATTTTTATCACAAGAGGATCAATCATTATTTGGTAACATTGAAATAGATGCTCTTTGTGATCATTTTGGGGACAGTAAAAGTGGAAAACAACCACTCATAAATGCAAATGACACAAAATTGGAATGGAGGCTAGCCAAAAATCTAGTTGTGAAGGAATGTTATCCACGTGATAACACTCAGAAACTGTGGCAGCTATTGCAATTGGCCCACCCTGATCTCTTTCCTAATTTAAACACTCTTGCAAAAATTGCAGTTGTTCTACCCCTTCAAACTGCAGATGTTGAAAGGGGTTTTTCAGTGCAGAACCAGATAAAGACAAAGCTAAGAAATCAGCTTACACCTACAATGGTGAATAAGTTGATGATGGTATGCATTGAAGGTGGCCATCACAAGACCTTTGACTTTGATGCAGTGATTGAACACTGGAAGGCGGTGAAGCCACGAAAGATCTTTCATTAGGGCAGGACTTGTGTTGACCACCTTTAATGCAGACCATGATAAGATTAGCAACTAGCTTATCGTATGAAGATAGTTCATTGTATGAACAATTGGTTTTGTTATACATATTGCTCAATGAAAGTGTGAACCCTTGTATACTAGCAATCTGATACTAAGTCTTGTAAATATCAAAACAATAAATGTAGTATTGAAAATATCTATTGTGTTCAAAATCTTAAAGAATGTTAAACAACAATATTATTGATACATTTGATATAAACACAAAACACTCAATATTTTTGTCAATTTAGAAGTTAGGTTGTTATAATTGAATTATATTTACATGTAAAAAATATCCTTTTTGCACCCATGAAATAATCCCCAGAATGGCCCAAATGCTCTAAAAACAACTTCTAATTTTCAAAATTTTCTGGGGGGGCATGCCCCCAGACCCCCCTAGCATGGCGGGGACCGTTGGTCCCCGCTTTCCGGTGACACTGTACCCACTTTTTTCAAGTATATGAGAACAAAGTCTCACTTTTTTTTTTTTTCTAAAATAGACTCTGTGACACTGTAAGCGTAGTCTAAGTGGGAAAAGCATGAATATTTGGTTTGGTTCTGTTTTTGGGGCTTTCTTTTTTATGGTCACCCTATACTGTATAAAAAGGCAGACATTGTCCTAAAATTAGACAATAGGTTTCTTCCTATGCTCATACAAACATAGCCAAAAAGTACAGGCACTTTTGTAAGTAATGTATAAATATGGTTTTTGCTACAATAATTCAAACAAATTCTTCACAAATCATCCCTGATGAGATAAGGATCTTTGATGTAAAAACATGATCATTCATTTTTTCTAAAATTCTCTTTTGTAAACATCTTAGAGTAAGCCAACCCCTGCTAGAAAAATGCTTGCTACAGCTTCTTTGTAAAAGACCAAAAATAATAAAAATGTTTCTACAAGCAATGCAAAACCTATTATTTCACTATTCAATTGTAGCTATGTAAAATTTGAAACAAGATGTTTATTGCATTATTTTAAGGAAATTATGACCTTATTTATCGTGTGCAGGTGCTGATGAGAGTGACAACACGAAGCCAGCAACAAATGGATCCTGGCTCACTCACCAACATCTAATGGCAAAGTGGCGGAGAAGTATGACTGTTATTCATATATGTTATAAGCCAATCATGATGTAAACTACTGACTGAATGATTGCTGTATTGGGTCTCTGGCTAGCTAGAAATCAAATATTTTGTATGCAATCTCTCTTCACAACATCACTTTTAATCTCTTCCCAGTCATGTCATGGTTTTTACAATATATACATGTAATCAGGCGGTACATGCTGGCATCAGAGAGTGATGGGTAATCTCATATTTAGTCAGATCTGATGTGATGAAAACATTTCAGACAAGAGACAGAATCCATTGAAAAGCCCAGGAGAGCTGCTCTCCAGTGAAGGATCCTCCTCCACCTCCTCCTCCTCCTCGCGCCACGGTTAATGGGACAGTGGAGCCGAGACTTCGACCCATCGAACCAGCTGGAGATCAAGGTAAGCCACAGTAACACCTTACTGCTAAAAATACAGCATCATCAGTCACCACCAACTGCTCATTAGAATATATAATTTCAGTGCAGCACCAACTGCTTACCAATACATTTATAATTTCAGCGAAGCACTTATAACATGTAGTATCATTATTTTATTGTGAATCATATTATTTGTTTTTATTTCTCTCAAATATATGGTTAAATTTATCCAAACAATACTAAAAAATATTAAAATGTCCAAAATAATTGTCTTTAACGTTTTCAACCTCTGTCCTCTTAAGAATATAACTTACTAATTCTCATATATTCTCATATATTCAAATATTAAGTAATTTTTAGTATGGTTTTGGAATGTATATTTCTGTTTCAATGCAGGCAGCCCACTCTTTCTACTAGTAGTTCATGGAAAGTGATGAGTGTGCTAACCAATCTAATTATAAAACAAGAGGAACATTATGTAAGTATAATACCTTTGAATATAGTGAACAAAACTTAGATCAGCCTGAAATAAAACGACCCATGTGAAGCAACAATTATCTATTCATCTTTTTCATTCAAACAGAAAGTGCCAATTCACACGCTTGTATTTTGCAGCCAAAGAAGCTAAGCAAGAAGCGGTATATGCCGCCAAGTCCAAGTCCCATGAAGTGGGTGATGAGTACATCGTGGGGGGCACGGCGCGGGCTCCTCGCCTTGTGCAGGGCGCTGCGTTGCGCCGCCTTCGCTCTCCCAGCCGCAGCCCCACACACGGCGTCAACCAGGTGTGTACATGACAAGCCATGGCTGTGTCACTACTACTAGTATCAGTGAACAATGTATGCACAGCTAATAAGTCGGGACCTGCGTATAAACACATATATGATATATGCACTGCCTTATCACTGCATGATGTACTTGCTGCCATGTCACACCGTGAGATATGTAGTACATGTATTTGTGAATTCTAATGAACATGCTACTAAGTTTTTGCCAAAGGTTAGTGTGGAAAAATCAAGTCGGCACATAATGTACTCACAGCCACTTAAGTACACATATATTGTGTAACACAATTTATTGCAGATCCATAACTGCTCTTCAATAAAAATTTAATCTGTATGTTAGAAAGGTAAATTATACACACAGTGATCAGGACACATGAAATACTGATTTTTTAGAGGACCTTTTTTCCAATTTGAATGTCTATGAACCAATTATTTTAAAAATTGTAATATTTGTTCATGTTTTAGGTCAGAAACAATCAGTCCTGGTCAAAGTCAAGCGTATGTGACAAAGTGTGATTCAGTGGAGTCGCTGAACAGTGGAGAGAACGCATCTTTGCTGAAGAAAGATGAGCAGAGTCCTTCGCAAACCTCGCTGTTTTTATTCTTTGATGACAAGGAGCTAGATCGGGACACTTGTGTCTAATTGGATTGATCATGGAGAAGACTATAAGTAGTGCATTGCAAGAAAGCATGAGAACTATAATGTTGTGTAGCTAAATGTATGTGAAGATGATGAGGGAAACAAGTAAATACAATTTGAAATGGACATTGAACATGTTTCCAAAATTCGTAAATGGAAGGGCCAAATATCTTGCTAAAAGGTTGTATATTTCCACAGTATTTATACAGCATTATATGATTTTGTACATTTAGTTTGTTGTAAAAACAGTTTAGTCAATTTGATGTAAAAAAATATTGCTTTAGAGGGCTAGACTGAGCTAACATATTGATAACATGAGTTCATTCTAAAATGCATGATTCATACACAAGAAGGGGATGTAATTTATTATTTGTTTTTTTACAGAGTATATTGTATGATTTTTTGATGATACTTAAGGTCTCCTTTTTATGAGTATCATGTATTTTCGATTACATAAAAATAATTTTGCAAGTGATATAATTACATAGAAAAAATAACAATGTTACTGATTTAAGAATTGAAATGATAATTTCATTGTTGAGAATGTTGTTGGCGTGTTCAAAATGAGTGTTGAGAAAAAATGTGTTCTTTTAAAATGATTGCAAATCTATAATGTCATGCTTACTGTGTTAATGTTAATGAGAATATTAAATCAGTCTACGTTTGTTGTGATGATTGTATAGACTGTAGTATACTTTTAGGACTGGAGTTGTTGCCGATCATTGTTTTTGGTGCAATCATACTATTTTAATTCGAATTGGGAAATCAGCATTCAAATGTAAATGAGTATATCATGTGTATAACCAACTAGTGAATGATTTCTGTGGTATAGGTAGTGTGTGTTGCTTTAGGCTTGAATAATCACTTGAAATTGCTATTGTGTCCAAAATGGTATTATTAATGTATGTATTAGAATATACTGGTCAGAATTATTATTATTATTATTTTTTTTTTTTTTTTTTTTGGGGGGGGGGTAAAAAATATTTGAGAAAATTAGTTTATTTCAACTTTATTGGTGCTAAACGGAATTTTATTATACTTTGTTGTTAGTGTTTAGAAATTATTATCTAGTCATTATTTATATTTTGTTTTAATTATATATTTTTTTTAGTAAATTATATATGTAACATGAAATTCTTATTTTCCCTTTGATCTATACCTACTTAGTTATGTATGTGTTAGAAATCTAATGTAAGAAAATAGTGCAATAAATATTTATAATTGTTGACTTTTAGTATTTATTTTGCAACACTACGTACAAAGGAAAAATGTAAAATTAAGTAAGAATTTGATGAAAGGTTGTCCTATGAATTTCATTATTGAGAATATGGGTAGGTGCTTAAAATGTGGGTTTATATAAGTGGAGCATTATACCAGGGTACAAAATAGACCCCACCTGCGGCCTGGTGCAAGCTGATTTTAGCATGGGGAGGCTGGTTTCAAAAGTTCAGAACCTGATGGGCAAGAGATCTAGATCTCTTAGCTGGGTCCACCCCCCACCTCCCCCCTGCTATCGCAGCCCTAACCACTTCAACCATTCGAAAAGAGACCAGCTCAAGATCTACTGAGACCTCTTGGGACTATAAATTCTAATATAAGTCAAGTGTAACCAAATACATATGACAATCCGGGTAGGATATTTAGGCCTAACCTATAACTGAGTCACGTGTTTGCGGTTTTAAGTCAAGTGGTATTATTTATCTACAGGGATATAGGGATTGTACAGTTAATTACAACCTTCCAGTAATTTGGCATAAAGATGTTGATTAGATTAAAATGTTCGCCCGAAAGGTGGAATTGAACCACTCTGACGCTAATCAGCTACAGGTTTGAAGCCTGCACCCCAGACCACTGAGGTTCATCCGGGCAAACTTACCTATGCAGTAGGGACATTATATATTCAGGCGGTAATTAATTCCTTATATAGTAGTGTCTATGCTAGAATATGGTTTCTTCATTCAGCCTTATTTAAGCAAAGATGGCATGTAAATAAAGTATTGTGTAATAATGTTAGTCACCATATTTTATTTTCAATTTATATGTGAATGAGATCCAAAATAGCTGATGGAAACTAAGTTTCGTAAACTAAACACACCGAACATTGCACCACTGAGTGAGATAAAATTTGGTGGCCAACTCGAACTCTTCTGCGTGCGTTGTGAGTTAGCCTTAAAATCTGGTCCACGCTTAGTAAAAACTCTGAGTGAACGACCCTTATCATGGTATATTACCGATTGTAGGTCGTGGGAAAGATAGTAGTCCACTGATGTCGTCTGCTAGAGTATGTGTGGGCCCGTATCTCGTTGCGCGGGAGTGTATCGATATGGGAGTGAATAAGAGTGTAAAAATGAAGTAAATATGCAGGATGTGTAAACTTTTACAATCCTGAAGGATACTGGTGAATATGGGCCATGCTAAAAGCAATAAGCATGGGAGAACAGTGGATAAATAAGGATACGAGATTGGATATGTGACTCCAGAATGGAAAACAATAGCACTCAATTCGTAAGTGAAATAATGTTAGTAAAGTACTTGTAAAGTTAATATAAAATGCCAGTTGGAGATAAGCTGCGCATTACTAATTAAATAGATTATGACACGATTATAAAATGACTATGCTAAAGGTATTAATATCAAACCTAGATTAGGTCATATGTCAAATCCTTAATTGAACCATTATCAATACCAAGATTACGCCCGTGTTATCAGCTTAATTAGATCCATAATATCAATGTAAATGAAGTTCCAGCATTACAAGTCACACCTGTATGTTGGCGATTATTTAAATTTACATTTTTTTTCTAACCATTATGTGTTTATCATTTTATGAATGTAGTCTAATTATGATGCAAAACCAATATTTGAACAACAAGATTTTTCCACCTTTATGAATATTTATCAAAGCTACTCATATATATATAGTGAATATTTTAATTGTTTGATTGAAAATTTTCAATGGTGAAATAACTTTGCTCTCGAGCCCCCCCCCACACACACACACATCCCAATCTCACTGACACCACCCCTCCCACACACACATCACGCACACAAAATATGATCTTTTCCCTCTGGCTATTGATAAGCATATCTTATTCTGTTTGTTGCTCATGTCCTCCTCCCGTATTTTTAAAACTGGATCAAAATCCTTTCTCCAGTTTGATAACTTCAAGTATAAATACTAGTACATATGATGATTATGATCTGCTTTTGTACATACATAGTCCATTGAGAGGTAATGTAGTGTTAGATTTCTGTCTATAGATAAACTAATTGAATCTGCAGTCAGTTTGAAAGATGTACTAAGTTTGATATAAGAATATATGATAATGTACGCATTAAAATGTGGCCCAACTTCATGAAGTCAGGCATATTGCTTGTCATTAATTTTTATATATTTCCAAAGACATTATCAACGACAACATTCATCAAATATTTTTCAACATTTACAATGTGATAAACACATGTTTACTAGTCTATTACAATGAAAACATAACCAAATGTTTGTAAATATTGTCTGTTGATTTAGAACGCATAACAAAATTTAAATGCAATACTCAGTCTAATTGTACAAATCCATATCTAAATACATGTAAATGTAGAATTGCTTTAAATTATGTGTACATTTGTACATTTGTTCATGGCAGTGAACATTTTAAAGAAATTTCATACACAATCAATATATTGAGACCGATTTAATACAACCAAATCTGATCATGTCAATGACTGTTCATAGACTTTGTTTATGCACATTCCTAAATTGGTGCCAACGGCCCCATAAAAAATTCATCTTACTGGTAATAGATATGAGTCGTATTGCTGAGGTTTTGACAGGAGTATAAATGGCAAAATATTTTTGGTGGGAATACTTATAGAATGATATGTGTATGTCACCTATATTATAGCCACACCTCTGACCTGGTATACATGTACTTGTCATTCATTCCATATCTGGTAATAGGCAAGTCAATATATTCATTTGCTGAGAGTAGTCACTTATATCTTTATTGAGCTTTGGGCCAATACCCTGGGATGAACCAGATGCTGCAGCTCATACATATTGCATGAAGCTTGGATTCTCTGTGATGTATTGATGTACATAATGTAAGAGATTACTTATTTTACTTCTACCAAATTGGCTATCCTAATACATTATATTAGACTAAGCTTTTAGTGAAATATGAAGATGCCATAGCGTATTTCAATATTTCAATTCATCCATTTAATGACCAGAACGTTGTGGGTTTGAGCGCAAGTTGGAGTTTGCTGCTAGTATGCGCAACTGCACTGTGGTTACTACAAATTATGTTTCAAAAATGATAGATGGGTCTGATGTAGCACTGCAAGTGAGACATTAGGGGTATAAATAGTGAACAGTGAACTGAGTACATTATTTCTCAAATTATCTATTCGTGAAATGGACAGCCTCCAAAAATGTTTCATGGTTTTGACTGTCTTTAAAAATCTTGTACACTCACATCCGAAAGTCTCTTCATTGGCATGGAATTAGGATTCATATACAACAGAAAATTGAACGGCTAAATGAGAAGTCTGTTCTACGTGTATCATGTTTATGATATTTTAATCGCATCCTCATTCATTTGGGAGACCTTAATTATTCCTTGTTCTGAGGGCCCGTGTCTGAGGGTGTGGTCTGGCTTCTTAGTCTACACTGTAGTTCCCATCAGTCCTCTCCAAGCGTTTTGGTCATTAGGGTCTATTTGAAGTGCTTGCAATCTGCACTTCAGAGATGCAGAGTGGATTGTCAGCACCCAAAGCTCACTCTGATCATGAACTGAAATCAATGCAGAAAATAAAAATTCAATTTTGAAATTGGTGGTATGAAAATATGTAGATTAAAAAGTCATCTCTTGAAAATTTTATGTTCATGTCATGATATTTATCAAGAACAAATGTTCCATTATACTCAAGTAAAAGTGACAGTCTTTTCATTAAACAAAATTTTTTTTTTTTTTTTTTACAGAATGCAATAAAGGTAGATGTTTCAACCATCAGCAAGAGATATGACAGCAAAGTTGCTGTGGTTACCAATACCACGACTGTAGCCTCAATCGTCTCTGATTTACTGAGAAAACTGCGGCTCAAAGATGCGCAGCTGGGAGATTTTGTGTTTGAGGCTATGGCTGAGCATGAGGGTAAGAAGGACATCATTGCTTCCTCTATGTTTAAGTGCCCCACATTCCGAAGGGGTTAAGGTTAAAATTTCTCATGTATACTATATATATGGGTAGACTTGAGTTTTTCTATAATACCTTCTACCTTATAAAATACTGTCATTATTATTATGGATGGATTTTAGTTGTATTTTACGTTCACCAATAACATACTCGCAAAAAAAGCCAATCATTGTGTTTATAGGTTAAAACTCATTGTGTGAACTAATTGGTGTAAGTTGTTATGTCACTGCCTCTTGTACTTGATGCTTTTAATGAAATGTATATTCACCAATGGTCTGGTGTAATTTGTTGATGACTAGACGCCTATAGAGTTAATTTCTATACATGCACTTACATTTGCAGCAACTCCAGGTGGATTGGAACATCTTCAGTATGATGACAATGACTGTCCTCTGGACACTTACAATACCTACCCCAAGGGTGCTGTCAGGTAAGACCGTGTCTGTGTGATGATATTATCAGTGGCAGTGGCAGATATCTTATGTTTCCCAGCTAAATTTGCTTTTACATGTATTCTTACACTTCTTTTCAATCACTGTTTTGTATGTAAGTGCATAATAGTGTAAATGCCAAACTTGCAATATCTATAATCTGTATTAGTGACTTCAAAATGTGTGCTGATGCTCCAATGGCATGTTGACAAATTTTTCTGATTGATGTTATTGGATCGAATTGGAATAAAATGTCTCTTTTCAATATTGTACAGTATATTATACATGTAGTGCATTTTAAGAATTGACTTCTCACTGCATATAAATTCAATTGTTCCTGTCTCGTCAGCTTACTTCT
Organism: Streblospio benedicti; assembly: GCA_019095985.1. Lineage (NCBI taxonomy): Eukaryota > Metazoa > Annelida > Polychaeta > Spionida > Spionidae > Streblospio > Streblospio benedicti. Next base: position 31,243,818 of record CM032667.1, read on the forward strand.
TTGTCATATTCTTTAGAGAGTCAGGCTTCTTTTCTCTTCTGGTAATGAAAATGTCCATTCTCAAGTCTAGATTTGTGATTCCCATCCTGTTTACTGTAAATTTTGAATACAGTGGAAGAATGTTAAATCTGTGTAAGGTTCTCTCATAATGACCTCCCATTATCATTTAACAGTTCAGTTGGAACCCTGTCATCTTATCTGTAAAAGCTATTAGTATGTTAAGTGCCTTTGTCAGTGTATGTAGTTTAGAACTTTTGGGAATAGAAAGTAAATCAAGGGGAATGAAGCATTCAAAGTTACTTTAATTTAGTTGAATTAATTAGGCATGTGTTTGTTTTTCATGTTTGTGAGTTTTGAAATGTTACTGTTAATGAAGGTGAAACTAAAACTTCTTTTGAAAGCCTTTATTAAGATGATTTTACTCACATCAATTTTAAGTTGAAATAGATTCAACTTGTATATTATATTATTTGGTAATTGGTATTCATTTGTGCGTCATAATGTTCAATGACATTATTACATAGATACCTAGTATAAGATCGTTCTTTATGTGAAATAATCATTTGTTGATGTCAAACTTTGATTCAGTTGCTTAGTTCATATCAGATGCTTTTGTTCAGTTCATTTTTCATAGGCGTAATATAGGAAGTTGATAGGCAGGATTTTTTTTTTATCAGATCTGTACCAATATTTAAAGACATGCAGTTTCCTTTTAGATGAAAAAAATCTTACACAAATATAACTTACGTAAAAGCTGATAAATTAGGCAGCATGTACATTGCTTGGAGCGAAATTGATTGCTACCAAAGGTCACCAGAGATGTAATTTGTATGTCATCTTTGTTTCTGACCTTAGTTTTTGGTGGCTCACACGTAGTGGTACATGGTATGCACAAGTTTCAACTGTGGACACATTCTTTTTCGCAAAGTCGTTACTTTCAACAGACCTTATATAGGTTAACAGTAAATTTATCATTACTGCTACAATGTACCTGTATGTAGGTTCGATAAGAGTCTATTTTTACATGTTGCAAATACGTTGTTCATTCTCAAAATCACACATAGAAATTGTTCATATATGTTCACACTTATAGCATATATATAATAGCAGGAATAAATTCCTGATAATAGATAATATATTATGGTGCAATGACTGTGAATCTATGTAGTGAAATTACATATGCTTCTGAATGATTTCATTGTCATTGCTTACCATGTGTGAATGCATTCGTTGACCTTATTTAGCCAAGAGGATGTCTAGGATTGCTTACCCAGAGAGAATGGTGGCAAGCAAAGGAATGGGCATCATTAACATAGATTGTACACACGATTGATTGCGTTTAAACAGCACTTTGTTTTACCAAGCATTTACTGTGTACGCTTTGCAAGACTGGAAGCAAGTTGTTTTGTACTTCAACTACTGGCTGAGATCTAGGGATGTAAACATTACAATTCAGTATTGTGAAGGTAGTGGATGATCATGCATATGTGGGATGGATATTGTAACAAAAAGCAGTTTAAACCTGGAAGGAGTATCAATAAATGGTGGTAAGGTTGTGCATTGTCCCGTCAAGTTTCTTAGTTAATGGCTAAGTGTTACATTTTGTCTCTTAGAAGTAGGAATACAGTTGAACTATTATTTCTTTTGTATACTTATATTTCTTTATTTTATTGATGCGAAAAAATTAAATTTTCGTCATTACTTAAACATTTCTGTTTGTTAAGTTTTCCATTTAGTTATTTTCTTGTATTGCTGTACTTATACGTGTATTGACTTGTATTATTTGAAAATATCTTTAATATATGTATATATGTACAACTTCTCTGTGACAATCATATATTTCACATGAGGTAGCATTAAAATTTGGCAGATATGTTAGAATTAATGAGTGTAATGTGCATATGAGGTGAATGGTGTGTGACATTTTTATATATTAATGGCAAAAGTACATGCTAAATACATATTTCAGAGCGTAGGATCCATTTCAAGTAAACATGTTTCATTCATATCTTTGAAGATACCGATGTAAATTTTAATCAACCCATGATAGTGTTGTGATAGTGTTACGAGTGAAGAATGTCATCCATATAAGATTCATCACACTTGAAATGGTGATACTCTCAATGGGGATCACTTGACCTAGAAGTGGACCTGGTCTCCACTTGTATTGTAAACCTTATGGTTTACTAATCAATGCTAACTCAATGCAAGTAGATAAATCTGATTTAGTGAGCATGTGGTATAATATGGTATTTGAGTTTAGGAGTTTTGATTTATTCACTTAATTTTCACATTTAAACACTGACATTGTACACCATCATTGAAATTATAGACAAAGATAATGTCATAATGATTTTAATTGTCAACATTTTAGTGAATAACTAGTCTCTCAAAGAATGCATTCATTTGATTATTTTATGTTAAAATTGCATTTGATGATACATGAAGGTGATTTTAAATTGTATATTTCAAGACTGAGAATCAGTATTATAAACTTGGATACAAATCATTTTTAATTCAAATTAAAAAATATTTCATAAATGTTTTATAGTAATGATTTAATCAGGTCTCTTTCTGATACATGTACCGGTACCTCTCTGGTTATTTTCACCTTCTTTACCAAGTCAAAATAGAATTCTATTGAAACGTTAAGTTAACAAACATGCTTTGCTTGAAATGCTTCAGAATAAATTACTGTGTATTGTTGGAAAATGTAAAATAAACATTCTTCATGACTTAAAGCATTGATGTCTAAAGATTGTTAAGTTCATGTCCATAGATCCAGCATACTGTATAAGGTACAGAAATATATGCAAAATGTGAAAATCGGTTTATATATATAATGCAAGTAATGTATGTCATTTAAAGAATATGTTTTAATTAGATAAATCACTCTTATTTCATTTCAGTACAATTCATTTCTACAAGATAAAATATGGTATAAACCTGTGAAGATTTGCATTTAGTGTTACAATGTTTTATTTGCTTGAAGATTGAAGATTTTGGTGCAAATCTAGTAGTAGCTTGATGATGTTTGCAAAATTAAAGTTAATTTACAGAGGTATGGCAACTACATTTTAGGACAAAAGTTATAGCACCATATTTTGAATTAAAGATTATGGAAAATTGTTAAAATAGAACCTTAACCTTGATTTCTTGTGGTTTAAGTGATAATGCAGTTGAAATAATGAAACTATCTTGAAATACTAACATACACTAGTCTTATGAAAACCGAAATGTATTTGATAGTAATAAATTGTAATTTTCGTAAAATATCAGTTTGTAAAATCATGCAGCAGAATATTTAATTTTTTTATTTTAATCTTATGGTCATTTAATATCCCATTTACATCCTATGTAAATGACCTATAAATGTAGTATTAAATGGATGTTAGAAATGGTCTCAATAATAAACTTAATTGGGTCTAACAAAAAGTTGATTGACAGTCCATATATTTTTTTTCTGGATGTAATTTTATTATGTCATTGAGTGTCAGATGTGAACTTGAAATAGTTGCCAGTAGGCTTCAAATTTTCTTATTCAATAAATGTTGCTATGTTTCAATGAAATATGTAAAGGTAGATAGGTACCGTATTCTTGGGCATTCTTATCTTATATTTTTGTGAAGGTTAAACAGGTCACGAAGTTTAGGAAAGAGTGAAGTTAACTTTCATCATGTGTTAAGATACCTGTTAATAATTATGTGTATCTTTCATGTGTAGCAATCACCATACATTGTACCTGTTTAGTTGAGTGTAGTTTGTATACAACATCAGCATACCGTATATGATGTATTAATAATGCTAATTATGCACGCTAATGTAATGACAGTGAATAAACATAAGTTTGGAATCTTTCTAATTGATAGCCATGTGACATTTATAAAGTTTTAAAAAAAAAGATTCTTGTGTGAAACGTGGAGTTCATTGCATTGTCAGCAAATCTTGGCAATCACTATCTAATTATATCAGATACTGAGCTTTTTGTGTTTAAACATCATTGTCACTGATCAGTCATCAGCCAATTATGATATTGTAGTTTAGTCAGAAATAAGCAAATTCCGTGCAGATGGTTTGGCCAAGTATCAATTGGGTGGGATGAGAAAATGTAGCATAAGGGGCGCTGTTGTTTTATCATTGTTTATCACCAGCGGAGCTTGCCTTTGTTTTGTAAATCAGCTTTAATACTTGGCAGTAAGCACTATTTTCATATAGCAAATGATCATATGGCTAAAGTTGCATTCCATTGTCATATCTAATGGTAAACATATAAGGTAGTACAATTAACTGTTCTTGAATTCATTCTCTTCGGGATTAAGATATAAAGGTACATCTAAAGGTTATCTCTGGGATACTATAAGGACTATAGACTGAGATTTATTCCATTATAGCATATGGCTTGTTATTGTCAAGGTAATTCTTACAAACCATTTGATTTAAAAGTTTTTTATGTGATCTGATTTGCTGATAAATTACAATTGGATACAATCTGTAATTCGCACATGTAATTTTTATGAAATTGAGTTTTAATTTATAATAAGGTCCATTAATTAGTCTAAATTGATGCATTATTTGTGGAAAATGAAGAAATATAATGTAGACTCGAGATTGAAATGTTATCCCTTTAAACCATCAGATGAATTTGATATTTATGTTAAATATGTGCCAAACTCACTTTGCATACTCTGAACATATATGTTTAGATCTTAAACCTTCGGTAAGCTTCTGAATGATTTACAAACTAGGCGAGGAAAAAGGCATGTATGCGTGTAGATAATTGTTTACCAATGTAAGTTCTCTTCTTTTTCTGTTTATAACAGCAAATTATCTTGCATTTTAAATACATGTACAGTGTATACCAACAAATCAAATTAAATTTTGTGAGCTGTGTAATTTTTGCATTCGGATCATAGATTGTAGAAACTGATTTAATTAGTTCATATAAATCATGTCTATGGATATGATTGAAAATTGTGTGATTACTTAGAGAAACTGAAGGTAAATACTAAACAGTAGAGTAAACAATGGAATGTAGGTCCAATTGTTAGATTCTTAGTTCATCAAACATGCAGTAGAAGGATCTATATTTGACAAGTGTGAGTGACTGATCCAGTTCTTTATAACTTATTGAAAAGATTTGCTCAAAGTGTTTATAGTACTTACATATGGCACTTACATCAATAAGATACCTATTCTGAATGATGTTGGAAAGCAAGTTTTATTTTTCTTGACTTTTTATTTAAAAAAGATGTAATTGTGAACATTCGATTACTTCACTAGATCGGCAAAATAGGTTCACTGCAATTGTACACATAATAAGGAAATTCACTTGCTGCATATTTTACCTATTTATACAAATAATTTTAATTGAAATTTATTCAATATTATTATTTATATGCTACAGAATGACTTGCAATTAATCATGAGACCGATGTTATATGGAAAGTAGATATGTTATTTTCAATGCTTCATTCTTCAAAACCCTCATACTTGTTTATCACAAACATCATTTGTATTTCATACCTCATAAATGAATCCTAAATGGTCCAATTTGTAAAAGGAATTTCTGTTTCTGTTGCCAAATTCTTCGCAAGACGTTATGTCAATTACTTGTAGCTCTACGGTGGATTGAAACAAATGAAAATATTATTTAATCTGATATGTAATTAATCTTTTTATTCTTTTTTATGTTCTATTTTGTTATTTTGTATACTTTTATTTTCGTTCATTTAAAAAAAAAAATTCTTTGTAAATGAGATGGCTACATGCATTGATTTTATATATCTGCAAGACAATCATTGATGATGTCTTGTACAGAACATGTGTTATTTTCAGCTTTTAGGCAATAATCACTTAATATAGTGTAGCTTGAGGCAGAACATGTTCTTTACCTAAACCAATGAATATGATTTTGTTGGTCCCAATTTGCTGGTCTTAATAATGCATAATACATTTTAGACACCTGCATTGAATGTAAATGTATATGAACTATAGTTTATATTATCATTTAGACGCCAGCAGCCTCTTTTGTAAGGGATATATTGTTGTCGTGTTTTATTGGGAAGGTTTTATAGTTTAATAATACATGAATACTGGCATAGGCATGGTGGAATGGGTTGTTAGTGTTTATAATGTCACATATATATTTGGTTGTTTTTTTGGTTAAGGGATATATGTGGACATAGTGGATGCATTGCAAATGAAAGGATTACAAAATTTCACTTTATCTGACTGATGCTTTTAATGCCACATGTATTATTTTGGCTTAGTCATGAAAGGTAGAAAAGATTCCGTATCATCACTGACTTCAAAGTCTGTCTTCGGGTAATGACTTGCTTCAGGATGTTTCTTTGTGATAACAATAATGGACATGAATTATTTTCCATCAAATATATTGGATACTGGTTGTGTATTATTGTAAAAGAATGAAATAAATATTTAAGTGAAAAATGTTTTTATTGGTATTTTTTCTTCCATATTGATGCCATTAGATATTTAGAATTAATAGTTTGAGAATTGAGATTAAACGCCTAGACTAGAATTAAAATATTCGTGTCATCAGAATCATATGCACATGTATACATGAAGATACAATACTGTATTTTACGTCATTTTTCTAAGTTATAATAGCTAATGAAAAACTTTTCTTTCTAGATTTATCTTGAGGAATAAAAATGGGACAAACTTGAACAGTAAAAATGACAACAGAGTTAATGGTAATATGAAGGTATGTATAAAGAATAATATTAATTCATCCATGCATGCCAGTTGATAGCTTATATATATCCTTTGCATATCACTAAGTTTCTACATGAGACATTTTCAATTTTTTTTTTCTCAACCAATATTGGCACTTGTAATTCTCTGAATTATTTGATATAATTTCTTCAACTATCCCGACAATGAAACTTGTATCTATATTGGGCATGTGTCCAAGTATGAACATTAAATAAGCTATCATTTAGTAAGGGTGTCTGAGAATCTGGATTCATCATAGGTTTTTGCCACTATCATTTAATTGGTTGTTTTTTATGTGTTTATTAGAATCACCAGCGACATGATTCGTCAACCGACACACCTGCCTCCATAGAACCAGATCTCATCCGCTTCGATTCACCTGATGTCAAACCCAAACCTGTGCGAATAGGCTCAAAACCCACTTCAGCTGGATCTAAAGCGGGTTCGAAGCCGACTTCTGCAGGTTCTCGGGCAGGTTCCAAACCAACGTCAGCAGGCTCCTCAAATGGGTCTAGTTACGTTGTTCATGATTCAGGTAAAATCAACAATCTGTTTTGTTTCTTTGCAATGTAAGATTCTTATTTTACTTTGTATTAGTGCCTTCATAAATTTCTATTATACCAAAAATTTAAAAATCTGTGAATGTTGTTATAGTAACGTTTAATGCTTAATATTGTAGAAGAATGTTTATTCTATATTGCATTGTCTGGCATGTATTTCATGAATGATTGAATAGCTTCAATGTCGCAATTTTATGTAAGCATCCTAAAACATTTCTGTTAATTTTTCTGTTTTTGTAAACTATTTCATGGAGATTTTCATGAAAAATAATTTATAAATTAACTTTAGAATTAAATTTTTCTTGATAAGGATACTGCCATTCTTGTATCGAATCGTTGGAATTAATTAAGCATCAAACAAAATGTGTAAATTATTTTTATTTTAAGAATTTCTAAATTTTATTTGAAAAAACAAGAGAACAATACATGAATACAAGAAATGAGACCTGTTGTGTCCAGGTAATTATCATATATACAAACAGATTTAACTATTAAAATGTTTATGGTAATCAGATAGTATAAGTACTGTTCAACTTGCAGGCCGGGCGTTCCCGCCGGACTCCCCCAAGCTGAGTAGCAGCCGCGGGGCGGGAGTGAGCCCTGGTGACATGTCTAACCCCGGCAGCAATCGCAGCACCCCCAGACTTAGTGGCGGCTCCACTCATCAGCACACACTGGAACGCATGCGCAAAGGTTTGGAGAAACTGAGGCGTAAGCCGAGTGATTCGGGGAGCGTGAGTAGCGTGAGCAGCAAACCTCCTGCCGTGCCGAGTCACAAACTCAGTGGTGCCAAAAACATAGATCGACCAGCGAGTGCTGGTGCTAAAAGATCTTCTGATCTTGATGGCAAGTTGGATAAACCAGTGCATTTTGTGGATAGACAGAGCTTGGAGTATTTGAAGCAACAACAACAGCAGCAGCAACAGCAGGTTTTGGAGCAGCAGCAGCAGCAGCAGCAGTATGTATCCCATCCAAGAGGCTATCGGCGGTCGCCAGCAAGGTCATTACAACAGCAGGGGGTGCTGCTGCCAGAGGCAAGTAAACCTCCGGTCTTCAAAGGGGCGGAGGATGATGGACGAACAGCTCACAAAGTGCATCATCCTCAGGCACTGCGCATACCACATGCTGCCATGCCCAATGAAACGGCTGCAGATGCTCAGCCGCCCCAGAGAACATCGACTCAGGCATCCAGTCCTCTGAGTCCAGTGTCATCAACTGCCCACAGTGATGGATATGTGAGTAAAAAAGATCAGCGAGGCAATGATGGAGCAGGCTTCACAATGCGTCGGACTAATTCAATGAGCCTGCCTCAAATGAAGGATGCATACACACCGCCATTTATGTCAGAGTCGTTTGAGTTGCCAAAAAGCAGGTCACTCCAGAGTCTTAGTGGGAGCTCAGGAGTGACGAGGCGAAGGAGTCTTCCACCACTCAATGTGTCAAAAGAGCACTTAGAAGAGAAGAAATCTTCACTGTCAAATAGATTAGCCAAAAAGATAAATAAGTATAGACAAGAGGGGCACAAAGCCATCCTGCCAAATACATTCAGTTCTCAGACATTGCAGTTCTTAAAGGATTTCAATCAGTTTAATCGTAGTATGGGTAAAAGTGATCCTGATGCAGAGGAGGCTGTATCATTGACTTCTCTTGAAGTTGCTAATATTTTGGATGGTAAACCTGCTTATCCCACAAATGAGGATGTTGAGGAGTATCTTCAATGTGTGGAGTCGGACCCTGGTGATAAATCGAAGTCCTCAGTGAAAAAAAGCAGCAGTTTTCATGGCCAAACCAGTTATGATATACATCAACAAAGTCTTCCAACAAACAAGCCTGTACATAAACCTCATGCTGTGCCTCCATCAGCAGTGAAAACTCAAGGAGGTTATATGCAGGGTGGTGGCAGCCAGCATCATAGTAATGAGATGGTGGAGATTGTATACGATGACGATCCTCCTCCAGCTTATAGTAAGCCTGTGCCTCAACCAAAGACCAGCCATCCTGTGCTTGGTACATCATATCAAAAACATCGAAACAAACCCAATGCAAAACTCAATACTTATGTTGATCAAAGTATGAAGTCTTTTTTCCATGATGGTGCAATGTCTCATGATTTTTATAGTGACAAAAACGCTTCTACGCTATTGACCGCAGTGGATATACCATTGGAAGGTAGTGGGGGTGATAGTAGTGGGTATGCCACGCATAGCCAAAATGTAAGTTATGGTGCTAACAAGAGTGATAGTGGTAAAATAATGCCTATTCGGCCACAACCTACCTATGCTAATACCAAAAGACTTTCTATGCAAGAAGAAGTAAATCATGAGTATTCAAATGAAAAGAATAATAATAATTTGCACATGGATACTAATGGCTATGTTGACCGTAGGCATAGTACTAGTTCATATGACCGAATGAAAAAGAAACATGAGCAGCAAAACTCTATTAAAAGTCCCTCAAATCCTCATAGTCCTTCAAATTCTGATGCGTTGCTCCAAAAACCTCTCTCATTGTTCCATATACTGCAAAGTCACAATACAGTTACTGTTTATCTTGAAAAGGGCAAGTATTTCAAGTCTTATGGGATACTCGTGACGAAAACATCGTTGACTGAGAGTGATGGTTTACGAGATAACCAGTCTATTGTGGCAGTCAGTAATATTATTGACGGTGGTCCTGCAGCACACGAAGGCTCATTGCTTCCTGGTGATCTTGTTCTAGAGGTAGGTTATCCATGTACTGTTTTCAGTAGTGTTTCTTATATTTTACCTATGTGTATAGTAGGATCTCTGATTAATCTAACACAGGTGTGCTTCTGTTGGAATCGTGACCAGAAGGTCGTGGAATCGATTCCTGGTTGGGTCTGGTAGTGGGTGTTGAGCAAACTCGTAGTTAAATAGTTTCAAACTGCCCTGTGGCACCTACACGTTAATTAGGTACAGGTCATTGAGTTGAAATAGTGGGTGAGTGGTTGTGTGTGATTAGCATCGTGTGCTGACTTCTGCAGATGGAAGTATGCGAGACATGATCAATTTATCAATACTTGTGCCAATGACCTAGTGTAAAATTCAAAGTCATGAGAGCAATACTTGGATCACGACTATAAACTACCACGTTTACATATATTTATTTACATTTACAGTGATGGTGAGTCGGATATCGATTGTGGTAAATTTAAGTTGTTATTTAGGCTCTGCTCTAGGCTGAAATAGTACCATTTACTACTTTAGCGATGAAAGGGTTATGGCAATTTTAGAGAATAATTGTCTTATGATCATTCCACAGATAGTTTTACATTTAAAGATAGACATTGGCTTGATTACGACGTATTATGGTGTGTAGATTTTAATTTACTTTGCTACACACTTTAAAAATAGAAAATAAAACTATTTTGTGTAAAATGATATTGTCTGTTCTACCATAGCTGCGAGTCACCCCAACTTATTTTTACTTAATATATTTGATTTAGTAAGTGATGGGAGCATCAATTCATAATTATGTAATTAAATGAAAATAGTAAGATTCCAATCATGAATGAGCATATAATTGGAAAAACCATATCAATGTTTTTATAATTTCTTTTTAAAAGGTGTATTTATACACTGATATAATAGATAATCGCTACTTTTTTAACTACATGTAGCCATATAAAATTTTAAGGTAAAAGCAAACTTATCACATCAATTTGTGATACTTTATTATAGGATCTTATTTATATAGACCTTTTAGTGAGAACATAAGTGCTTGTTTTGAAACTAAATGATTGAAAAGAGGTATTTAAAAAAGTATTTGAAGGTAACTGAACAATGGGTGAAGGTTTGCTCTCATAAATGTGGCATAGAAAGTTATGTTGTGTAACCATTCACCATTTTTACATGGTAGAGAAAATTATAGATCATAAAGCATATTCACTATAGGCTCTCCATATAGGTATTTATAATCCGTGTTTAGGACATATGATAGCTCCATGTGTTGAATCATCTCCATGTATTGAATCATTTTTTATTCAAATTCATTATATTAAGATTTTATATACTTTTCAAAGTTTTGCATCAGTTATAATATTTGTTGTGAATATTTACTTTCAAGTTAGAGATCATATGGAATTACATTTTTATAATCAGACAAGTGAATGGAAAAGAATATGTAATATAATTATAAACCAATAAATTTTTCACAAGAATAAATATTTTTATAGTTTGAGAGGTCTTCATAGCTTTCACCCTTAATTACTGGTATTTCAATTAATTTAAATCAATGACATTGTGTGATGTGAATGTGCGTCATACGTTCAAAATACGGCGACCGTCAAAGAATTAACTTTGATGTATAATGCACTCACTATACTGGCCCTATTGGAACATTTTTTCCCCATTAAAGCTGATTATATGTGTAGGGCATTTATTAGTGACACTAATAGTGTAGATAGAACCTATTTCATATATATTTCAAACAGATATGGTGATCATTAAAAAGAAAAAAAATTGAAAATTTGCCTGGGTTAGTGAATCAGTTTTCATGTTTATAATGCAATCAAAATATTTTCAGGTCAATGGACACGGTGTGCTGCAGTCCTCTGACAAAGCTGTCAGGTCTCTGGTCGACTCGCGAGCAACACTTGAACTGGTCGTTGCCCGGCCAAAAGATCGCTTCATCCCACCTCCTTGTCAACATGAAACTCCTCTAAATACTTACTGTTAATTTGAATTGTTTAAATTGTTGTGTTTTCTCCATAATTTTTGCACGATAATTAAGAATATTTTGATAGATATAATGTTGTTAAGATGTTCATTAATTGTTATTGATTGTTAGAAAAATATTGTTTTGTCAATTTTATATATTCAAAGGGTAAACATCGTCAAGTAGAGCATTCAAAAATATAAGACAGTTGTAAATTAGGGTGGCCATGGACTCAGGAAAACAGGAAAAATACCAAAATTGAATTCCTTGCATTGAAAAAACAGCAAATTTCAAGAGTGAATCGGAATTATCAAGGAATATTTCTTCTTCACGAAGGGTAGAGTTTTATCAATACCGCTGTTACTATTTGCAAGTCATTTGAAATGTAGATGTTTGAAAATGTTGCATCTTTGGTCATAAAATTGTCTTCGTTCAATTTTGTTAGTCAGGGAAAAAAGAAAAAGAATAACCAGGGAATTTGTTTTCTTAATCTTGTGGCCGTTCTGTACTGGAACGCAACCAAATATAAGTGGTGATTACTATTTCCCCTCCTTACTGAGATATTTGAAACTATGCATTTATTAATGTAAGATTTTGGATTAGGATATAATGTATATTACATAGATTATAAATATATAGATATTTATCCCATAATTTGAATAAAATTTAATAGATTTGACATTAAAATAGTTGTGATATTTATATTATTGAGTCCTAATATTTTTATTATATAATTTATTATTTAGATTATAATGGGAATTTTCAAATGGTAATTGTTTAACGTGGTGAAATGATTTGTTTAATTTATCAATTTATTACAATAATAAGAGATGAAGTTTTTAAAAAATTCAATAGATATGGATGAGTTTATTCTGGAAACAAATATTTTCTATAAAGGTTTCATCTGATTGCATTATGTATGATTTTTCCCGTAAAGTTCATGGTCAATTTAGATGTACAAATTGTCGGTGTTATGTTGAATTTCCATTCCTTTTGTGATAACTCATTCTGAATGCATAGTGTGTGTAGCATATGTAGGCCCGCAGTGTGTAATTTTTTAAATACTATTTTGTGATGTATGTACATGGCATGATCAAATGAGTAGTGTACACGACTTTTGTTTTGTCAAATGAAATCATATATGGTAAATTGATTTCTGATAAACATTGAATTTCTCAATTGATTTTTGCATTTATATATGATTTATTGCAATTTTGGAGATTAAATACGTGCAAACATGTTCTATCATTAACATTAAAGATCACATTAAAGATAACTACCATTTTTAAAACCAGAAATTTGAAAAGTACCCCTGAGGAAAAGAAAATAAGCATTTAGTGTTGAATCAAATTGAGGAAAAATAAGGGCCTTTCCAATTGTTGGAAGGGTTGATTTTATGCAATTTAGAGGGTCTTGTCTCTATAACTTACTTGTCAATTGAGTGGCATGACTGGTGAGTTATTTTAAATAAATATATCAATAAGGTTTAAAGATGTTTTTGATTTTTATTCGAATAAATTTAGAGCAACAAGTCATATTCTGCAAAAGAATGAATACACAGGCAAATAACCCATCATAAATCAAATTGCCGTCCATTACATTGATAACAAAAAATAAAGTACATGTAAGAGCTTGTAGCAAAAGTTTACGGACTTCCTCATACCACATCGAGATTATAATGAAATAAAATGAATCCTGCCAATTATAATCAGCTGACAAACAACTTCTTGCACACACATAATAATGTCATAAAAATACTTCGAATTGAATTCTTTTCGATTAGACTGAAAGCTATATTTACAAATCTTATAATGGGTCTTAAAACAAGGTTACAGTATATAGTATCCTAGAAGATGCATTTTCCCCAGCACTAGAATGAGATAATTGTAGTAAAGGGAGGGTGATACTGTAAATACCTTTTATAATGGATTATTACAAATTTTGTAAAGACTAGGCAGTTTTCAACCATATTTAACAGATGCCTAGAATGTTACACATTTTTCTCATTTTAGTATTATTTGTTTAAAATGTTAAACAAAGCTATGATACAGATGATGATAGTTCCATTATATAAAACTATAATACAGATGATGATAGTTCAATTCAATAAATTATTTTGCATCAATTAACTTCCATCAATTAACTTCTAAATCGACTAAATGTACTAGCATAAGTACAAAAATTAAAAAATAATAAATCACACCAACATAAAGGAATGCAAATCTAATCAGCAAGTGCAACCACCACATACATTTACTATATAAAATGGTTATGTACATATTACATACAGGTACAAATCCAATGAAATCACAGTATCTTGGAGACTTTGAAGTCTGTAAGGAATAATCGAATCCATATATGACATACTACGCCCCCAGCAAAGACCCTGTAACAACCTGTTGTCATAAATGCTGTTTTTGATTTTCATTCTTTGAACAGCCCAAATCAGGTGAACTGTTATCAATGATCATAACATTCACACTGACTCCGAAAACTTTTAAGTAACAATCATCAATGCTATATATCATATTTTTCTATCACGTGTATTATGGTATATCAAATGAACACAATGCTTTGCAGAGAAAAAAAAATAACCTCATATTCTATGCGGCCATTTATGTAGGGACTCCGCTAATGGTGTAGTGTGTCATATACAAAAACACCCACTGCATTGTCCACAAAAAAAAGAAAGAAAAAGAACTAATCTACGACAGCATATCCTCATCAGAATCATCATGGAATGACTTGACTTCCTGTTTAGGCTTGCCATCTTTTGGTGCGTCATTGTGTGGAGCGTGTGTTGGAGCGGGAAGCGATGAACCGGTAATTGTCACATCCGGCACTGCCGCGGTGGTCGTGCCATAAGTGAGCGACCTGTTTCGGTACTTTTCCGCAGTGAATGCGCCGCCACCGCCTCGTGCAATCTTGTCCTCTTCATCAGACTCATCTTCATACAGGTTGGTGTGGGTGCCGAGAGCCTCTTCTATCTCCGTCTCAAAGTTGTTCTCCGTTTGCAGACGGCCGTACCTGAAAATCAAAGTGGAAAAATATGAAAACGAATAATCTAAGTGTTATTTAGTTTCTTCATCAGCTAGCTGTTCTAGTGAAAATAAAACAAAACAATGTAGTTGTGTAACACACTTTTCTCACATAGAATACTATATTTTGTGGATATAAACCTATAGGAGAAACACAACTAAACTAATATAATGTTAGCTAGAGCCTTTTTCTCCCCAATAAATAGGAAATGGCAGTAATAAACTTAAGTACCAAACTACATAATTACTTTCTCATTATTAAACTCTAAAGTAGTGTTTTTAGTGCATTCAAAATGATAATTCTAATACAATAGCAGTTATTGAAGCATGGAAATATGTAGTTCATGAAATAGGAATAACTTTTTAATAAGTCACAACAATTCGTCACAGAAAGCCCAGATTGCAGATTAATAGATGATTTCCGTCAGACGTAACTTAAGATTTAAATAAGAAGTCTCATGACTCATATTATTGCACCTTACAAAAATGTAATACAAAGCACAAAAAACAACTAATATTGAAAAACAAAACAAAACCATACAAGTGAAATTTAACATCTTATCACTACTGAACACCCTTAATAGTCTGCATTCCTAATTTCATTGAGTGGATGGTTTACTCGTGAATATAGGTGCGGAATTTAAGGATTAATAACGGTCATTTTTATAACATAGCATAGAAGCGTACCCCACGTTCACATCGCCTCCACTGTTGTTTCTAGATATAAATCTGCAGGTGAAAATGAAATAAAATGCAAATTTGGCCAATCTGACATGCTAATGTAACTTTTTTGTTCTTACTGGAAAACAAGAGTGCCAGATATGTAAAGACCAGAGGATGTTTTATTTTTATTTTACAATAATTACAATAAAATGATTATAATATATTGAACAAAACATAATTCAGTATTTCATGCTAATTGAAATGAGAAAACTAATCTAATTCTTACCTAATAATTGGTGTTTTCTGAAGCAAACGATAACGACGGACAATAAAGGCCAGAAGAATAACGGCAAGAACTGCCACCATGACTACCGCAGCAACCACAATGGCAGTATTACGATGAGCTTCTTTTACTTCCTCTGTGATTAGCTCCTTGTACTTTGGTTTTCCAAGTTCGGTTTCCACTATTTCTTTTGAACCTTCATTGCATTTTTCATGCAGATCAATCAATTTATCACCTGAAATGAATTCAATAGACTAATGAGACATGAAATACAAACCATTTTTGATTGAAACTCTCACAGAATGAAACTTTGCCAAAATACATGTGAAATATGCACCATTTATTTGTATATTTGTTTAACTATTTTATAAAAAGTTCATGCTCCATCTTCCTGTAGAGGCAGCGTGGATTTAGCATTTTTATTACTCATAAAGTTAACTTATATAATACTAGTATGTAAGTTTCTAGTCAACCATAAATATTCTCACATATATATTTGGTTTTATGAGAATATATTCGTCGTTGGAAAATTTAAACCATTATTTATTTTATTTTTTTTTAAATCTTACATCCTTCTTACCAGTCAAAGAAATGCATGAATGTATGACTCATCAATCATGATCATATGATAGATAAAATTATTAATCACTATTTAATTTAGAAAAAATTATATTTAGAATAGTCATTTTGAAACTTTTCCAATACAAGATTATAGCAAGGACTGGAATCCATTTATTTTATATTAATCCTTGCTACTCATTTAAACAATTATCACCAATACCGCTTTGTGTGTGCGGTTTGAAATTTAAATCCAAATTGTAATCACCAGCTGTTACAGAACTGCATGTATATGTATCTATTAAATATGTGAGTCCTATAAAGGGATTCAGTTTTGCCAATGTCTAGATTAATCACAGAATTCATAATCTCTAACGTTTAAATTTGTCCATTTTAAAAATATTACCTGAAGGAGAAAAACCACCAGTGCATACATCACCAGGAATCTTTCGGTAGCCTTCAGTTATCACTTTTTCTTCATGTCCCCTCAAACATATATCGATTTCAGGAGCTCTAAACCCAGGATCTTTAACACATAGATCAGAACCAAGGTGTCGGAAAAAACCATAATCACATTCATAATCCTCTTTGGTACATGCGCAATTTTCAGTTTTTTTGCCATCAAACACTTCATAGGACCTTCCATTTTTACACCAAGCCTCTTTCTTTAATTTCATAAATTTTTCTTTTTTTCCTAGCAGACAACCTTTTAGTTGTGGGTCATTGTTACTGCTCTCATGAGGCATCCATTCTTCATAGTCAACATCAACACATTCACGGTTTAACAGAATTTCAAAGTCAATTACAAAAGTTCTCCAAATTCTATCATGAACACCATAACCCCATATTGCCACAGACATTGCTTTGTTTCCAGGTTCTGTAAGTAATCCCGTGAATACCACGTCATCCATGGTAAACTCATATTCGTGCCAACACTGACCTTCATCAGTAGAAAACTTGACAATTTTTGGTGTCTGAGTATGAGCTGGGACAGCGATTAAAAGGCCTCCTTGATCTGCAATCTGATAATGATGGGGTCCTTCAAGGATTAGAGACCATGAATACCCACCATCAGAAGAAAGAAAGACATCAGGAAGTGTCGTCTGCAATGCCTCTGCCACATGGCCATGAACAAGAATAAGACCTGGAGCTGATTCTACACTAAGAGGAGGGTTTGCTCGGACACCCTGAGACTGACTGAACATGTTATGAATTTGCAAAAAGCATGACTTTGTTTCATCTTTACATGGGGCTCCTTTTGGTCGTTGCACGTTCTGCCATTCACCACCTCTATCAAATGAGATCACTGTATGAATACTATTATCTGAATCTTCAAGTTGACTAGCCAAGTACACTCCTCTCATCGACTGTACCTTGTAGAAATCTGTTAGTTCAAGATTATTGGGATACAAGTGGTTTGTTAATGATTGAGAAAAGATAACTCCAGTTGCATCGGAGGTGTACAAAATTCCGTGACCTGTGTCACCAGGATTATCAACGTGCATAAAAATGAGACCCTCGGTCATATCTAGTATCGAATAAAACCGATCTTCAGTTATTGTTGGGAGTTGAACTTCTGTCCAAGTTTTACCACCATCGATAGAAACTTCCATTAATCTTCCACCATCATCATCTTTGCCAAATATGGATGCATATAGAAATTTCCCTTGCATTCCAAAAGTATAAATACCTTTATGAATTTCTGACCACTTTTCACAATAACTATCACAGTTTACACAAAGACGATCACATTTAAAAAGACCATTATTAACTTCAAAAATATTGAATGGATCAGTCTTATCAACCACTGCATAGATGGCATCTTCTTCAGTTTCTATGGTACTCCATTTATAGGTGAGAACGTTTTCTTTCAATTTATTCCAGTTAGTGCCCTTGTCAGTGCTGATGTACAGAACATTAGAGAAGGAAGCGGCAAGAATTTTATTAGAATCTGTGGGATGAAACACAAATTGTTCTAGGAAAGTAAAAGGCAGCTGTATTCTCAAAAATGTTTTGCCACTGTCAATGGTTCTCCAAAGGACAGAATTCTGCTGTGCATGTGCTATCAGGAAGACTGTAGTCGGATCATTGGGATGTTTTTGAAGGCCGTTGTCTCTTCGGATTAACTCATTATTGACTCTTCCACTTATATTTGCAAAACTTCTTCCAAAATCATTACTTATGTACACTACAGAAGGATTGACGCCAAAGAGACTTTCTTCTGTAGTTACAACAATTATGACACCTTTGTTGTCTGCAACCCATGCCAATGCCATTCCATAATTTGATTCATTAAAAAATGTGTGAGACGAAATAAACTGAGAAGCATTTACACCCTTTAAATAAGTGTCTTCCTTTGCTTGACATTTATCATTGACATCGTTCACTTCTCTTTTATGCAATACATGTTCTCTTTTACGTCTGTCATGAGAAGCGTTTACATCTTCAGTTAAGTCTACGACGAATCTATGAACTTCACTGTTTTCTAATGCACTTTTGACGCGTACAGATTGAGCAGATTGTGTCGCAATTAACAGAAAATAACACAAAAATATCCAAATAACATTTCTTAACGCCATTTTGTTTACGTATCACATGATAGTTTGTCACTTTAATGGTTTACGCTATGGAGTATCAGGCGATTGCGTTATGGAAATTTTTACTGTGCCGACACTGTGATCGTAATGCGCATAACGTTCATGTTGATGACGTTGTGAATATTTTGAGTTTATACTGGAATCAAACGCCTAAATGCTGATTGCAAAGAAGACAGCGCATACCGTAATGATGTCTCTACCATATGTTGGGTAGTATGGGTGTGCCATTTCTATGGGTCACCTTTTTAGACATCTCATTCTATGATTTTTGGTATAGTTATGGGTCTAATTTTTTCATGATTTTTTATTTTTTGGTATAGCTGTGGGTTTGAAATTAAATGTACAGATACTGTTAGTGTAAGTTTCATTATGTTTGATGCTGATATATATATCTTATAATATTTTGTTGGTAAAATGTTAACAGTATGTAGTTTCATCATTTAATAGGTATAGACATGGATCACTTATTCCTCGTCAAGGTATAGACATGGGTTACTTAATATGGCAAATTAGTATATGGATGGGTACCGTATCGACGTTCGAAAAATCCACACCCGTACGCATTTTTTAGGAGAGAACCCCCCCCACCACCCCCCCCCCCACCCCGAGGTGGTGATAGAGGCAAATGTTACAAGTACAAAATTGTCAAAAGAAATGTCTGCTTCTGTGCTGCTTCGCCACAGGAGAAAAAGTGAGACCATTAGTGATTGGCAATCTACAATGCATGCCACAAGCCTCAAAGGATCAATTGAGGCTAGCTCTAACTCTAATATAAGGCCTGGATGACATCGTAGATTTTTCTTCCTGATTGAGACAGTTCAACAACACGATATTCCTAAAGAAGGATAAAATATTATTGTTTTAAGACAATTGTTCCTCCCATCGACCAATGGATTTATTTAATGTGAAACTAGTGTTTTTGTTCCCGAACACTATACATCCAGGCTGTAGCCTATAATGCAAGGATAATCCAGACAGTTAAAATGAAGTACCAAAAGAGGATGTTGATGCTGGTCTCTGTTGTGATATAGATGAATGCAACATTGACGAAAATCAGTGAAAAACATCACAGTTCTTGTTGCCATCCATTGGCTCCAGCTCGCATGGAAGGAGTTACGAGCTTCAACCATCAAGAAATGTTTAGTGAAATGACGATTTCAGTCTAACGATGAAAATGACATGCCTCATGAGGAAATTGAAACCCCAAAGACCGCCTTACCCCCTAACTGCGGTATAAATAAACTGAAGCATGATAATGTATTGTTGTTGCCTTCAAGTTTCATATAGATTCAATGTGTTGTTTTAAACACCAATATACCCCCTATTCTGACGTAAACCATATTTAAGAATCCTCATTTTTAAAATATCTAAAAATTATAGATCAAATAAAAGTTATTGAACAATAATGCTTCACAGGTTTGTCCATATAATATTTATCTTGGTAGCCCTAATAAGTCTTTAATTTGGCGATTCACTTTCGCATCGGTAGGTCATTGAACATTGATGCCCCTTACAATCTATAAAAAAATAAACATTTTAATTTACATCATTTTCTAATTGTTTTGCGTATATCATATAGGCACAGCTACATTAGAATAGAGGTGTTATTTGTGACAGTAATTAAAGGTAGATAACCTGCTAAGTTTTAGTTATGACATTCCTACTGAGATAATCCAGATTAAATGAAATTGATGCTTTAACACAATGAGCTAGACAAAAAATGGCCCCCAATTTTGAGGGCATTAGTAGGGAAGTCAGGACAGTCAGAATCATAGATGCCTTTTGGGGAGCCTTGGCTGGTGTTACGTCTGTGGACGAAAAGCTATGTTTGTCACTGACAGATCCAGGTTTGTGGGGAAAGGGGGCCGCACTTAAGGGATTTCATGTTTTTTTTTATGCGCGCTCGATGGCGAGGACAAGCCAAAAAACTATGAAAAAGAAGTATTTTGGCGGGAAAAGGGAGGGGGCCGCGCCCCCATGAGGCCAAATGGATGTGCCTAAGTTTGTGATCATTACAATAATGATTATGATAAGTGATTGCATTGCCATGTACTTAAAAATAAAAAATGGCGCGCAAATTAATTAGTTAATGTAAGTATATCTAAACATGATAGTTGATAAAAACGTTTGACTCTTTTTGAACCTGCTTTGACCAAGCATGCAGAAAAAATAAAATCTATAATGTATACCAAATCCCACAAATTACATGTATATATTTTGTTAAGTTTTCTTTCTATGTTAATACATAGTATCAATAGGTGTAAAAGATCCAAAAAAATAATCATGTCATAATCATATAAAGTACTTTGGCCGCATGTAATGATTAGAGCTCTTTATAAATTAGATTAGATCCAAAAGTTTTTTAATTCATATCTCACTTTTCTGTCAAGCAAGCTCCTGCCACTGTATTGACATAGCTGAAGAGACATCTTCCATTTTTACTATATCAAGTGGCCCTGACGGGACTCGAACTCACGACCCCAAGGTTGTGAGACCAGAACGATACCATCATTCCAAGCAGACCTCTGGGTTGAGATGATAATTGACCAAGTATGTAAGCTGGGGGTTACAGAGACATCGGTTCGTCCGAGTAACCTTTTAACAGCCCGCTGCTTGGGATGATGGTATCATTCTGGTCTCACAACCTTGGGGTCGTGAGTTCGAGTCCCGTCAGGGCCACTTGATATAGTAAAAATGGAATATGTCTCTTCAGCTATGTCAATTCAGTGGCAGGAGCTTGCTTGACAGAAAAGTGAGACTAGAATTGAATTCACAAGCAAGACTTGGGAAAAAATATATACAATTATTCACAAAAGTTTTTTATTTCTTTTATTTTTTTGAAAAAAAAAACCTTGATGACAAAAATGATACATTATGCTATGTATAAGATTCACCAACTATAATAGATTATTTTTTTCATCTTTTGTGCCTGCACCTCACGGCAGGGACATCACATGCGGACATAAAGGGTTTGCAGCCCCAGCGAACCTCAGATCTGGGTACATCTAGATCACTGCACAGGGAGTTAGTGTGCATAGTCAACCCATTCGTTCCATAGTACTACTTTAATCTTAATAAAACTACTCGAAATCAAAGACACCTGATAAATGATAACACCGGGTGTGCAAAAATGCATGTTGGCAAAAGTATGTTTACGCAAGCATGATCTTAGATTCGTTACTATGTATGTGACACATGAAATGACTGTGTCCACCAACTCGCTGAGCAGTGCTCGAATGGGGATTAAAGATCAGCTGCTAGAAATGAAAACAATATGCACATTCTGGATAGGTAATCACATCATTGTGTTCCGTTCACCGAACCAAAAGTTAGGCAGTCACATCACTTTATTCTTTTCACACAACCAGAGGTTGGATAGTCACATCACTTTGCTCTGTTCACCCAGCCACAGTTTAGGTAGTCACATCACTTTTTTCTGTTTTTCTTCGTGGAATTGATCAATGTACCGTAAGTAGACCGGGCATAGCTTAGGCATCTTAAAGTCATGTGATAGGAATATTAGAACAGATAGTTTGTTGTGCAATGTGCATACAACTAGTCAGTTTCCCATCTGCTTTAATACACACTCACTACACGTATATTCATTAATGACTTTTGCTAATTATAACCCCCGTGAGGAGCACCGGTATAATGTGCATGGACGTATTGTGCTAAATCCTTTAAATTTCTTCAGCCTGTGAACTCCTGTGAGCACTCTTAGAACCTTATGTGCTCGGAAAGAGAACTTCTTGCCAGTATTGTGCTATTCAATTGACAACATGGCATGTAATTCTGAAAGCATGTCTACAATTTCCTCTGGTGAAATAACCCTACAAGTAGAATCACACGAAATACAATTAGTAAATGTCGTTCATTGTAACTAATTCTGTATAAGGATGGTAGGAATGGTAAGTATCTGATATAACAATTTACCAGTACCTGTTATTTGTTAGGATCTGAATAAAATGCCGGCAGAAATATTTTACTTCAAGAATTCTTTGGTTGTATCTAGAAACTGTCACATCATCTGTGATATCTAGCAAATTTTCATAGTAGAAATTCAACTGTTGTTGTATAGGGTGGATTGTTTGTAGCCTTGACTGTAATGATCCTGTTATAAGAATACACAAAAGAAACATTGAAGAAATATCTACTTGTTTTTTGTGCACTATTGTGAGATTCACAAGCTGAAATCCTGTGAATATCGCCCGAGCTTGCGAAGACGATACTATTAAACAAATGAGGACCATGAATCTCATGATACTGCACGAAAAGTACATAGACCTCTAGCTATATCGTATCTCTATGATTTATCCATTTACAAAGAAAATACAATGTAAGATAAGATGGCTTCATTGCGCCAGGCATTATGGAGTTATTCATGACCGCTGATTCAGGCTCTATACCATGCAGAATGCAGAATTTAGGGGGCGTGTGCCCAGAGTGATATGGTGAATGATAAAGTAACTGATAACCTTGGTGCTTTACTAAATTAATGTAAAAACAAAACACAAATTAATAGTCCAAGTATGTTTGTTGAAACAAGACTTGTATTCAAGGGAACCTACTTAGGGCATTTGAATGTGTATTGTTGTGCTGCACTATCCACTTTTGTGAATGGCTCATGGCATCATCTATGGGCCGACTCGCATTCAGCTGCAAAACTCTTGTATCCGCCATCGACACCAGGAAGCGGGCATAGGTCTGTGCCACTTTCCGTAGGTTGTACTGTAAATCTTCCATAGATAGTGACTCTGGAATCTAGAAAACAGAATCATTCTGAAGATCCATTGGAATAAGATGATAACAAATCATCTGGTAAATCGTTGAAGTAGGGGTAGACAACGCTACATTGATAAGCATTATTGTGCAGTGCTAAATTTATGACATATATTCAGATTAAATGAAATACGAATTCAAACTACAGGGTTTATATACACGACACCCCGGTAACCTCCTCATCTTGGGGTTACGTCATTACATCACCACACTAATCATGTGATATACTGTAAAAGGACACACACGTTTCGCATAGCAGCTGTCATGTTCTTCAGATATCACTTGATAAATGTGATGGTGTTATCACGCTACCCAAAGATGGGGTGCTCTAATCTTAGTGCTGGGTCGGACACCAAGAGTTCAACTTAAAGTCGACATCTCCCTTTGTATATTGTCTCTCTTATGTCCCACATTGTAAGTCAGTGGGTTCCATGCTGAAAGTGTATCCTTGGCATTGGTGTTGTTGGATTTTATGGTAAATTGGAGACGAGTAGCCACTAGCACTGGCTCTGCCGTGTAATTGGAACAATTCCTTTAACAGTTGCCTAGTCTCTCCAATGGAAGCAACTGGAACACTCTAGCAACCCCATCCATCTTGGAGTTATCGTTATGTCATACCACTTGAAGAAATCACGTGACCCACTGAAGCAACATGGTGAATGCTATGTGAAACGTCTATGGCATTTTAAATCAAGTAGTATAGTTTCAGTATAGATGCTTCGCTTCAGCAGCTGAAGCAAAGCCTTGTGTTTCTTACGTTTCTATCTGTGTGTTTCCTACGTTTCTATCTATGTATGTATCTATGTATGTATGTATGTGGACAAGCTAGAGTGTTTACCGATGAACGAGTTTGGTTCAAACTTAACACAACTATGGAATATCAGGCGACACCGAAATGGTTCGATTTTGGGCACTTTGCCAAAAAAAATGTCAGGGCCATTTGTGGTCCATTTTCGACTTACTTACATGCTTATTAGTATTGAATCACATCAATATTTCAGCAGTAGCAAACGTCTTCTTAGTGTTGTTAGCTGTTTGCTGCTACAGAATCCATATGTAGCATGACAGAGCCACTATTTTTATTAGACAGTGGTGGCACACATATTATTTGTATCTGGTTACATACATTATACTCGTGTACTTTTAATCAAGATTTCCATAATATTTTAGTAAACATGTTTATTGCCCATAAACATAAATAAGTTAACGTTGTTCTAGCAACACTGTGCTCTCTGAGCACTTTTGATCTAGCTCATGTACTTTATCAATTTTTATAAAAGATATATGCAAATGAGCTTACGTCATCGTCGTACTGATCGCCTCGCACAAACTGTGCCTGGAACACTGCGGCACCAGTGTCTGCTACCAGGCGCCAGACGTCAGATTGTTCTGCCAAAGAGACCTCACGATGCTCTACTTCTCCATCAGCCAGGATCCGTACTGCGTCTGACAGGAGTTGGTCAGTGGTGATGGTCAGCTCATCGTCCACCACAACCGGGTGATCAAGGTTGAAGTATCCCACCAGTTTTTTCTTGTAAGATTCTCCGTTATTCTACACAAATAGAAATTATATCAATGGAGTTGTCATTTCAATGTTGAAGATGTAATTAGCTGTTCAGTCTCAAACTAGATTGATTAAAGGATAATTACAAATATTCATGTATGAGTTGTTAGAAAAAGTTGTGAAACCAAATAGTTTGAAACAAACCTTCAGAAATTCCTGCAGGCCCACATTTCCCCATTCATGACCGCCCCAAGAGGCAAACTTAATGGTGCGCTTGGGTGTCCATCCCGTCTGGTCAGTCAGTGTTCGCAAAGCATCTCCAGTGAGTGCCATCAGAATGTTGGTGCTGGAACCAGTTCCTTCTGGTTCTAGCTGATTGCGACTGGCACCAACCAAAATGTGTTGATCTGGAATGTATGAAATAAGTGCTTAAACACATACGTTGCAATAAAAGTACATTGGTAACTTGGATGTCACACACAAAGTGGTACCTGGATACAGCCTGCCTTTGACTGTGGCGATGATGCTGGTGACATTGACCACAGTGAGCCGGTTGTGCGTCCGCAACTCCACAATCCACGATCCAGTACCGTGCCCTGCAAATGTAGCATTGTTTCAGTTTAAAGCACAACCACCAACAGCATCATCTCTAGCAGCAGCATCATCTCTAGCAGCAGCATCATCTCTAGCAGCAGCAGCAGCAGCAGCAGCAGCAGCAGCAGCAGCAGCAGCAGCAGCAGCAGCAGCAGCAGCAGCAGCAGCATCTGTGGCAGCATCATCTCTAGCAGCATCATCTCTAGCAGCATCATCTCTAGCAGCATCTCTAGCAGTATCATCTCTAGCAGCAGCAGCAGCAGCAGCAGCAGCAGCAGCAGCAGCAGCAGCAGCAGCATCAGCATCAGCAGTAGTAGCATCATCATCGTCGTCGTCGTCGGCGTCGGCGTCGGCGGCGTCGGCGTCGGCGGCGGCGGCAGCAGCAGCAGCAGCAGCAACATCATCTCTAGCAGCAGCAGCAGCAGCAGCAGCAGCAGCAGCAGCAGCAGCAGCAGAAGCGGCAGCAGAAACAGCAGCAGCAACAACAACAACAGCAACAACCCAGCTGCCTTAGCGACCCACCATTTGATGAAGCAACATTGTTGGGGTCTGCCACTGGTGTCCTGGAGGCGGGCACTGTCATCAGGCGCCGTGCCAGGCTGCATGAGATCGTCTGCACAGGCACGGCAGGGACCGCAGCACTGGGCAGCAAGGCAGACAGCACTGGAATACAGCAGGAGAAAGGCATGGAGTATCACCGTCTCTCAAAGGACTCATCAAATATCTATTTCATAATGGAATTCTTCACTTGTGGACAGATGAACTGCTCGTCTCTGAGCTGTTTGCTTGTACTTACCATTTCTTCCAGGTAACAAGTTTACATGAGGAACCTTCTGGTCACATATCTTTGTAGCTTTGTCAAACATCAGGATGCCAGATATATTTGCATATGCGAGATTTTTAATCTAGAACAATAAAAAGTGTGGATTTCAATTGTCAAGTATGACCGTATATCTGGAAAGGTTGGCAATGCTTTGAGTATGGTGAATCGAAAACAGTTTTTGTGAATATGATACATGCATCCTCTATCATAAATATACATTTTATATCTATGCATATCCATACAATTGCATAAATTGCTTGAACTACGGGGAAAATGCCCAAGATTACAATTTCAGTCCAGTAAGCCCCACGAACTTGAGCTGTAGCTATAGATTATAACATCAATATCAATGGGCCATATAATTACGAATGTGTACCTTCATCCAAATATTCTAATTTAACTTCTATATTTAAATCTGTGTCAATATTTAACTATTTAAAGCCATAACTTACAGATGCCAATGGGTCATCATTAATTCCTATCAAAGCTATTTTCCCAGCCAACGTCATAGTAGTGTTAACTGCTTCAACAATATCCTCCTCCGTGCCATATTCAACATATACCACCTCACCCTGAAGTTTAATTGATAGTATCACCGCAGAATGAATGTGTCTATTTGAATTGATCATTACAAACATTCATGTATGAGTTATTAGAAAAAATTGTGAAACTCATTTTTTTAAAAACAAACCGTCAGAAATTCCTGCAGACCCACATTTCCCTATTCATGACCCCCTCAAGAGGCAAACTTAATGGTATGCATAACGCATCTTAACATACAATAGTTGCTAGCCATCACCAAATACTTATATGTAATTTAATAATGTTAATGGAACGTCATGGGATGGAAGCGCGAAAATAAATTTCTAGTAAAATATTATGAAAAAGCTCATAAGTTAGATTGGTATATCTTTCGCCACATAGATAAAAAATGATAAGATGATTCCCGGCGCTTGTCTAAATATTTCTGTTTATCACCACACCACACAAAACAGTGTAAATATATAGGGATTGATTGATTGATTGATTGATTGATTGATTGAATTTGTTCAGGAATTAATGTTCCTAAGATAGGGAAGGTTATGCCAATCACTGCACAAAATAACATAAAATATTAATCTAACCTTGTCAAATGTCTTGTTCTGTTTATTATACCTAAGTGCACTAAAATAGGTTTGTTTCCTTCCTTTTCCTACCATAAAAATCGTATGTGGTCCACTATGTACTTTTTATTCACATATAGAATTGTTAAACACAATGTAACCGAAACCGATTCCCATCAAAACCTAGTGCGACGTAATTGTGTAATACGGTTAAAATGGTATACTCAATAGCAGATCCAGGTTTTTAGAAGGGAGTGGGGGGACTGGGGGCGCACTTCAGGGATTTTATAGGTTTTGTACCCGCAATCGATGGCGGACGTCAAAAAAGGCCTATGAGAATGGAGAATTGTGGTGGGGGAAAAAAAGGGGGGGGGCGCCTCCTACGCCCCCTGGATCTGCCTATGGCACCACATCACATACAGTCATTTCGCCAAGTTAAATATGTTTGCATGGCTTTACAATAATAAAGTGTGCCATTGCATATGCCTACATGTGTAGTAAATGTTTGATTAAAGCTAAAAACTACCAAAAACTACATGTTCTGTATTTTATAAAAGTAACACAGTAGTGTGGATGTTGAGAAACTACACACTCGCTACATAAACTTTCCAAGCAAAGGATTGCCGCATTCTCATCACTGTTAAACACACCGTGTTCATAACTTTGTTGAACTTTGTCCATCATTTCTGATCACCAGTAGTGCCGTATAAGCTCATTTTATACCAACTGTTGACATTATTAGCCTATGCCATCTTTGTTTGACGAAAAATATTTGAGGCAAAATATATCCTAGTTTTCTTGAAATGCTGTAGATTTAGAAATACGTTTATAAATAAGGCAAACAGAATTGTTATGTGGTGACTATTACCTTAGCTGTCCCTTCTGTTGAGTAAGCTACATAGGGTTGCAGATCATCATGAAAACATGATTTCATTTTGTCGATGGCGCTCTCTCGACACCCTGGCATCTCTAGCTTCATAAAATTCCCGTGGTTGTCATATAATGCCACCAAATTAGGTTTTGCAGGGTCAGGCAACGATATATGAATTGTGTGTGTCTCTTTATCTACTTTGGTGAAAGGGTATTGGTTGAAGTGGTCTTCTAGCTGTATGATTTGTTGTATGTCATGTCTTCCAGACGAATAAACTGTCTTATTTTGATAGATTCTGCAAAATGCATAAGTAGCTGGTGTCATATAAATAATGCACCACACATGATAAACATCGTAAACCGTGCCTTTTTTGTTTAAAACTTCCATAAATATATTACCAATGTTCACTCATAGCAAACTGCAACACAATATAATTAGAGATCAATTTCATAATACAAATACATGTATGTGTTCATACTTGAGATAGCTAGTAACGTCTTGGTTTGCAATGTTTGCGATGTAGTCCTGATGGCCAAACCACAGTTCTATGTCTGTCACCACTGGCTGCTGGATGTCGAGTGTCTTATCTACAAGCGAGAGCAGAATAATGGTCTTGCTAATTTCAGTGTAATTCAGTTCAGATACAAGTAGCAAGCAACATGTAAATAGTGTTTACCAGTTGTGCATGCAATTGTCTTGCATCAATAATGCAGTAATGAAATAAACGGAATCTACTAGTAGTACAATGAAAAAAGTAAATGTCTTGCGATCAGCGCATTTGTAAATTTGAATTGATAATCTCAATAATCTAAGGAAATTGGTAGAAATGCAACAGGGGCCTATGGAGGAGAGTGTGAGAGAGGGGGACAGTGTCAATATACTAGTACTCAGTTTGTAGGGAACCTTGTTGAAATGATCTGTCAGCAGACGAGAAAGCCCCCACCCACATAGTCCCTAGATCTGCCACTGAGATGCCATGGGAATACATGGAAGTACAGAAGAGAGTACAGCATACTGTACCATGATTTCCGTCCATTATTTCATTTCATATTATTACATGCACTACATAATTTTCACTATGTATCATTTCCCGTTTCACTCAAAGTTTTGGCAGTTCTGTGTAGGCCGATTATTGAAAGAAAAAGAACTAGAAAAAAAGAAAAAGAACTAGTTAGGTAACTTTTAAATAAATATCAAATGTTTTGCTGTTCGTTAATAAAATAACTTACACATATCAATGTATAATTTATGAGAGATTTTATCTTGTGTCTACGATATAACTACCTTGTCTTCGGCATATTTCTCCAATGTAATTTGTAAGGTTTTGACCAGTGATACTTCTTCGCTCAATGTAGGTACCAAGGAAAAAGCCTGAAAAAACAATAACACACATATTATGTTCAATATACATATATTCTTTTGTTCTGGTAATTACGGTTATTAGATCATTATTTGTATATATATTTGTCTACTGCTTGAAAAATCCAAAAGTTAAAATGTACATAAATATATTAATTTTAATTTAAATTTCGAAGCAATAGCCTCCTGATCACAAGCTTTCCTGATCGAAATTGAAATTAAAATTAATATATTTATGTACTTTTTAACTTTTGGATTTTTCATGCAGTAGACAAATATATACAAATCCATATACTGCATACCTAATTAACAGAGCATTAACAGTTATTAGAGTTTTTAATCAGAAATTAGAATAATGACTATCTGATGAATTCAATCCTGCATACATAAGGGGACGCAAGCAAATTATGATATATGAGTGAATTTAGCAAAACTACGAAAAGTAAATCATAACTACAATAATTGTTTGTACGAAAACCATTATCTTCATTTTCATTCTACCATTTGAGTAGTTTGGAGGCTACATTAAGCCACATTAGAATAGATTTAGAATATATCACAAAATAAATAATACTGTAACGTTCTCATGCAGAGTGACCAGTGAAACTTTTAATTAGAAAACCAAGACACATAAAATACGTTAAAATGATAATTTACAGTTTTACAACTCAATTCTTACAATAAAAGAGGAGGGAGTACAACTCATACACAAACACAATTAGATGTAAAAGAAAGGAGATCTCACCTCCCACGAGTGCGGCGAGCATTAGGAGACCCGCCAGCACGACCACCGCCTCCTGTCGGCAGCACCCGCACACCGCCCGCTCCGCCCCGCCGCCAGCGCCCAGCGCCGTGTACGTGCCATCCTGGTGCCAGAGACGACAAGGTGTACTCAGATTATTAGATGGTCATTGTAGAACATCTCTATTAAGTCTCAATTGGTCTCAATGAAGGTCTCTCTATGGAGGTTTGCTGTTCTCTCTTCTTGTAGGTCTGGGACAAGGCAAAATAATCCTATTATAGAGGTGGTCTCTTATACGAGGTTCACACCAACGGCGCATTCGTGGAGCATTAATGCGGCATGCAATGCGGCACCAAAGCGTATCAAAGGTATTTACAAGTCAGTAAATAATTCATACCCAAAGCGGCAACTGATTCGTATCAGAGCATACCATACCTTATCAGACATACAAAAATGATGGCGCTTTGCTCGCCAATTTTAAGCGCGGGATTCGCCATTGGTGTGAACTATGTATTGATAGAGGTGGTCTTATTATAAATTACACAAAAAGCGGAGTGTTTATGATTTTCAAACATTGACGGGTAGTTTTATGGCTCCGGATCTGCATGCAGCTGATAACCCGAGCTCTGCATCATGCTGTTCAAACTGACGATATACAGAATACATATCAGGCATGTTCTACATTTTTCAGGGTTCAGGCATCCCATCTTCACCAATTCAGAACCACATCCATCTATTTATAACATTTGATAGATGATACCGTGCTGTGG
Source organism: Streblospio benedicti (assembly GCA_019095985.1). NCBI lineage: Eukaryota > Metazoa > Annelida > Polychaeta > Spionida > Spionidae > Streblospio > Streblospio benedicti. Next base: position 31,275,477 of record CM032667.1, read on the forward strand.
CAAGATGAGGCATCCATGCGACAAACAACGCATATAACGGTCACTTTTACCAACTTATTTTGATGAGGGGGTGGGGGTGCGGTGGGCTGCTGGAGATGGGGAACTACTGCACGCATAGTTCTTTGCATAAACAATTTAGTTGTGTGCATTTATTTATAAAATACCAGGGTATTAATAATTTACTAGTTGTTTAAACGCAATGTGTCATCTATTATAAATGACATCATATTAGAGCTGAAGATGTCGTACTTGTGGAAGGCTCTTGTGTAAGGCTGGCGCATTTCTACTATCCGACTCTTTCTGTAGGACTAGGCGGATGAGACATGTTTTCGGTGCCTTTTAATACAATTTTAGTACGATATTTCCCCACTGCCAAGGCACTCTATATGTACAAGTACGACTGCAGGCAGCTGTCAGTATAGATTCTCAAGTAAAAAAAACCCTGCTTATTACTGAATGGTAAAGATACGTAAAGTAAAAGCACTGTATTCGCATACATTTATTAGTGATGAAGATTATGGTGAATTTACCTTCGTGGTCCTTGTGCCCGTGGTGGGAGTGGCCTTGTACAGAGCTGTGTTGTTATTGTACTCGCGCGGGGATTCCTCTATTGGGGAGGCCATTCTATGTGTGTAAAGTTTCATTTTTACAGTATCAAATGTGATGATGTTTGTTATGCAGTGTATATAGTGCTTTTAGATGCATTTTGATAGTGTACACTTGATGAAGTGAGATATATCTTAAAAAGTCTACTGTCCAATGCATATCATGCTTGGGCATTCGACTTTCACCCGAAATTACCACAGATGAAGCAGGAACCATGAGTCGGCCAGGGTTGTCCCACCCACAGGATAATTACCCACCGTGTGAGTTAACTTTGTGCCAATTTTCCTGCTTTTATCACAAAAAGAACTATTGTACCAAAATTCCAGCCATGGCCATTATACTAATCGGTGAAAGTGCGTGTATCATGATAGTAACACTGACAGAAGTTTCTTTGAAATCACGACATTCAACGTCTACCTAATTGTAAAGAGACAGTTAAAATATAGGTATGGTCATAGCTATATAGTTATGGTTATAGTTATTACAAATTAAACATGCACACAAACCTTCATTATCTGCCAAGATAGTCCATACACCTCACGTTCAAATCCAAGCAACAGCAAGGAACAGTCTCACCAAGGCTCACAAGGCATATCACACCAAGTAAACACGTTGTATATCCATTCTGAAAACCGAGCCCAGCAGTGCGCATTAGAGATAGTGAAAGAAAGAGAAGCATTGATCTTGAAAAACACTTCTCAATGGGTGAACAAGTCTAAGCTAATAGCGCGTAGGAAGGATCCCACGATTGTTGTGAATAGTGCAGACGGTAAACAATGATAGTATTTGTAATGGGCCTGAATAAACAAGATACTGCACATGTTTTAGGTGCTGTATCTTTTTCTTGCCAGTACCTTTTGGCGTGTTTATATTTGGTGTTCCTGGTGGTTTTTAGTTTTTCTTCTTCTGCTTCTATTTTTATACTGGGAGACAATTGACTACTACATTTACTGAGGTGATAATATTACGGAAGACCACCAGCTGAAATCCGTCTTGAGATTACATATCTTAACAGCCTATTTAATGTGCTATCATAAAAACAAGGTTAATGATTCCTTCCCTTATACTCATCATGTTAACACCCTACCCCTTTCAACCCTTCACTAATCCTTTCTCAATCTGTAGAAAGCGTACGCCCCTACTAGCCCGGAAGCAAACGTTGGACTAGATATCTTGATGGTGATACAGTATTATGTAAAACAGCTTTATCATCCATTTTCAACGGTATAGTGATATTTTTATAATAGAACTTTCCATACTTATCAGTGAGGATAAGCATGTAGTCCATTGCATGCGCTGTGGCATTTGATGTTTGAATCAGGTGACCTGTTATCCACACTTCATGCAGTACTGGCCGAGTCTAGTGCCAGATTAAAATTTTAGAACTACTTGCGCTCTCATCTACAGTGGGAGATGGTGGTAATTTATGCCCCACCCCCTATTCCTTATACCCCTACCCCATATAGCACTCCCAATACAACCCAATATTGATCAAAATACCTTGTGTACGGACGTGTAATTGTGAAAAGCCGCAAGAATACAACCGCTAAATAAAAGAAGACTTTCACGCGAGTATACTAAAAAAAACTCTGAGAACACAACATTGACATGAATTAATAACGTGCCATAAACTAATCAAGTCCGTAAAGAACGCGGTGCTCATAAAACCGGGGGCATTGTGGTCCCGTGCCGCGGCTGAATTGGGCGACAATGCCGGGATAAAAGAGCTTTGTGATGCGCACAAAGGCACAGGATCACTAATAGAAACGGCAATGGAGCGTGGTAGTCACGAGGTAAGCTGGTTCCCCACCTTTTTATAACTATGGGCTCACAGTTAACACTTTTTCCCTTTTTTCCCCTCTTGACTTATGGGAGAAAGCAGAGCTTGATTGCCGTAGAGCTGGGTGTTACGGTGGGCTGAGGTTCTTCGAATGGGGGTTCTTCCCAATGTATCGCAGTGGAGAAGAGGAGACTATCTAGTGCATGCACTTCTTTGTACACTGGGGCCTCTTTATTGCATTTGTGTTTTAAAATGTGTATAAATGCCTGGTGATGGATACAGCATATGGTCTCATGTGATATTCTTTTCTACTTCTACTGTGTTAATTTACAAAATTGATCAACAGGAGTTTGTAGGCCTATATTGTTTCATCAATTCTGGAAAGTAAGATGATTTCGCAGTTGTGAAGGGATCCATTGCCTTTTAGACTGTAGTCTTCCATCACTCAGTTGTATATCCAGGAGAGGGCGGAAAATACAGTAAGCCTCGCTATTAAGGACACTTGTAAGAGTAGGGAAATGTGTCCCTAATGGTGAGGTCTGCCCATTAGTGAAACATTTTTAGCAATATTGTATGGCCAAAGGGAAGGTTGAAATGAGTTCCTAAATGTGAGATGTCCGTTGGCGAAGTTTTGCTGTATGCGGTGTGCTCACATGGACAACTATCTTGAATTCTCATTTTTAAGCCACTAGCTGCGCCCCACCCCCATTTTTCTTAAAAGCATGGATCTGGCAATGCTCTCGATTCCAAAGCATGTGGTATTCGTTTTTACGATGCTACACAATTTACGTACAAGCTGCGACCTCGGCGGATCACATGTCGTTCACCATCCGACCGCTTCTCGTTGTGCTACATTAAGTAGTCGTTTTCTTGTCATCATTTCTCATGTTTCTATCTTTATTGTGTATTTTTTTCTTGACTTACATTGTATCTTTCTGTTTGCATCTTTAGATGTGTAAAATTATATTTAGACAATTTGGAATTTCGTAAAATTTGGTTACGCACACTTCAACACCAAGACTTGTTTACACGCCACCAAATCATTTTTATGTGGGGTATGACATATAATCTCCGCGGGTCTTTGCGGGTACATGACTCATGAAATGCTATGCTACCCCCTGCCAATGCATACTGACCAATTCATACAAAAAACAAAAAACAAACAAACAAAAACACAAACAAACACGCTGAGGGCACTGAGAGTAATGTCAGCACATCACAGCCTCTGACTCGACAGCGGCTACACCAGAGTTAACACCGAGTTTGATAATACTATGACATTGATGTATTGTCAGGCATAAACCGAAATGATCTATTTTAAAATGCATGTATTACGGACTAACCTAATAATGTTAAACATTACTAATTGCCCGACACTATGATATCTGGCTTTGCTTTTTCTCCTTTGCCTTATATATACATTTTAATGGACTAAAATTACATCAAGAAAATACACAAATGATTCTATAACAATTGAATACACAAAGACCAAATAAAATACAATGAAAAATATTTATTGCTGTACAATATATATGTGGGCATGAATGACTTAATTGCTATTTCAGTATTTAACCTGTTCCATCTCTGCTGACTTTCTTATATCTGAAATATATGTGAATATTTCTTCCATTGCTTGTTCTTTGTTATCACATGTTTGTTGCTATGTCTCGCTACGTCTTGCTTGCTCTTTCTCTTATGGTTAAGTCTTTGTCTAGATTATGTTTTACGCACTTTATCTCTTGCTGTCTTCATTTCACGTTTTCTTCCCCGCGCCGTTTCTTCTTTTATTTCGCCTTTTCTTTTCCCAGTTTTCCTCACTGTGCCTTCTTTCCTTCTTTTCTTCTCCTTTCTTCACTTTCTCGTGCTGTTTCTTCTCTCATGGTGAATTTTGTTTCAACACTTCCCCTAGCTGTTTCTCCTTTCATCACAGTAGTAGTCTACTCTTTCTTTTAACACTTTGTTCCACTGTTTCTTCTCTTTTCTCTGTCGCTTCACTAAAATTAACCCTCGAATTCGTAGATATAAATACACGAAAAAAAAAAAAAAATGGCAGAGATAAATTAATTTTTTACTTGTAAGGCAAATGAATAAATATGATAATAAGAAAAAATTGCGATATCAGTTGATTATGAAAATTAACGATTTGAGTTGTCATCGAAAAGAGTTGCAAACAGTGGCTACTTGCGTGAAGGTTGAAGCGATGTAATCAATAATGTAAACTTCAACACCAACACGGTCCATGGCCATGGTGGCATCGCCTCCTCCTGTCCGGAACACTAAGCGCGCGCGGGGGGGGTATTTCAGGGGTGACTGGGTAGCGGTGTGCCACTGAAGGTCAAAAATCATGCCCCTTAGTGAAACCAGCGAAACTATGAAAATGATACCCCTAGTGAAACCATCGGATGAAAACAATGGGATATTATCCCAAGGGGTATTATTCTATGTGATACTGTAATGAAAACAAGATTTTCTACAACTTAAATTTACCTTTTATGCCTTTTTTATGGCTCAGCAATGCAAAATCACATGAAAAAGAGAGCTAGATATTGAACCTCGAGATTGAACCTCCCTTAGTGAAACTGGCTGGAATGTTGAAATCATGACCCCTAGTGAAACTGAGTGGTGGAAAAGGTGACCCCTAGTGAAACTGCGGGATTGAAAAAGGTGACCCATATCAGTGGCACATGCCGTATAGGGTGACTCTGGAAGTACCCCCCCCGAAGTAACCCCACCCCCAATCGAGCCGGAACACCACCTATCAGTGCATTAGAGTGTAGTCCTCAATTAAGCACTCGCATACTAGCCTCGTCCTGGTTACGATAACTCGCTGTTTGGGTAGTGTCTTATGGCTTTCGCTAGAGGCCCTGGCCTGTGGTGGCAGTGTTTCGAGGGTCCCACACGCTCAGCCACACGGGACAAGGTCATGGTGAGGGAGAAGAGGCTGCTGGATAATCCCGGAGGAAGACAAGCAAAGAGCGTGACTATAGATGGTGTCCGTCCAGTGTATACAGGAGGTTTGAGAGCCAATTGGCTCTTAAACAGAGGAACCATCCCATGTCATAGAGTGGCTATGCTATAAAAGTAACTGCACACTGCAAGGAGTCCTACCAATATACACTTTTCAAAGAAATGATAATGACCACATTTACTGTACAGTTGTGACATATATTAAAAAAAATCCCTCGTTGAAATGAGAACGCTTGTGCTCTGTACCAGTTTCATTTCTACTTTCGAAAAAAGCAGCCCTGTTTATTATCTCCTTCACAAAGCCCCATTGACTATCACTTCTGTTCAGAGTTTCCAGCTTTTATCAGTCAAGCAAAGCTCGTCTTGTCGTGAAATATCGGAGTAACAAATAAAAAATGATAATGGCTGCGAGAACAAGAGGGTTGCTTTTTCACTTGAAATTTGCTTGTTTGCCCCTAAAATCTTTGGCCCAAACAAGACACTATTGCAACTCAAAAATGAAATAAGATAACATTTTGTGATGTATGTCCCTTTATTACATAATTGTGGTGTGCATATCAACCAATGAAGCGTATATTAGGTTCGAGCTGAATATGAAGTATAAGCGTATTAATAAAGTTATAACAATTTAATGTGCATCATCTGGAAGGCGAGAAATAGAAATTCTACAACGACAATTTTGATAGAGCAATCAGCGTAAACAATGAACCCATATCCATGTCACGTACAGAACCCTGCTACTTTCAGAGAACTATACTAAGTTAATTCAACACGAGTATCAACACTTAAGCAATGATTGAGCCCCATCAAACAAATGTTTAGACAAATCCCCGGCCGCCTATCTCGGCTCTAATAACATCCAAATAGCGCCACAATCCAGTGCAAGCGGATTGCCTCCAATTGAACGGGTCCAACGGTTGTGTCAACCGGGATAACCAATAATCATTTTCCTTATTACCGGGCGGCACAAAAGCCGGCTTGGACAAGAACAAGTTACTCGAGCCAGCCCTTTGCTCTGCGAGTCAAAATTATGTCGACACTTATTTACTTTGCGAGAAATTATTTATGAGCTTCCATTGTGCTTGTATCGTGCGCGCCATTGTGGAAAACTTCCATCTTGCAGAATAAATTCGCCCATCCGGTCGTCTGCTATTGTTCTAGACACAATGGCGCCAGACGTTACCCACAATGCAGCGCCGCATTACCGCCATTATAAAAGCTCATAACAGGCAGCGCCATCTAAATGAAAACCCTGCTGTATTCAACTTTCAACTTGAGTTATCGCCCACCCTTTGTTGGCGCACGACAAAAAGTAACAGCAATATTAGCATTTGCTTTCTGGCAAGGAGGAGTTGACACCCGCGTGTTAATCCAGAGCTTGTTAAGTCTAGTTAATGGCTGCCAGTTGTGTGAATGCCGTGACTTCGTTTCCAGCTTTGTCGTTTGTGGTGTCTTGTAAGACTATAGTAAGACTGTATGTGCGAATAACCCCATATTAGTTGGTGTTTAAAGGTGACAACATACAGTTGAAAACTGGTTAGCATTCATGGATTGATATGTAAACTGAAATCTACTCCTGGTCGTCTCTTGGGGAGCGCACTGTTTCATGGGGCTTACTTAGGTACATGTATAAATGAATCTCACACAGCGGTACATATTCCTTATTCCCGATCGAGCGTCTATACCAAAAGCAACACGTTCATAGTCCATTGAATTGATGGCAGCTACAAGCTAGTTTTTGTGATGGAAAATTATGCACTAAATACAAGTAGCACGTGACACAATTTCAAAACTTTAAAGAACCCCCACAGGATGCCCCAGTAAAACATTATTCATGAAAAATGACATGCACGTTTTTTTTCCAGGCGTCTTGGTTGGAATCCTGTGATGTAACTTGCACAGCTAATTACATGATTGGGTAGTACAGTCATGCCTTTGATCAGTTGTAGTGTAGTAGTAGTAAAATATATGTATAATACGACCACCCAAATGATGGTCATCAAATGGTCTCAAAGAAAGGTGGACGTCTAAGGAGTCTCGTGTTCGTCTGTATATTATGGAGGCGTGTCTTAAAAAGTAAAGCATGAAAAAAAACGTCAAAGTGGCTGCCTGCGTGGATATTGAACATACAGATAACAGATGCCGCTATCAGTTCAAAATAGACAATATGAGCTATTTCAATTACCAGCACCCACTAAAGTAGGGACACATCACTTATTAGTCATTTATACATATATTGCCACAGATTTGGGGTGATTACCAGGGATTCTATCAACAGTGCGCTGTATACCTTTTCCAGGGTAACACATTACACAACTACTGACTATTATGCACAGAAGATATTGCCAATGAAAAGCCCATCCTTAACCAGTACAGTAGAACATCATTGTCTCGATGTTGCATATCTAAAATTCCTGTAATCTCGACGTTAGTCGATATTTAGGTCCATTCTGGACCATTATTTGATCCATTCTTTACTGTTACTCGTCTACATAGTCCCTGAGATGGTGACATAAAAGGTAATTTTGAGTGCTCAAGGTTTACTCATGTGATATGTTATATTGTAGGTAATTGGACTGGTTATCCAACACAACAACTTATTTGATCATATCTGCCGTATAGAATTTGTAATATATAACTTTCTGCACTTGCTCAAAGTCTCTGACCTATATTTTTTCACTTTTCAGACAATACAGCATCCATCGATTATAATTATCTTGACAAAATGCATTTTCTCGCATGTTCTGACCTTTATCATGTCAAACCTATCCATTAAAATACATTTAATAATCTTTAAAACCTATTTCCGATGAGATAATAGTGGAGAGGTGAGGTTAAAAAAATGTGGCGAAACCTGTGACAAAAGCTTATTTTGCGGAATAACGTACAGGCTTTGACTTTGGGGACCAGGATATTTGAATCCAGCAGACAATTTTACATAAGAAACAACCATAAACCTTGAGCACTCAAATGTACCTTTTATGTCACCATATCAGGGACTAACAAGTCACATCGTTTAAGCTAGGATTCTCAAACTTAATTTGTCAGTTGAACATAGTGACGTCTTCTCGCCTGTTTCACGTGAACCCAACCGGTCCATATATAGGTCCATTCCAGACCAATATTTGGTCGATTTCTTACTGTTACCCCTCTGCAAGTCATATCTTTTGACCCAGGATGCTTAAATTTAGCTTGTCTGTTGAAAATCGTCACCTTTTTTGAGCATATCCCATGGACCCATATGATCCATATTTGGGTCCATTCCGGATCATTATTTGGTCATTTCTTACATATGGTTTTAGGCCTAGGATGCTCAAAATTTTCATAAGTCACAAATAGTGACCTCTTGGCACCTATTTCATATGTTCTACAATAGCTCCTTATTTTGGTGCATTATGACTCTTAGTACACTGTTACTGCTAGAGCACTCAAATTCAGTTTCCAAGTTTGAAATATCAGTCAGTGGACACTAAATTTCTCATGGACTACAATGGTACGTATATACTTATGGATGCAATAAGATTATTACTTAGTCCCTGCTTGATTATATGATACCGATCTATAGGTCACACTGTTAAAGCCAGGATGCCCAAATTTGATATTTAAGTTAGAAATTCTGCACAAATTTCATATGGACAACAAAGCCCCAAATTTCAGTCTATTATGGCTAGATGGTCCTTGATTTGTTACCAATTTACAAAGCACACCATTATAGCTAGAGTTCTCAATTTCGGCATGTATATATATACGTATGTTAACGGTGAATAATTGGCGAGTATCATATCAACCACAGTGTTCCCTATTTGGTTCCATTGTGGTTTTCGTTTGATCTTACCGTAAACACCTTGGGTGACGCTTTTTATGTTACTCATATAAAATCTCTTCAATACGGATGGTCGGTAACGTTTCTTTTCACATGGTCATGTTGAATAGTCAGGGCGGTCATCTTCACTAAGATAGTTTCTCCCTGCACAGGGAAGCCATCTTGACCTGACACTTGTCTGTGGTCAATCACTCACGGAGGCGGTCCGCACAAAAAATAACCCATGTTTTAAGAACACAACCTATACACAACACGCGTCAATTCTAGGGCCACCTGGTAAAAAATAGTAACGGTTCGTCTCAATCTTTGGCAGCCTACTTTATTCAGAAGGTGATCTCAGGAAGCCGGCCTTTCAGCCCCGCTTCCTCCCCATCCCCCTCCGGCAACCCCGCCAGCGCTCACCAAGAATGGAGGCCGCGGCTCCGGGAGTGCTCCCGCCAACAATACCCTTTGAAATCAGCCCTGCCGTGCCGGAACAGTTATTGTTTTGCTCTACAATAGCCACTATTGGCGTGAATTGCTAGCTTTGTTGCAGATGGGGAGCTATTTCATGGCCAGCCTCGCTCTCGCCAACGCAGTGGGCGCCGTGACGCGCCGTGGGTCGCGTTGATGGAGGCTGATTGGCGACGAAATGGAGATGTTACGAGCGAACAATACTGGGCTGCGGGTTCCTGGTGAATAGGCGAAATGGGCGACGTTTGAATAAACGCATTGATTGGGCCCGTCAGTTGTATGGGGATTATCAGGCTCCTTAGAAATGTATACTGGGAGGCTGGCGGCTCGTCACACGGTAGTTAGGCGGTGGGGGCGGAACAGCGGCTTGTCATATGGACGCTAAATGCGTGTAATTTGTGGCTCTATTCACCCAGCTGCTGAGTTCCTAGTCGTGTGCTACTACTGCGTATACATGGCAGACGGATTAGTAGTTTCTTCTGATAGTAGCAGATGGGTTATTGAACGTTCTGTGTCATTTAGGCGTGTTGGCTGATGAATGATAGGCCCTACACTTTTTTACCAGTTAAAACATATTGCTCCATATGAAATGTGATTGGAAATTATGGCCATATTTTAACATGATATTTGCTGCATTTTATGCCCTTTGATGTATCACGCCTGTGGCAGCAGCTGAGACCCTAGTATACACAGTCTGTTTTACATTCATTCAAAGTTGATATTGCTGAGAAACCACCTATATATTATACTACCCACCAGTCCAATTGCCAACATAGTCCTGTGTCTTTACCATCCATAAATGCACGTCAATGGTGGATATATGTGTATTAGCAGTATCAGCTAATCGGGCAGCTAATAAACAAAAAAGAGCGAGAAGAGAATCGTTTAAGTGTCCAATTCGGCTCATTGCTCCGGTAATGCGCCTCCAGACACAGATTGAGCCGCCGAGAAGCGCTCAGTTTATAGCCCGTGACCACTTGAGATCGACGGTGAAATTGACCTCTGTTCTCTGTGTGAGGTTATCGGATTTAGCACACGTGTGAGCGCTCAACTTCGGAGCAGTGTTTTGAAATCTTCTCACCCAATCCCAGAGACACTCGATCGTGCCAACACTTGCAGGTATCTAGTAATAATTAGATTATGTGCATACGCGAAAATCGTACTATTAATCACCCCAAGTATAAGACAAAGTGATCAAGTTAAGAACAATTAGTTGGGCGACCACCAATATCTGCTATGAACGACACTCAAAGCAAGCCCAAAACCTCCAGCAAAACCAACAAGAAACCTATATACTCCTACTACATACGGGCAGAATAACATATGGGTGAAGTTAATCAATACGATCGTGATGAAGATTCTACCTGCCAGATTCTCTTTCAATTGGGTCTGGGAGATGAATGGCGGCGTTTGTTCGGCAAACAATGCTCATCTGGCTCGTGTATGGAGGCGTCGCCGATTGCTCGGCGTGTTTGTTTGAATAGCGCTATTATTCGTGGCATTAGTGTATGCAAAAGCGTATGAAAAGCGCGCCTTTGCCGATAGGTCGTCGTTGAATAAACGTTGCTGCTGTCAAGTGAAAAGGCCTCAAATTAACACGACGCGCGACAAAGCGGCTACGGGAAACGGCGAGATTTGCAATCATAAAGCGACAATGAGCGGCGCGTGAATGTACGAGAGTGTCCTTTCTCGTCTGCTTCTCGTGTTTCAATGGCCTTTTGAGCAGCCGCCGCCCCGCTACTGCCGAGGTAAAGGTGGTGTGGAGGTGCAGGAGATGGTGTCAGATCGCGATAGTGGCGATCACTGACAGATCCAGGTTTTTTGGAAAGGGGTGGGGCGCAACCGTGCACAGCATTTCTTTTGTTTCGTACGCATAGTAGTCAATAAAATTAACTTATACACTTGAATGTAGCACACGAAAAATATCATACCATTTACATTGATATTACAGCAAGTGTACACATGATATTGCTGTCAATATCTATAATAGTACATAATTAGAGCTAGTGGCAGCATTAACAAATGAAACGACGAGTATATCTTGAAAGGGGTGTTCATCCCTGACATGTCCTCGGGGGATATGGGTCAGAAAGTGGTTACTGACGTGCCACAGACAGGTTGACAATGGCACCCACCAATATTCATATTGTTGAGAAAACGAGACACACAATATACCAACATCTGAGAAAAATGTGACATGTATACTAATATCTGATCATGACAGAAATGAAATGTGACATAATATACCAAAATGTGAGAAAATATGTATAATATACCAATATCTGACAAAAATGTGACAAATATATAGAATGAGAAAGCGACACACAGAAATATATATAACAAAAATGTGAAAAAGGCACCCAGAATATACCAAAAATGTGAATAAAGACACCCATTTACGGGGCACGTCCGTACTGACCACAATAAATTGATACCCCCCCCACGCTCCCCATGATATGTCGATACAGTCATCAATGACCAACATTGACGCCATCTGGCACACTTATAAATGATCTACAAGTTTGCCACGTTCAAAGATATCCATACACTTTGACCTCGCATAGTGTGAGCGCACCGGAAGGGGATGTTTTCTGTACGACGACGTATACATGTATACTTTTCACCACGCCGTAGTCACAGCCAAAACTATGCGTCTCGCCCCGCGTGAGCGGAGCCTTGAAGAATGTACACTTGCTGAAGCTGGTAACATCAGTTGCTGTCGTAACCCCTACGTTAGACCTGCCCGCGTCAGTGTGCGTCATGGTCATTCTAGTGTGAAAAAACAACAAAGTCCGAAAAATTGCATTTTTAGGAACCCCGACGCAGCATGATACCGCTGAGAACGGTGTGGAATGAATATACCTGGTGCGTCAAAAAACTGTTAACATTTGGTGACGTTTGGTGCCGCAAGCCAAAAATTGGCACGGCATCTGAGACTTTGAATGAGAAGTGGACATATGCCGCCCAAACCCATGATGCATGGCACAGGATTATGGTAGGTTAGGTATGGTAGGCGTCATGCAAAATGACACCATGCGACACCAGGCGGCACCAGGCGTCACCATGCGACACCAGGCGGCACCTGGCATGTGTAAAACGGCACCACATGCGATCCCATGTGACTCTTCGTCTAATCTCTTTTTGCTATGGCATTGAAGGTGCCGTCAGAAGCCAGGCGCCGTACTCTGTGGCATGACCTTTTCCTGGCACCACATTTTTTTTTTTTTTACGATCCTCACGCTTGGTGTGGTGACACGTGGTAACGCATTTTGGTCTAATGTAGGGGTAAGGGGACTAGCATAAGCAACGCTGATGTAGACATCTTGGAACCACTCATTGTACTCATCTGCGCGTCCAGTAATATCTAAGCGGTACACGTGGTATTGGCCGCCGAGGTTTACAGCCCACCATGGGTACTTGTCACCAAATTCGCAATGCGTGCAGGCTGCAGCTGGTTCGTAACGTCGCAGGGTAAACGTTTGGGTCACTGTTTCCATCCACTACAAGATCAGCTTTTCACGCGGCACGTCCTCCCCTGTTGCCCTCCCAGTGCCAAGTTGACGAAAAGAACTATGACAGGATGGGTCGGCTTTTCTTCTAGGCGGGACAGACGTTGGCTGATAGATTCCAACATCGTGACTACTCGTTCCATCTGGATGTTAGTATTAGCATCTCCATTGCACGCAGATCTGCCAATGCCTGGGCCCACCCTGGAGCTGCCTATAGCGGTTCAAAGATGCCGGCTACATGTCTTAACACCAAATTCCGTGTTACAGTGATATCGTGCTTACAGGAAGTATGTATTATTAGGTAATTGACAGGATGGGTGAGCATACTGTACGCGGGGGAATAATTTTTGGAGGATCTACTGTACATTTCTTGGAGGATTCTGTACGCACTTTGGGGACTCTGTACACACTTCTGGAGGATTTTCCATGTGAAGAGCACAAAATGGTAAGTTATATGCAATTTCTCAATTATCATGTACAAATTAATGTAATAACAACAAGTGTCCATGTATGTTAGGTGCCCATACTTACATCTAATATGCGTGACTGACGTTTGGAGGTAATAAACGCTTGTAATTACCAGATTTTGTGACATTATGTATAGATCACAATTTTGTATTGCAGAATTACATTATCAATGGATACAAAATGGGTACAATGGTACAATCAATGGGTATATCGATGAAAGCTACCCAATCTCTGATCTGACCAATTTTCATAAAATAGTAAGCAATTTTATAAATTTCACTGTACGCATTTTTGAGGATCTGTATTGTAGTACTGTACGCAGTTTTGGAGGGATTGTACGCATTTTTGAGGCTTATTCTTTGAGAAACACCGACTTCCATATTGTTGAAAATGAAGTTATTGTAACCTAAAACTGACACAGAATGATAAATTGGCCTGTATACCCCACTACATTGGTAAAGGAACTACTGTGTACTCACTGATAATAAATGATGGCAGCTGATAGCATATGATCTGTTTATAGGACCCCCCAACATGCGTTGCGTAATGAGATGAGAATTTCATTTTGTGTAGACATCACAGAGGATTATGAGACAGTCTGGTGAACATTGCGTCTCTAGCTAGAGCCAAAGCTAGAGCTTAGAACATTATTTTACATATCATATATGATATTTACTACTTTTATTTTATAGTATCATATCTAGTAATTTTATTGTTTTATAAGTCTTGAATGTATTCACAAAATAGCATAGTGATTACCATTTTAAATATCATGTACAATCTAACCAAAAGGAAGTAAATTCAACATATTCTTACATTTAATTAAATTTCTACCCACAGCCAGAGAACATTCTGTTATTTCGTGCATTATCTAGGAATATAATCAACAAGCAAAACTACTAAATAATATTAATTTCATTGCATTTTACTTAGACTCTGGATATGAACAATTTGTTTCAGGCAGAATTCAATACATAGACAGTTTCCACGAATCAATTGCCTAAGTTAGCAACGTAGTCTGTATGTTGAAGTGGGACACGAAAGTGGGATAGACAAAAATAACAATACAATAGATGGCACTGATACCCTCACCATAGAGACGGCTGCCCTCCATTTCAAGGTTCTCCTCTACCCCAAACCAAGAATAAATATTTGGTACTGAATGTTCATTCAGTACACAGTTAAAATGATATTATATATGAGACATGTACAGTTAAAACATGAATTATTTCCAGGGCAAATATCTAGTGGGTCAAAATATTCTGTAAAATGATAATAATACACAATTCCTTACTACACCAAATTTGCCTAGATGACATTCAAAATAATTGTATATATCTTTGTTGTTGTTTGAGTTACTGAACTAAATCACGCACTACTTTATAACAACAACACCGTGCACTAGAAATATTGTATTTATCATTTATTAACCAATCCCTCTGCCACAACAACAAATCTACGCCAACCTTCAAATAAACGACTGCACCATACAAACCAAGTACAAAAGCAGTGAAAATAGCAATTATTGACTTCACCTATACTCATCCCCTGCTAGTTAAAATGAAATCAGTGGCAACAAAAAAGCGGCATCAGGTCCTATTGTGCCGCCATTTCAGCTGAATGGCGGCCATGGCAGAGAGCCAATGAAAAACTATCTATTCAATTGATTATGAATTAATGGGGTTGCATTCGGATTGACAGAGCACAATGAGTGAAGGCAAATGAACAAGAAATCTGATCGTGCAGCTTTGTGTCAAACTCGAATTGGGAGAGCGTGTCTGAATGTACAACATCGCTTTTGCACAATGGCGCCTTTGAGCGGCTGATTGCGGGTTTAGAGGGGCGTGCACAATGCCAGCCCGCCAGATGAATACGGCGGAGGGCGGCTTTTGAAAGCGAGGCTAATGTTTGTTATATCTAGTGATGGCAGCAAATACACGGAGTAGGGCTTGATCAAGCAGTTTATTAGATGCGTACTGCTGGGTTCAGCTGTCTGAGTCTGCCAGAGTGCACGACTTCTATGAAATATGAAATTAGCCATTGGCACCAGCATCAGTGAGTGTGGACATAAATACAAGTGTGTGAGCATATGCTTGAAAAAAAAAACTCACAAAAAACAAGAAAACACCACACAGCATTAAACATTTATTATCTCTTCATATCTTTTCAAGCGTTTGGTTTAAACTTAGTGTGCCTTTGAATTTAGCAGCTCCACCCATTTAGCGGTAGTCTTGCCATTCATTAACCTATAATATTGTAAGCGTTTAACTCCATGTTCACTTTTTTCAGTCCCTCTCACGTGCCCGTATGTGCTCACGGCAGCATCGCACAACATCATTGAACAACCAATGGTCTATACATAAAGCGCATCCCATACAGCTAGCATCAAAGGTCCATGTAATAGCATATAGATGCCATTATTATGACTATAAGTTCGGATGCTAGGCTACAATCATACCAGGCATCATAACACCTCACAAAAGCCACGTATAGCCAAAGACAAATAGAACACACAGTTCTAACTCAATTACTCATTAATCTACCCGCCCTCGCAGTCCTACCCCTTAATCACAATAGTCGCATACACCGTATTCATATTTCACTCACCGAAGAACACATTCAAGCATCTTATTTCCATATTTTTGTCTCAGTCTCATACAAAGAACAGAGATGATTGTGTAGGTGCATTGTGCGCCTCTATACAGACATGTCAGCTGGAGTGTGATAGTTGTCTGGCGCACAATGCACAACAGACCCACTGCACAATTCCCTCTGTATTGTCTTCTCCTCCAATTGTTGGATGCAGTGTTTCACAACAAAGGGGACAATCGCCACGTGGATTTCAATTCATTGCACACGCAATTCTTCTGCCTCCCATTCTACGGGTCATTGTCAACTCCTGTGTCAGCCATATATAAGGCGATGACGCTGAGTTTAGTGTGTGTGTGCGTGTGTTTTTGTATGTATGTAATTGTTTCATCATACAAACATATAGGCAGATCCCGGGGGTGGGGTGCACAGTTATTTGATGCACTATGTATGTATGTATGTTCATATGTTTACACCAAATATCTATGTAATTGATTGTTTTGTATTTGAAAAATGTATATATATAAAAACCTTCTTTAAGTGCAAGGAAGGTTTATCTTATCTGTTCGCTATCTCCAGCAAGACATGTGTTGAAAAACACACGCGTTATCAGTCACGTGTTTTTTGGGTAGCAAAAGCCCGTTGAAAACACGCCGTCTTCGCTCACCTGGTAACCATGCTGCTGTCCCCCCTGCTGGTCACCATCGCCGCTCTCCTCGCCCTGTGCGCCACTGCTGCTGACGCGGCGCCATGGGCACGCGCCTCCAACGACGACGACACACTCAAGCAGGTAGGCACACTTATCACTCAACATCCGACGCACTCCAGTGGCATATTACTGCCAGTGCCCCCGGGGCTTTTGCTCTGGTGTGTAGCACGGTGAAATGTCATTACCAGTGGCCCCGATGACTGCGGTGGTTTGATTTGTCACGGGTCAGTGTAGCACATAACCCAAAAAAATCTTTTCCTACTTTCTAGGCGCTGTCATTTTGTGATGTATGCGTGCTCCAGGTTGTGGACCTGTGCACGTGCTGTATTTATTTTTTCTTGTCAAAGCCGCGACAACTGATATGCATGGTGTGACAATTCACCTCTAATCAGAAATTCTACTTTTCATACACACTTGTTGATTAGTTCATGTTAGGTCTCTATATTATATGTGTTTGTTGCATAACAAACAAAATGATCTTTTTTTGAAGCTTCTACGCCTATTAATAAAGAAATTATAACTTAAACTTTTAATTCAATTTTATCTGCTGAAGATTCAGTCTTGCTAATGATTTTTTTTTGATTGAAACCAGATGTCCGGTTGATTTTTAAAAAGTTGCATTAGAACTATGAAATACAATCTTCTGTTTGATGCATATTGTTTATGGTCATTCCATGATAAAAAATGACCTTTTAATGGAGATTGTGCTATATATATTAAGAAAGTTAGAACAAAAATTCATACTATCAAATTTCAAAATTTCATGATCATATGCATGTATCACAACATTCAACTTAGACTAGATACTACAAGCTACAGGGTATTCGGTATTTTAGTTTATGAATGAACACTAGTTTAATTTTTGTAAGATATATTTGATGGCATTTGTTAAAGGAACCAATCATGTAACCTGTTTAATAGAACCTCTCTATTACTCTATTACGACCACTTGTAAGACCGACTCAAAATGGTTTCAATGGATAAGTGGTCTTTATATGGAGGTTCCCATAGGATCATTTTTGAAGGATTGGGACCGAGAAAGGTGGTCTTATTATAGAGGTGGTCTTAACTATACACTGTAGGTTCTACTAAATTTATTACCGTTTACAACCATCCAAACAGCCATTGGATTTTAGGTGAAACATTGTCAGCGTATGCATCTACATTTTTTGCGTTGCTTCAGCTCAGCTGCTGAAGCAAGCATTGTGTTTGGTTCGTTTGTAACTATGTTTGTAACTATGTAACTATGTAACTATGTTTGTCTCTGGACAAGCTAGCGGGCGTACCGATGAACCGATTTCGTTCAAACTTTACACAACTATGAGGTTTGAGAGACGACACCGAAGTGATTCGATTTTGGGCAATCTGCCAATTAAACTGTGGTTTCTAGAAGCCCATTCATGATATTCTTACTGATATTCAATGCAATTAAGGCACCAAGAAAATCCATATTCCAACCCAAGCAGCAAATATTGATTATGGGTTTTGAAACTGATATTGATTAGTATCTGTTATTCAAACAGTACTATTGTATTGCAACACAAATATCTTTTTGCCTGGGTATATTGATTCTCATTCATTCTGATGTTTTCTCCTCAAATTATTCATTTCTTGATTGTAAAGTATACATCATTTCAGTAAATATCTTAATTGCCCATAAGTCAACGTTTCGTTCTCCAAACGCAGTGTTCTTTGAACACTTTTGATCTTTTTTGTATTTGTATTTGAATTGTAATGGTCTGAATCTTCTTATGTTTCAAATTTTGGTGTGTTACCAGGTTATCACACGTCTGAACAGAAGTGAATTTGACTACTTAGAAGATATGTCCATGAGTGTTATGCAGTTTGTACCTGGGAGACTCCAGAAGTATACAAGTATCTGCTTTTAAAATGTGAGCTCAAGGGCAGTAATAGATTTTCAGAAACTGTGTCAATTTACAACTGTTCACAAGATATGACCTGTTACTGTAGGACAGATGAACATTTTTTTCAAATATACAATTTTTCCCATTCAAACTCATCAAAGTATTGTTTATGAGTGGATAATAATGTTGGAATCATATCTTCATGTATGGTAGTTACTGGTAGGTATTTGATCACAGGGTTTTCATTATCATTGATATCATTGGTTATTTTAGGATATATTGTTTTTCGTAACTTGTTTCATACTAGTCACCGGAACATGATTTGCTTTTAGATAAGATGTTAAGTCATCAAAAAGAATCTATTCTTCATCGTTGATTATTGCACAGTTTATTAAAAGAACGATAAAAAAGTTTTTAATTTCTTACTGAGTATATTATTCAAAATAGTCTGAGAATCATGAGAACACAAAGTTAAGTTAGTTGAAAAAAGCTTTGTATAAAATGTACAAGGCCCTGATGACCACAAGGCCCTTAAACCACGGCAGGATGAATCATGCTGTCAACACACACGTGCACCTCCGGTGGCCAGCACACTGGGCAAAATGCACGCTCTGGTTATGTGATAGATTGGGGTGCATTGGGTTCAGGAGGATTGGGGATTGACTTATCACCTGTCGCAGTGGTAGTTAATCCAAAACGGTACTCATACATATCTTTTTAATTTCTAAAGCCTATGGGGCACATCTGACACCCCTACTGTCTCTCTATTGTCAAAATCCCATGGAGATCGTGGGGATCAGTGCGGGTCCACTGCTGTTAGATGTCATAATGTCCGCACTGCCTGTTGTGCCCTATATATGTACATGTTGCTAAAAAAGTACTAGAGTGGTTCATTAACATAATAAGTCTATGTGGTAAAATTCTACGTCATTGTATATTCACTATCAAATAAACACATATATTATATATATTATATAACACATATATTATAATCCAAGCATGATAACGACAGTTCAGATAAACAACTCACTATGCTCGATGTTTTGACGGATTGTACGTTGACAACCTTGTTTATTTGATAAACTTACCCCTGAACACTAACATGATGAATACATGTATTCATGTACTTGTTTTTCAGATACTGTCGGTTGTAAAACATCTTCAAGCACGGGTGGAGGAACAAGAAAGTAAGTCAACAGTGTTAAAGTGTTAACGCCCTATAAGAGCTAATCAAACCCATTTTCAGAGTGTGTAAGAATTGGTAGAAACACAACTTATTTGCAATATATACATGTAATTCTATTCGGAAAAAAATTTAAGCTATTGTCTTCGCGTCTTAGGTGGATATATGTGAGCACTGACAATTCTCTGAGAGTGTCTACTTGTGCACACTTATAACGACGGCGGTTCTTCATGTTATCATGGCGGAAAAAAGTGTCCAGTAGGATTTTATAATTACCCGAAAGTAAATTTTACCCATGTAATTTTTGGACACTATGTCAAAATAATTGCTGGTTATCTCTAATCAGCATTGAAGATGATGAGCGCTATCCTCTACAAGTCTCAACTGTTAGACACAATGAGCACTGGTCCGCACGACCTACACGTTAGAACCTAGGGCACAACCGGCAGTGCGGGCATTGACAGTACGATTCTTTCCTGGTGTGCGTGAAATACGAGATGTAATACTATAAAGATTGACGTACTTGCGCTGTACTGGCCCTGTAGATTCTACTGCCCATCTATGGCCAGGCAATTGTTTCCTTGACCGTAGAGAATGTTTGGCATATCATTCTTCCTCTACTGTCACCGTACTATATCAAAGCCGCGCTTTCGACGCACTTTGCCGTAACTAGACACGTACTAATCCCCACGCTCCCCTTGAGGTTTTTGGCAGTAGAGACACAGTAGCGAAGCAGTACTATCGGTTGTGCCCTAGGCTTAAATGGTATAGGTCTGTAGCGTGAACACGAATCCCAGTGAGGATCACTATGCACTACTACACGTGCAAGGTGCAGTCTTCCCAAGTATGTAATGGAGGAAACACATGGTGATCTGGGGCTGTGTACAGGCTACGTGTGAACGACGACTCTTGAATGTTTCAGGGGCCAACACTCCCGTGGCGTTCACCGTGTACCGTAACGGAGATACCACTCTGTCCCCGGGCCCAGTGCCCTTCAACACAGTCATAGAAAATGCTGGGGGGTATGGTGCCAAAAGATTCATGTGGGGTTCAAAGCCCACCACTAAATGATGTGTCGTCATGGTCGTGGTCGTCTGTGTTTATCTGTTTTGTAGATTATAATAAGCTTACAGTAATGTTACCCATAATGATATTGAAATTTAATATAATATTGAATATACGGTTGTATCGTCTCTTCAGTTCGTGTTTTCAAAGATTTCATATCCATATAAAATTTGTGTGATATATATATCATTAACATGCTAACTCTTTCAGAATGGCTGGGACTCGGGGAGTTACCAATTTGTTGCACCTGAAACCGGCATTTACGCGTTTAGCTACAACATACACTTTGCCGACGGCAGTTCAACACGTTTTAGCCTCTACAAAAATGAGGAAGTGGTGGTAAAAAGTGTTTTTATTTTATGCACATTCATGTTTTATATGACACATTCATTCAAATTGGTGCTTCTTTGTCATAATGGCCTCACAGTCAACAAGACCCGAATAAAAATTGTCCCCTAGTAATTTTTTTATTGAATATTTGGATCCATGAAAGTTTATGACTTTGGTAATTCCACATTCCAAGGGACCCTACAATATATTGAGGTATAACCACAATATCTTGAAACCTGTAAAAACAATATGTTGAAATACCTTACCATTATGTTTTTTTTACTAAAACTAGTAACTAGCATCGTAGAATCGTGTGGGCCCCACTAAAACTTCTATTAATCTGGTACTGGGTACTTATTAGATTGCACAGTTACATATATGTTTCTTTGAATGTTTTTTTGCAGGTGGACTCTTATGGTCAAGAGCTCATGGATGCTGACAATTCGGCTGTGTTGCAGTTAACAGGTTGCTATTCATTGCGTCGCTTCAGCTGATGCGAAAGTCTTGTGTTGTAAGATCGTTCACAAAATTATGTCATCGCATTTTCGGGCATTTCTGACAGCCCCCACCCCCTTGTCATCGTGCGTCATTATTCCCTCCCTCCCCCAACTACTATGATGCGTCACTTTATTAAGTTCTAACATAATAATAACCAGATTCTATTCATTTATAACTAACAAAATTCAAAATTCATAATATTGATATTTTTATTTAATATTTTGCATTGAAATATTATAAAAAAGACCACTCTTGTAACATCTGTCGGGGATTATGATATTTTTCTTACAATTTTCTTTTGTGAATACCCCCCGTTTCTTTCGTCATCTTTCTCCGACCCCCCCTACACAATGACGACATTTGTGAACAATCCTTATCGTTTGTATTAGTGTATGCATGTCTCCGCACAAGCTGTACAAACAGCGTTTATTGAAAATATGATTGCTTTCAAACATCACATATTTATGAGGTACGAGTCGCCATCAAAGTGATTTTGGACACTTATTTATTAAAGTGTTCTATACGAAGGCCTCGTTTGGTCATATTTTAAAATTTACTGCAGTAGATTAAATACCGTTACTGCTCGAAAGAAAACATTCAAATTTGGTACAATGCTTACATACATAGTGACCACCACCACCACCACATGTATCCAATTTCGGCACTTTGTCAATTTAAGTGTGTTTTCCAGAAGGCCATTTTAGTTCATTGTTTGCCATTTTCTTCAATACTGTTGATGCGGCTTAAATTATGCCCTACAAATTTGATACAACGCTTACATATATAGAGTCCATTACATGTGTTCAATTTTGTCACTTTGCCAATCTAAGTATGATTTCCAGAAAGCCATTTTAGGTCATTGTTTGCCAGTTTCTTTGATTGTTAATATGCAGCGCAAACAACAACCTCATAGTTTGATGCAATTTCACACACTTACTGACCAACACATGTATCCAACTTTGGCATTTTTCCAATTTAAGTGTGATTCCAGATGGCCATTTTAGATAATTTGTTGGCAGTTGTCTTCAATAGTTTCTATCTTATATATATAACTTTTATACTTATGAATATTTATACGTGACATGGGTGGCGTAACAAAGGATTGGACTCGAAGGTCACTGCTGGATTGTGTTATAGATAAATGAAATTAAACAAATTATTTGGTATGGTAATAGGCTTAGAGTAATAGGACATATTTATCATGTAAAAATGACTATGTTGATTACATGAAAATAAATCATACAGCTCCAAACCGGTACTCTAAGGTCAACCAGATTATTGATCATACTAGTGATACCACATTCTATCATTCCGTGCAAAAAATCTCCGCCAATAACCCACGTTGATTGGTCAATCAGCGTGCTCAATTTTTGCGATGGAAAACATGCTCCAGAGCGCGCGGACGGCGCTAGTCTAAACTCCTTAGATTATCAATACAGCCGGTGACGTCGCAAGGCGTGTTCCGTGTAGCGGAGAGCAGAAGTTTAGACTAACGCCGTAGTAGTGGTCTCCACGCGCTCAAAAACAAACGAAATTGACTTGCAATGAGAATGTTATAATATGATTTTATTTTAAAATAAAATGGATTTTAGTCATGATAGAATGGTGATTGACCACTGATTGTCGTCAATCGTGAAATTGAGCATGCTGACGTCTCATTTACCCGAACGAAGTGAGTGAATGACGTCAGCATTTCACGATTGACACTCCAATCTCGTGGTCAATTCCTACAATTCACACCCAGCAAAACTGGGGCACATCACTTTGTTCTTCATATATATGTATGTTGCCACAAAACTGGGGTGACCATACAGAAAGTCGGGTAAAAGTCCGAACCAGAATGTTCATATGGGATGGGCTTATCAGTATAAGTGGGTAATGGTGTTAACGTCATGATTTCTGATAAATGATAACATTTTGTTTTCAAGCGGGATCTATTTCATATGCTATAATACATAGAATACAGGAAATTACTTAAGCAAATCGATGTTCAAAGTATAGTTTAGTCTCTTGCAAAATTAAGAAACTGCCATAATTGATAATTTTGTATATAGTTTGTCGAAGTATGTAAACGTAATGAATTTATTTTTTATTTTTTAAAGCTGGAGACAGCGTGTCTGTCCGGAACAAGGCTGCCGCCAGTATCAGAGGCCATGGTCGCCATACTACATTCTCTGGATTTTTACTGTCTGCAACAGTACTCTAAAAGAAATACCAAGTACAGGTGTAGAATTCTAGAAGAAAGAAGAAAGACCAAGTACGTGTCGATGCTATGGTTATTAAAATAAAATAAGCACTGACTATTAGTTAAAATTTTTCATATCGCTATATTATACTATATCCAGCTGTCTGTGAGACAGACACATATCAAGTATTTGTTGACAATATAAACCCCAATACAAGTACCATTCCTAAGCTATGTTGCATGGGCAGTGGTGTGGGTTTTTTTTTGCTAAAGGCTGTGATGGTTTCGCGGGCATGGGTGTCTCCAATTGCGACATACAGCCGCGACACTCTAGACCTAGTACTCTTAGATGATGGTATTTTAATTAGTAGTGGTTGGGAAATTTAGGATTTCAATCGAAGCATAAATAAAAAGCCTTATATCTTCATCATCAGGACAGCATTATGATTCATATAGTATTCAGTAAATATATTACGAAATGAAACCAACGACACGAACACTATACGTTTTCGTGTTTACACACACCATCAGTTTGTAAAAGCTATGTCGGCCAAACGGCACGTCATCTATAAATCCTCAAACATGAGCCCAGAAACAGACCTGGTCCAGTGAGGGGACACGTAAGACAGTGTGAAACCACTTCAAAGGAGGAAGATGTTGGAGTCATCCACCAGACGTCTCGTGGTGAGAGCTTTTTGCTGACTTTGGAAACTATACAGTATTGTATCTCACAACCGCCATTAATTATAGACCCACGTGAATTTGGTCGTAGGAAGTTACCTAGGAAATCTGTTTTGTGTATGGGTGTGGGGTGAATGGGAAGGGCACCCTCACTTCGGCATTAGACCTTAGACGGTAGCATGTGTGTACACAGTTTGGACACATGTTCCAGCACAAAAAACTACATGTATGTAATGTCCCTACACTCATTCAGGGCTTTAACATTGCAATGCTACAAATATTCTGTTCTGTGCCACTATAAAAAAGCTTTCGGAAAAGCACGCATAGATAAAGTACACGTTCTTGGCATCATGTGGCACATCTACACACTCATACATGTATGCGTTGCACCGTAGAGTAGAACCTCCAATTAAGACCATCTCTATAAAGAGACAGCTTACATAACACGACCATTGTCATTGCCCCAAACTAATCAAGAAGTGACCAAAATGAACCTCCATACACACCACGACATCTCTATTGAGACCACTTGTGGACAGTCGCCCAGCGAATGGACTTAACCGAGAGGTCCTCCCGTAAGCACAGCCAGACGTCAACTCAGTGCCGGTACCGCGAAATTGAAGGGGCGCGCTTTACAAAGACTCACGACTAACTGACTAAATTTGATGCTATAGAAAGTGGGACAAAAGCCGTTTGGTGGTGAATGGCGCCGTAAGCAGCGGCCGCCATTGGCACGGCATTTACTTGCCGAAAGGAATCATTTTGCAAAGTTGCTCTTCAGAAGCTACACAAAAGTTCATTTGACCATCTTATGGGCTCCTCAAAGGGGCCTTTATGCCGTGGATCGGGCGGCCGTACAAAGGTATATTACGGACGGGAGGTTCGCTATTTAGGAGGCCTTTCTTGGCGAGCAGGCGGCTTTGATTGAATGCTTAAATGTTAGCGGGTAACGACGTTATTTGACGGGCGCAGACGTTGAAAGAGGCGCGGGTATTACGTCTGAATGTCTGGGGAGTTTGGACGGA
The DNA here is from genome assembly GCA_019095985.1 of Streblospio benedicti. NCBI lineage: Eukaryota > Metazoa > Annelida > Polychaeta > Spionida > Spionidae > Streblospio > Streblospio benedicti. Next base: position 31,301,213 of record CM032667.1, read on the forward strand.
GGTACACGGGGTGTACAAGAGCGCCGGCGTAAAGGCTTGAGAGTAACTCAGCAGTTGAGCGGGAAGTACATATGTACCCCTAAAAGATGGAGACATAGTCTGTCGCCTCAAATATCTTTTTGTTGATTATTTAAATTTCAGGTACTAAAATTCACGGTTTATAAATCATAAAAAATAATAGGTATGCATGTAAAATTAGATTGCACACATTGAACACGTATGTCAAACTGGTCAATGCCGGTACTTCCGACGTTATTGTTGTTGTTGCTGCTGCTGCTGCTGCTTCTTCTTCTTCTTCTTCTTCTTCTTCTTCTTCTTCTTCTTCTTCTTCTTCTTCTTCTTCTTCTTCTTCTTCTTCTTCTTCTTCTTCTTCTTCTTCTTCTTCTTCTTCTTCTTCTTCTTCTTCTTCTTCTTCTTCTTCTTCTTCTGCTGCTGCTGTTGTTGTTGTGAACCGCATGGACTTACTGCAACAAAAGGATTCCCGTGGACCGACGATGCGAGAGTCGGGGATGCGGTGGGGAGTGGGGGTAGGTATCTGATCAGGTATCACAAGCACATTTTTAATTTAACTAGGCCTATAAAGTAAATGTAATGTCACAAATGCCTCACAATGCATCTTCCCATAAGCCCTCACAAACACCTTCTCAACTTATGAGGGAGAATGTGCTTTTTGTAAGAACTCTTCTGAAGAGCCCCCCCCCCCCCCCCCACCGTTTTTACAAACCCCGGGCCGAGGTGCACCGACCCCCTATCTCCCTGGTACACAGTGTGGAACCTGCAAGTTGCTGCTTTCTTGTCGTCGACACATGTCGTGACAGGGAATCAAAGCCACCACCATACATCTTGCTACGGGAAAACCAACAACATGCTCTAACATCACTTTCATAAAAAAACTTACAACTTCCCACACTTTCTTTACGAGCTACAATACTCCCGTGTTGTCCAATAGCAACCATCAGCAATCCATACCTGAGAGAATGGCGGCACTGTACATATATACCGTGCTGAAAGTGTGGACGAGACTTGTGTGGCTCCTGATCAATCTGATCTTTATGCGTGAGGGCCACAAAAGACACTTTCACTGCTAAACAATTCGTGGCCAGCCACAAACATAATAGTTGTGTTAGGCCTGCAAACAGGGACAACTAATCTATTAGGGGGAGAGTTTACGCCGACTTTGTTCGCACGTCGCCGCACAGTCGCCACCTATTGTGGGCAGAAATCTATAAAACTATTCAAGTCGCTCCGTCGCGTTTGTGTGCGTCTCTCCGCTTCGCGCTGAAAGCTCCATAGACTTATTAGGTTGAAACGTACGTGGTGTAGCCGGCGCGAATAATCACTCGATTAACGGGCAGGGCAGAGAGTAGAGCTCAGCCAGTAGACTTGGGGGCAGTGAGTCTTACGTTTACTCACATCATCTTTCAGTCAGTTGGAGAAGTTTCTTTTTAGTAATAGTTTGTATTAAAAATGCAGTATCTTGGTTTTGTCGGCTGCGCGCTGCGCGAGTGGATAAGTTGGTGATGAGTGACGGGGGATTAATTCACGCAGAGGATTTAAGTGGATTAAGAGTTGGATTTAAGGGATTATCGTTAACTGTTGAGTCAAATGGATTAAGTGGATAGTGAGCAGTCAGCTACCAGGCAGTTAGAGAGTCTTGTTGCATTGTAAGTGTATATCATTTGAATAGTATAATTTCTTTTTTGATTGAAGTATTGCTATAGTTGGTTAGGTTTCATCGTCGGTTTTCACGGCTTGATCACACACTGCCTTAATAAGTCCATGTTCATTCCATATATAGCAGTGAGATACGACGATGGTTAAGTTTAGTACGCAACAAAGTGGTATGACGACCTAACCTTTGGTTGGATGGTAATATCATTATTCTATATGGTTCACAAGAATAGCACAGGAAGCTTATATAGAGACATTATTGTTCAAGTAAACCTGGCTGCAATGCTATTGAACTTATTAGCTTCTTAATTAAAACCCATAGCTCCATGAATCTAAACAGATTGTAAAACTGACTTGACAAGTATCTTTGATCATAATTCCACATTTTAATCACACACGATCAACACCTACTAAAACCAGATTCCACCGTGTAATATTTGGGGTCACAGCGAGGTGTACCATCAAACGTTACTTACGTTGACCTGTAATAAAACAAAAGTACAGAACTGCATGACTGTATTGAATTTCAATCGAAGTAAGTCAAGAATATTGAAAATACAACTACAGGGAAACGACGTTAATTTAAAATGCACTATATATGCTTACTCATCCCACATACAAAGCTCTATAAAGTCGTGATACTAGTTACAACATCTTATTAACAAATGCAAACATTAATACTGGAAATAGAGTCGGATATATTTATCCTCGGTAAGACATAGCACAATGTCAGTAGAGTTTATTTTAGTTCAATTGAATTATTGTATGACATCACCACCACCCCTGATAACCGAGAATGTACTCGGAAATAAGACTTTATAATTAGTTTCATACATGGACTCCTTCGATTGAAGTCAGTTTGCAGGGGAATTGAAACATTGAAAACAAAACATATGTCTTAAACATGTCTTTAGAGTTGATGTACCGGAACGGGTCCCATTCTCATTCATTGAGCTTGAAATATTTAGAAATTATTGACGTCTAAGTGTCTGCATATAGATTCCATTAAAGTTTTTTAAAGCAAAAATGCAAAACATGTACAGCCTCAAATTAAACCAAAAGGTTATATATTAAAAGCATATATTATGTTCAGGAAAGAAGATACCATTAACTCATCTTAACAGTGGCATGTACAGAAGTGGGTGAGGTGGGTGGGGGGCATCATCACTTCGCATTTTGGCCAGGTTCGGAAATTGGTGGCTTTCAGGGTGCACACATGATTTGATGCAAATTGAGACATACATGTATGACATCAGCCCCCCCCCCCCAATCAGTAAGAAATTGGACACTGCACTTATCATACAATATTATAGAAATATACATTTTATCCCCCCGGTGATATACCCATTGCTATGATATGGATAGTGCATCTTGTTAGCGCTGATTAACATTAAACACGAAAGATGAAGGCACTACGAGATCTTCACAATTCATACAGTTTTAGATATACGGTGTATGATTTATATTCAAAATCTTCAATTGGATATTATATTCATATAGCCGTTCAATTTAAAATGCGATTTCCATTCATGCAGGTGGCAAAAAGTTACTTTTATTTCTAATTTTCCACGTGATAGTTGAACTTTGCTTTGACACAATGAATTTGCTCAACAATCATCACAAACGTTGATGCGGCTAACCCAAAAACGTACCAGTCTTTCATTGTCTATGTTGGGTAAAATAGAGAATGCAAATTTTGTGGACCAAAATAATACATGTTAGGCATGCCATTATTATTGTAGTTTCAACAACACGTATATAATCTTAATAATAGTTCACGTGGCATAGGTCTGCTCAGGATGTAACAGTGAAAATTATATATCATCGTGCATTTGTACAATTCCTGCCACGATGCTCACAACATGTTGCCATATGCTCCAAACAACGTTTAACAATGCCCAAACATAGAGAGATTTGCCCAACACCGTGAGACAGTTAAAGCACCGTGTTATTTGACCCGTGTATAAAACATTGAAGGTAAATATGGTGTTGTATCTTGAGGCCATCGGCGCATTGTTAACCAAATTAGACTGTTTACAGCGAGGAAAATAACACAATGACCCCGTACATGAAATGGATGCCTGCGAGTTCAACATCTTACCAGCAAACTGTCACGTGTGACAAGGTCTATATAGTCATGATAGTGGTCAATAGGGTATACGTTAACAAATGAATAGGTTTCAACGTATACATAAGTACATGTAGTCATTGGTGAATGAATTACACCAAGGACACTATATTTATATTCTATCCATTTACCCTCTTTGACTACACCCAGAATGTGCCATCAAATATATCAAACCAACCCGATTATGTTCTGTGAGCAGGGTTTAAATAATTAAATGAAATGAACAACAAAAAGGCACTTAGCCGTCGATAGTGTGATATTAATGTACTGCAAACATGTTGTAGGGTATGTAATTTGTCATTTAATACATAGAGCAGTGTGTGTGTCGTGTGTGCTTGCGAGCACCCGCGGGTGTGCACAAACTCACATCTGCATGTACTCAGGTCTCAGTATTGTGCACTGAACTTAACTGTAGCTCCAATTGAGTGATATTCAGATCCACCAGAATGACCACCTAGATCCGGAAGGGGCATGGCAGAGAGGACTCTTCCAATGATCGAGGGTACGCGTATGATAGACCCACCACCCCACCACCCCCTTTTCGTGACTATTTTTATGGAAAGATAAAATACACTTCTTTCACTTCTCTAAAAATGGAAGGCCCTCGTTTTTTAAAGACTGCATTTTTCTAATTTAAACATCTATTGACTAAATATTTAGATATTGACACTATTTTGAAGACACACGTTTCCTGCTAATAACAATCTATAAGCAATTCATTTAGAAATCTAAATAGACCTGCCCCTTTTCAACTATTAAGACCACCAATGTTTAGGTTTGGGGGAGCACCTGGTCTCCACACGCTGGATGTACCTATGAACCGCTCGTTTCCATTCAAATGGTATATTATCATAATTTTGGCCTTGACCAAAACCAAGTACATCGCAGGACATATGTAAAGGATGTGTAGGTCATGTGCAGGATCCATGTGCCATGGAGGGGTGGAATGGCACCCTCCAATAAACATATTTTGGAGAAAACGTAACTCACAATATACCACTATTCGAGAAAAATGTTAAATAGATATATTAAAATTGTGAAAATTATACCCAGAATATCAGAATATACCAAAAATATGGAAAAAGACACCCAGCAATATACCTAAAATGTGAAAAGGGCACCCAGTGAAAAGGGCACATACGTGATCACCGCAATTAGATGAGACCCCCCCCCTCGAGTTTTAAGTACCCGTTTAAATACACGGGAAATACATTGTATTTCTTACTAATTAATATCAAATATAAGCATGGTAATGACATTAGTATACATCACAAGCACCCTGGGGATATTCATATATGTACACTGAAAAGATAAGGGGCGGTCTCCCGGCAGAGCTGTAGCCTCTATCAACTATGGCTATAGGCTCAATAAAAAATGAATCTTAATAGTGCTAGGGTATGAACGGCGATTGTGAAAAGCGATTTAAGGAAAGGCCAAGCAATAACTGAAGTGATATTTGATTATTTTTGAGCAGATTAGTCGTTTACTGATCAAATACACTTTACCGAGAGGAAATTTACATTTTTAGCTATTATACATTTTGTAATTAAACATCCAAAAACGGCCATTGGTAAATTAATTTTAATCTAATCTTGTCTCATCTAGAAGTCAGTTGGTGTAATGTAATCCAGTTATTTCAAAGTGTCCGCTAATCTGTTTAATCTTATCGACATTTTGCAAATTAATCATAATCTAATCTAATCAGAAGAGATTTAATTTGCAAGAGTCTGTTACAACAAGAATCGGGCAGTGTGTCCAAGTGCAAAATGTGTTGGAAACTTTATCTCTTCAGTGAAAACATTGAAGATACGAACTGAACTTGGACGGCCGATAGCTGGCTATCTGTCATTATCCGTTCATTGCATTGTGCGTACATATAATGATTTCTATGGCCTTTATCGGTGACTTATGTCCTGTATATCTAATTGAGGGTTCGAATGCGTACTATTGGTTTCGTGTTTTTAAAAAGAACTGTCTGATTTTTCTTGTCATGAATAGGGTGGCGTATAGAATTAACATGCGTGATGGAACAAAGCATGACACCCATGGTGCTGGGTTCTAAACTTTTCTGTGCAATCCAAAATTAATGTAACTTAGAAAACTATAAGAGTAGGCCTAATAACAATTGAATAGATCACTTCATGTAACTGTACAGGTACTGTACTGGTACAGTTAATGCGGACCAAATACCTTTGCCTAGAAAGAAACCTTGAAGTCAAAATTATTTTGTTCGTCTGACAAAGAACTAAATAATAATAGATAAGGCTATTACAGATCCCTGGACAAAGTGCATGAATTTGAACCAAAGCCTGGGGCACCACTAGACCACAATGGGGCACTACTCTAACTTACTTAGTAATTTATAGTAGAGCATGTCAGAGAGTTCATATCGCTGAAATGGTGAATCTAAACCCAATATGATTATCTTATTTGTTTCAAGTATTAAGTTATTTTTTAAATAAGTAACAGTCTATTAGGTTGGCTTTACACCGTACCAGGAAGGTTTATATGCTCTACCATCAATCCACAAAAATCGACATATCAAGTAATTTGTATTTTTTGCAAAAAATATATGATTTATCAGAGAAAATAATTATTTTTTCAACTGATTAATTGTGGGCACAATAAAAGGGCAATCCTGAATCAGGTATATACTTCCTTCCCCACTAAAAAAAACAACAAGTCGTTTTAATTTAGTTAAGTAGACCTATTTGGAACTAATGAACAACAAAACACAAAAATCATAATTTGTAATAGGTGTTACACTTTAATTACATTTGCCATTTTTACATATGATTCATAATTCTGTGATGATAAACAGAAAATGATTTGTATTTTGATCTCAAAATTAAAATCACTATTTTTTAATAGTTGCCTCTTTTTACATCTCATCAGGAGCGAGAAGAATACCCGAAAAAACACCAGAGGCTAGAATGGTATACAGACTCTCCACTTGGAGCTGACCAATCATCTTGTACAATACTCACTGTTTCACCCACTGCATCCTATAGGTGCCGCTCCTATTAGCTGTTGTATCATAAGTAAATGATCTTGGGCCCCTAGTACCATTTATGTCAATTTGGACATAAGCATTCTGGCCGCTGATACTTAACAGCGATACAGAGAATATTTAATAGCCAGACATCGGACAAATAAACTCTGAGGTGATTGCATCAAATCAGCCTCCGACGTTGGTGTAGACAGTTTTGAACGGAAACCTCCCCTCGTCAGATACCGTCTGAGCCTTGGAGTGGGAAAATGCGAAGGCCACAGGGTTGTTCTTCCGTCTCTGCTCTGAAATAGTGAATAGAATTTTGTCACAATATATCTTTATTTATATAGATTGAAATGTAAACAGATGTATCATAACATATGTCAAAAAACATCTGTTACTAAAAGAGGAAATATTGCAAGAATATCTATCCTTGATTGCGTCAACTTTTGAAATATAATGCAGAAGATCTGAAACTTTCAAAGGGAATTCAATTGATAGTGTATAGATCAATTAAAACAAGTCATAAATTCATTGCAAAGGAAACAAAAATGTGGCTCCTGAAAAAGCTTCACACCTTTTCGGAGGTCGTCAAAATCACCATTGAGGCGTCCCACAGTCTCCTGCAGACCTTCAACGTTCTGCTGGCAGGCCTCCTGGCACATCTTCAGGTGTTCAGCTTCCTGTTGTCAGGACTTCTGGGCACTCACCAGTTCTTTCCTCGCGACGCATCCCCGTCACTGTCCCTAGCGACTTAGGCAAGGGGCAGGGCTCTGATAACCAGAGTCAACAATACAGTGGTTACATGTACATCAAAACGTGCTCTGTCATTTGTTCAATCATATTTGTCAAGGAAAGTTATGCACTATATGATGTAGTGGCGTAAGATATGGTAGATAGATATAAAGGAGCTCATGACCAAAAACATTAAGTAGTCTGTTAGATGTGGACTATAAATTTGTACTTCAAAAGGTTATGTTTTAGGATTATATGTGGTACATATTTCGTTGATTAGTTTACCTGGTCAGTTCTTTAAAAAAACAAACAAATCACCTTTGTGGGGGCTTCGTCCAAAAAGAAAACATATTCAGAATATAATCATTTTGTATAAATGTGTTACTTTTAATTCACCAAGATCATTATTCAATGCCACTTGCAATTTTGTTAACACGTGTAATTTGTAAGTTCAAACTGAAATATATATACATGAGTGTGCTAAACTACACTTAATTAGACAATGGTAATAGTACATGTAAATGCCTCTGGTAGGCTAGTTGCATGGTTTGTTGTCCAAGTAGCATCACCACACCACCAGAATGACAAAGCAGATGTGTTGCAAACTGCCTTATGGAGACATGCACTGTCTTATCGAATCCATGTGTATATTAAAATACACATACACCGACAATATACTCTTTGAGAATACAGCAGACTGAAGTCTATTGATTAGTTTCGGTTAATTGTAAAAGGTAGAGATTTGGACTGCATCACAGACAAATCATTTGCAACAGCAGTCTGGAGATCAGTGTCCTAGAATCAGACAAACTCTATAAGATTTTTCTTCAAAAGGCGTTCATTTAAATAAACTAAAGAGTTATTGAAAATTGTCTTTCTAAAAAGATTTGTCAGTGAAACTTGGTATGATTAAAACTCAAACTGAGTGAAATATGTTTATTTCTTCATGAAAAATCTGTTTTAGGGTCATGGTTCATCTTATTTTACCTATATAAAACTAAAAGCAAAATAAAATGTAGGGTACTCTGCACAGCATCAATTGCTCATAATGTTCCCGTGGTGTTTCTTGACAGTATATACTGAAGCCGACTCACATGGATCGCTGCCGGGAGGGTTAATTGACAAATTAAGTCATCACATACACGCTGTTAAAATGCAGACTCATCTTTTCACCACGTATTTTTTCATTTCTAACTGCACGGATAAAAAAGGTTGGTAATGGAAATACGTGACAGTCTGACTGGGGCTTTAGACGGAGTTGAACTGAAGACACTCTTAAAATGAATAAGATAAAAGGCATAAGAGCAGCACAAGCCACGAGCCAGGAATCTCCGTGCACGGACGACAATCGCCATCTCATGGAAAATTGATGAGCGCCGCACCACTGGCCGAGCTAGACTCCGGTATATCGATACTTACCGGCCGCTGAAAGCCCGCGGCTATCGCGCCCATTCAGACGTAATCACCCGCCTATTATTCGCCTTGATTATCTGAATAGGCCATTGAAATACGCCAAACAATCATTTGAATGGACACACATAAAATATTTACTTTGTTGTGTGACCGAGGCGGGCAGACGAGAAAGCAGCCAACAATGGCGGCTTCCGGCTCTTTTGTGCGAGCACAATTGGCGTTTTGTGGCCGGTGCATGCCAGATGAGTGTGCCCGGCTCGGGCCTCGCTCCGGCCCCCCGCCCCGGTCACGGCCCCGGGGGCTTTCACCGGTATAGAGCACGCTTTTTGGGGGGTTCTTCTTGGGTGTTTGCTGTCTAACCTACCTGTTCCTTAGTGAGAAATTGACTACGTAGCAATCGGATATGTAATGCAAGGAGAATTTGGGGATACGGATAACCGTCCGGATCGCGGCCAGGAGTGTCGTACGATAAGGGAACATGCCAAAATGAAATATTTTGATGATGGTAAAAGGAAGTGAAAGAAGGGGCACACCCTGCGCCCTTTGCACCCCCTGGATCTTATTCGTGGTACAGTGAAAAATAATAAGCAGTACACATATGAATGCAGTAAACACACCATCGTGATCACTCAACCACAACGAGATTAATGCTGAGTAGCAAAATGTGCTCGAATGAACTTGAAGCACTTGGTTTATGATCTAAAAGCCTCCAACATTGGCGCTCACACACGCAATGACTCAGAGGGCGGTGAAGGTCAAGCAATGAAAACACGGTAATCCGCCTATAAAAGTCGGCGATGACCAGCGGTCAGTGGAGGCGCTGGCGTCAAGAGATGTGTCAGCAGTCAGTTGACTAGTTTGGTTATTACTTTTCCTGGGCATGGATGAGTTTATGTGTTTTCTGATCTGATATCGATGATGACACCCGTTTCTAAATTGGCCCCGAGGGGTCGCAATAGACAGGTGGTCGAGTGTTTTTCCTGGTCTGCTTGGTAAAAGTCTTTTGACCGTGAGAACTGATCTCATTTTACTGGGTTGGTCTTATTTGTCTCGAAGTAGTCTTAAGTGATGGTGATACTATATTTGGCTTTAATATGTGCTAGTGCTAGGAACCAGACAACCAGCTCAGAAGTGGAGGGTTGTAGCTTAGAATATGCTTCTATTGTTCTGGCTAATATATTATATTTGAGGTAATCACCTGCACTTTAACAACATGAACTTGGTCTAGATATTTCCTAGATTGTTATTCAACTGGAAGGAGGTGATTATTCTACACAGAAATTGTACTAATCTAATCATACTACATAATATTCAATACATATGCTGTGGGATTACAAAAGCCAAACAGTACAGTGCTGCAACCTGGGAAATATCTAGACCAAGTTCAAGCTGTTGAGTTGCAGGTGATTACCTCAAATAATATATTGGCTAAAACAATCTCAAAAGGCACACTTTAACCAAATAAGAAACATTATCTTTAGCATAACGCTAATGTCCAGATCTATTCAGTAGTTCCTTGGCGAGACTAGCATTAGGGATCTGTCATGTACAGACAGTAGGGACTGTAGGTGGGTATGGAAAAAATGAAACCATTGTTGTACGATTATCGGACCTCTCACACCCTCCATCCGGCTAAATATATTTGATTTTCCCCCTCGAGGCCACCTTTAAAAGTGCACCCAAGATTTTCAGGCCACTCACCCCCCAAAAAAAATCAATAAAAAACAAACAAACAGAAAATAAAACAAAAACAGCAACAAACAAAAAACAAAACGAAAACAGACAAAAACAAGTAAGCAATCAAGGTGTTTTTCACACCACCCTTGGGCCATGACTGCAGACCAACAGCTCAGGACTTTCTGTATGCATTTTTAGGTCCAGAGAATTTCTCATCATTTTTTGGTAGAGTACCACTAGTAGTTCAAGAAAATCGAGGGTGTCATTGCAGCATCCTGGCAACTTTTGAGAAATCCAAGATGGCCGCCGCTGACTAATTTTTGGCCGTAGCTCCATAACCATGGAGCATAGAACAGTTAATTTGGTGTCTAGGGGTAGGTTTTTGGGGTCAAGGAATGCATTTATTCCATTAGAAATAATTTAGAAGGAATATATTTTGATTTTGAAAGCATAATCCAAGATGGCCGCCGCCGACTAATTTTTGGTCATAGGTCCATAACTGTGATACATAGGAAAGTGAATTTGATGTCGAGGACTAGGTTTTCAGGGTCAAGGAATCCATTTATGACATTAAAAATCAAATAATATTGTACAGGAATGTGTTTGCATTATGTACAAGTCCTTTTTAATGCATATCTGATATACTCGCGTTCTTATTATTTTCTGAAGGCTGGTAATCATATTCGCACCCCATAAATACATATAAGGGTTTGTGTCTGACCATATTTTCATCATATTAATTAAACTGTAATTAGAGTGCTCAACTAACTGCTCTGGAAGTATATAGCCATTTTATGTCTGGAAACTTCTGTTAAACGTACTGCAGGTAAATTCAAGGCAGTTCCTGCTGCCCAATGCTTAGAACAAACAATTAATAGATCACAAAAATCCAATTCGGGTGTAATTGGTAGCACAAAAAGAATAGAATTTGTTGCCCGCTGGGAATTGATCTACCATGAAAATCTAGACGTTGTCAATTTTCATAGAGATATTTGTGGTATTGGAGCAAGATATTCTGAGAGCAGCACCAATCATGAATTCAGAGAATCCTACACCAGACAGACAGAAGAACGTTTGATAAAAATGTTAACATTTACTCATGAAAGAGATAATCCAGCTCAAATCTCTGATGAAGTAAGACTGCGTAATATCTTGTCAAATGCTATAGCAACAGAAGATGTGAGGAGAAATCTGCTGGAGATTATGGAAAATGGGAGAAAGCTATATCACGAGTATAGAAGAGAAAGATATCTTGGAAAATCAAGGTCTATTTCTGCTACGATTACTCATTTCAAGTTATTAACATTCAAACATGTGTACTCTGAAGTATCGCCAAGTGAAAAGACAAAACAAAGTAAGAAAGAATCTGCAGAAGCCCAGCGTGTTGTAGATGTTGCGAGAGAACGTAACTTTGATGTGAAGAAGCTACTGCTGTATGATTTAGTCACGTGTAATCCATTGTATGATAAAGAATGCCTTATGAAGAAACCTCTGAAGTCATCGCTATGTCCAGAACTAGAAAAGGACCTCACAAAAGATGACTATGGCGATCAATCAAAATGGACCTTAGAAATGGATACATGCTATATAGTTGATATCACGGGTAATGCTCGCAGAATAACAACTGGTCAACGCAAGACATTTGGACAATATATCAATGCATACATAAACCAGATAGACAATCTATGTGTAGATGCAACTTCAATTCACTTTGTGTTTGACTCGTATCTAGATGGGTCAGAAAGGTTCAGAGAGGATAAGGAGAAGTAAAACAGCAGCTGTTGAATTAAGCAATATTGACCAAGAAACATTGCTACCATCAGATTTTGAATCATTTTGGGGCTCACCTGAAAATAAGAAAAAACTTCAATTCCTGCTTCGGAATACAATACTTCTAGGTCAAACCAATCTCTCTGCAAACATTGTGTTAAGTGCTGAATGTATAGATCAAGAAACACAAATACAGTGTACATCAGTAGATGGAGAGAAAATTGAGGAGCTTGATAATGACATAGAAGAAGCTGATGTGAAAATGATTCCTCACATACTTTACGCCATAAAATCTGGCTCACAAAGGATTGTCATTTTGTCTAATGACACAGATATTCTTGTGTTAGTGCTTCATTACATTGACAAATTTTTAAGAAAAGGTGTAAAAGAGATTTGGCTGCGGGGGAGGAGCAGGTAACAAAGTCAGACATATTCCAATTCACAAAGTGGCAAAAAATCTTGGTAAGGATACTTGCAGAGTCTTAGTAGCTGCTCATATCCTGACTGGGTGTGATGCAACAAGCAAGGTTGGCACAAAACAGAGTAGTTTGAAGGCTGATCCAGCGAAGTATCTAAAAATATTTGGAAAATGTAGCTCACCACAACCTAGTGAAATGGCAAAAGCTGAACAATATCTTGTACAGGTGCTACAATCTGGAGTCCCATTTACCACCATGGATGAGTTGCGGTATTAGATTTTTCCATAGTAAGACTGTTGACTTCTCCGAGTTACCACCAACCACCAACCAACCACTCCAGGTAGATCTCCTTTGATGCTGGTACAACTAAATTACATAGAATCTTGCCTGAAAATCTTCCTCTCCCATGTGCATGCAAAAAATGTGCCACAAGAAATTGCAGCTGTCGTAGAGCTGGTGTGCCGTGTTGCATCTACTGTGGATGTAGGCAACATAATTATGATTTTCAAGGGGCTCTATGTAAAAATACATTGGTTATGTTGAGACTGCCTGTTAATGTTGCAGGACCCTAGTTTGTTATCTAAATGTTATGTTTAATGTATCCATGATAGCATAGACGTATAACTGATTCAATGATAATCATGTTTATATAGTGTTAGGACACAATAGGTCTAGATACATCAATCAATAAAATTGTTAAAATCTGATTTTGTTTTTAAACAGAAAACTTATTCATCCTACACTATTTTCATTGGCATAAATGGATTCCTTGACCCCGAAAACCTATTCCTAGACATGAAATTCACTGTCCTATGTACCACGGTTATGGAGCGAAGGCCAAAAATTAGTCAGTGGCGGCCATCTTGGATTATGTTTTCAAAATCAAAACATATTCTTCCTACATTATTTTTGATGGCATAAATGAATTTCTCGACCCCGAAAACCTGCTCCTAGACACCAAATTAACTGTTCTATGTACCACGGTTATGGAGCTATGGTCAAAAATTACTCAGCGGCGGCCATCTTGGATTTCTCAAAAGTTGCCAGGATGCTGCAATGACACCCTCGATTTTCTTGAACTACTAGTGGTACTCTGCCAAAAAATGATGAGAAATTCTCTGGACCTAAAAATGCATACAGAAAGTCTTTTTTACAATTGCCCATTCATTGCGAGGCGCATCAGAAAGTGTATAGCCTTTGCCATATATAGACAGCTCTATAGAAGCAGCGAGCATGAGTTATTCTATAGAAACTCGACAACAAAGTTTTCAGACGAAAACAATGAAAGTAGTGCCGACAATGGCGGAGTCGGCACGCGCAATAATCCGCCACAATGGCGCCAACAAAGCGCGCCAAGTCGCAGACGACAATACGAGGCGATTGCCATACAAAACTTTGTATTATTTAAAAGCATAACTCAACTAATGCACGCAACACAATGGCAATCGCGCTGTAGCACTCTTGTCACCCGTTCTTATGCTGCTTTATTGTTTGTTTGAGTCCTTGCGTTGGAGAGATAATATAGCTAGCTAGTGGGGTGTTGTATGGTTTGGAAGTACACGAAGATTTGGATGATGCATTGGAGAAGACAGAGAAGAAGATGACGACGAGACGAGAAAGACGAAGAAAAGGAGGAAGAGGAAGACAGCTCCTTCTTCCTCTGTGACCGTGATTTAGATTTAGATTTGACTTGCGGCTCGCACTTATATAGGGTGTCCTATCGGGAGAAGGAACGGGATCATCAGCAGCAGTCAGACATAGTGACAAGATCATCAATTATACTGTAAGAATACGACTATGAGATAGGCGCATGCATAATGTGCATGAGCCACAATGCGTAATGGCAGAACACTAAAATAAAAACATGAGCCTTTTCATGGGGTGTACAAAGGCTTGTCTACAACATATTGCCAGCTTTGTGTGCAGAACAACCCCATTGTGAGGCCGAGGCGCCTGTTTTGTTTATGCGTATCCTTCCCTTTAGCACGACGTCGAGTCCTTGTTAGCGGAATTGTACAACATATTGTTCACTTCTATGCTTGAGTTTATGTGCCATTCAATTACGCACTAGAGGTGGAGTTTTTGTCACTGAATGTTGTATAAGCATGGATACAACAAGGCAGTGCTGCTGCAAATCACAAGCTTCCGCCTGATTGTGAATCGTGTGCAAAATGTGACCATCACTAATGGTTCTAAGTATTTCTGTATGAAAATAAGCTGGCATTCACTAATTGCGATTCACCAATCACGACCGCACACCGGAATTTGTAAAACTGAGGCAAACCATGTTTTGCAGTGTGTTGGCAATGTGATGAAATAGTGATACATTACATATCTATATAGTTTGCTGAATACAGTATAAAGTTTGCAACAAAATACCAATATAAAGAGTTTGGTGCACACACAATGAAAACTGTGCAACCTGAATATATCAGGATGATACGTGAAGTTAGCATCCAAGAAGTGTCCACAATTTGCAGGTTGATGTTATTTTTGATAACTCTGGAAGAACAATTTAAACCAAACAGAACCTTGACACATGTTATGAGAATACAGTTTATGAACCAGCGGCCATCATGGTGGCCATCTTGAAATTCTTTCTTATTGACGGGGTGTCAATGATCCACCCATCCAATGATCCACCCATTTTTTGACACAGTAGGACCCCTACTTTACAAAATATTAAATGTCATGTAGGGTACTTCTCATGCATATTCAACCCTCTAGCCACAGGAGTACTGGTTAGTAAAACCTCTGCTGTACTTGATTGTCCACACCGCACTCACTATCAGCCTTAAGAGATTGTACCAAACTCACTTGTGCACGACATTGAGTCGCACTGTAAAATGATATATACTGTAAAATACTGTATAGTAAAATTGTGATCCGCAGTGAGCCTCTATCAACAGTCTGGTAGCGTGCAAGCGCAGTAGCAGACCATCTGGGCGATTTTATGGAAGAACTTGGTAACGCTTGGAAGGTTATGTTAACAAGATGACTCATGTAATACAGTTCATGTGTTTGGTCATAGATTATTACAGACCTAGATACCAAAGTACGACAACCCCTATGTAAATGTGTCATGTGGTTGGGAATTCCCAACTATCAATGAGTAGCAAAACAGCACCGTTTACTCCTTTGTCTAGGTGGCAGCACTGTAGCTGTACGTAATCTATGCTGCTATTTTGGCCGTATGTAAATTGCACCAGCAGCATAGACTCCTGCATTTAGGTAGCAGCACTGTCACTGGTGTATAATTTCCATCAAAGCAACCACCATTAAGGGCTTTAAGTTGGGTATCTAGGTCTATATGATCTATGGTTTGGAGGGATAATCTATTTTAGAAGGTCTGTACTCCCTGTTCGTATGCGACTTATGTACAAACACATTTCAATATAGCAAAATTATTCTTTTGTGCACATTTGCCCCTTCCCCCCTTCTTTCTGCACAGATCATTTTGAAGTAAAACTTTAAAATCATAGTGATGACTACATGCAAGAACCTACTTAAAATGCTGATGATACACATGTTTATTAATGTGTGCATTTTATAGCAATAACAAGGTTATTCGCAGTGTCAAAACCATGACAAAGTGTGGAAATGGACCACAAACCTTCGAATGTAATCTACGATCGGTTGACATTAATTTGTGATATTTTAGAGCTTTACCAAAAGAGACATTTCTATGTCTTTAGAGGCACAGGCGCATTGCCTAACAATGCTTCTGTTGTTCAACCCAAGCTTTGACTATTTACATAATATTAACATACATACTGTGGCATCCATTGTTGCCATTTTAAAACACGTGAAAAGAACCTTAAGTTCATTATGAAATGGTATTTGATTAATATCCAACGTCGAATATTTCTCCTGAAAAGCTTAAGAATATCAACTTTGCCAGCATTCATAGTTGCACAAAACGCCTTAGAAACGCGCTTATAAGGGCCGTGAAAGAAGTTAAAGAAACCTATATAAACCTACAAGAAAGGCTGTGCAATAAATTCAGATAAATTTTCACATAGCGTGTATGGCTTGCTTGTGTGGCCGCATGAATATGTTTCTATACGGTAAATACCGAGTTTAAAGATACACGACGCCCCATTACAAATGTCTTTTGAAAAGTGTGCCTGGCCATTTCAAAGGGCCGATTCAGCAACTGCATTAAAAAAAGAAAGATCGACCGCGATTTTTTTTAACTGAAGGATGTATCATGACCGCCAAAGATTTAGAGGCCGTGGTGAAAGCACGTGAAGGAGATAGGAACTAACCAGTATTTGGCCAAGGGAACTGATATGATCGGTGCTTGCAGTGTCAAATATTGTATGGGAGTTATTTATGTTTGCTTGTTTCAATTATTCTTGCGTTGTCAATGGACTAGGGCTTTACAAAAGACACATTGTCCCAGGCTCTTTTGAAATCCCTTTCTATACTGTATTGTGGGTTATGTTGTGCTTGGTAGTTGTTGGTTAGAGGCCTTGGTGGATACATGTGGGAGAGTGGATACGAGAATAGGATTCTGCTTATTTTGTGCTAGTATTGTAATGGAAATGATGAACTATGGCATTGCAGTTCATGGAGTGAATTATGAGTGTCGATGTGTGTTTGAATACTGTGGAAGTACAGTCACAGGGAGCGCAACATTGACAAATGTAGATTGAGTGACAATTTTGTGATAATATTGCCTTTAAACATTGACTGTTGATTGAATTACAGTGGAAGTATGTTCAACAAGTTCTGATATTGCCTTCTTATATAGGAAGTAAGATAATGCGGCAAGCAATGTTAATGTTGACTATTCATGGATCTTTCTAATGCCATATACACGTAAAAGAATCATTGATTAACACGAATTAAAAGCTTAAACACAAAACAGTCGATGGGATAAGACGTGCAATTATCATATCAAAACTTAATACCATTCAGAACATAATCACCACGGTTGTAACATTTTGCTAAATTCAATCCATACGTCTAGAAATTTAGAGCTCTTTTACACGAATATTAAACGTATTGTACACGGACCCATTGTACACCAGATTCGCTAAAAAGGCCATTTTGTTTAAATAATCTATTTCTAAGTAATTCTATACAGTGCAGACAAGTGTTACAAACCTTCAGTTCTTTAAAAGGGTGACTTTTTTGTTTATGTTCTATTGAATACCCATTGTAAATGACACTTGTTGAACTATTGTTGTGAGTGTGGTTGCTAGAACACGCCCAAAACTCACTGGGTCCCTGGATAGGTGGCACTGGGATTCAGGTCATTATCTAGAACCAAATGCAATGGATATACATGCACTTACAGTGACATCAGGGTTATTGTTGACAGGCTGTATAACGTACTAGTTCCCAATGCAGTACACTCTGGTTAACATGGATAATATTCGAAGGAAACCACCAGCGGATCACTAGGAGATGGGGTGTGCTGTAATGAGTGGTATCAGGTATGTATGGGAATGGAGTCTCTTTTTTTCCACGGGACAAAGGTCTCTAGAACTGTTGTCTTGTTTTAACGTCATTTTGTACCAGATGTTATATATTACTCTTAGTCTAATTGTATTGGGTTTCTCTCCTAATACAGGAATCTCAGTATGCTTGTCAAATATTACAAAATAGTTCTGTGAAAGAGTGTGGAATAGGGAACACCAATATGTCCTCAATGTTTGTACACACTGAAACTGGACCCACACCAAAATGATTACATTGAAATCAAAATATATATTAGGAAAATACCATTTAATTGGTATAACAGCTCTATGTGTCATCAAATTTAGCCCTACGCCTCCCTTTTAGAGGCCAGGATTGCAGCAATTTAAGAGATGATGTTTCCAACAGTTACTTACCACAAGAACTAAATCACTGCAGCTAAGTGCTTTTTTCATAATGAAGACATTGGTCCGTGCTTTGTAATCAAATAGAACATGCTTAGTATTGTTTAGTATTTAGTATTTATTCATTTGCCATAATTATATACAAAGGACATAATTATCTCACCATATTAAAACATTTTATACACTAAAAATTTGAAAAAAACATTTGTTTCACAAAGCAGCAAGACAACAAGCCAGAGTATGTCTATGACTGGTGTAAAATACAGACTGACTTTAAAGATATTTACTGGTGAAACTGCAGCAGCATGCTATTTCACATACAGTAAAAACTTGTGCAGTTGTGACATGATTTCAAAAGCACATTCCAACTTGATGAAGATGAAATGATAATCCTATTTTATATTTCTATTTCCAATTGCCGATACTTAAAGCAGTGAGCACATTTGAAAGCTTTCTAAAGAATCAATATATGGTTTTGACCTCCTCACGTTGGCAGACGGCTTCTCATTTACCTCGTCTCAATCACTCCATAGAATTCTAATGATCGTAAAACCGACTAAAAGAGGAAAACGAGCAAAAACGACGTTTTATACGCGATTCAAAACCAAAGATACCAAGTCATCAATCAAAGAATTTCTAAACGAAAGTCTATGAAAACCTCTTTTCACTGGCCAATTTAAATGGCCCCCAAATGAAAGGCGTAATTTGTCTAAAGCCATTGGAGCTCGGCGGGGAGCAGAAAGAGCTCTTTGTGGTCACGCACAATCCGAGGTCGTTATGAATAGAGGGGCCGTAGTGTCCGAGCACGCGGTGATTAATGTAAACTTGTTTTATGTGTGCACTATGTTCAATAGATTAGCTAACATGCTGGTATTGAAAAGTGCTGACCCTGAGTCAATATCACACGCGTTCGAGGCATGGGTGCGTCCCTAATCTACGGCTGGTGTTGCTGGTGTTCCTGCTGTTGTTGTTGTTGCTGCTGGTGCTGTTGTTGTTGCTGGTGCTGCTGTTGCTACTGCTGCTGCTGCTGTCACAAACAGAGTACACTTATAAAGTTATTGGTATAACCGCCCAATCGAATCAAGCTAATTTTCTTATTTTTCTTCAGAAAAAATGCGCGTATTCCTCTTTGAAGGACATCATCCCCGGTCATGTCCTGGGTCACTGATCTTGGCCATTTTTGCTTTAAATGATTAGTTACTGGACAGAACATAGTAACGTGACGACCTAACCATTGATTGGGTGAAAGAACACATTAATGTGACGATCTAACCTTTTGTTCAGTGAATAGACGAAAGTGACGTGACGACCTACACGTGTTTGGATGTCGTGGTCATGCAGTCGTTGGCGTTGGCACGTTGGCTCGGGGCTGTACTACTGTTGTCAATGCATCCCACGCTTGCTCATGACGCGGTGCCTTCTGTAAAATCTCTAAACCATATGATATGGTTTGAGAAAGTCAAATACGCACGCTGCTGCAAGCCGCAGCTGAGATGCAAGTAATGTGGAAAGTGGCACGTTCCACGAAGGATGCGGAAACTGGTGAGAAAATGAGAAACATGTAAACAACGTATTAACGGCTAATTAAACACGACTACGCCGTACTGCGTGTATTTATGGTGATCCCTAGTGCTAGCCGTGATACATGGAGTAATTAACGACGGTTATACAAGTTATAGAAATGACATACACGCGGTTTACCCCAGAGGGTGACTTCTGATGAGCTACTCTTCAGTGCTCAGCGCACATGTGACTTGTGCTGTGCTACATAATCCACTTTCATAAAGAACACTTTGTGGAGTTTATACTGATATATAAATGTAAACCAAATGCGGTTATTTTCAGTCGCAATTCACTGTCACAGTTCTCCAAAAACGTATATATACACCAGGTCATTGGCTTCTTTGCCATACAGTACCTTTCTCAACACCGCAGGTAGCAGCACATCTCGTAATCGTAGCGCAGATGTGTTTATCACTGGCAATAGCGTGTACTCGCCTGACCTGTACCTATTCAACTTCTAGGTGTCATAGAACAGTATGCAACTGTTTATAGATGAGTTTGCTAAGCAATCGCCACCCGACCCGACGGAGAATCAAACCCATGACCTTCTAGTTACAAGTCCAACTCCCTATCCACTCGGCCACGGAAGCCTACCACATCCATGTTATTACGCTTGTATTTTTGCTCATCTATAGCATTGATTTCATAATGTAGTAAAGGCCAAACTTAACCACTACACACAATATCGGGCACATGACCCTCTATATTGTTCCCAAGTGAAACCTAGAAAACTAGCCAATCAGTGCCACGCTGTCGCTAATTTGGAGAGACTTTTATACTGTCAATATCACCTAATGCATTATGGTTTTGACCTAATTGGGAAGATGTCAAGGGCCCAAAAGCAGATTTGACCAACGGAGTGAGCCCTTGGTGTTCTGGGTGGACTAAACCTTCCATTCTAGAGAACATATCTAATTGTATCGCTGAAAACCCCATGAGAATGTAAAAGCTGCTAATCCTAATATATATAGGCTGCTGGTGACTGAGAGCAACCAGTGATGGGAGAAATGTACTGAGCATTAAGGGCTATGTGATAGGCTGTAGGTTACTGAGACCAGGCAGTGATGGCAGATATGTATGAATCTTTTCCTGAGCATTGTGTGATAGGCTACGTAATGATGCTTCCTTCACTCAGCACACCACAAGCACACTACAACTTTATTTCATGCAGTGTATTTGGTTTAGCATTTAAATATTGAGCTCAGTTGGTAATACATCAAAGGACTAAGCTCTGCTATATTACAAATCCATCTCCGTATCAAGTTCTTTGCCAAATGGCTAGTTCAATGTGACCAGGTGTTAGGACAGTCAGCCAGTAAATGATCTTCTGAGACCTGAAAGACACGAAGGGGACCTGAGCCACTAAGCACGCTCGCTCCGGGGTGCTCACCACCCCTCTGTGGCGTGGCCGGCCCTCGCCCTGCTGGTCGCATCACTCCCCGGCTGACCCCGCACAAGAGCAGACGATTAATCGCCGCCGCGCCTCATTCATGTCTCCTATTGGCGCTTTTCTGCAGCCTGATTTTGGGCATAAATACTATTTGAGGTTCGCCTTTCACGGGCGGGATATATCTTGATGAAGCCCATTGACTTACAGGGTCGCCTGGCAGCCGTAAGGTGGCGTGCTGTGTAGCGGCAGCGCTGGCACTTACGCCCTTCTGCTCTGAGCGGCGCCTATGGATCCGGCGCGCCTTTTTTCCAGGGGAAGTCGTCTGCTGAAAGGCGCTTTGAGCGGATCGGCTTTGGCTGGCAGACTAAATAACGCCCCATTCTTCGGCCCTTTCTTCTCGATACAAAACTTATAGATGCTAAATTGACAATCTATTTGAAGTTGAGCAGGCGTTAAAGGCCCGGGTTTTGTGCGCTCGGTAATTACAAGTCATAAATCACGCCGCACTTCCGGGTGCTGTTGTGCGCATGCGTCACTTGTTGAATGGCGGCGGACGAGCCGGGGACCGCGATCTGTGACCGGGACGCTGGTGAGGGCGATAAAACACAGGGATGGCAGCCCGTGAAAACTGAAATAGAAACAATACAGCATACACATAACTATACGTATTTAGTTCAATATCAAATACAACCATGTCGCGCAACTGCAGTGCAATACAAAGGTTTTGGGGTTGTTTTTTGAACATGTTTATAATGTCACTTTTAGAGTTTGGGTGGATAGTATTTTTTATAGTTACTTCTTGATGTAAGAGGGCGTAGTTTGGAGATCGGGTATCAAAATATAATCATTAAAATACTTTTAAGCATATACATGTCTCTTTCGAGCCAATGCTATTTATTTGAAAATGAGTAAAATGGAAACACAATGCAAACAGCGCGTCCCCTTGTACCTTGAGTTGAGTTGTGGAGTGTATGTGTATGCAGACGGTTGACTCAATGAGCACAATGCACCCTTCTATGGTATGGAAGCAGTTATACAGGCAGTTTATGCTAGTTGAATGAACCCACTTTACCGCGACCATGTGTCACCCGGTGTATGTTTTACACTTTGATATCTTTCCATCTCTATGTGGGCTCTGAGCAGGTTCTGGCCTTAGAGGTCAAGTGTGCAGGCCACCACTTTGTGCGCACGCGCGGGCACTTACCATCCCTTACCGCCTGCTGCCTTGTATGTCTTCTAAAGCAAAGGCTTAAGTCGAGGTTCACCACGGGACCTGCTGTTATGATTTGTCTAGCTATGTTCCTTTTCATTTTCAGTGAGATGCAATGAGAAAACACGGAGAAAAATGTCGTTACTCAAATTACAAACATCACGTTTTAAATCAATTTCAATACATGCTTGAAGACTGGTATCGACGTCTCGAACATTTAGAATATACAATATAGGCCCGGGCTCAAGTTATCTTAACACGTTGTATATATCTATTTAAAACACAAATGTTAAAGTAGTCTGACTACAATATATAGACCTGTATACTCCACCCCAATTTCACATAGCCGATGCTAGCTCCAGATGCTGAAGAAGACACCGGAAGCTTAATGTCATTTCGAGATGGACGTGGGTATTCTGGCATCAACTTTGGAGTGATCCGGCTGGTTCGGTTGAGAATGGCACACTTCTGGCTGGTTCTGGGTCTATTTACTTAACTGTGGTCTAGTCTGCTAGCTTTAGGACGATTATAGTTGACAGATGAAACCGTAAGTGCCGCCACTGCTGTTACAATCTGAAGCAATGGAAGCATTCAACAGATGCATCTGTTCCAGCAGTTGGGTTGTTCACCATGCTCCATGATTAATGATGTCCTCCTGTTGGAAATGACACACTTCTGCCTGGTTCTGGTCCAAAAATAGTTATCACTTTTCTGGAGAAGTGGTTTTGATAATTTGCGGCTTATGTGCTCCCGTTTTGGATTAATGAGTTATTGATTTGGACCATGTTTTTGCTTTTCTAGGTAGTCTGGAGGGATCACTTGAC
This sequence comes from Streblospio benedicti, assembly GCA_019095985.1. Lineage (NCBI taxonomy): Eukaryota > Metazoa > Annelida > Polychaeta > Spionida > Spionidae > Streblospio > Streblospio benedicti. The sequence goes on from CM032667.1 coordinate 31,324,836, forward strand.
CGTCGTGAAAGTCTTTGTGCTTAAATGTGGCACTGATGACATGTTTATAAAGATGTCCTCGTTTTGATTGTGTTGTATTTTCGAATAGTCCCATAAGCCTGCTTGTTCATCCAATCCATTAGAAAAGTCACAGACTTATTCCAGACGATCCCATAAGTTTTGGCCACAAAATATGCACACGAGGCACCTTTCAAAAGGGTGACAAAAATGTTTTCTCATTTCTGGCGTCTTTTGGAGCATCTGGATTTAGCATCGGCTATGTGAAATTGGGGTTTAAACACAGCCACTATGAACGTTTAAGATAGACCAGGGACAGTGGACACGGTCGTTTAACTGTCGGTCTGTGTTGAGCAAGTTTAAACATGTTGACAGTTGTTGCGTCGCTTCAGCAGCTGAAGCGAAAGCCTTGTGTTTCGTTTGTTTGTAACTATGTATGTATGTATGTATGTATGTATGTATGTATGTATGTATCTATGTATGTTTGTCTCCGGACAAGCTAGAGTATTTTACGTATGTATGTATGCCCGATTTCGTTCAAACTTTACACAACTATTTGGTATGACGCGACAACAAAGTGATTCGATTTTGGGCACTTTGCCCATTAAAGTGTGCTTTCCATAGTGCCATTTTGGGTCCATTTTCAACATTTTCTGCAATAGTTTTGTTGATGCTTGTGAGAAAGCATTCAAACTTTGTAAAATGCTTACATGCCTATTGAACATTAACTGTATTCAATTTGGGCACTTTGCCAATTAGATTTTACCTTTCGGAGGGCCATTTTAATTATTTTCTTTCCATTTTTCCACTATAGCTTCAATACTGTGTGAAACATGATCATCAAATTGGCATAGTGGTTATATTGGAATAAAAGTGCTCAGAGAGCACAGCGTTACCATATTAATGTCGACTTATGGGCAATAGATATTTACTTTAGCCATGTTTAGAAAGTGCCTGCAATCCAATGCCAATAACATAGATGTAGGATGAGTCACGCATCAAGTAAGACTTTTTTCTGCTTTGATTGCAAAGCAAACATCTTTATTGCCCATGGGTCAATGATGCACTAGCGACGCTGTGCTCTCTGAGCACTTTTGATCTAGTTGATTTTGTGGACTTTTTTCCAAACATTTATATTCATGTAAGAATGATATAGATATGGCAGAATGAAGAAGACGGTGTTTTCTTTTTAATGCAATTAATTCAATAGCAACATTTATTGTCTAGACAGACGAATTAGGGAATGGAAATTTTGTGGACCAAAATGATATATGTTATTACCTACTAAGCATGTTACTGTTATCGTAGTAACAGCAATAGCTATATAATACATCTTAACAGTTCACGTGGGATATGACTACTCAGTATGTAACAGTAAAAATTATCGTTTGATTCTAAAATGCTCACACAATTGTGCTACCATAAAAAGTCGATTGAATGTAGCTATTGTTAATTGTCGCTTTCGAATGTAGGAATGCATAATCCACGAGAAATATTCAAATAATCTATCACAAAACTTGCAAGTGATAGAAGTACCACACATACTTAGTTTGCGAGGGAAAATATACACATGTGCTGTGATAGATGTTAGCAGAAGTGTCATTCATTTAGGCACGACCAGCATTGCTCGGGGAGTAAATCAACAGACTTGCATTTTTCAATTCTTTTTCTACTGAATGTTTACAATTGCCAACTATTTTTACTGCACCAATTGCCAATATATTCATATTAATGATCCTTTGCTCTTTCTTTCTAACTACTTTTGGGCGCCATAGGCTGAGTATTTACTACCTAAAATCAGCATGTTTCCATCACACCATTCTTTCTGATCAAAGTGCTACTTGTGGGAAAATGGCAGCCAGAAATCTGCACGAAATGAATTACTGGTCATTGATTGGTTGATAACCAAGCATTTTCAATCCTCACTGGGAGTTCTGGGAGAGTTCTGTCCTATCAACCAATCAATGACCAGTAATTCATTTTTTGGTGCAGATTTCTGGCTGCCATTTTTCCTTTGATCAGAAAGAATGGTGTGATGGAAACATGCTGATTTTTGTAAATCAAAAAGAATGCAATTGGTGCAGTTGGAAACATGTTGTTTGATTTTGTAAACATTCTAGTAGAAAAGAATCATTTATTGTAGGTCTCACTGTATAAGCCTTGTATGATGCAAGTGCTCATGGTATTAATTAAATATGTAATAAAAATGTAACGAAGCGGTAAAATCGTGAAAAACCTTCGATCTTATCGGTTCTCTTTAAACTCTTTCCGAAGAGAAGACTGACTGCTCTGATGTCCGTTGCTGCTACTCAGGGTCTGTGGTTCTCATGCACCACTTGTGCTGTCGGTTGCGTTGTGTTTGTGTTTGCATTGTGTATTTACGAACATGATATTCTGAATATATATTCGGATTATGAAATAAGAAATGCAAGTATTGAATTAATGTAAAGCAATTACATTTAGCTTGATGTATTGGTGATATTCACTTTTAATAGTCTAATATGTTTGTATGTTCTTCAATATCGTCGACAAACACTGGCAGATCCCGGATTTCATAAAAACAGGGGGGTAGGGGGGGGGGGCACCCACATGATTTCATGGGTTTCGTACGCGGGAAGGCTCACAGAGATGCTTGCGACCCGTTGATCTGACTATGAAAAAAATATCATTAAAATGTCCAGCTTCCAAATTGCAATAAAATGTATCTTTCATGGACCTCATAACGTACAAGAAATACATAGGAATTGAAGCTCACACAGTAACTAATATAGATTTAAGTCATTTCTGCTGAAGATATTAAAATATACCTGTTAGTCTATCTCATATGGTCAAGAAAATATATATCGTGAGAAATCACATGTTATAAAGTATAAACAATTATTACCTTGCGCTAATAATGCGCTTTATACAGCCTTTTGTACAATAATTAATTAGAAATATGCTAAGAAAATTGGTATACCAAGCAAATAAGTTCATATCACAGCCAATTATACGTTCGATAATAACAAGAATTACATTATCATAACAAAATCATAACTCTCACCATTTATGAGGACTCTGTAATTCTATCGCACTATTGAATCACCGTCGCACCACGACTCTATTGAAGTCAAAGCTTTCTCACTTCTCAATACATCGGGCAGAGAAAGGAAAGTATTTGAATTATTATAGTTTATTATACTCGAAGCATTCATACTATTATTAAGTTAGTAAAAGCAGTGTGAAAGAGACTCTCGCTTTTTTATTTGATGTCACATCAGGATTCTTTAGAATCCAAAAGAAAGCGTGTTTTTTGAGGCCAGCATCACACCACAATGGGGCTATTGGCTGGTTATCGTGCGATCGATGCTGTATATTCTTTTCACGGGGACACTGCCTGTATTGTGACGCCGAAAAAGGTTTAGAAATTAGTACAAATGCAAGTTGAAAAAGACACAAAAGATGGTATGAAATCTACATAAGCGGGTGTCAATAGAATCTATTTCGTTTTTGAATAACAACTTTTCCAATAGTGTTAGTTTTATGCAAAGATTTCAGCCTTTCTCTGCCAGTTACGTTTTGGTTGTTGACTTGGCCCGTACTTGGCAATACTGTTATGTGTTCATAATTCTCTATTGCATGTATAAGGATATTTTGGTGGGTTTTCCAGGTCCCTAGTTTATTTCACTATCAACTATAAGCTACAGTAATCTGTTTTTTTTTGGATTATATGTGTTTAAACCTAAATTAATATTTTGTATTTTTCAGAATACAACCATGGTGATCTCCCAGAAGTGTGTTGGATACAGAATACATTTGGGGGCAAGGAATGGATATCTTTTTGGTAGATTGTGTAAAATGGATACTGGTTAACATATCGTTGGAATATATTAGCAGATGTGTTAACATCATAAAGCAAATATGGATACATTATGCGCACTAATCTTCTATCAGTGCTAATGCTGACCAAGAATTGGATACACAACTCAAGAATGGTGGATAGCTAAGTGAAGGTAGATAATAATTGTAATTTGTGATATAATTTACATAGGAGTAGTGTGAATCTAGAGCAAATGGCTTGTAAAGATAAAACACCAAAGGACTCGGATATATGATATTGTCAAATAATTGGCTTCAAGGTATGTAGTCTTTTTCTTTATACGAACTTGATAGCTATGTAAAGAAAAGACACACATACAATTACTGAAAATGATAACTACAAACATATATCTCCGTGCATATT
>CM032667.1:31329154-31576134 GCA_019095985.1 Streblospio benedicti
GTGTGAAGACTTTGCCACCCACCATAAGCCGTATAGGGCTTCAATTGACGATTTTTATTAAAAATTATCATTATTCAATTGCATATGATGAGGATTGGTTTATCTTCATGCCATTAATGGGGCATGGAGGCATGTTCTCCCACAAAAAGAATGCTGCAACCTGAAAGGTTCATTAGTTCCCAGAGAATGCTTTGTTAGCAATATCAATGAACATGGAATATTTTCATATGCAATCTGAAGGATGCTCCCCGACCATAGGAAAACTTACTTTAAGAACTAGATTTGAAGCTGCTTTTGGTTTTTGATAGAATATTTCAGTTTTTCCACAGACGTCCACGTCCAATGTTCCCAACTATGTGCTGTTTTCTAGATGATACCAGAAGGACAGTTTGGAATAATTAACGACCCCCCCCCCACACACACCACACCCCGTAAAAATTCTATAAAAGAAAAACTGTTGACCATAAAAAACTTTTTACCCACTCCCAACACATTCAAAATTTAACACCTGAAACCCCCCACCCCACCCCAATCGTATTTTTCAACCAACATGCCTTAATTGTTAAAGAAATGCTGATATATTCGTATAAATAATGAATAATACCAAGTAAGCCAATATACAAATCCCATTTCCCAGGCGTAAAGCATAATTACATATTCACACGTGGCATCCACGTGTGGCATTTTCAATTCATATTGTTCATTGTCTTTCTTTATTTACTACTTCCGCTTTTAAAGTTGCATTTATTGTTGTTGCTAAATACATGCTTGTTGTGCAGATCTGTCAACACAGGCCAGTGATTCAATATGATTCTCATGTGGCATAAAACATTGATTGTTTACCAATCTCTGAATAGATTTAATAAAGTGGCTAGAAATTAGATTAAATATTACATGTCTAAATTGGACCCCGCAATGATCTCTGTTATTACATATAATTTTGATTTATTTATATTTTGCGTTTTAATTAATGCAATGTACATATTAATATGCGTGTCTTAGTTAATTCAACAAATATGACTCCTCGATAACATCAATTATTTTGTAATATGATGTAATTATAGCTTATTGGAATTCGAGGTACCAGTGGGTGTGTGAGAACATACAAACATATGGCTCGGTGTAAAATCAAACATCAAATATTTGATGCAGACAACTGCATATTTTACACCTGAATTATAGCATCATGTATTGTGATATAGTCATAGAACAATTTTCATTTCATTTGTTCACATAGCTTATAAAAAGAAAAAAAAATGTAACAAACAAATACGAAAACTCATTGAGTATGTGATATCGCTACGTGTATATTACCAGCAGTGGAATGTTGGCTTCAAAACCTAGGCCTAGTTTAGTTAATTTTTGTTTTGTTCAGTTTGGTTTATCATTTATCGATATTTATGAAATTATAACAAAATAAAATAGGGTTAACACTAGTGAACTATTAAGCCTTGACCCTACACTAGAGTTGGTAGTCATTAGAACTATGAACATAAGCTATGTGGTCGAACGGATTAAATTATATAGCGATATTAACTTATTAAATGACAATATACTCTTTGTGTGAGCCATATCTCTCTTCTAGTGTCTCAAAATTAAATGAATGTTGTTTTTGTCTATTGTTTATTGTATTTAATAACCTTGTCAACGAGGTCAACTTAAAGTGTGCACGAAAACAGCACGTGATCATGGATCAAAGTGAACCAGATTTCAACTAATGTGATCCTTGGATATGACGTCATAAAACTAATGCATTTTGGGCCCTCTTGTAAAACGTTTAAAAGAATAATAAGATGCAATGAGAAAATATACAACTGCAACAATATCCGTTTACTTTTATATCAATATATTTCCGTCTACAATGTTATTGTAAAATATGTACAGTAAAACCTTCAAGAAAGACCAACTTTATAAAAAGACTACGTTCATAATATGACCATATCTCACGCCTTCATAAATAGACCAAAATGAACCTTCATACAACAAAGATACTCTCTCTATTAAGACCACTTGGCATGCCCCAAAGTAGTCTGAATAGAGACATTCTACAGTGGTTCTAAAAAAGAGCCCCATCGTCATTACTAAATCACAGTCCACGTGAAGGCTTAAAGCAAAACGCAATAAAAAACATGCATTTTTTCACTGTGCGTCAACAATGGCGTGCGTGCGCGCGTTTCCTACAAACCTGACGATAATTTACTAATCGCTGGGGGCGGCGACGACCCTCTCCGGGCCACAAACCGCGCGAGACACGCGAGATCTTCATACAAACCGAAGTCGTCTGTCAAATTTATGATGTTTCCCGCGCGCCGCCATTTTTTTAATTGATCCGACTGCGATGTTTTTCGCCGCCGGAGCCGTTCGTCAGATCTCCTAGTCCGTGAGACGGGGGCGTCGATAGGTAATTATCGAATGCTGTATTGATAAGACGTTACGCGGCTGTCCGGGGGCTCTGGTGCTTCGGGCGGAGGACGCCAGAGCCGTAACTGGCGTGGTTTAAAGCGAAGTGCGCCGGCGTGCTGGTGAAGTGAATATTAAGTATTGACAGGCTATATCTGCCAGTGCAGTTTAGTGCCGAAGAAAATAATAATCATTGGGAAATTGATTTTGTTTTCAAAGCAAGCAAGAAAACGTGCTTCTTTTCATTGAATGCGTGAGAGAGACAAGGACGTAAAAGTTGTCGATCTCTAGAGCGATGATAAAAAGTAGAGTTCAAGTTTGGCAAAGCTGTTTTTGCCAGAATCGATACAAATAAAATGTCAAATGTACAGTTTTACACTGATGAAGTATATTTTAATTGTGACTGAAATGCTTGCATTTTTCTAATCGCATAGCCAATCATGCAATTTGTACTTCTTTTTTTTTACATGTATGCTACACTATAAAGCAGTGCGCGGTACTTGTTTACTATTAAATAAATATTGCAAAAGCATAACTTGCCTTACTTTGAATGAAAAGGTAATATCTTTGTAAAGTGTTATATACCTCATCATCCACATAATGTATGCTCCTTTAAAAAAAAATCTGTGAAGTTAATGTGCTTTAAAAATGGGTAATTCATCTCAAGTGCCCAATTTATTTGCGCTATTTCATTAATCAAAACGGATTCACTACATACCGTATATGCGCTGTAGGAACATAGACCAGTACAAAAGATATGAACTTTTAGGTGTTATTTATTATGTAACTTGGTAGAATGTATAATCTATACATTTTCAGTGTCTCTAATAGTTTGATATTGGTCGAAAAACAACGTTTCGCCGGTGTATCAGTCGGGCTTCATCAAGGAACAGCTCAGGACAACCAGGGTGGAGAAGCATGAGTACTATAGCTACTCAATACTGGGTACCTCGCTCCCTCATTCTGGATTAGGGTCGGTTCTCTCTGGTGGATCCTAAGAGCTTCCAATGCTCGTCTTCTTATCTGTATTCTTTATTGTCATTTTCCAATATACAGCAGAATATAAGTACTATATACCAAACAAACGTACACAAAGAAGAAATACAACTAGCAGGTCTAGGTTTGGAAAGAAAGGAGGATTTGGGGTAGGGGTGGGGGTTGGGTGGAGGGAGACAGCAAGTCTATTTAATTTTTAAAAACGTCAATTTAATTTGATTTGTACGTGCGAAGAAGGTTCATAGAGATGTAAATAAACGAATGGAAACGACATGTGGGGGTGGGTTTTTGCAGCTGAGAGTGATGACCGCTAAAAATGTGTGACACATTTACAAACCAAGTACGTCACTAAACTGCACAGTGTCAACCAAGGTCCATAACACAAACACCAATGCAAATATTCAAAAAAATGTATATAGATTTCAGTTACACTTCAGCCAGGACGTTGTCAAGAAAGCAGGTTCGTACAACCAGTGGAAATTTGGCGGAAATTACCGAAGATGCTTCGGCTTTTCCACGTGACGCCGAAACGGTCGTCAAACCGGAAATGAGGCTGTGAGGAGAATGCCGGGAAAAAAGTCGTCAAGTGACTAATCCGCCAACAAACACAATGTGACAGGTAGCGGGCCGGATATGAAACCTGGCGTATTTGTATAGATGATAGGAGGGAATTAGTTTGGATTTATGCATTAAAAATACAATGCTAGTATACTAAAACTACAATTCAGAACTAGAATCGGAACTAAAATGAAATATATAAAATGAAAAGGCACACCTTAATTAAAAGCACATGTAAGCATGTATTACCTAAAGCAAGTCACATGGTATCTATTCGCCACATGACTGCTATGCAATGCCACATCAATGGCCAATTTCATGCACTACGCCCCAACTAAAGAAATAGGTTAATCCGTTGGGCTTTATACTAGAAGGAACTAGATTCATCCAAAGGGCCTATTCTAGAAGAAGCTCATATATGTATGGGTGTACACAAGAAACCTACAATTCATACACCATAACAACATGCCGGGAAGTGCAGCTAGCATATTCTCAACCTGCCATCAGCCTCTACCAAAGAGCAGCAGCAGCAGCCCCATCAGAAGCAGCCGCCCAATACAGCAGAGTAATACGCCAGTGTCCAAAAGGCGACCTCGGATAAGAAATATAGTTATTGAGCATAATGCGATTTGCTCGCCCACTGAATAGCGGGAGAATAGGGGCGGAATGCGCCGGCGCACGGATTCATCTGCGCCGGCCGAGCGTGAACGTTATGAATGGCGGAGGCTGTAATCTGGATTTAGCGCGGGACTTTGGGTGGTCTCGTGCGGGGATTGGGCTGGAAGGGTCACCGGGAGGAGCTGCTGTGTTTCATATTGTTCTGGAGACTGTTGAGATTTTTACTGTTATTATTTAGATTGATATTTAATTAAAGTATACTACTAGGGTCCGTTATGACCAGATTTGTTTATTGCATGCACCAAAATAAATGTTTTAAAGTAAAATATATAGCTTGATATAGTATTCAGTTTATAGTTTTAGAAGTGTCTACTTGGTATTAAAATGCATGGTTATATTTTTTGCACCTGAAGTGTGGCTGTTGTAATTTTTGTTACACCCAGAAGTAGCTGACTACCACGCCCTACATGTGTAGTTCATGCTGCAAGTTCACCCGCTGCAGCGTTTATCCTGTTTTGAATGTCTTTCTACAGAATTTGAGCATAACGTTAACATAAGACTATGGACATGCCCAGTACAAATAGGAAGAGTAGTTTCATCTATTTCACTTTGTCTTTGAATTAGGAAAACAAATTATTACCATAAATGAGCAAACCAAGATGTGGATACACTTTCATTTTTCATGTTATTTGTTTGTATGATAAACACGTGTACTATTTAGCTGTAGAAATTGTATGTTTTAAACTATAGGTTACGTGGTGCAGGAGGCCTCAGGCGCTGCCTTACAAGAAACTGGAGCCGCAATTAAGCAGATTTATGAACAAATCCTCAATTGTGATAAAAAGGCTGCTCAAGATCAAACACTACTTGAAAAACAGTTTACAAAACACACTTCTCATTGTCATAAAATACTACAATAACATTGATAATTGTGCACATCTAGTAATTGCGGAGCTGTTGATAGGCGCACGTTGGCATGTGTACACTCTGTGACAAGCATGTTTGAGCATGCTATGTCATCATACACGTACTGTGTAAAGCAGAAGGAAGCTTGTGGTCACTAAAACAGACAGGTAGGCAGGCAGGTTGGCTGGGTAGCTGGCTGGGTGGCTGGGTGGCAGGCAGGTTTGCAAATTAAGAGGCGCAATAACTTGATGAGTTTCATAGTGTTGTATAATAGTTAGCAGAAGCTCGTGAAGATGCCAAATTCCCCGATGCACCTATTGTGGGTGTGTGGTGTAGGGTTGTGTGTGTATTCTTCTCCCTGCACACCTTTGATCTTACAAAGACATAGCTTTCATAGTGAATACCGGAAGTAAAAAATGAAAATGGTGCCGCACATGCGCAGAACACGACTGTTTCAACAGGCGTCCAGATAACAGCCACAACAGTCTGTGCGGGAATTCAATTAGCATAAATACAATTGGACACAGCGACAAATTCTTGTCGGGCTGTGTTATGGATGCTGACAGCCGGACAGACGCCACGACGCACGAGTGAGTGCGGAGAAAGATGTTGCTCCACGTCCTGTCAGTGTCTCCTTATTTATAGGTCTGCTGCATTCTGGGTCGACTGTCTTTGGGAGCCTTGCTGTGGTTGTGAGTTTGAATTGGCCAGTTGTGTAGATAAGGACTTAGCATGATTGTCTGTTTGATAAGTCGATTCGGCTTGATTCCAATTTACGTTTCTTAAAAATCAATGGAAGCAATTATTGCAGAACCTCCAATTAAGAGGACCTATATATGTATATGGAGACCGCTTTCAGCATAAGACCAATTATAGCAGTTCCAAACCTTCCTTACGAGACTACATGTACTACAAACCTTCATATAGTGATCACCTCTCTGTTTAGAGCACTTGCGACCAGTCCCTTTCATGGTCTTCGTGGACAGGTTCTGCACATGTGCTGCTAAATTTTGTTTACCCAGATCAGTAAGATGCAACCATACCCTTAAAATATGGTCAGCACTATTTCAGTCTATGCATACTAAAAAGCAGTAAAATTACAGCACCATATACATCCACCTAAACACCCGAGCAAAGCCCCGTCTTACCACGAACACCCAGAAGCATCTGCCCGCGAGATCCTGTTAGCTCATAAAACTGTCGTTTGGCGCCTCTCTCTCCCGCCATGATGACATGCACAATCCCGCCTGATCCGGGTACTCGAGCGAAAAACAAGAGGAGAGACCAGTCCTAATCCGCCACTCGAGTGGCCGACTCATTAGGTTTATGGGCCAATCTTCCCCCTCCATCAAATCTACATAATCTAATCCTGCTGTGCGCCCGGAGAACTCCATCTTTGTCGCGGCAGCCATGTTGGAAATGGCGACACAACGCACCAGTTCGCCCGCCCCGCTCTAACGCGCCAAGGGAGCCGCCATCATTGGACGTGATGGTGTAAATAAGGAACCGTATGGGTGACTGGGTGTGTTTGCCACCCTAGGGGGGTGTTTGCGCGCGAGATGGGTAATTCTAGGCGGGGGGAGTTCTGTGATTAAGCTGGATGAGTTAAGAGGACATGACTCAACGTCTCCCTGCGATTGTCACATTGCCAAAAGAAAATTGAAACTTTGAGTCAAGTGCTATTCGCCGGTTAGTGACACAGTGCACTTGAGAACATGTCGGGCTGCGTACTTTTGATATGCATGTATCTTTTTCTTTAACGTATACAAATTTTATAAACCACACAATGAGTGAAATACTCAGAGGCTGCACCAGATACCCAATAGACAGTATTCATGATTGTATGATAAATGTAAGATGTTGTAAACCTGGTTTCCTTTTCCTACCAGCACATGGTGCAGCATGCATTCTACATGTGATAATATAGAGTAAGTGTAAAAATGCCACGTGATAAGGGGGACTTAAGTACAAAATACTCAGGATATCGTAACTTCAACTTTACGTTATGCTTCCTAGAAATACTATACCATGTATATGTATTTGCATTGAATTGGTTAGAAAACACACACACACTTACATGTAGTTTCCCTGTTTTCGAATTCCACATGGGATTTCTTTGTGAGATTGTTAAATCAAAATGTAGAGGAACTCGTGCAAGTTTTAAAGAGAAAACTATATAACAGTGCTCAGAGAGCACAGAATCACTGGCATAACATTTAATGGTTTAATGATTGGACAAACTTAGTGTTGCAGAATCCCACACTAGTAATGTCCACCAACCATATAGATGGTGGGCCAAATCTGAATATTGTGTCTCAAAGTGAATTGACCTTATTAGCAATACTTTAGAAACTGGAGCTACAATGGGCCTGTGTGAGACACACCTTTATTAATAAAGTGACAACAATTATATATTTTTTTCTGATTGCTTCATAATAAGTGTGCAGATTTGTCAGTTCATTGCGATGGCTGCAGCTTGTCCAGAGACGCAACGAAACAGTTGAATGTTAGTACTTCGTCTGAGTTATACTTAAAAAAAATCTTTATATATTGTTAAAACGCATCAGAAAATGTTTTGCGAATGGGCAAAAGGTTATCTAAGACACAAGCATAAAAAGCATAGAGTCTAATAATGAAGAGAAATAAATCTTGTTCAGTTAACAGTCGTCTCATTTGAAATATTGTGACGATAAGACGTGAAACAAAACAAAAACCGCCAGTTTCAAAACCAAAATTCCAACAACAGATGATATCGTTTTAATGACACAAAAGTACACAATAATCCCCTTTGAGCCGCCACAACAAAACTATGACATGAATATTTGCCGGAGAGACACTTACGCACGTCAAACGTCACTCGTGCGCTCTAGAGGCACGTGAGACGTCAGAGTAACGCGTCTCAGACAGGTGTCCCCGCCACTGGGCGATAATAGGCAAATGTCGTCTGCAACGGCGTTCTCTCACAGGATGATTGACAGAGGGCTCTTGGGGGTCACTCCGGGGTCAAGTGATCGGCTGTATCCGTGATGGCTAAAGCTTTTAATTTGAGGTTTTGAGGAGGGTGGTGTGTGTGGGGGGGGGGGGGGGGGGGGTGGTGGTGGGGGGCATGGGCTCTGTTGTCCGTTGTAATTCATTTCCTAGCCAAACAAATTACGACAAGCGTAGCACCAAATTTCTTCCCGTATTTCTTGTACTTTACTTGAAAATGTGGCTCATTTTCTTGTACTTGCCCAGTCCTCTATTATACTGGTAACATGCGTGCAGGCACATCACGATCATGTGGACATCACGACCTCAGTGCCTGTTGTTTTTATACCCATTAATTGTACTCATATAAGTCAGCGTGAAAAGTCTATGTGCTTTTGAAACAACATGTTAGCTCATCTGCGAAAGTAACGTACAAGTTGATTTGAAACTATTGCTATTTCGTGTGGTACAATGAGCTGTGCATTAGTTGATGATTCCCATGTCTTTGTCTTTTTATCTCCTTATTTCCTCATCCCATTCCCGTAGCACCAGTTGTTTTGTGAAGACGTATTTCTGTTCTGTTTAATCATGGTAGAAAACAATATGCGCAAAAAGCATTGCAGAGAGCGCATTCGTTTTAACAAAAGTTAGTGCAGTTGTAAGCGGATGTTGGCAGTTTGCGTATTAGAATATGTCTATTATCTATTAAAAGTTTTTTTTCTCTGAAGGACTATCTATTAGGACATTAAGCTAACTATAATGATTACGGGGGATACCATTTATCACGGCACAGAGTCGGGGGTGGGCGTGATGAGAAAATATGTGGTGCATTTAGGCGGCCGCCATTTATCATGGCCCGGGGAGGGGGTATGAAAAATTAGGGAGGCGGGGGCTGAAAAACTCAACTTGATTTGGGGAGTTGGGGTTTTAGAATCCGGTGTGCAATTATAGGTGAAGCCCGTAAAACTGGTAGTTATTTTAAGGGAAGGGCTTGAATTTTTTAAACAAATTTAGGAGTGGGCTGAAAATCATACCACAATGGTTTCATTATTTCGTACCCCACGGCTATAAGTAATGGTAGCCCCCTAACGATGAATAATTTACACATTTTTACAATAATTTCTAGAGGAGGCTAAAATTCTCCAATAAATACTGAGTATGGGAAAGAAACTAGATCACACATTTTCATCATACCCCTGCGCCGTAAAAAACGACAACCCAATTAAATAACTGAGAATACGTCATTTACTGGAAGAATTGATTTAGAATTTTTTTCTATCAATTTACTTTTAAAAGCTCAATAACATGGATGAATGTGCCTAGAATGACCTGGTTAACTCTAAAAATGGTGAAAAACAATTACAATAATTCTCTATAGTAATTAACTCTACAAAACAAGCTCAAACCTGGAGCTATAGTAGTTGTTTTTAATACGTGAGTTGACTAATTGCCCTCATTTGGTCTCAAGTAATTACATGTGCATGTGGTAATCGTCACGTAGACCCTCATCTAGGTAGAGCTAAGTATTCAACCCACAAGCTATTGAAAATAGCCCCACATACGGGTCGTATCAGAACCCAGGGATTATTTAGGCTCAGATGTTGATCACCAAGATTGAGCACAAGATTGAAAACAATGCACTGACTGTGATTGGTAGTACGTCCACCCCCCCCGGCCCCCACTCGATGTTCATGAGATCTATGAGATAGCACATTTAAAAACTAAATATTATAACACATTCTCCACATGCAGTTTATGTGGAAGAGATTGCCATGAACCGACGATGCACGTAGACCAAATACCTGGATGTTTTTAATAACGAACGTTTGCTAACTGATCACGATGCCATTCGTGCAAGTCAGCTGTCTAGGATTATTCTCTAATTATCTATAGCTGTGAATTAGAATTAACAAAGTGCACACTCCTGGGAAGAAAATTCAATTAAATTCATTAACGGAAGCACCACGGCATGGTGTATGAAGTTTTTACACACAGACAAAATCAAGTCTAATTCTGTTTTAATTAACCAATTGAGCTTAATTTGGACAAGCCCGCCTCGAGAGCTTTCAACTCTTCCAGGATCTTCGTCAAGTGATAGTGGTGTGACGTCATCGGTGGCCAGGATGTTGATTTAGATGGCTAGCATGTCACAATGATCTGATGCTCCCACAGGAGTGTATGTGAAAGTCACAAGGCGTTGCTATATACAATACCTCTATTCACATATGTATTATTACAAATCCTTACAAAACGCATTTCTGATATAGGCCCTATGTATATGTGAAGTCAGGGACTGATATATAAGGGCAAGAACTAGGCTTTAACCTTTTTGAAAATTACATAGGATTTCAAATAAAATGCCTAACCATACACATTAAGCAGAAAAATTCCATGGAAATCCAACCACAACATTCAAAGAAGAAAACAAACCCAACATTCCTCGCTAATAACTGCCAAACACAACCACATGAGAACTAAAATATGATTATGAAATGTCACAAATTCCAAGACAAGCAAACCTACACGGCTAACTGTGCTGATAATTAAACACCCTCACCCACTACCAACCCCCCGTGTGTGTTAATAATAGCTCCATGAGCGTAATGGGGCCCCCAGCAGGGCTAATACACGCCTGCCCCTGGGTAATGTTTACCGAAGAAAACAGGCACTGGGCTCCCAGGGAGCAACATTAGGCAAATTAGGGGTTGTGGAGTGGAGGTGGCGGGGTTGTGGTGGCATATGGCAGAGAGGAGACAGCTTGGTGCTAGGATACTGACTGTGGACTTTTCAAATTAGTGCCACTGATTGTTCTAATGTGGGGTGTTGTGTGGTTGGTATTGATTTTCCAGTTTCTTGATGGGAATATTGACTGGTTTCTTTGTTTGAAGCAGCTGGAATCTATATAGTCTTGTACACAGTCTCCGTTGGTGGTCATTTAATCAACAGGTATATTGTTCAAATTTTGTATGATGCAATTGGTGTGATGATATTGGACATATACATATCCACTCTTGAGATAGTCATGTTTAGAGCCATCGATGAAATGTTCCCGATATTAGCAATACCTTCGAGATAACCAACTAGACATATCAGAACCTAAATTAATCATTTTGTTTAAAGTTTTTGAAGTGGAAAATAATTAGCTGGGCAAATTTCAAGAATTTAATGAAGAAAACGGGATGACACAAAATGGTCTAATCATAGAGGTCTCATTTATAGAGGCATTGGAGGATCTGCTGCAGTACTGATACATCAGACAGAAAGAACAATGCCCTGCCGCACCCCATCCTCGTCCCAACATCACCGTCTCTCATGTTCCCACAGCCTCGCTCTGGCTCAGCCATCACTGGTGGCGGCGGCGGCCCATTAACCTGTCAGACGCAGGGGGCGAAGGTCCCAGCCGCGCGCACGCACACGCACGCACAGAGCACGATAGGCGTGCGGGCGGGAAAGGTTCACGTCACCGCCTGGTCAGTGCAGTGTAGCACATTTCTATCCAAATTTATAAGCTCGTGTTCTAAATGTATATTATGTGCAGGTCCAGGGAAAGCATTGCCAGCCCTGCCTCCTTCTTTGTATGAAAAAAAAAGTTAATTTTGTAGTGTCTTTGGCATATCCTGGAGCTGTCGCACATACAAAACCCATGGCATCCGCTGGAATCTGGATAGTGTGCGTAAAGCTTCCCAGGTCTACTTTTACTGATATGTTGTTCTTGCCAACGTTGGTGCCTGCACTAAACACATTCAAACCAACACAATTATACAAAAATGCAACCTATCTCGACGTTGACGGAATGGCCGAAAATATTCGAGACCCTAATTGACGCTTAATGGTAGATCTACTTACAGAGCCACTGCCCCCAACCCTGGGGTCAGTTGACCCACATACTTGACCACTCATGCTAACGGGATTATCCAGTAATCTTTCTATTGTCATCGAGATCACTTCACAGGGTCGGATTGGAGTTGGGGTCTCATAAGTTCGCTGCCATTAAACACAGCAATGCTATATTTGCACCGTAATAGTCTAGCAGCCCCAAACTCAGCTCTGGTGTAAGAAGATATCTAATAAAGATGGCTTCTCAATTGGAGAAGAGAAGATACTACCCTTAAAAACATTCAATGCATTTCCAATCTACAAACTTCGTTGCACTTTTAAAAGTACACCAACCCCAAGTGGTGGCTGGGTATTAGTCCTGAGCCAACACACCTGGGCCATCTAATGAACACGCAAAATGGCGCTGTTTGCCTCAGCCTCAGCAGACAGCCAGCGTGTTTACCAGTAAACACCCTTAGTATATTTTGTCAGAGGAGTTCTTTGTGCAACTCCAAAGCAAATAGCCATTATAGGCAAGATATTGATGCTGTAGGAAAAACATATGTGTGGTCGTGCTTTGAAGAACTTGCTATCGTGCTATTGTCAGCGCCGGGACGCATTGCAAAGCATATATGTAATGTGATGTGATATTATCATGGTAATCCCCCGCATTAGCTGGAAGGGGGTGGTGGGGGATATTTGAGTACGTCGTGCATGTAGGTATAAAATGTTCACCCACAATATGATATATTTTTTTATTCATGATATTGATAAGCACATTGTTATTCTGGATCATACTTTCTAGTGTGAAAGTTCTTTCTTTATCACCCAATATTCCAAACTTCTTTATTTTGTCACCCGATGTCCCAAACAGTCAATGTGTTAAATAAATTGACACAAACAAGAAATTCAATGTTCATTGTATGCATACGTCTGCAATATGGTTATATCATCTTTTAAAGCAAAGCCCGGAAAACGGACAGAACATATTTCAATACAATCCAATTCAATTCATGTAGCATATAGCAATTTTAAAATATAACAAATGTTAAACATGCCAAAGTTAAAATGATAGTGTATATATGTTATATGATACATTCTTGTAACTAGATACATAAAATGCTTTAGGTAACCCGTATGTGTTAGTGATATAGATTCACGCAAACAGCCGATCACTTGACCTTACACGTGATTCCGCGTGACCTTCAGATTGACATGTCAATCACCATTGAACAGCTTAAAACAGGAAAAACAGACATATCAACATGTCTTTTGACTTCCCACCATATTGATAGTGAATTGGTACTCTTTCTATGCTACATAAATTATGATCTGCCATTGTTGAATAGCTATATATCGTCAATTGTATGGGTTATTTTAAACGTTACTAAGCGAATGCATAATATATAACAAATCCAGTATCTTCTTTATCTGGTTTCTTTTTCAATGGGTAGACTCATGGTGTGACGTACGTGGTAGCCCTGGGGTAGCAGAAAACTGGCCGGGCAATCCATTTTTGTCTGTATAGGTAGGCCAATGGGCTTTCAGTTTTTAGCGGGTGCATTATGTACAATTTAGTTTTTTTTTAATTGTGCGAGATGTAAAGAAGCATTTACATGTAGACTGTCACGTACTTGTACCCAGGTTCCAATAATTATATTGATTAAGGTCAATTGATAGGCTGGCATGTAAGTTCTCAGAATACTTGTCATGAATTACGGAAATTATATCCCCTCGGTGGTTTGAGTTGTTGTTGGGTGTAAATCATTTTATTCCAGTGCACAAGTCACGTTGCCTTGCTGAACGTGACCTCTGTCACTTACAGTTGCAATTCTGATTCATCTGTCTCATAAAGTCTACTGGTCTGGTTGATTGTAATATCAATTTCGTGTTCTAAAACATTAGTGTCCATTAATGAAAGTGCTGTGAAATTTTACAGCTGGGTGTATTCGTTTTGTTTGTAACGTTAGTCTCTATGGAATATATTGAATAAACAAGATTGAAATTTGCATACACCTGGAAAGTGATGGGGTTGTAAGCAATAGAGTTAAACGACCATAACAATAAGTGGATATGAGCATCGTCCATACAATAACACAACAGCGCAATAACAAGTAAAGTGGGAGGGTGAAATGTAGAACTATTGCGCTAATGGACTATCATGCTAAAACAATACGCCACCATGAAACACAAACCAGATCTCTATCAATTAGCATTGCATAGGAAATGCATACCACTTAATGATGTAACAAAAAAAAAAAAAAACACCAGATCAAACCGTTTGATGTACGCTTCGTTAGAACGGGCAAACGTTGTCGCCTGCGCGCAAATAGATCACGTGAGTCCGCCTCGTCACTATAATCCCCCCGCCTGACGTGGGATTACCCGTGGATCGATGTCATACGTTCCCGACACGTGAAACGAGTTTACCTACGCCCGTTGACGAGGGCCCCACACGAGCAATTAGCGGCAAAGCCTGTCGAGAGCGTCCAAGTGGCGTATTTGTCTTGTCTAATAGTGTCTGTACGCAGCAGGTTTTGTTGCAAATGATTTCGCCGTTGATAGCGGAGCTTCTGCAAATGCTGCGTGTTTGCGATCCGTCTGTGCGACTGGTTATGCTGTAATTATTATGGAGAGGGCGTTTCTTTGTGAGTTGTGTTGTGTGTGATGTACGCTTTGTGAAACGCAATAGGTGCGATTGACCGGTAGGGACAGTGCCTTATTTCATTTACACCCCCCCTCTCCTCCAGGTACGCATGCGCACAGTGTCTAGTGTGTATATTATTCTGGATTTTGTCCACATCTCCAACTTTGTTAGATTTTTTTATGTAAGCCTTATAAATATTGTAGAGGCCAAAAACCTTCATAGTAACTCTACCTACTTGATATAGCGTGGTGCAGTTACTCAGCTGCTCCTAATATACCGCTTTGTCCATTACACCACGTACAAAATCATTCTCTTAAAAACTCACTCATCTATGACACACTAGCAGTAGTGATAACACCACCACAAAAAGCTGTGGCTCAATTACAGCTAATTAAAAACGAAAATCACAAATTAAAACTCTCGGTTATTAAAAATGCCCACCAGAATAATTGAAAGATCGTTTATTTCACGTGCCACGAGCCGCCGAAGCCGGTCGATCGGGCGCTGTCACGACGATCCGTTTGAGCGATAATTTAAGCCTCTCAAACACGGTCATAAAGGTCGGTGTCAGCAGTGACGAAAAAAGTGGCGCGCGAGTCGATAACACGTACGTAACAGACGACATATCGTAATGATTTAGTGGCCAAACAGCGTCGACAGTTTGTAGTTGCAACCTTGCCAGATTGAGCGCTCTTTTATTCCCATTCTTCTCACGCTATCGACTTTCACGTGAAACTGACACGGCGACGATTGGTGATGCATCTCCGTTGCACGAGGCGGAGAGTTCTACTCACTCAATTAATGATTACGTATTGATAGAAAAAATAACTGTGACAGCGCTGGTGCCTTGCCGAGGTCTTTATTATGGCTGGTAACTTGAGATGGGGTCGTAGTTGCCGTATGCACGGAATCGCCCCCACCCCCGGGGGCTCGCTCTTCCTAAATTCCATCAGGTTGACCTCAGAATTGTCTCCTGGACGGTGGTCACTGACAGCAGCAGACCACACTACTGTTGGTTTAACCAAAATGTCTTTTTTTTTTTGTTTATTTTTTTCCATACAACAATGCAACGTAAATTTACTCACCAAAGCTGCATAAAAATACTCACGGTAGGGCCCATTCTCGCCCGGCTTAACATCCTGCCTAAACAACTAGTTTTCGTTTAGATTCTACAAAAATATATAAGTCAACCAGAGAATATTATATCGACCTCCTGTGTTGTAGGGCTGAAGATTACTGTCTTCTTTCATTCAGTCTGACAATTAGCCATATATACGTAATAGGCATATACATGCATGCAAGTGCATCATCCATGTTTTCAATGCTTGAGTTGTTTTTACAATTGGACCGTGCACTGAATTGACAAGGTTGCATGCTCATCAGAATGCACTATCGCTGAGTAAAATCTGTGGAAATCTGTTCAGCAGTTTATAATGCCACTCTACCTCGCAATGAACAATAATGTATTAATTTTACCTTTTATTCTTTTCCAGACGCTTGCAGCTGCAAAGTAAGTATAAATACAACGTTTAGTTCAAACTTCTACGTATATATGAAATCATAATCACCTGTAAAGATATCTTAATACAGTTAACTATGAGACCTACATGCCCACGCAGACCAGAAATATATTAAAAACTACATTAAATTACAAAATACACGTAGACACAAATTTGCACAATGAGGTTCTCGCATTAGTCTCTTCAAGACCGAGCAGTAATCAAAGCTGTCCGTCCCGAGCGTGCCCACCTCGCACCTCCCACGGCCACCACGTTTGCCCTCATTTAATCCGCCGACCTTCAAGTTCGACCCTCGCGTGCGTGGATTAAATATGGATGAGCCGGGGCGTCGGCGGCGGCTGTTAAAACGTGTAGCACTGAGCAGACAGCTAGGGGCAAGGCACAGGTAAATGTGTATGGTTTGGACTTATTTCTTTGCAATCTACATGTGCAAGTAGATTGTACAATTGCTACATTGGCTGTTGCAGAGAGAAGAGAGAATCAAAGATAGACTGGCGTGTAAGAATGTTGTGGATTTGGATAGAATTGATTAAATCACAGACTCTTAAAATTATTGATCCTTCAAAGTTTCTTTCTCCTCTTTCAATTATCCCACTCCAGTAAAAGATAATCTCACAATGGTCACTTACGTACAAAGCATGCCACTATTGACCACGTAACTTCTCGATGATTTAAACAACTCAAGATTCCAATGAGAGTCCATCAGGAGTCTTAACGGAATCGAAGACAAAAGTGACTTGATTCATACCAATCAGCAGTGGGCTAGAAAAGAATAGATATTGATATGGGTTACTACAAGTTGTAGCCACCAGAGAATACTGATGGCTAATACGGTAAAGTGGCAATATATTAGCGAGACTTAGCTCACTTGGAGGCTGAACAATACCCAGTCCTGCGGTGCCATTGTTCACTATTGATGCCTATTGTTGGAAGTCTTCTGATTGATTGACAGTGCACGGTGGTTTGCTATGAACGGAGTTTTGATTTGATAGAGACTGGATTGGTGGTGTTTCGGCGAGATTAGTTTGGTGATTGTATGCTGAAGCAGTATTGAAAACTTCAGATGGAAATGTCAGAGGTCCAGCATGTATTGATAGCATGGGTCTGCAAGATGATCTTCCACCATAGTAAATGGCTTATGAATATTTTTCTAGATCTTAGCTACAATCTGTGTAGCCTTTTTCTCATGGTGACCTACATGGCATGGATCTTGAATTGAAGGTTAACATGGATACAATTGAATGAACAAACAAGACTCAAATAAGCGCTATCACAGTTCTGTTGCCATATGTCAGACTCAGTCCACAATATGTAGTCAAGCCAACTAAGCAACCACAAATTACGTGAAACTAAACATGAGAGAAATAACAAAAAGTCAGATCAAGATATCACTTAAACACAAGTTGCAACAATCAACACATCAACCAAGCTGCAAATATTTGACTGATCTAAACGTACAATAACACACTGTTCTGCAAATAATCAGTGTCAATTACATCGTTTCTAACAAACGACAATCACACTTGTTACAACGTATCTACACCACCAATGATTTCATCTCTCCCTCCACAAAGCCACAGTCTGTGCAACAAAACCATAATTCTCTCATCTGGCAGGAAACAGAACTCTCCCATTTACCCAACACGCATGCGTCAAGATGACGTCTGCTTGTCGAAGCGTGTAGCCTCCAAAATGATGCCTCTGTATTAATTCCAGAAGCTGTGAAATTTTCATGAGCACTGCCGCGTGCAATATGGCGCTGATTCCGTGACTGCTGCCAAAAGATTGATCTAGAGAGTGCCCGCCCTCGTGTCCCTTCGCGTGTAGTCCAGTCAGTTAGTTAGTTCCACGACGCTGGGCGATGGGTACGAAGGGGCCACACCTGCTTCCGCTCGCCGAGCGTCACGCTCGCCAGCCGCCGGGGCACGGAACGCGAGTGGCCCGAGGTATTGACGGGCACGTGGCCGGGGCTTTGAAGCACCAGGGCGTGGTCACTGAGGCAGGGTGCTCGCAGCTGTGGCTATGGGTGTGTGTGCTGTCTTTTGTTAAGGGAGATACGTGTATCTCACGCGATGGACTCTGGGAGTGATGTCCTGGTGCATTGGTATTTTTAAAGTTGTATTCATCTGTTGTTGGACATGTATTTGGCATAAACTATAGAAGCATGTCCCTCTCTCCAAAGTTGATAATATGTACAACCAGTCATAGCAGATTGACAAACCAAACATTGAGCTATATAGTGCATGTAGGTCTATGTGTACTGCAGCCGATAGAATCATTCGCACACTGGTACTGTGGCAGTCCCCAATGCAATCAAAAACACTTGCTAATACAAGCAGCAAAGGCAATACATTAGTATTCACGGCAGCACGGCTGTCAGCGTCTTCCTCTCTATTGTGCTGCTGAATAGAGCCGCCGCCGCCGCCGCCGTCTTTTGGTCGCCGCTCACAGCAGAGGCAGCAGCAGGGGCGAGGTTTGGACGGGGTGAAGAAAGATGGACATTCCATGTGATTTCTCTCCCTTTATATGTGATCCATGTTCTGTAGGTGTTCATTTCTTAAGGTTGCCAGTTGTGTTTGTATAGTTTCCAAGATTTTTCCTATTGTTTATTTGAAGATTATTACATTGCTTGAAACCTGTTGAGTACAACATTATGTGGTAGTGAATTGTTGGCAGAAATGTGTTGATTGACATTATTTGAACTTACTTAAAGTGCATATGAACTAGGTTGTATAAGTTGTTACTTTTTCATCCATTTGACCAGTCTGCATGACATTAACTAAATCACTAGTTTTTTTACCTCTTTGACCACAGAAAGAACACAGACACATAACATTCACACGGATATTAAACTAGTTAAAAGTCAAACATCAGAAATCAAGGCTGTAGCATATCAGCATCTAATAGAAAAAAACCTCATGGCCATTAAATTAAGCCTGACAATGCCCACTTAAGCATCATGACGTGGCCAGCAAATCATATTGCGAGGTCTCGGCAGCCCTACAAGCGGCTCCCACAACAGAGGGGACAAAACTTCACAGCTCCCGACAACAATGTGCACGTAAATGGGAAACCTGCTAATCCGCAACCTCCAATCCATACTCCATTATAACCGCGTGGATTTCTCACGAAACCGGCTGCATATCGGGACTTAGCCAGCTCCAAAAACCTTTGGCGGCGCTCTAAATATCAGGCAGGCTCTTTTCAGCTCCACCCAGACGTGAATAATCCGGCCTGAATGGAAAATAATCACATATTTTAATGGATATCTGCGCTCAGAGGCAGAGGGCGCTATGTTTTGTGGTGGCGCCACTGTCAGATGGGGCTTTTTGCGCGTAATCGCGCTGTGCGGTGTAAGACGAAGATCTGCGGCGAATTGATACATGACTGGAGAATATAAGTCGACAGGAGGATATTTATTATAATACTTTGTGCAAATAACATATTTTGGGTCATGATATTGGTTTGATGAAAAACAGGGAATGGTTTAAATGTGAATGAATGCTGACAAAAACTGATCTGTCATTTTTTATTTTATTTTTTCCACATCCATAAATCTTTTTGATACAATGTGTCTGTTGCTTACGTTAATGTAAGAATTGATTCAATTTAACACAGCCTAACAACATGATATTTCTACTAGAAGTAACTTGCAAGTTATTAACATAATTACTTGTTTGTGTCTAAATTAAAAGACCAGAATTGAATAATGGGTATAGATATTAGAGGTTCTAACCCAATAATATGAGTTCACAAAGTGCTATTGTTTCCCCATCCATAACTAATGCGGATAGATACAAAGCACATCAATAATTATGCAAATCTAATTATGCCTGCAAGAACCAGTGCTTTCATAAAAGTATTAAAAACATTGCATAGCATCCACGTGGAGAAGGCAAAGACCCTACGACTCTTGCGCGGCTTTCGGCACAGAATTCTTACAGTTTGCTTATAATTGCTGCTTCTGACTTTGCCGCCTGTTACCTATATGACTTGTAAGCTATCAGCCCTGTAAGATATACGATAAGTAATGATAAATCGTAATGTGACGTGTAGGTCTAGTTGATCAGATTTTGCAGTAACTGGGAGTACGTGTGTACTTGATAGCTTGGGATAAAACAAAAGAACAAACAATCCTATCTCTGAAGCATTGTAGGACATCAGCATAATGGTTTCTTGTGGCAAGTTGCAAGTTGTGAAACCAACACAAATTGTGTGCAATGTTTTGACAATTTTGTACTGACATGTTATATGGCTGCATAGACAAAATAATTTCTACCTGCATTATTTCTCAATATTTAGGTGTTATTGTTTTCTAGTTTCCTTGCTGTACAATCTTAGCCCTTAAAGACATGCACCAAAGTGTACAGTTGCACAAATACACCATACTTTTGGCTGAGTATATATCCAATGAAGAAAAGAACTATACCGACTGAAATTATCAAGACACACACTCCATCCAGATTCTAGACATAACTATTTCATTATTGGCAAAATTAAACATGGTCATGACAGTTGTGGGTAAAATATTCATAACTCTGTGGCCTCCGCCGGCCGTTAGAACGGGGAAATCGGCGCCGATTAGCGTAATTGCAGCCTAAAATGTACAAATTGCCTTGAAATTGGTCTCAAATGAGACAATGCTGCCGACAAATCCATTAGGCACTTCTCTCATGCACCAATTTGCACGTCCACGGCAGTTGTCGGTGGCAGGGCTCCAGCGGTTGGTGGTGTCAGTCACCCTCGACAGATGGGCTCTTGTCTGGCAAGCGGGAGCGTGGATGCGCCCATGTCAGTTGGCTGTTTGAGTTACATAGGACGTGTAAATGTACATTTAAGATTCTGATGCCTTCAGGTGTTTTTTAATGTGAAAGGACCGACCAAGTCAGCATAACTTAAACTGGTGTGGGTCGGCTTGATATATTTTGAAGTGGCAATATTTTGTGTATGTATCATAATATAAATCTTACCGTGCATGTATCTTTGGCTTTCTGCACATGGCTCACCTAGCGTAAAATGAGCATGTTCAAATCAATCTGCCGAAACCAATGTACCGTGACTCGTTTGAACAATTAACAATGCACTTGAACATGATGTCATCTTTTACTTCAAAAGAACATTGACATTAGAGGATTCTTTCTCCAAACCAAAAGAATTGGCCAATCACCTGTCACCGATCGTTGAACACGCCTAGATCAGTACCCACCTCGCCGTGGTCACCGATGCGTAACCACCTCTCATGCAATATCTATTGGCGGGAGTTATACGATCCCCATCGTTGTTGAGTTGTCTGATACTGTCATGAATTTTGAATAAACAATGTTGGTTGTTGATAGGAGTTTGTCACGGCAGAAGCCCGACGGGCAGGGACTTGATTGCAGATGGCGCTTTCAGAAGTTAGACTCGACAGTTGAAAACGAATACAACTCGTGTTCATTTTCAACTTAATATACATGTATACACATAGATCGTGAGATAAAGTTATTGTTGCACTTGTATTTTTACTCTTTTCTATTTATGCATATCCTTTGAGTCTTTCACCTTATTTTCTTGATGCCCCTCACGCCTACATGTATGAATATGATGATTATAAACATAACAGGAAGTTACAAACAGAATACTTGAACACGTGCATTCCAAGAATGCTGTCATCTTCGTAAAACATGTTAGAATAAGGGTGTCGTCTGCTGAGAGTTTGACATCCCGTCATCCTCTCGGCGGGAGGCAACCCGGAAGTGTTACACGGCGCTTCCGGCGGCGGCTTTGACGTCTAGAAAGGGGGTTGAGCTCCCGGTGGGGGTGGGGGAGGGAGGTTGTCACCACGGGAAGGAAGAGGTGTCCTACAACAGTGCACTTCAAACGCCAGAGGTTTGAACACGGAAATGTTGACTGCCAACTTCAAAATCTGTGTGATTTTTCACTGTCAACAGAATGGCGCCCGCGGGCTATGCACCAAGGGGTTTTAATTATAGCTGGCTTGTTCGGTGTGTTAGCTTACAAGGAGTTGAGTTTCTCACCTTTTGAAGTGACAGTCCAATGCGGATTTGTGCGTTTAATCAATGTTGTTTTGTGTTCGGCCAAGTTTAGAGTTAAGCTCTCTCAAAAAGATAGTTTTGTGCGGCCAAAGAGCAAACATTTAATTACTTAAAACGTGACTGACGTAACACTATGAGTAGACAGACAGCCAACGAATGCAATTGCATTTGAAAGATCAAAAGCATATGGGAACGTGACACCCATTGTTGCAAATGTCCCGTCGAGGATGAAGTGTTCCGCAAGAAGTTACGACCAGGTGCAAACGTTAATCTTTGAAAAGCTCGTAACGTGCATCGTCAAACGTCATGAGCACGGACGTCGTCCGTACGTCCGTCGTCCCTAATCAAGCAAACAGTGTGCGTATTGCCTCCGCGCACACTGCATTGAAAACCGCTTTGCAGGGCATTGAAACCCCGAACAATGCGGTGGTCTTTGATTTCCATCCAGACGAAATATGAGAAGTTGTGTAAACAAGGCCAGTTTGGATGGCCGGGTTGACCAGTCCCCGGGTTTTCTATGGATTTGCCCCGCGGTCTGTCCGCCATATTGAACATGGCCGCCAGCCACATTTTGGGCTTATTGCTTCAGACGACAAGTTTAATGTACGGCTTCCCTATGTCGAGTAAGAGATTTTTGTTTTCTTTGCTGGCTCGATATCTACTAAGTCAATAGGATTGGCCAGTCATAAAAGGTCACTATAATGTAGTCACTGTGCATGTGAAGTGAAATCGCTTCACGTTGGTATGTTTGATAATGGCGTGACCCAATTTCCTAGTGAATGTGCATATTATCAGTCAAAATAATTCAGAATAACCCAAGTTCACATCTTACAGACTACATGTAGCCCACATGGTTTGATGTTCATTTATCATAATAAAATCACATCCAGAATCACAACACCACTCGTCTACTCTTCCAAGAGACGTCATTCCCTGACTCCAGACACTCCCCTCAGTCCCCCTTGGCCCAGCGTACGGATAGCACGAGCTTGTCTATTAATCACACAGCGGGGTGCCGTCCATTTATTTCAATTTTCATCAGCTGCCTGTCAGGATCCGCCCGCTGCCGGGGCGAGTGGTGGTCCGCGGCCCGGGCGCGCCGCCGCCGGCTCTCCTGGGGCCGCCGAGAACGTGATAGCCGTAATTAATAGAGATTACGTGCTCCCGGGCGGCCCGGGTGAGCATTGCTTCCAGGGCTGGGTTGGGAACATGGCATGGTAGGGAGCGATCGTAATGTTTAACAAGAATACTAACAGCACGAAAAGGATGAGGATATGGAAAGAGAGTGTTTAAAGCTGCTGCTGCTGCTGCTGCTGCTGCTGCTGCTGCTGCTGCTGCTGCTGCTGTTGCTGCTGCTGCTGCTGCTGTGAAGCTTATGTTGGTGCTGAAGACAAAGGTGAAGACACAGATGACGAGAAGGAGAAGAAGGAGAAGGAGGAGAAGAAGAAGAAGAGTATTTAAAGCTGCTGCTGCTGCTGCTGCTGCTGCTGCTGCTGCTGCTGCTGTGAAGCTTGGTTGGTGCTGAAGACAAATATGAAGACACAGATGACGAGAATGAGATGGAGAAGAAGAAGAATTCACAATGTTAACCTCCGCTCCACGTCCATGAAGTGATAACGAGCGGGAAACTCTAGTAACGACTGTCATCTTTAATTTCCTGTCGCCGCCGCCGTATCTGGAGCTTGGCAGACGAGAATCGTTTAGCGCCGATTACCGCCCCCAAGCGACGGCGGCCGATATTAGGAGCACTTATCGCTTGTCAAACAATGGCAGATTAATGAGCCCGGGTCAGCGGGGGTACATGGAAAGGGCGGGGGGGGGGTGGTGGGCAGTGTAGAATAGAGTCACTTTATGTTTTACTTTGTGATAGCCCATCCTTTGAAACAGCCTGGGGTTTATAACACGTTTAATTTCATCTGCGCAACACAGAATTGGTGCTGGAAACACGACAGCCCTTTATCTAGGTTTGGAGCTGATTGCCCTCAACACCCACCACATCCTGCACGCGATTAACATCGCAAGTCTGGCCTGCAGAATGGGTACTATCTCACTGTCATTACTGTATATATCGTGCTATAGTACCCTAGTCATGGCGAGCATGCTGTTACCGTGTGAGCGTGGCCGCTGTGTTGGTATGACAACGTGAACAAGGTAACTCTGTGCCAGTCAATTACGAGGCACAATGGAGTCGCCTTGAGTGCGGCGTGCACTGACAGGCCTGTACTCGTGACGTGGGCAGGAGACGTGAGTGGAGACGGACTCGTGGAGATAGACAGACGGTAGCTCAGATAAGGAGGTAATCTGAGAAACATAGAGAAGATAGTGAGGGAGCTGTAGGGAAGAGAATGATGATTTCGTCTGCGAGCTTTCCAAACAAAACCCGTAAACGTCACTGGTTCTACCTCAACCATTACTTAAAAACAAGGATCTGCTAGTGTCCAATGTAAAGCATAGATCTACATCATAAAGCCACTGAAGGGGAAACAAGCTGGATTTTGTTTTCACTGCTACGTGGACTACCCCCCCCCCCCAACCTACCACCCCGTCGTCTCCCCATCACGAGCTGTCACCTCACGCAGCCCCAAACATCCACAGACAATCAAGCTCCCGCGCACGTGGCCGCCATTACCAGTGTCCGTCCTCATCCCTGTTTTATGGACTGCTCCATTGAGACCTGCCGGCCGGCGGCTCCCACCACCATTGTGTCCAGCCATATTGACCACGTTTAGCGTCAGGCCTAATCGCCTTACGCCATTGAGTCGCCTGTTTACTATTCAGATTGCCCCCTGGATTGGTGGTCATTCATCATCATCTGGTCAGTGCGCATGGCCCCAGGGTGGTGTTTGAGTCACGGGGAGGGGAGAGGGTGGGGGTACTTTGGTGTTTTGGGATGCTTGGATGGTCCATGGTAGCTGGGTGACAGATATTTGTGTGTGTCATAAATTTGTGGATTCGGCTGGTCAAGTTGTGGGCAATGACACTATTCTAATTCAATACAAGTTTCAAAGTCTAACTAATTCGTGAATAGCGATTTTTGTACTTTAGCTTCGTA
Organism: Streblospio benedicti; assembly: GCA_019095985.1. Lineage (NCBI taxonomy): Eukaryota > Metazoa > Annelida > Polychaeta > Spionida > Spionidae > Streblospio > Streblospio benedicti. The sequence continues at coordinate 31,354,670 of CM032667.1, forward strand.
TAATCACCATGTAATTATATTACTCTTACGGTATTTGCCTCTCATACACCATTAACACAGACCATGAGATATGCCGCGACAGCCAAACCAGCAAATCACAAACGAATACAGACTTAGAACATGACTGGTCAATTACTAAAAACAATCAGAACCGCCCCCACCCCACCATTAGCCACCTGAGTCGAGGTACTAACATGAGCAGCTCACTGAGCCGTCTGGGCGGCGGCCTGTGTCAGATACACACGACCGTCAGGTGCGTGAGTGCGTGTACTGTGCCGGCGGGGATGCAAGGTGCGTGTCTATGCCTAGGCAGATCCAGAGGGTGGTGTAGAGCCCCCTCTTAAACAAAAGTTCATGATGTTTGTATTTGGCATTTCCCTGAGCATTTGCTCGTATAAAACTCTTGAAATCCACTTATGGATTATAAAATGAATAAATTGCCAATCTAAAACCAATCTATTTTTCTTGAGTGATGACCACATGAAAATGACCAATGGATTTCCAATCCATGTGCACCACCTTCTGTAGCCACTTGAGCAGGTGTATCAACTTAATTTGCCAGTCCGTCATGTGTACTCGCAAATACGCACATTACCACCCCCCAAAACGACGTAGGTAAATAGTCATTATGCTGTAATTACATTTGTTGACCCACTGTCCAGGTAGCAGCAAAATGCCATATTTGAACTGGGAGAAAAGCTTATGAAATGTGACAACTTCTTCTTGGTCACTTCCATTTCCATGTTTGCCTTTCAAAAGCATTTCAATTCCGTGCAGAGCTATATCCCAAAGACAAACAGGGCCCCAATGGGAACCATTGTAGCGGCAGAGTCATAGTATTTGCAAAGTCACGGCTCCAACAGCCACTAATAACGGAAAGCTATTTACACAGCCTCTCCAACATTCCCGGGATAGCTACATTTGACAGAATTCCGAATATAGGCAAAAACCAATTACGGTCGAAAAGTTTCAGTGGAAGCGACCGATCGTTTCCGAACGACGCTGCATGATTTTTTTGCCGTTTTAATTAGAAAATAAATTAGAGTCGACTGCGCTACGGGATACGGCGGCAATTAGTTGGCACGTGAAACGTGTTAGAGGGTGAATATGGCATATTTGAACAGCTCTGTTGAATTCAATAATTCTACAAAGAAAAAAAAGGGCCGTTTCAGTTAGAGTGGTGCTCATTATTTCGCACTTATAGCCATAAACCTTTTGTGAAGTTCTAACGTTGCACGTTTGTGTGAACTGTATTTGGCTGGACGGTCATTGGAGAAAAAAGTTGAGCTATGTTTGATAGGGGCCAATAAAAGTTAGAGTGTTATTTGTCTAATAGGCATCTGTACGTTGTCAATGTTTCTATCCGTTAGCAACTTAGATCACTGGGAGGGGAAAAAGAAATTTAAAAACTTCATGTTGTCCATACGTGTTATAGTTGACATACACTTAGAGGGCTGCCTGCTTTCTGTTGAGCTAACCGCACGTGAAAGACACTGATGGTGACGGCAGATATCACTTACAAAACACAACAAAACCACAACACCATAATTACTACAGTTGGCATGAAAAGCAAAAAAATCTGAATAGTCATATCACTTTAGCAATTAATGCTTCATTATAGCCACAAAGTGACCATTTGCCTGGTCAATATGTGCAACAATGCAGTGCAATTAAGATGACCGATACATACACAATACTCTGGATCCTAATAACTGCATGGCATTGTTCGGCACATTAGTTTCTTTCAGTGGAACCCCCAGAGGTTGTGCCAATTGAAAACAGCTCCATTTGTTACACATCGATGTTTAATACAACGCCGATATTTTCGCCAAAGGCAGATTCGATTTGGTGGTCAGTCTCATTCGGCCCACCAGCCTTATGGGCCGCATCCTTCATATATTATTCACTATTAATGGGTCCTTAAAGTCGTAAAATCATTATTAATAAGCCTGTAATTAACATGTCAGCACGCATATCTGAGAGGGGAGTCAGTACTTCAGTATCGTGCATATAGTAGTTTGATGCTTGGAAGAGCTACTGGAGGTGTTAGTGGGTAATTAATACTGTTCCCTGATTTGTGCATATACATGTAAGCGCAGAGCAGTACTCATAGCAAAATCAATTTTAATGTTGGGCTGGCACGTTTGATAAAATGTGAATTAATTTTCTTCCTAATTTGCACCCTATATATGCTGACAGTAAGGTGTTGCCACACCACTCAGATTAAAGTTCCCAGGGCATTTATTAATATAAATTCGTGCAAAATACTTTGCATTCTTTAATCCTCGCAGGCGAAGATTAAGCCGGCTTAACAACTCGCCGGTGTGTCTCACTAAAATGATTAATGCGATATTTTCAAATCATCGGATCAGGGAGAACTCGATTCAACTATAAAAACGGGCAAAAGTTCAAGCAGCGGTCGATAGAATGATGTAATCCTGGCGCTATCAATGCTCAATCAGCACAAATTGACCATTTCTTGATTGATGTGAAGCAATTTAAGGGAAAAAATGCGGAGTTTATGGCATAAAACTAGCAATTGAAACATGTGCTAAGTTGCGCAGATCCCGTGGATCGTAGCGCAGATAAGGGAGGTTGCTTTTGTTCCCTCGTCTGATATGAAAAGCTCGAAAATAATTGTACATTTTCGGTATTTCGAATTTCGATTATATCGCACCAGCAGACGATTATCTTAGCCGTGTGTAGTCACCCGAAAATCGACGATTAAACAGATACGCGGACAAAACGTATAGGGGCAGGAAATGGGGAGATTTGCGTGTAGCTGGCGTATTTCTGATAGAGAGGGTCTTCAAGTGAGAACTGCTAACACACTGTCGTATTATTTCAAAAGGAGGTGTAGTACCCTTAGGTGCTTTGAAGACTTCATAGTGGTAAAGTTGTGCAAAATTCGTCTGCTAAATTGGAAAGAGGAGCCTTAAAACCCAACACCCCCTACTTTGGTGATGAAATTCGACGCTGAGGGCGCTGTAGGGTTGAGGGAAGGGTGTCAGAGCCCGTGGAGGGGGCGGGGGGCTTTTGTGTGTGCAGGGGTGAAGTTTTGCTAGTTATTTTGTGGAATGTAGGTCAGATAGGTCGTGAAAATGACCACTGTGACGTATTTATTAGATAATAGGCTTCACTGGGGGTGAAAAATGGAGTTTAAAGTGTTCTAATAATATATTCGGACTCTACTGTACTGAAACGTGTTATGTTTATTACTTGAACAATCCTTTTCAAAGGAATATATTTTTGATGAAAATGATGTGTAATTACAGTCTAATTGTAGCCAAATTGGTTTGTTCCCTGAAGGATAAAGTATGTTCTTGGCAGAAAGTTAAATTGTAGGTTGACAGATACGACATAAGCATTGTATAATGAGAGCAGAAAAAATATACATGTAGAATGGCATATATCATACATACCGCTTCATAAATAATCAACAATCAAATCTGCTTATAACACACATAGCACAACAGCATTTTTTGCATACCACTACCTTGAAATGTGAAAGTTTTGATTTATATTTAAAACAAATATGGTTCTTGCTTTCTTTTTCTTCACAAAGATTGCATATCTACAGTATGAGAAGCATAAATCTCACATAATGGAATATAAAAAGCGATGATTTATACATGTAAACAAATCGCTTAGTAGTTTTATTCAGTATCGTGTTAACACCAACAATTATCACAAACAAGCAAAGAATACAAAGAAAGAGGCCATTTTAAATGTCCCGTACAGCAGACGACAGATCGCTCCATTCCACTGACACCCAACAATGCCCGTAATCCACACTTTGCTTTGACTTCTCTCCAAACTAAAACATGGCTTCACACCTCACACTATAGCAGGCATTGACGTAAAGGTGCCACAGCGATCCTTCAGATTTCTATACCAAATAATCATTTCCCTTTCTAGCTTCACATAATCTTGTTTTACAGCCATTGTGTGTTTTTGTGCCCTATCACAAATGATGTATTCACTACCAATAAAAGTATAAACACCAAGTGAAAGGCCGTATATAATGCATGCGTTTCTCCACTCTTGGAGCTTTTCAGGGGCAGAACAATGCCAATTATGAGCCCCCGTTTGGGGTGATAGGTAACAGTACACCCGGAGACGGCTTCCTTTTTCTCTGGCTGTCGAGTCTTTAGTCCTGCTGATTTGGGCTTAACAAAGAAAAGGTGTAAACTTAGATCTCCTCGGCCATATGATATGTATTTATTACATTTCGTAATGGCCAGTGGGTTGCGCTGGTTGAGGGTCTGGTTTTTGCAGGCGCTGAGATTTAAGGTGCTAATTGAGATTTATTTTACACGTAAAGGAGATGTGTAAAGAGGTTCTTGCGTCTAGGTAGTGCCAATTATTATTTTTTTTAATCTATTAGTGTATGGTTTGGTAGTTATGGGTTTTATGTATCATATATTTCAGTCTGTTTCACTGGGTCGGTGTTATAAAGCATATTGAGAGGTCTGACGAACCCACGTAAAAGCAAATACACAGACGTGTCATGAAACTGTGTAACATGCCTCTGTGCAAGAATAGGGGTACTAACTATAGCAGGCTCATGCTACGTACATTCCCATAACATACTGCGAATAAGCAACAAGTAAAACGTATGAGCTACATTAATAGATGTCACATTTGAAGATTAATTACCATACATGACCATTTGCTAAGTATCCCCAATGGCAGCCTGTCAATCAAAAACCTTTCCCTCATGACCCTTTAAGTTCTGTCCAAATTCCACACACCTCACGACAAGTCCACGCCTGCCTCTCAAAAATACCTTCCACATGGCTCGCTGCAATGCTCCCTGACATGCTTGTTCGAGTGAGAAAAATGGCATAACTCGAGTGTTTGCCATTTCTAGAACTCTAGTATTTATGAATGCAAATACGTGCTCGCATTTCACTAGTTACGGCACACATAAACCACTCTCACTGGCTTTTAAATTATGGCCTTTAAGTTCATAATGGCCTCCACTCCCCAATCCTTCTTGGTTGGCTAATGTTATGCAAGTTGTCTTGTGGGTATATGGACGTAATGTCATGGTTCGTCGGAACTTTATGAAGAGAAAATAAGATTTGTAACTTTAACATGGACATACTTTAGATCATATTTTGATAGGTTTAGATGAACACCCTTTCTTTGAAATGGACAGCCATGCTTGTGTTATAAAAACGTATATATAATGTTAAGAATTATTCATTGTTGTAGAAAAAATAATGTACATGCAAAAATATAACTAACCACTGGTCATGTTTTATGATACCATCGTCAAGCATTTTCGTAAAAATGAGAAGAACCAATGTAAACTGACGCTGTTTCTTCATTTTGCATTTTTGGTACTAAAGTTATATTACCAGTGCACAATTGTGTACTGCTGAAGCTGTAGAACACATCATAAAGTATTCCCTGTTTCAAACCTTAAGTCGTGTGGCCTGCTTCAAGCATATTATTATTACAGATTCCCAAACAATTTTGAGATATGTTTGGTATTAAATATTGAGTATTAATTGGTGAATTATTCAGTACAAATATATAACGTATCAATGTTTCTGGCAATACTTGCGAGGTTGGTGGGTTTTGAAGGTTTTGGAGAATTCTGGTGGATTTCAACGCAAAAGATTAGTGAATTGTATTCGCCTTTCTGTTCTGGATTTTCAACAAGAATTATTAATAACTAACCAATGCCTACTGTTATTACAGTTAAACGTGTATCGATACAATTAATGGAGAAATTATTGCGCGCAAGAGGTATTGAGTGGCATTTCCCCTTCAGAATAACAGTCGAAGATGTCACAACAAAATAGACGAGGAGCACTTGAGATACTTTTCAAATTTAAATTAATGTAGGAACAGTTACAAATTGGATTTTAGGTAGAGGTAAAAACATGTCAAAACATTGTGGCATGTGTCCGCACTGGAGGTGCTCTGGTGGTTACGGTGAAACCTTGGAGAGGGGATTTCCGTAGAAAGAGATAATCCTGATCACTTATGAACTTTAATGAATCTCATTTCCATCATTTCAATTAGGACAACACCCTAAAATAGTTGTGGAAAAGTCATTTCAAGACTCTTTGGTATAATTGAAACTCCTGCTACTCAAACTGACAAATCCAGTAGTCAAAATGAAAATGAAAATTCTAGGCAGGATGACTACAAACCTAATCAAGTTGATTGGCCTGCTTTGTCAAGATATGTAGCGTCTATCACACACAGTTATTAGTAGTATAATCTAAACTATGACCGGGTGCACGGTGTGCCCACTGTTTCCCTGCTTTGCCCCTCTAGGGTGCGTCTCTCCGTATCTGTGGCTCCCACAAGAATATGGAAAATCAACATGTCAGCGCCTTGCCCCGGGGGAACAAACAGGCGCTATTGATGTTTACCTGGCTGGCGATCTGCCTCAGCATTCTTGGACCAATGACCCCAATTTATTGGACACAAATGCAATTTGATGAGATCATGAATTTTATATCAAGCTTATATAGTTATTTATATTTGTTTCTTTTGGAAACTTTAGAAGGGTGAGTTGTCGTGTGATGTCACTGGTTCAAGCTCTCGGCCTTTGCCATCGTTTGGCATTCACGACGCCTGGCCTAATGTTGCAGGGTATATAGATGGTATTCTGAAAAATACACTACATCATAGTATTACCTAACAAATTTCATTAAATTCTGAGTCTAAGTATTCTGTTATAGTTAATTTCAAACTTTGATAGGTGAGTGTAAAAATACTTCACATTCAAGTTAACACTGGCTGCATCTATAGCCAGAATAATACATTTGACCCAACTGTTATTTGATGATACTTTTAATTTTGAATTAGGCGCGGTCCTTACATTTCATTTCAAGAGGTCCAGCTGGTGCATTTTGGTAACTTATGTGTGGCAAAACTATTCATTGAATGGTCAACGCTCAATGTCACCATGTCCTGTGCAAATGCCAATCTGACCAAAGACTGTATCTGACCTTCCAACATGGGAAACTGAACCATATATGTACATTTACTTGTATAATTCTGAAAACAATATACTAAAATCCCACTATTTGAGATCAAAGTGGGAGTATGGTAAACTGTCTGCATTATTGAGGTGGTGTCCAAAGAGAGATGTCAGGTTTCTACAATTGAAGGTGTCCCTCTTTGTTAGACGTCCTTATACTGAAATTCTACTGCACTCTATATGTAAAGGATTTCACAACTCGAGCGCGAGATTATTTATCTTCTATTTTTACATGGATTAATAAACAGATGCTTAGTATGAGAAAACGTAGCACTAAAACCAGAAGTGGAAAAAATACACCTGACAAAACGTGGAAAAACTGTTACTTCACATCTTGAAGATGTTCGCATTTAAATGACACCAGACACCTAAATATCCTTGAAAATGCACGCCAGGATAAAGCAAATAGAAAAGGAGTTTTATCTAAAAGGAAATGCCACATTGATGGCAGCAATTGTCTCTAGTGTACACACTCATAATCCCATTGAATTGTATTCATACGCTTGTCGAAGCACCGCCCAGCCGCCATCTTTGATGAAATCGGGTGTAAAAATAAACATGGCCTAATCTCTTAAACCCTTATAGTGAGCCGTATGGGCCATAGAGGTTGCCCATGGTGGGCTAGTGGGGTTAAGCAGGCGATTTCTATGGCGAGTCACCGTGCCTTTGTGGCATGCATGGCCCTGTAATGTCACAACTGTCACAACCTGGCATTATCGTCTGGGTTTTGGGGAACAATTGCAACTGTTTTTATTCATCTGGGGGCCGTGGTTTTTAAATGAATATCGGACGATTCCTGGTGTATTTTGGGGATTGTTTCTTTGAAGTGGGATTTTTAGATAAGCTGGTTGATCTTCTGACCAGGTAGTTTAAGAATTTGGGATTGACATCGGGCAATGATATGTTTAAATGTTGCCATTGATTGAACTACTAAAATTTAAAACTATTTTACGCGACAATCAATATTTTAGCACGTCCTGTTTAATTTGACATAAACATTTTATTATTTGCAATGTAAGCTGAATCATCAATATTAGTCAACCGCTCCAGCTGTGAAAAAAACGAAAATGACCCTTCTCTAAAGAAATCATGTGGAAATTGGGAATAAATCGACGCCCACAAGAGCAAAATAGCGGTGCTGGCGTGACACCAAAACTTGACCCCGTTTTAGAAAGGAGAGGAAAATATTCATCCTTCCCACAGCCCAGGTTTATACCCCTATAGAATTATCTCCGTGCGGGCCAACAATCTTAGCCTAATGTCGCCTGCCTTAATGTGCACCCCACGGGGTCGCCAAACGAAATTAAGAGTCCCTCCCGCCGCCGTTTAATTTCGCCATTGTCCGCTTTTCTCATATCCATAATTTCCGCTTCTTGCAGGAGCTTCATCCCGCGCTCTTTAAATCGAATGCAGCGCCAGTTGTGGCCCGGTGCATACCAATATGAGTGGCGTATTTACGCCAGTAATCATCCCAGTCAGCCCAAATTATATTTCATAATAAGCTCACTTTAGGGGAATGAGAGGGGCCGAGGCTTATAAAGACATGCCTCTTCTGAGGTTCTGTAGACGCTGTAATGGCATTCCATTTCTGCATTTCATATTTGCATGTGTTGCCATCTTCAGAGTTTGGCCACGATGAATTAAAGCTGCTTAGAGTAGAAATGTCTGCAGGGCATGGTGGGAAATTGATGTCACGTATCAGGGTAACAATCAGACGCGCCGATTCTCATTTTCTGGGGACAATTATCTTGCATAATACTCGCACATTTAAATTCATAGCTGCGTATTTAAACATCTAGCTGCATGACATGTATATACATGTACCTAAAATACTGAAACGATAAGTATGCTCTGCATACGTATGTATTCTTGGTGATTAAAAAAAGTACTGTATACTTATGTTGAAATAATGCATTAAATGGTTTTATTCCTAATACCAACCAACGTCCTCTATCAATATTTCACAGGCTGAAGTTTTTACTATGTCAATTTTTACGATACTTTGAAGACTAGATTTGTTGTAGGGGTCATCAATCAAAATAAAACGTAAGCCACATCAAGCCGCACCCTCAATAACTTTGCAGCGAACCACTGCGTCTGACCATTAAGGTTCAAATGAGATTTTGCTGGACTATTACTATGCACCATGTAAACGTTAATAATTCGGATACACTGCACGACTGAAGAATCTTCATGTTGTACCCAAAATGTAGGAACTTAACATGCTATAAAGATTGCCAGCAATTGACTGTTAATTGGCTTGTCTGACAGTGTGAGTGTGATGGCATGTGTGACGGGGCAGCTTGGAGACAATACCGGCTAAACCCATTATCATATGTACGGTGGAACAACTTGGCCAGAGTGGAAATGTACATTTAATAACGCTGGAAGATTTAATCAATAGCAATTATTCTGACAACCCACACCCTCTTCCGTTTTACTTCTGTTTAACCTTAACATGCCCCGAGATTTGTTAGCGTACGTGCATTGTAGGTACGAGTACCTATACTATATAGCATACAACCTATATTAAAGCACCATGCTCATGCAGTTACATTGTGTCAGTTGGTATAAAGTTCTCCTGCGCACACTACATGTCTCACTTATTCACAGTAAGATATGATCACACCAATGATCAGGCGTAAGTACACAAAATGTCAAAACTGTCCCTTCAGCACATGCAGCATGGCAGGCTGCCCAAAATTGAAAATCGACACAGTCCCAATAAATCCAACCAACGTTCATGAGAATTTACGACAACCATCTCTAAATATTACGACAATGCGACGGCATCTGAAGACGTAGTTACGTCGTTACGTCACCGTCCCTGGCGTGGCCGCTTGATGGACAGGCTGATGCGGGTCTGACAGGGTAATAGCCTGGAGATGGGGAGGAAGATAGGGGCCGTCATAAAGAGGCTTCTAATTGCCTCTTATACTTAGGTAGGAGAGTACGAGGCAACCCGTGGAGATGGATTGGGAATGTGTATATGTTCAATGCAAGTTGAGAGAGTAGATATGGTTGGTAATACTCATTGATGATGTCCATTTGAATTTTGATATTTCCCCCATTATGTGTATACAATCTGTAATTGTGAGTTGTGTAACAAGAGGTTGTACTGGATTTGAATTATATTCCATGCCTTGGCTACGTAGTTAATAGGTATATTTAGCATTAATGTTGGCAACATGTGTTTAGGTTCGGGGCTATATTTTGGAGTGGGTGGAATTTGAATGGTTTCATTTATGGTTATTAGCCGACCTTTTTTATAAGTTACTGTGATGTTTCTTATTCAGAATTATCATCTATTTCTACATACTTATGATCAAACATTTTGTTCAGTATACCAATGTGTTGTGGCAAACTGATCTGATGCATGATATGTGTGTGTATATATCCAAATAAGATTCAAGATACAAGTCACAGAGATCCTAAGAATTTAAAAAAAAATAGAATACCTAAATTATCCTACAAAGCAATTTACACGTATACTGTAAATTTATCATCTGAAATTTATACCTTAGACATATACATTTGCAACAATATAATAATGACTATCTTCACGATAGTGCTCCACAACAAAGATGAAACAAATCACCCTCCCATCAATATGAGGATGCTGATATTGACCAGTTGTATCAACACTGAAACCAAAATCTCAAACCGAGGAACTAATCATAGACAAAAAATATCGACCAGCATTTCAAAACACACAATTAATGCGACTCCGCAATCACCAGCGATGTCTAACCACCGTAAATTGCACTCGATCAGCGCATATTTCAGAGACAGTTTAAATGAAATAAGTTGCACCAAATCTTTGTGACAGTTGTCCGATAGTGGCGGGCCAGTAAGTGGCAGCAAACACATGTTAACAACGGTCATGAAATCCAGTACCCGGAATTAGCGCCTATTCGCCGGTAAGTACACGCGAAGAGGCGACTCGTCATGATTAGGTGCCACCCTGGGAGCGGCCCCTGGGTGGCAGATTTCAGCGGCGGAGAGCCGGCTGCACTTGTCGTGTGTGATGCGACACTGTGTCAGGTGCAATATGTCAGATGGAGATGTTGTCTACACTTGCCACAGGTGGCGCCCCGGGCGCTCATCTATTAGAGTTGACATCGTCTGCTCATGGCCGCGAATTCCGGCGTCTGTGGCGGGGTCTAGAGCACCTGCTGTGACGCCGAACGTTTTTAAATTGTCGTATGTTGATTCTACCAATTATACGTGATTCGCTAATCCGTTTTATAGTGGCGCGATGCTTGAATCCGTCGTGGAGATAAGAGTTAGCGCTTGAAAATGCATAAGATACTTTTTTGTAGTTTGCTATCTATTTCAAATCAGAGTTAAGTGCCTTGAGTGTTAATATTGATCAAAGCTTTTCAATATAAGCGTCAATCATATTAAGCTGAAGTGTCAGCTTGATCTGATATCGGATGAGGATTATGAGTTTTATTTACGTAAATACCATGTAAGATCTTTCAAGTACAAGGGTTAACTCATAGATGGAATCTACTGAGCTATATATACTTGCAGTGTTGTATGCTAGATGCATGTTTTATAGAGTTATAATTGATGTATAAACATATTAATTTTGTCTGCAGGTAGTTACGATGACATAAAGAATTAAATTGCTTGGCAATAATGACAAAAGGTAGTATACACAGTATGATTGGGAACATTGAATTGATCAAGACATTACAGCTTAATGCAAACTAGGATCAAACATCTAATATTACAAACACACACAGAAAATATGAATGTATTTCGAAATTAGTAGAGATGATGCCTAAAACACGTGTACAGATGATGAACATTCAACTTTTCTGACAAAATCATTATTATTTGTGAAAAACGTTTGATTTCCACTTCAATCACCCCTACAAGGTTCATGTCAAACTAAAATTACAAGATGATGAATTTCATTTCAAATTTTCAAATCTGTTTCCCCATCTGGCTCCACACTTCAGCTATGGCCCAATGACCACTGCAACAGAAAAATAGTTTAAATCTATTAGCCTGCAACATATGTGCCTTCATCTCTCCAGCTATAATTTCAGCATAGCTCAAAACACCAGCATAACACCACGACCCCTGTGACCCTGAGACAGAAAACCCGTGCACCTGTGGCCAAGTTAATGTGCCCCCAAGATAACCCCTGGCTACTGCCTCCCGCCTTCTCAGATTTAGCCAAGATAGTCGAAGCCTAAGAAAAATAACCCAAACCACCGTCGGTTGTTCACAGCCCTCTGCTAGATTAATGCCTCCCATTTGGGTCCCTTTCATTGGAGGTGTAAAATTGATAACATGTTGGTCCCGGAAGTGAGACTCGCTCTCGAAAACGTGTCAACCTGGAACCAAGATGGCGTCATAATTCAGGCAAGATGGCGGTATAATTTGAGCTCCACACAGAAGAAATGCGTGAAGTAATGGCATTTGTGCGTCTTGGGGTGGAGTGGTAAATTGCCGTTTGGGGTTCAATGAAAGGGGACAAGTTTGTTACTTTGGGACGAAAGGTCGTAAAAAGCATTATAGTTTGAAGTGATGTGCGATGTTTATGTAAGATTGGTTTATATGTGTCTGCTTATTTGTGAGTAGATTGAATAATTGTGAATGATTTGCTTTTGCGTTTGAGATAGAATGTGATTAAATCTTTATTGCGTTGTAAAAGCTTACCGGTTTGTATTAGTAATTAAAACATGCGTTCAATGATTTTAGTAATACACGCAAAGCACAAATCATCTAAAGCAATTACATTTTGTATAACTTGCATCGTGAAAAACATCCTGTTCTCAAAGGCAGTGAACTAAACTGGCACCTGTCACCAACTCAAACCTCAAAATACTAGAAAAAAATCATTTCTGGTCTCCCGGTTCGTATCAAGTTTACAGGGTGGTCTAAATGCTTTCCAACTTTTAGTAACCCTTTCTGAGAAGATGTCTTAAAGTAGTTTGAAAGAAATTGGTCACTGATGACATTAAGAGGCCGCAAATATTCGTCAGTGTCAGGACAGCTAAGACAATGACATCCTTTATGGCGCATTAGAGCCATTAGATTACCTGTGGTCTCGGTGGTTTGCATTCGATCGGTTTGGGTGTAGATCCTAACAGCTATGTGGATGCTTGCATTCTCAGGTGGGTATTTTTGGTATGTTGATTGGACAGTGAGTCAGTGGTGCCTCTGCGTTTGTAATATTGAGTGAATTGGAAGTGAATTTGTGTTATCTTGCTTTTTACAGCATCATATATTGATCTGCGAGAGAAATTGGGCCTGGAGTACACGCGGTATGTTAGCGGCTATCGCTTACTTCATTTATCTAAATGAATTAGCCATCTGTTGGTCCTGCAACCATTGCAATACATGTACTTCAAATTAAACCTAGAATCCCACCAACAATGCAAAGCAGTGGGTCTACATGTAGCTCCAGCCTTATATCCAACATCAAATATCCTCACATATACTAAACCTCTCCCCACAATGTGCATTAGTTCACAGAATGTAAAACGCCACTATCAACCTCTTCGCATCACCAGGAAATCAACTTTTCCACTCTTGCCAAGCCTCAATCCAGACATAACACTTAATTTTTGCTGCCAGAAAAGCCCCATTTCTCCTGCCCCATTCAGCCCTGTGTAAGCAGGCAAATTCGTCGTGTGCGAATGGCCCAATTTGCTGCTTCTAATGACAGTAATTGTATGTAGATCAACATATAATTTCCATCTTCCTTAATATGCTGCCAGGTCGTAAAAAGACAGGATATTGTGGCTTGCAAAGTACTACAGGGGACTTGAAAGTACCGCAGATGACTTGTCTTACGCGGACACCTTCCTAAGGTAGGCTAAAGTATGAAGGTTTTATTAGCAGTCCTTGTGCATCTGTTGTATTACTTTTTCTTGGTGTGTGCACACTACCAATGCATATCTCATGTCCCAGTTTAAGCAGAACAGTGTTTTGCACAGACTTGCCAGTTCATGAACGTGATAAAGTGGTACACGTTTACTTTGGATGGATTGGCTTAGCTCGTCAGATGAAGATAGTTAAAACAAACATGCAATGGTGTACTATTATATAAACTGCCAAACAGCTGTATATTTTTGCTATGTGAAACAATTGTCTTGCAAGAGATTTTTCTAACTAGATCTGTAAAATGTCATTAAAAATGTGTGTCCATTCCAAGCAGGTAGTCCAGGCTGAAAGCTGAAATTCAATACAGTTTCAAGTCCTTATCTTGAGATATGTGACGTATTTTGAAAACACTATTTTCTGTCGTCTGTTTGACAGTTGATTTAGATCTACATATGACGGGTCATGCTTCCTGTGACTTGAGATAAGATCAGCACAAAACTTGTAATACATTAATATTATGCTATTGGAAATGACTTGCAGTGACTCTTTGTTCGCTCAAATCATATTTCTTTTGAAATAAGATAGGTTTACTTAAGAACATCGGCCAAATTATTCATTTTTCAAACCAATGACACCTCAGTTGCATAAAAATACAAGATTTGTACATAATACACAACATGTAAATACAACAGCCTATATCAGGCGTATACAATGCACAGTATAATATATCACATTCAGTGTAGGGTAGAGTATCAAATACAAGTACGTCAATTATAGATGATACAGAATTTGAACACAGGTTTACATATTTACTTTACAAAACCAGGAAAGACATGGCCATGTTTCTTTGCAAGTTTTAGAGTTTGCAAATGTTATTTGTGAACATGCAACAAGTATTTTTGATGAACGTTTGCAGTGTCGGATTCTTATCCTACACTGATATCCAATACGTCGTATTTTCTTAGGCATTTGAATCACGCTAAAGATTTCTTCAGACATTGCCTTGTTTAATTGAACTTTATAACCCAGCATTTGCAACATTAGCCCAAACAAAAACTTCACAACCCAGTCAGTAAAAATGCAACTCACACCCAAATACTGACAACAAAAGAAGAGATAGAAAGAAAGGAGCAAAAAGGTCTTCTAAAAACACCCCATATTCGCCTGCTGCCTGTTAATTCCCCATCTAACTGTCCACACACATCACCACTCTCAATTCTAATTAAATACATAAGAGCATAGATGTGGAGAGCTTTCAGCGCCCGGGCGCCTCTCACCTCCCCGCCGTCGCGCGTGCTTGCTGCGGACGTGTCCTCCCCCTGTCAGCCTCCGCAACCTCCAATAACCCCTCGGCGTTAATAATACTGCTGCACATCCCGTAGACGACCACACTGTCTAACATGAACGTTTCCACGTGGACCGTTGTTTAGCTTGATTGTGCGTCATTATCAACCAGGGCGTTCATTTTATGATGAGAGTTGTATTGCTACTATGTGGCCAAGATTCTATTTGAGGTGGTCTATTCGTGGAGGTTGTAGCTTGGCTCGCCAATTTGGCCGGTACCCCGCAGGGAGGTGGGTATGCGGGACCGGGCTCAAGCGGAGAGTTACCCTTGCGTGCGCTGGGGTGGTGTTGGGGTATGAGGTGGTGAACCTGAGGGTATATGGGGTGAACGGGTGATATGTGGGAGGGAGGCCCCCGAGCTGGGATTATGTCTGCTTGAGATGGTTCTAAGTATGCTCATGCATATGTAAGGGTACACCAAGGAGAGTGTGCGTGGGGTGTGGATGGGGAGTGTGAGGTGTGGGTGGGTGCAGAGGGGGTGTAAGTTTTTGCGTTGGTCGGAGTTATGTGCATTAAATATTTTGAAGTTTTAGTATATATGCATTCCTGTATTCAGCAGACTGTATTCTGATAGAGGCTGTGTCCAGATTACTGAATCCATCTGGCCATGGTTTTTACACTGTGAAGGGCCTCGGTGGTCGCAACCATGAATGCTGGTTGCACGCACTGTAGTATCTGAAGACCACACGCTTTCAAAGCAGCCTGCTTGACATATTCACGTTCGATCATCTCATATATCTGACATATATATGAAGTAAGAATCATATGATGGAAAATCGCCATTAAAATTGGTCTGTTTGGTCAGAGACAGCCTAGTTAGATGGTTAATACATATGCGGGTGCTTCTGCATGATTGATACCAACGGCCTATTGGTGCTACATTCAAGCTTACAGTTGACAAGGTTGACCACACCGTGAAACTGACCACTCCCCACGCTTCAATGCCACTGTCTAAGTTGTAGTTGTAGTTGCACGTCTATCACAAAAATATCAAAAGATTTTCATCCTTGGCATTAAAAAAATGCATTCCACATGGCTGTCTAT
This sequence comes from Streblospio benedicti, assembly GCA_019095985.1. NCBI lineage: Eukaryota > Metazoa > Annelida > Polychaeta > Spionida > Spionidae > Streblospio > Streblospio benedicti. The sequence continues at coordinate 31,370,913 of CM032667.1, forward strand.
GTGCATAAAAGTATCCCCACGTAGACGCTGAAGAAAAAAAACATCCAAACCTATGTATGACACGCGCACGCACAATACATGCAGACGCACAAACACACAATGCACACAAGAAGTCTCAACAGAATCTCGACTATCGACATACTAAAACCAAATTGATGTTTTAGTCAAGACACCCAAAGTTCCCCGTTAATTAAAGCAATCTGTCATTCTTGATCAAATCTCTCTTGACTTTGGTCTGATGCACGTAATAACACTACTGATATGTCAATGCTGACACACCGCCACTATATGTCAGCAGGCAGTGTCCGTATTCAGACTGTAGCACGGCTATTATATGTGTGTCACTCCCTTATACAGCAAAGACAGAGGACAACATGGTGGGCAAAATTCAGGATCCATTTTGGTAGGAAGTGATTGTGACAATAACAGTGCAGCAATCTGAAAAGCCAGAACAGGAAATTAGACTGAATAGTTGATGGACACATTTCACTTGAACGTATTGTATTGACCTCACGTGTACGAGATAATGTTTTCTGAGATGGGAAGTGTAAGTGCTGGGGTGTTAATAGTAATGTAGGTGTTTTTAATTGACGCTTATTCGCCCCCACCCCGCTTTATAGAAATTAAGTACTGAATCAAGAATGAAAAGGTCATTGGTAATGCACTGGGGGAGACAGTTGACGTCAATGATTATAGAGTGAACAGCATTGCAAAAAACGTGTCCATGATATCCAGAGTACAGTTTAAATTGCAGCACGTGGCTGTTATTCTTTTTATTACTTTAAAGTTAATGTAATTAATGCATATGTCTACAAAAAGGATGCATGTTTACCGTTTTCCACAGTGATTTTATTTTTCATTATTATTTCCCGGGAATTAATGAAAGGTTATAGTGCTGTCAGGTCATACACATGATGCCATCACATGATTTCAGAATTCCCTTGCTTGACTGTTGCTGGACGCCCGGGCTGGCTGAGTCTCTTCCCCCTTTTCCATCCTTCTCTGCCATCACCCACTCCCAGAAAGTTGAAAAACATACACATTGTGAAACAATCAGAAAAGCAAACAAGTATACACTACTATCACTTACTAAACTACCAAATATTACCATGCACTTTCTAAAAGTATACAGCAGTATCTAATTGCATGTACATTGTATACCTAAATCCCATAGCCTATACTCATAAGTACTATTATTCATGCGATCCTCCCCAAAGCCCCCAAACCACCACTTCGCCCTTCATGCCACCCCTGTGATGACATAATCCAGCGTTTAACTCCCGGGGTTAGCAGACCTTAGCTCTACCCCATAATGTGACAATGATACTGGTGACTGTCAAAATTACAGATGGCCCCTTCAAAAGCCGGTCATAGCAGCCTGCCATTATCGTGCTACGGCGGTAAGATCAAAGTGTGTGGTTGGGGCCAGGTGTGGGGGTGGGTACTGAGGGGACGTGGATGGAGAGACATACTTATAGGGGTTTTAAATCATGTCTAAAGGTTTCAGAATCAATCGACTGAATATGCTGTGTTGAATTTGATTTTGTGAGGTGATAGGTAAAATGATGGGAGATATTTTGTTTATAGCTGTGTATGTATTATATATGTCTGGTGGTGTTACACCAAACATTTACATTATATATGTTTTAAGGTTGCACATACCGGTATATCAAATTCTAAGTACATATATCATAGCACATACATGCAACATTACTGAACTAAGATGGAAGGTTTAATACATATGCCTACTGTTAAGCTCTATAGGAGGTAGATGGTATACAGTATAGTCTATAGACATGTTTCCCTAATCATGTGACATAGTTCATGTGAAAATGTCAATACATACTCGTTTAATGGGTTCACACTAGGTGAAGCTTCCTATTTTTTTACAGCTATCATTAATTATACTTACGTTTGATGGCAGAAACCCACATAACACCTTCAGCGATGACCGCAATAAGTAAAAACAGTGGGGTTAAAAGTTGCATTTTTTTGCAATGATCAACAATTTTGTAAATCTATTCATTTATCATAATTATCATTATACAAATACTTATCCAGATGAATCTAACTTTTCAAGATGTATAATACCCAGCTCTTTGTTATTTTCAAAAACATCACTGACATGGTCACGACTCCATGTTAATTCAAATCCAAATTAATGGTTTACTTTTAATCATTAAACTGACTGTCAAAACACTAGAAATAAGACCCCAACCTTGAGAGGGCAAAAATAGTATTTTCTTAAAATTGTAGTATTTTGCTATCTGTCTCTGCATTATCTTCCTGTGTTTTGAGAGAATTTTGTACTTAATAAAATCATGTCCCCAAGTCACCATTATCTTCAAAGTAAGCACGTGCTATAGAACTTCGTTTTAGCTTTAGTAAGCCCAAGGCTTGTCAATTATAAAAGTTCAGGTTTCAATTGAACTGGCTTTAATATCAGTATATGTCTCCAAGTGATGTCAGGCATAAAATTGGCAAAATTAATTAAAAGTCCAACCTACGTTTTCGTCTTTAAATGGGCAGATTTGGGCAATGTTTTTTGCTTATTTGAACTATATATTTTACCTTTATAAATGGAAGGGGTGATATTGTGTTAAAGATAGATTAATTGGTGATATAGACACATTTGTACGCATTTTAATCAATCTAATTAATGATATGACAAACTCTGGCATATATGAAATGATGCCACTATCGTGCAATGTGTTTTAATATAATATACTTCATAACTAACTTAAAATCACGGCAACTTACGCTAACCATGTGACACAGCATGTACTCGTAGATATAAGTTCAATTTGAGAGTTTGTAAAAATGTAAAACTTTACATTGAATCATCGTAAATTTGTTTTCATGTTCCCAATGTGCATTTTGACCACCAATGACAGAGATAATATCTGCTATTCTAAAGAGTGTTTACTTTATCTCTGTAGTGCAGGCACCATAAGGGCCCCGGGTTCGATTCTATAACCACGGCGGAAGAGAGGCCTACGATCACACAGCAAACCAGCCAGTCAATGCCAATCAATTACAGATAAAAAGTTTTTTTTGTAAACATCACATGCATAATTTGAATGGGGTTTGATGCTTGCAATGTACCGTCCACCACACAAAATCATTACCGCCATCAAAAACTATAAGCACTCCAATAGTGTTCAAACGTTATCAAAGTGCTTGAACATTATCACCAATAACCGAGTGATTGCTCTTCAAATCAACGTGCTATCCAATGACTCTTTAAGATCATGGCCAATTATATTAATGACATGAATCACAGCAATATGCACGTGTATACTTCATCGCTCCATTGCTCAGACATCTTGAAGCATCCAGACTCAAATGTGAAGGAATTAACTATGTGTTAAGTCCAATATACAAGTGAAAAGGACTTCACACAGTACCACACCCCCGTATCAATCACAGAAAACCTAAACCCACTCCAAAGCTCAACAATAACCATCCCTCATTGGTGCTGGCTGGAAAACAGCCTTCTCAGCCATTCAATACACGTCAATATGCACCCCACTTTCACATCTTTAATGTAAGATCTGAGGCTTTCGGAGGCAATAGCAAATCTATAGGCGTGCATAAAGCCTATTGTGGAAATCATGTTAGCTTGGCAAATAGAAATGGGGAATACGGCCATCAGTTTCAGACGTTGATGCCCTCATTCGTCTTTTTTCCCTTGGATGTTTTCTTACTTATGTGTAGATCGGAAACATTACATATTTTGTAGTGTTGTTGTATTTGGTAAGACACAATAACAAGTGTGCATAGTTCCCATATTTATTGTCTACAATCGAGAACACATGCCTTTAAAAGGTAGCCTACTTAATAGGTCTTCCCCGTTAATTAACTGACGGTACTCTTTTTTTTAAAATAAAGACATAGAAATCATAAAATAACACCACGCACAGTCTACTTGGTATTTAGTGAGATGTGAGAGATCGGGTTGGAAAAAGTAGCAAATGTTGACACATATAACACTGGTGCCACTACCATAAAAGTGGCTGGTCGCAATGGCAATTTCGATTTCTAGACTTTGCACTCTAATAATAATTACAAAAATGATAAAAAATGGTTAAAAAAGTTGTTGGGCTCAAGCCCACCCAGCCCACCCACTAGTGACACCCCACAATAAAAATAGATTGAAGAATGCACAATCTGCAATATCGCTCTCCACAAAGACGGGAAATGCCGAGTGATTCCGGGGAAAGCCGAGCGTGACTCGGGCCGTGAGATGGGAGGCGCGAAGCTCCGACTGAGCGCCTATTGTGAGTGAGCTGAGTAGATTAGGTGGTGAATGGGGAGGGGGCTTGTGGGGGAGCCGGCAGTACTCAGCCGGCCGGTCAGGCATTACTGCATTTGTGGTGCATTTATTGTATATTTTTGTATGTCATTGATTAGATGATATGGTGCATATTTGGTTATGTATGGTGGGGTTAAGATTTGGTGGTTGCGTAGATGCGTGTTGTAAGCGAATTGACACTTTGCTATCAACGTTTGCGTTGGAGATGCAATCTTGAAAGCATTTGGTGACAAATCTACTTTAATCAGTCGTATACTCGATTCTACAGATGAACCGATTTATACTTGATACATTTTCATTCATTATTGTTTTTAAAAGTGACAGCTATATGCAGCGCTTGAAGGGGGAATAATTAATGTCCTAAAATTTATGCATTGAAAATATCCCATGCACAGGCGACTTTTTAGAACACAACAAACTCCAATTATTGGTGATTAATTAATAAGAATATTGTAAATATTAATGAGCCAACCCCTTTTAAGCCGTCGTATGGCGCCCCCACATGACGAACGGTGATTGTGAGAACTACAACTCAACTCCACACCACAGAATAATGAACACAACAATTAATTCTAAATGATGCAGCAAGCAGATGTTTTACCTCCTAACTACCACTTACATTAGTAAAACTAGTCAACAACGAACCTATTCGCACCTTGGCACGTCATAAAACATAATGACGCTCAGTCAGCCAAATCTTCCCCCTTTGTTTCTGATGTAATAAAATCTGAATAAAAGCTAAAAACAAGCATTTATTTTCAATATGCTCGCAATAAAGTGTGACACCAAAAAACAGTGTTCAAATTTCACCGTCGGGGAGAGCGTTTAACACCCGCTCCTCGTCGGGAATCCAACACCCCAAGGCGAGAAAAGCGCCCCCACCGGTCTCTTTCATGTTTTCACACCCCCAGACTCCCCGCAACCCGCGTGTCTTCACACGTCGCCGCCCCGCGCCTTTACGACCTCTCACCCGGCGGCGGCTCGGGAGCCTCTCGCCCGGAGCCTCCGCTCGTCCCGTGATGTACGAGCTTTTGAGCGCCGAAATGTGAGCGATAAATCAAGTGAAATCCCCGATCCCCCTCGTCCCGGCGCAGCTCGATTGCCTTCAGACAATCGGCCGGTATTTATTGCCATTTATTACGTTGTACGCCAGTTTCGCCGCCGGCGGCACTTGCCGGGGCAATCGAGCTTGCCTCGTTACATCGTTAGAGCGCCTTGTTTGTCGCTAGTTTCTCCATTTGTTGCTCCATTTGCATATGCTCGGAACTGTTACAGATTAATTCTGCGTGCAGCGAAGCGTGAACGGTGGAGCTGTAGTGTACTGATGCTCTGTCTTCTAAATGCAGTATAGTGATAATAATGTACATTTTAACTTTTATTCTTTTTAAAACCTTTTATTCGTTTTACAAGGATCGCAGTACATACATATAAAAAGCGCTTTGATTAGGTGTCAAAATTGCAGTAAACATTGAGTTAGCAAAAGAAAAGATAAAAATAGCGAGTGATTTTATATGAAGCAATCTTAATAGCATCACCTAGGCCAAAATAGATTGCAAACGATTTACACAAGTATCTAACTTTTGGCTGAAAAGAGCCTATTCATTCGTGTTATGTCCCCGACAACAGCTGCTATTGATTTAAACGGATTGTGTATGGTAAGAATCTATATCTATATCTTAAGCTCAGCATGTCCAATATCTATGCTTAAAATCAATTGTACCTCATGAATTAGCCAGCTATGCCTTCGCCTTGTGATATTATATCACACACTCTATACACTGTCACTTATTGTGGCGACATTTCCACACAGTTTCTCACCTCGCCTCGCACGTGCTACTCAAGCTTATACAAACACAATTCACGGAAATCTCATCAACGGAACAAAAGCACCAGTATCTTGTGCACAAAGGGCCACGACAGTATTCATACACAGATGATATTGTCCGCCATATTGAAAAGAATCCAATAGTGTTACCCAAGCGATTATATTCCGCTGAAAAGGCTCAACTCTAGATGAATAACTGAATGTACGCAGGTCGGGGTTATATGTGGCACACTCACACAGCTTATCCGTCATTATACAAACTACTTTCGAGCTGACAACTTCTCTCTAATCTTTAATGCTACCGCTTTAAAGTTTAAACAAAAAAATGGATGTAAAAATGATGCACGTACATGTATGTATACATGCACTTGCAGACGTATAGTGGCTGAAGACGTTAACATAAATGGCTTTATTAATGGCCCCTTGATATACGGAAGATTAAAACCCCTTTCATAGTGGAATTACTCGGGATATATAACATGCATCTGAATCCTAAACATTACATGCGCACTTTATAATTTTATATAAGCTGCAAATATGCGCAGCAGCACTGGATTAGATGTAACCTCTCAGCTGCCGACTCACACGCACCGCTAAGTAACACCGGATTGCGCCTGTCATGATACATATGAGCAGAGCAAAGGGGTGAGTTTTTACATTTAATTGCTCTCTTTCTACTTAACCCCGGGTTGTTAGAAGGTGGATATTGTAGCGCGTGTCGTGCCAGGACTTGCCCGACAAAGGCTCGCCGGAAATCTCCCCGAGCCCCCGGTAGCACTAGTCCAATTAATCCCCGGGCCGGGCACGCGAGATGCCGTGCCCGCCCGAGGCCTCCCGCCGGCAAGCCCCGGGCCGATCTGAGCGGACCACCCGAACGTGTCGTGACGTGCGAAGTCCACGCAAAACCCGCGCGGTCGTTAGTAGTTGTGGGAATATAGGTCATCACGTGGGTTTGGGATGTGCAAGTGCTGATTATGTTCACATCGTATAGGTGTCTTCTGAACTACAATTCGTGAACTTGCCGGCAGCCCTGGTTGAAAAGTCTTCATTTCCCTGCAATCTCTACCTCTACTTAAAAAAAAAAAAAAAAAAAAAAAAAAAAAAACCCACGCAAACAAGCAATAGTTTTCAGTGCTAACTAGGCTGGCTGTGTATGTGGCTGCTATAAATAAGTAATGGCAGTAACGATGTGCTGATTCAATCACAGGCATCATAAAATGTATTGGGTACTAATGAATTCCAGGCGGATCTTGTTTATTCGCTCCCCTGGGTGAAATGTTCACGTAGTTATAGGCAATGAGAGCGGGAACGATCTCGTGCGTTCGGGAGAATTGGCGAGATTTTGGCGAGACTATATGGCGCATCAACTTCAGCTAAGATTTTACACATTGAATGTGGTGCTCAAACTTCAACTATAGTATGCCAGTTTTGCACTGGTGTTGCAGCTTGAGTGGTGTGTCGCTATAACTTCAGTTATTACCTTGTTTGCAGTGTAAGCAATGTTTGACTATCATTTTTTTCTGTGGCTATTTACCTTGTTTATAATTATTCATAAAGCGTGCTATTTCCTGAATCTTAGCATATCTCTTAACTTAAAAAAAACAATTTCCTAAATCTTGAACATGTTTCTTTATGCCTTTTCTTTTTTTTTTTTACAATTTTTTGTCAATCTATGATTACCTATGCTCGAAAGCCCCATACCGTGTTGAGCAAACACACAGGAAGCATCGACTCCACAAATTGGGTCAAGTCATTCAGTACATTGTGTTGCAATATCTGTGGGTAATATTATAGGTTCTGTTGTTAAAATCCCCAAGCATTAAATTCATAATGATGTTTGCAAATTGACACTAAGAATGATTTGTTAAAATTCAATACATGCGAAGGTCATGATATTGTAGGAAGACACTTGGCATGAATAATGTTAAATGAAGCATGGCATTCCGTATGGGACAATGGGACACCAGCAATGGGTCTGATTTCTTAATAAAATATACCCCCAGCGGTGAGTATGAGTCAGCAAGAGCAGCATGGCATTGTTTTAACAACTCACTGTTAAATCCAGTGTTGTTGACGCGTAAATTACAAAAAGTCCACACTTTGAGAAGCGTGGTATTAAAACATATTAGTTCAGAAAACATTGGTAGAAAACTAATATAACGTAATGCAGATTAATAGTAAGAATAGATAATCTGTTGGGAGATTTAGGGAAAAGAATGAGGTAATTAAAACTTTTCCCATGAAATTATGAGTTCAGATTTTGGTGCCTACTCCTCAGAGACTGCAGCATTGTCTTGTTGGTACCAAATGAGGCGACTCTTATACAAACACGCCTCTTAATCATCTCCCCAACAACTCCCTGTAGGTGGAAAACAAAACCTTACAAACTGTCGCCACCAGACACATCCCTTCTAATCAACACCACGACAACTCCTCTCAAGTTTCCGCGTATCAAGAAAACAAAAAGCGAGACATCGTGGTCACTAAAAACATCCGTTCTGACCACCATCTATGATTACAAACACCTCAGCGCCGAGGCTGCTAATTACTCACCCCCTTTACGTGCGGCACAGTCCGACCTGGCGGATAATTAGCGCCTGCCCGCGGGGGGCGTCCGGCCATCAAAGCCCGTGCCGTGCCCGGCCCGCCACACACCGGGCGGGGGACGCGGGCGGCGCGGGGCCCTCACAAGCCGCGCGGGGCTTTGATCTGCCCGCCCGTGTTTACCCAAGGCGTGCTCGGCAAACAGCGGGGTGGCAGCGCCGGCCATCTGGGGAGCCCGACGCACCTGGTGCCGTGCACGACGGCCAGGTAGCCACGGCCTCTCCCTGTCACCTCTTCCCTCCCCGGCGGCGGGGACGGGTGTTTGAGGGGTGAGCAGGGGGCGGGGGAGACGTCATAACGGGGCTGTTTGCTCAGTGCTGATTGATGTGTAATTAATTAGATGAGGAGTGCGTTATGGTAATGGACGAGGCCGGCTGGATGTTTGACTTGCCTGATGGCTCCGTGACGAGCTTTGATATGGAGTGGATGGACGGCTGGAATGCGGTTTCAGGGGACTTGGTGTATTCAAAGCCCCGTATGGCTGTCTTCAGTTGACTTGAATTAGGGGTTTAAATGCTGGTGTACTTGATATATTACTGCAGTATTACAACCAGTGTGTGCTATTGCATTGCACGTTTGAAACTATCTACAGTCATCTATAGTCATTTATCTACTGCAATAGTGCCAATACAACTAGTCATTTGATTATATGACTTAGCCACCGAATTCATGATTGTAGAAACACAACTCAGACGTGCTCTCGGCAATCTGCATGTAGGGTTATACATGCTATACCAGTTAGACTAGAACGATATTTTCTTAGAATGTTTAAATTTACACTATACAACAGCTGTGTAGAACTCATTTATTGGTGGTAGGAATTTATCACTCTTGCCCTCAAATGTCACATGACCATATAACGTTTGACCCGTGACATACTACCATAAAAACGCGTTTGAAAATGTCAAACGTTTAACGGCCTGACAAGTTTATACCCTCAGCCACAACAGTAATTTTACGACATCAATTTCTTGGGACGTGGTTTTTACAAGCACCAGACATGCTATGGACAATCATGAAAAAAGAGGTGGCACGAACCTGCGAAGAATGCCTATATTTTTGTCATTGAAAATGAGTTTTGCTTCTCAGTTGCTATAGTTTCCTTTCAATTGACCCTTGCGACATGTGTGAACTTATTAGGGGTTTTAAGCTACAGTTGATTGACGTTGAGTGACCAGGTGTGTAATAATTTGCGTAGGTTTGAAGATAGTTTTAAATTTGGAGTAGCTAATATCAAGTACACTCTAACTGGAGATCGATGCTGGGTAGAACAGTTTTCATCGACTATCATTAAGATTGTACTTAGTATGGCTTTTATTGGATTTTAATTACACTTGATGCGTTACATCATAAAATTGCAATCACGATTCATTCTTCTCTTTCCAAGAAGCATAAGATACCCTGAAGGTTATATCATTTATTTAATGAAACATGAAAAGACCAATACAGTAAATCTTTATTCTTAAAATGCACCAGTTTATAGTATCATGTTGAACAATTAGTAATTTCAGTATTGTTAATACTTGCCACCAATTCGTTGCTGCTTGTATGGGTTGACCCTGTAGTGGTGTATGCGGTCGCTACTCTTGGATGACGTATCAACTATATAACAGAATGTTAAGGGTCAGTATTTTCAAATTAATTCATTTTCAATGTTATTGTCTAAATGTAATAATGTTATTTCATTGTTTCTTCAGATGCTGCACATGGATAACACTAAACGGTATGTATAAATAAAAATACTAGAGTCTAGTTGTTGAAAACATTTTTCTTTTTCCCAGGGTTGACATCCTTCCCTTCTTTGTGTTTTCATCTACCTTTTCATATCATTTCATACAACCACATGAAGACGTTTCATGTAGAACAGAGCACAAACGCTTGTCTCTACTAAAAATAGAATGTAATGTATGAATCTAGAACAGTACACATGTAAAACGTAGAAAACTACGGGGAAAGTTCAACAGTTGCAATTGGGTCTCTATTGTACAACCTCATGATGATTTTGAATAATATGAATTTATTTCTGATTGTGATGAGCTTGAGGTGCTCTTTCACCAGGGAAATGTCCACATACAAACAGATACAGATGTATTCCATAATTTGTTGAAAAATCGCAGACGAAAATAGGGCATAGTTCATCATGTAAAATACGTCGCAAACAAGCCATATCTAGTAATTATTCACTAAAAAATAACACACAATTTATTCTATCTTTGTTATAATCAAATATATGTTTAAAACAGTAATTAAGTAGCTACATATTGACATGATTTCCAAACTAGGAGATCATTGATTACAAGTTTGCTGTTTGTTTTTACGTCTTTGGGGCGATCAATGACTTCGATTATATTGGATTTTTGTTACACTAATTAAATGTTTAATTTGTTTAACTTATCAGCGAACATAATATTTTATGGAGTTGTCACAGCAGAACTACAATCAATCTTTGCAATCAGAAAACGCGAGGTCCACTCGGTGTTTCTAATGCAAAATGACGGGACATTATTTAAAAACAAGATGCCTACGGCAGTGGCGGCAACGGACCATGTGGACGTTGTGCTGAAAATATAAAATTATATGTAATATAAGACATAACATTGCAATATTGAGTATGCATAGTGGAATCAATTCAAGAAATACTCCAAATATAAAGCTGCATATCTACCTTATTACATAAAATTGTAATATACATGTGTTATTTTTTGCCACATTGTTGTGATTATACTAACGTAGCAATACAAACTTATTATAAATTATCACAGTTCCCTGCTAAATTGAATATTAATGTTATGTTATATGTCCCGTGTATCCATTTTATATACACAAACGCTGCATGATAGTTTGCTAGAATCCAGTCCATTTTCAAGTGATTTCATGTAGGTCTACGCTGGGGTTACAAAGTTGCAAACCCAGTAAGCAGATTCTGATCATACATGCCATGGTCATATATGCAAAATGAGTATGTACACGTCACCGACGTCAGGCTTATTTTAGAGTGCACTTAAATGATCTGCATTGCTATGGTGACAAAATGTGCTTTATGGACAAAGGCCAAGGAATAAGGACCACACTAAGTATGTTATAAACAGGATCTACTCAATGCCTATTGTTCTTATACTGCTGGAGATCGCTATACTAAAAGCTTGAACAATGTAGAAGTCATGCTGATGGAATTCAATTGGAATTCTTGGATTTGTTTTCAATGTCGTTCAAAGGGCTTTTTGTAGTAGGCCTACGTTATGTTATGCTATGTGTTCAATTATAACTGCTATTTGCAAATGGATTATGAATTATGATAAAGTATGATGCACTAAAATGATTTTTAAATATTTCATTTGTTTTATTTTTTCTTGCCTTAAAAAAGTGTTTTTCTTTAATCAGTTCAAGACATATAAACAGTCATATTTTTATAGCAGATTTGCATTAAAAGAATTTAAATTCCATAGGAATTAAGGCAATTGGATCACCAATGTATGCGGGTTCAGACAAGGTGGCAGTTTGTTGCTAGATTGGGGAATAAGGACAGTATTTAAAGGTCAGCTGAAAACCAGTTCAAATCATTTACCATACAGAATCATCACGGAATTTCATGCGGACGTTAACTTCATCAAAATGATACTATTATATGAATACAACCTGTTCGTAGGTGGTTGAAATATTACTCGATAAATAAATTATCATCTAGCTGTTGTTGACTGGCTTGAAAGGACACTTGCTTGTATGTGTGGAGAGAATAACAGAGAGGTGAGAGTCTAATTATTGCAATTGGACGTACAGGTGACGTAGCAAACTGTTTGGACGTACACTGATGGGTTGTCATACGAGTGGGAGTGAGAGATGAGAAAAGCTCTTACTGAACGTGGAGTTTTGTTTAACTCTTAACCCCACTCGTATGATTACCTTTTTCTTCCACGTTCACCATTTTTATGGTTTAAACTTTGTAGTGTAGGAGATACATTTTTGCTAGCGCTCCGCCTCTCTGCCAACCAGAATCTAGTATGTTCAGCATTGGTAAAATCTATGTAAGAATTTTTGAGACTATACCGCTAGAGGAAATGGTATCGTTCTTGATAATCACAGTTATTTAATGACCAGCGTGTGTGTGTGGTAAACATCACCTGTGTGGAGCAGGCACGAGGGGGATCTTGGAAGAGTGTCCATTGTACTCTTAAAGCCTGGTCTCACAGGCGTCACAGACGTCACAGACAGCAGCTTCGTGGTGCTTCAACTGTGTTTCTCGGTGGTGCAAACGTATCCAAGTTGTTTATTGCTGTTTTGAAGACCAATTTTCAAACATTTATATGCACGTAAGAAGAGTATAAATTTATCAGAATGATGTAGAAAATGTATTTTTTCTTACCCAATGCCTTAAATGCACAGCATTGCTTATACAAACGAACATAGAGTATACACATTTTTGAGGCCAAAATAATACATGCTAGTCCCTGCTAAGCATATTACTAATCTTGTAGTAGAAAAAACCTACATAATCCATCTACCAGTAACCTGGCATAGGTCGGCTCACTAGATAACATTGAAAGATATTGTGTAAATGTACCATCAAAATGTTCACAACCTTGGTGGGGCTTTCATGTGTCCTACAGTGTTTTACAGTGTAAAACATGGACACATTTTCACGACGAGAAACACAGTTGAACCACAGTGAGCGTAGTACACACGTACACGTTAATATATGTATAAACTTTAATATTATGTATATTTATATATACAGTCATCCCCACCACTACGGAACAGCCCAGCAAACCACGACGGAACAGCTGGCAAAATGCAGGCTTTTCCGTCATGAAGAAACGTTCTCGTGACGGAAAAGCCGACTGACTCCCTATGCGCCCTCTGGATCTGCCTATGGAGATAATAGTTTTTAAAATCTGGTATTTGTTGCGACATGAAACTGTGTCTGAGGAGTAAGAAATAAAATATTCCAGAATCCGCCAGTTCTCCGCCACACAAAGTGGATTTACCATACATGTACGGGCAACGTGTTCATGAATCAAACCATAGGGATTTTCGGTTCACGCTTTCACAGATTCCCATCTCTACCATACCTTGCAACTGAACACAACCACCAAGGTGCGCCATTATATATTGAACCAGATTTAATTAAATATCTAATGAAAATCACGTCTGCCTAATACAGTCAACAAATCAGTGTCACGTGACCCAATGTTTACGTTGGGTGTTTTTGCGAATAAACGTCAAGACCCATTGGGGCAGGTTAAGTCACCCTGCTAATTAATACTCACTCACAATATTTGCTTAAGTATTTTAAGAGATTTAAGTACAATTATGGAAGCCACCTTACGCAGACGAAACCAGTGGTGACACACCCACAGTAGGCTAAAGGCTGTCACCGGGAGTTGGTAGAGATGGGATCATGGGATTGGGATGTTGGCAGAAAGGCCTACACGTCGCTACCGTGCTCTGAGTAAACCAACCACTCTCCTACATTTTCCTCACTGTAAAACGGTAGCTTTTTGACATTTCAGCGTACTCATGGTATAAATTATTGCTATTGATAAAGTGCATGCCTTGTAAATGAATAGACGTTTTAATAGTCAATGAGTATATGAGTATAATGAGTAAAACTTTTAGTGCGTTTTGTGTTCATGGGTGTTCGTTGTACACAGTTGTAATAAAAACACATTATACAATTATGACTACACGTAGATTGGCAAATGATGACGTATTTCTTCCCAGACCAATAAGGCAGAAAGGTTAATAAAAAATTATTAAAATGTTAATGAATTGGCAGCAAATATCGTACTTCTAACTGGTAGTAATGCTATGAAATACCAGGCCTACCTTGCCAAAATCGCCATCCACTACACACAGCCGATCTAGGGATCATCTGGGAGGGTGGGGGGTAAAATTTCAATGTGTATTTGCGTGTTGTCAGCTCTTAATCAACCCATTGCAAGTACAAGCGTTGTTGCTTTTCATTACACCCCAATTTAACTCAATCCTTATGACTCCAAACTAGCTTCTCTGTCTTTCTCAGTAGGTGATAATAAAATAGGAAACATGCATAATTAATTAATGTCATCTCATATGTAAGTGGTCTGGTGTGTGAGCGCTCTATTCATGCCCTTGTTGCAGACTGCAATTACATGTAATAAGAAGTAAAGCACATGTACCACGGCAAGCAATGTACTTGTAGGTGATATTGAAAACTGAGTGAGTAATTTATGTATTTCCGTGGGTAATACATAAGTTGGTGAGTAAGTGCGTGAATAAGTGAATAAAGGAACGAATAAGGGCTCAGACCACTAAATTTTGTAATTAGGTCCGAATCATTGAGAATCATTAAGAAAAGACTAAAACGTCCACGCCAGTTGGCTTTATTGGTGGAATAGTGTATGTTACGGTTTTACTGACCTTTACCTTACACTTATTAGTTTTCAAATATGGCATTAATTTTATATGATTTTAGTTGAAAATGTAGTGTGCAACGTCGATTACCAGTGCGTTGTATTTGGGGCTGGGTCTCATCAATGGCTGCCACTACTCTAGGAAGATGGTGATGGGCATATAAACGTCTTGTTGAGCAACTGCAAAAGAAATGCTCTATTGAAGAAAATATGAATTTAAACCAACGCTCAAAGCTAAGCAACATAGAGGGGACCTAGTTATTAGGTAATTTACACAGTACAATTGATCATTCGTTTAGTCGTCTGAGCCCTAAGTAAGTAAGTAAGTAAGTAAGTAAGTAAGTAAGTAAGTAAGTAAGTAAGTAAGTAAGTAGCCCAAAGCAAGAGAGGGGGCAACCACCGCCGTCATTTTTATGAGCTAGTGCCCATGTCCCGCCAAATTTTACGTTGAGGTGCTGACGCTTGGGACTTTTTGCCCGCATCCCTCCTATCTGGATCCGCTCGTGAATAATGTAAGACCATGCACAAAACTGTGGCAGCTGTTACGTTATTCCATATTGCAAATGTTATGTAACTGATCTCCACATCAATTGACTGCAATAGGTAAAAACGTAGCTGCCATCGACTTACATCATTAATATTAATGTCGTCATGTTTTCTCTCTGTAGCAAAGGCGTGTCGCATTTACAGATTAACAAAAGCCCTATTCATGTAGGGAAATCACTGCGATGACCTAAATCTAGACGCGCATAATTGATGACTGGTATTTTTCACGCCTAGCACTGATAATAATGCATAGAAAGTGTCGGGCAACAAACATTACACGTCTCTTTTAAGAGCCACTGACCTGATTTCCATTGAAAAATAGTTATATAGTAATTATTTGAATTAAAATGCGTGTTAAGCAAGCAATCGGTGAATTGTAGAGATGTTAAAGAAAGCGTGTCATTCGTCTGCTTCCTATTATATAGTACACAATGAAGTATTTGTCGTAGTGCACGTCGATGACTTTGTGTCAGTACAAAGCGGCTTAAGAATCAGTATTGAAAAGAAGCAAAGATGAACACTAGATTGGAGAGAAACCCATGAAAAGATCAAGTCATAAATACACTGCACTGGGTCGCCTAGAATAAGGACTTGTAACGGTAAGAAAAGGCCTTTTTGTGTGACATTCAGCAGTATTATAAATCACCGACTACAATAGGGAAGATCTTCTCCCTTTTAAAACGGGGACAAAACTTTGTGATTGCAGTACAATGGGCCTTTAGGTGGCGTACAATAGGCAGAGTCGGCGTTCAATGGCAGAAGAACCAAATATGGGTTAATGTGTCTATTTTAAGGGATTTATTGCATGTTTTGGCCGGGAAATGAAAGGGAAAATGTAGGTTACATTTGTTATGATTGGTAGCAAGTGCGATACTATTGTATTCTTCATGTATATAGGTTAAAATACAATCGCTACTTGGGAGGAGTCTATAGTGTTCCGAGATTTCTCTTAGTAATCATGTCTTTTCTCAAATTGCTATTGTGTTACGTGTTTGCTATGGAATAGTGAGATAATTGTCAAGACTCGGCAAGTGTCGTTTATAGTTAGAAGCAAGTCACTCACTTATACTTAACCGTCTCGTTTCTACTCGAATCACAATAGCAGAATCGGTGTCTTAATTATTTTGCTAACACGTATATGTCCATCAAAAGAATCATGTTTTCACTCAAAACGACTGCTTTCCTAACCGTGGCTTCTAAAAAGAGCATTGCAATTATACAATCTGGAGGTTCGTGGTTCAAATCACACTCATGCTTAAACAATCAGACGAAATAAGAGCCAAAAATGGCGGCGTAAATCTAATAAAATGCTGTCGAATTCGCCACCGAACGAGCGCGCCCGTGTTGTCTTGGAAACTATGAACCACAAACTATGAGACAGCGGCGTGAGTTATAGGAGACGAAATCTGTTAGACCACAAACCTGTCACCGCCGCATGCAATATAGAGAAACAAAAATGCATTATTATTATATGATAATTTAAAAAATATATATTACAAATTGTAATTGTTAATACGGCCAGCTCCCCACAGTAGAAGTAGTTATAAATGCGTACACCTTTTTTAATAATAATATTATAACTGTTAACTTGACAGGGTTAGCAGTAGCAGTAGCCGGCACCGACCAATATGATGATTCGTAATCCCAATATAACTTGTGAGCCGGCCCCTTATAAGGCGAGGCGTGTGATTGGCTGAGAGTACTGCAGGCGGTGCCCCGCGCTGCCGGCAGTACTGCCGATTGGCCAGCCGACATTGAATAAAGAGGCGCCATTCAAAGCAAACCATGCAAAAGGGCAGAATACTGAATAGTCTCTCACACTAAACCGCGCAGCGGCCGATAGCTGAAAGAGACCTTTAGAAAATCGGAGCATTTGTCTACTGAGGAGTTTGTTTGATTTCTATAGGTCGCATTGACGTTGCAAAGCCGCGCGTATTGCCGAGCTCGCGGATCATTGTCGCAGTCGCACCAATTGCCATAGTGAGATACTCGTTGTCTTCTCCACGGCTTTAAGAAGTTACCAGGGATGTCAGCCGCAGGACTTGTTAATGTGAAATAAGGATTCTTTTGCGGGTGAAAATTTGGCAGAAAGTGAAAAAACAAAACAAAACCTCACCGTAATCATACGGTGTTGGGACAAACTCACGGACAAAAAAAGGATACTACAAACCTTAAGTAAGGACGAGACCGTCCTTGATTTTTTTTAATCACATCGTCGGCAGGTCACGTAAGTGATTTGCCTAAAGCATCAAAACGGCAGCCGTGGATTCTTACTACGCGCAACACCCCACGTCCAACGTGGATCCCGGGAGCTACGGGGGCGTGCCCTCTGCGGGGCACAAGTCCCCGGGAGTCGGGCACGACCTGAGTCAGGCGTACCGCTCGGTTAGCGACCACTACCGCTCCCAGATGCAGGCGGAGATGGACGTGAAGCCTCCCCAGCACCCGTCCGTGGCCGCGGTCTCTTATAGCCAGGGCATGCCGCCAGCCTCGTCATACAACACGAGCTACAGCAGCCCTCCACCTCTACAGCAGCACCCCCAAGCGCAGCAACAGCAGCAGCACCAGAGCCAGACCATGTCCCCTCCCTCACACCAGACCCACGTGCCGTCCGGCTCGCCAGGGCATGTCACCCGGGGGCGCCACGCAGCAGTCAATGCAGTCCCATAGTCCCGGCTCGTCGTCGCCGGGCTCCACGAAGGGAGGTCCCAACAACAATAACAACAACACCAAGCCGGGCTCGGGATCCACTGGAGGAAGCAACGTGCCCGACGACCGCGTCAAGCGTCCCATGAACGCCTTCATGGTGTGGTCGCGGGGCCAGAGAAGGAAGATGGCACAGGAGAACCCCAAAATGCACAACTCTGAGATCAGCAAGAGGCTGGGAGCGGAGTGGAAGCTGTTGTCAGAGGACGAGAAGCGACCTTTCATTGACGAGGCGAAGAGACTGAGGGCGATCCACATGAAGGATCATCCAGATTACAAGTACAGGTAGAATTCTATCTTACGCGACATAATAAGTGTGGTTTGGTGTTGTGGTGTTTTCACTGTTTCTATTTTTTGTTCACGTTTTTGAAAGCTTTGAAGCTGTAGCAGTATTTTTTGGTTCAAATTCTCATTAAGATGTGTTTTTGTTTGTGATTTATAGAGAGGATTAGAATCGGCAAAACTGTTATCGATATAGAACAGATGTTCACGAGATTGAAAAGATATTTAGAGGTCTTATTTTGATGCTTTTTTTTACATTTGCTTGTAAGAAAGCTTGTAAGAAATGCTACCACCTATATGCTAGATTGAAGAAAAAACAATTTTTGACATCAGATATAGCTATTTATAACACATTTCGTTAACAGAAAGCTATCCTATGGCTGTTTGCTTAATTCTATGATACCTCTCGAGTGAGTAGCATACTTGCTCTATTTGGCTTTAGCTTCACCAAATTGAATTTCCACACTCACTTAAGTGTACAATATTTGATTTGCATTGGTTGCAATGGCACGTGTGAATAGCAATACCACACTGTAGTAGTCTATATAAAGCACACATTAGATGATTGGTATATGGATGGATATAGTGTAGTAGAGTATATACTGGTTTAGGTAATTAGCTATATATATGTTGCCATGTACCGGAGTTTTGTGTTGAAATCTACGGTGCCGTTAAGTAGTTTACACAGACAATGTAGATGGGGTTTAGCAATTATTTATCAGTAATTTCTAATCAGACGTTCTAGGAAGTAGGTACAATCTATCGAGAAACATATATTTGCCTTTTAAGTATTGCGTATCCGGTGTTTCGGTGGCATGACTCAATCTAATGTTTTATCAGTAGTCTTCTGTTTGAAGTCCCAATCGAGTGCGTCTTGCTATCTTGGCTCATTTATCTAGCCGATTTTGCAGCAAAACTTGCCAACCAAATTAAATTCAAATTATCATTTAAGAAATGCTATGATGTAACATCGTGAACTGTGGGAAAACGTTAGTTTGCGTAAATGCATGAGACAAGGCAATACTTTTTTCGCAGAACATTGTTCTAATATTAATAATAAACATGCGACTTGAATATTCAAAAAATGTAACCCGGGCAGATGTCGTTACTGAGACCAGACATGTTTGTCTCGGTGTTGTCTACAAGTTTCTCACAATTAAGAGAATTATTTTTGAAAATTAGGGATAATAGAGTGCCCACTGTGTAATCATGGTAATCAACTAAATGACCTGCGTGTCATCAGACAACAGCGACGTGGTAGTTGTCTCCTATGGTGCAGAGGCATGTACATGTAAATTCAACACCAGCGACCACCATACTCGTATATGATTGAATTAACAAGTTTTTTAAGATATACATTAAAGCAATGTGAAATAAATGGCCGTAATGTGACAGCATTTACCACAGTGCCGTACACTAGTGTAGCTGTCAAACTAACAAGATTTCCGCTATTCGAATATTCGTTTCCTTCACGTTTGAAACACGTATATAAACCGATATGAAAGACATTTTAATAACGTCTTACTCATGTGTTTAATATCTTAATAATGCTATGAACTTTTATAAGTATGCATAAGTACATTAGATCCTAGGCTGTTGGCTGTTTTAGGTATTACTGCCACCGTATTAGAATTCGTAAAGACCGATTTTATAGTTTTAATTTAAGCTTATTGACTTAATTACTGTACTTAAAGTCATGGCAGCAGTGTCTGACGACTGTTGCCATAGGTATTTATGGTTTCCATTGCGTCTAGGCTGAGAAACAGAAGTTTGCACTGTACCAATATCTTTTTATGGCAAGAAATTTCATTAGTTAGTTAATTAGCCCATGCTGAAATATCTATTAATTCTTGTGTATTAATTTTTCTCGTGAACGGGGACGAGCCTTCATATTATCTTCAGTATATTATACAATCATACTATAGATACCAAACCAGATAACTTTATAAATCTATATCAACAATGGCATTCTTAATGTAATAAATCTTTGCATTCTAAATTTCAATGAATTATGACCACGAATGATGACTCTCCCCTTTACCAAAAAAAAAAAAAATAAACTATATATAACGCTTGTCGTAAAAAATAAAACTTCAACCGTTGGTATCACAATATCTAACCAAATGCTTCTGCTTTATATGTTTAGACCAAGGAGGAAAACGAAGACCCTGATGAAGAACAAGGACAAGTACGGCAGTATGGGCCCGCTGGGCATGGGCGCCCCGGGCGTGCCAGGGCAGCCGGGCGTGGGCCGGGACATGTACTCCATGAACGGTTACATGCCGCCCAACGGCTACAACTACTGCGACCCGTACCTGGCCCAGCAGCAGGCCATGTCTGGCGGCATGAACGCGGCCGCCCTGTCCCAGTACGGCTACAACCTGCCCGGCGCCCCGTCCCCCAGCAGATGTCGTCTGCCAACTACATGAACGGCACGCCCAGCTACTCGTACTCCATGGCGTCGGCGTACGGCATGGGCCAGCCGCCCGCGCAGCCCGTCAAGAGCGAGAGCCCCGGCCTGCAGGGCCAGCAGCAGCAGCCGTGCAGAGACGGCACGCCGGTGGGCGCCTACGGCAGCGTGGACGCGCGCGGCAAGCCGTGCGGCGGCGGGCCCGGCGGCCCGGCGGGCGGCCAGCCCCCGAAGGGAGAGATCAACGACATGATCAGCATGTATCTCGACCGGCCCGGTGTGACGGCCGCGGACCAGGCGGCCGCACAGAGGAGCTACCAGGCCGCCATGCAGAGCCAGTACGGCCTGGCAGACCCAGCCACACAGCAGCCTCACAACACAGTGCCACTGTCTCACATGTAGATGGCTTGGGAAGAGGAGGATTCAATTGACAAGTAAGCAGGGACCGTATGTGAGAGATGGGAAATGATATGAATACACAAGTAAAAGACTGCTCTGACTGTCTGAGAGCGGATGCGGCTACACAGTTTGCAACGAGAGTTGAGCGTCCGAGACTGTGGGGTGATTGTAGTTCATCGTGGCTCTGCATTGCAATGAAATACCAAGAAGATGAAGAAGAAGAAGACTGTGCCGTGCAGCAGTCGCAAGTCTAAATCTATGTAGGCAGCAATGGAAGTTGTTGACTGTCAATATTTGGACTTGTTTTCTCCAATGACTAGTCATAATGGTTGGTGGTGTAGAGTCAGAGACAGGCAGACGTGAACAGTTGAAGATAATGCTCAAAGAAATTAACCGTGGTCCTGCAAGAAAGAAGCAGTCTATGGTGTCAACATTTTTCAACATCTCTAATGCTCGAACGGAGGACACGTACGGGTCTGTGATAGAGAAGAGAACACGCCAATGTACATACCCATGGATAAGTGAGGCTCATTGCAAGTTCTGCACGTGTGGTAATGCTGTTTTATAATAAACAGAAGTATACCAATGAGTGTACGTCCCCAAAGCTGTACTGCTCCCGTTATGCTGTACAGTATAATACTTTAAATGAACAATATAGTATCTGGACATGACAATGATGAACAGAAGTAGTGTTGTGTGTATTATGTCTTATCAGAATGATGTATTGTGTGGCTGGCTGTTATGTACGCGTGAATGGTGAACTGATGAAATGAATGAAGTAATGACGTCCCGTGACTGAATGAATGTTTTAAAATTGTGTGACGTGAGAAAAGAAACCCAGCCAATATTGCCAGAAGATATTAGGGTAAATATTAAATAGCAGCAGTGTAGTTTGAAAAAGAAGGAAATCACGAGGTTTTCTTTTGGGGGGTTGGGGAAGGTTATATTGTTTAAGCTTTGATATGTTAGCTTGTTAATAAGAAGATTGAGGCTACCTCTATGTGTTGTGAAAATGTCCAAGTGTAGAGATTGTATGGATGATTGATGTTTTTATAACTTATTGCATTAGTGCTTCTGTGACTGAACAAAAATCAACAAACATGCCAAAGCAATAATTACAAGATAAACTACAGCCCTGTGGCACCAAAATATTTGCCAGTGATTGCTATAGTGTAATAGTATCAAGTACTTGGTTATATTTGCTCTTTGTAAGTTGATAATTTTATTGATTTGCACATGGTTGATCCTCACAATAAAGGGAACTGATTTCTTCACATGTGTTCTGGATTTTTGTAGGTAATCATGCTAGTTGTAATTGATTTTTATATCTGCTGAGCGGATGTTGAGACAACACATTTTGTCTTATTTTTGAAATTTGTAGTATAAGTAAAATTGTATTATTTGTGACGTATGAAGTGTTTTAAGGTCGCAGTCTCATGATTGGAGAGTATAGTACCTACAGATAGAAATGGGTACTATAGTGTCCAGTTACATGGAAATCTAAAGTACAGGGTTAATAACAAATCCGGAAGTCATGGATTCTGGATAAAAGTTTCATGCCGAACATTCCAGTCACTGGATTAGTTTTGAATCTCATAAAAGTGACCACTATACATTCCCAATTTGTTGTTAAATTCTGTTAATTTTATACTTTTTTGTGGAAATTTAGTTGGTCCGTGAATTTTCTTGTACTGAAGTGGCGTGTTCTGTCGTCTGCTGTTTTAACACTACGAGCTGTACTGAAGAGTATTATTAATCCACAGTATGAAATCAAAATTAATTTTCAAACAAATGTGTTAATATATTGGCCACCATAGGGTAAGCTGGCATTGTGTGCCTTTCAACATTAACTTCCCTAATTGCTAATTCTAACCCAGCAAAGTAACGTCACTATAGTATAAGTTAGTTTGCACAGTCTCATAATTTCCGATTGTTGAATTTTCGATCTATTTTTGTAATTTATTTAGAGGGAAGCATTAGAGCGTGTCTCGTGACACGAGTTTTTGCTATAGGATGTAATATTATGTAGAGTTAACGTTTGTATCCTATATGGAGTCATTCCTTCGCCGCAATTTGTAAATAATGACTTGCACTTAAAATGTGAAAATATAATGTAAAACAAAGTAAAAATAAATCAACAAAATATTTGCGAAATCCACATGTTGAGTTTTCCTCTTACATATACAACACACATGCTGCAAAGTACTACATTTTACTCTTGGGAAACAAGAATTAAGCATATATATGTAGTTTCTTGATAGTTACACATTTAATTAAAATACAATAACACTTTTATAAGTAAAAGTCCCTATGCCACAGTAAACAAATATACCGAAACCAACCATACCTCAACTTGCCAATTAATCAATCCCATATGTTTGCCTTTACACAAAAACAAGTAAAAAAAAGCTAATACTCAATCAATGTATGACGAACGCTCTTTTGTTGTGAAACAAGGGGGGTCTTTCTCTCAAGGATGAACCACTCAACATGTATAGAAATTCTCCTGGAAGAGGTCTAATAGTTGCTGATGTGTTATATCATGAACTTGTGGCATTATAACGTGTTTCAACAAAGCAAGACTAAATGTTCACTCGACTGACTCCGATTTTACAGCGGATGGCTCAACAAATACTTGTGCCGGCCATTTCATAGGTACGGCGGCCTGAAGTTGAAAAATGCAAGCACCTATAAGCATGTTGATGATTCTCTTCATCTTTAACTTAAAACAAAACAGCCCTACAGGCTTACAGTTTAATTACAAGCTGTTAATCACTTTGATAGAGGCCACTTCGCAATACAATGCACTTTGATGATTGATTTTCCGCAAGCTAAAAGTTGCACTCGCGACATCCTCCGTAAGGTGTATATGTTTTCCGGCAAAGTTGCAAGCAAAATTCTGTGCTTTGAGATGAAAACAAGACAAAAAGATAGAAAAATAAGGTCAGATAACAACCTTGCCTTGTAAGTTGCCTCCGGCCAACAACTTGCCATCTAAAATGATATATATTAAAACGTGCATTGGAGCGAAAATCGTCTGCCAAAGTAGAGAAAAATCAACAGAGCGTTTTGGGGAGTTGGTTTACTTGGCAAGAGAGTTACAATTTAGGTGAAAAATTGCACCACCAACACTACCTCATGGTGGCATATGGGTTGGTTGGCACATGGTTTACTAAATGTTATCACGTACCTGTTAGAAAACAGTATGAAAAGGATGCTAGTATCATCTGTATAAAAAAAAAAAAAAAAAATATTTTTTAGATGGAATCTCCTTTCTTTATACAAAGTACATGTACATGTAGCAATCAAAGTATTTCATATTAAACCTTCCCTATTAGTATGGAGCAACCGCTCCTCAGGCCAATTGCAAATGTTACTTTTCTCCAGCCGTCGATCTAGACCAATCTCACGTGAAGTTATATACCTCTATTCTAATGGAAATAATCGCGAACGACTGTAGACCACTGTAGTACCAACACAGGCCGCCAGGTGGCATATATCAGTGATGTACAAGGGTGTATAAAAAAAATCTAATATAAATAAATAAAAAGTCTTGCTAAAATCGTAGTGAAATAGGCCCCGCAGTTGCCGTGCATACCTGTAAGTCTCGATCAACTAAACCCTGTGATACTACGGCGTAGCAGAAGGAAATGATAGAGACTGTCTCAAATATTCCCAGAATGCAATTGTTTATAGCCAGCTGGTGGCTAGATATGACACTACGATAGCCGTAGTCGTTTATAATGAAGCAGTGTCGTGGATTCGTGGATCACAGACGACAATTCCCCCTGCAGTGTCAAACTGATCAACCGGTGACAGTTTATACATTGTTCACTTTTACTGGCAAATCTCGTACAATCATTGTTGGGGGAAAAATGAAAAATGCCGTTCGGGCCTTTCTGAATAGGTGTTTTCCTCCATTATTAAACCTAGTCCATTGGTTCACATCATTTATTCATAGAGACTACGAACACCACATCGATCGCAACCACGTGTTTTGATGACGAGTATAAATATGCAGTTATCAGTTGGTATAGGCCCTACTTCCTGTGCATTAACATCACTGATTTGCAATATGGGGTGGGGGAGTGGGGAGCAATGTAGGACATTCAACAATAGGCCTACTATTGACGTCTTGGCGAGCTCTTGCAAAGTATATCGTGGTAGCTATATAGACAAATCTATGGGGCCATTGAACTAAAATACTTTACTTTCATGGTTTTTTGCATATCCGCCATCACTTGTGCATAATGCCTCTATCAAATATGTATTGGCTCGTGGGCGACCGTTCGAATAGTTGAGTGCCCTGACAGTATAGCTAGAACACAATCATTATACAAAACAAGAACTTATACTTACTATATTAATAACCAGTTGTACACCGTGATATAACATAGAAAATGCCATCAGCAGCCAGCAGCCAAAGTACATAAATCAGCCCGAGCGTCAATACCACTCAGCCTCAAATATCTATTAGTTGCAATACTCTCTCACCCATTTCCATTAAGTGTAAATTTGCCAGCTGAAGTCAGCCTCCAGTTAAGTGCTCCTTCTTCCATTTATCACTCTTCTAATTCTATTGGCAATCATGGCCATCCAGGCTGGAGCTGGGGATGCAATATGTGTGGGCCGGGGTTGGGGGGGGTACTACAGCCAACAAGGAGAGCTCTTTACAATGAACATTGATTTAAGGTGTGGATCGTTTTATGGCTTGTGTTATAATAGTGCTATAGTTGAGTTGGGAAGTTCCTTTTTATCAAGACATTTGCCTTTACTAACCAGAGGATATCGGTACGGTAGCACTATTGTTCTGAGATTTCACAGCGTGGGCATGTGCAGCATGGATTTATGCTTTTTCTATGAGTATATTATAAGAACACTGGCCAATATGGAATATCTGTGGTTAAAGATTATTTTCTACTTTCAATTTTTAATCTATATATACCTACATAATCACCCATAAGCGAGCACAATCTTCATTATAACTGATAGACATCTTAGAGCTTTATAATCTATGATACAGGTATACCCGGTGAATGGACCATTGGGACACATTGAGGCAGGTGATCTAGGCAAGGCCTCAGGAATGTTGGATAAAATATGTCAGACATCTGTCACTTGCAAATAAAAGATGATACAGTACTTCATTACTTTTGGGTCAGAAAATCCATGGTTATGCAGAAAGGTGCAATACCAGTGACACATTTTGTAGAAGCTCGGTGAATGTCATATAAAACATATATTACTCTGCCAGACATGCACTAACACCCAACACAATATATTATACCACGCCAATGTGACACACCTCTCAATGCTGTACGCTGATTGGCTGAAAGCCGAAAACAGATAAAGTATATCTCTCCATACAGACACACTTAATCCGGGTACTTTTTAATGACAACAGAATACGCGATTTTTAAACTCGGGAGGGGGTGGGGGTCTCACATCATCGCGGTGAGCACGGACGTGCCCCAAAACTGGGTGTTTTTCTTTATAACATTTTTTGGTATATTCTGGGTGTCTTTTTTCACATCTTTAGTATATTACTAGTATGTCACATTTTTGTCAAATATTGGTACATTATGTCACATTTTTGTCAGATATTGGTATATTGGGGGTCACCTTTTCTCAAAAATAGGTATTTTGGTGGGTGCCATTTTTAACCTGTCCAAGGCACTTCTGTACCCATTTTCCAATCAAGACCCCCCCCCCGAGTTTTGAAACCTATTGATTAAAATCATTAAGATGCTATATTTGTGTTGTCAATAGACTGAGAAAAACTCATGGCCTTAAAATCCTATCAAATATCTATTCTTTTTATTTAGAGCAGCGTATTAGTTCAGCCTGATCAAAGAATGCCTCACAAACTGTCTGTTGTATCTACTCAGTAGCAACATTCTAGCGAACATCCGCACAACTATGACAAGGATTCGCACATTGGAATCAAGGTTATAAGACTAGCAGATATACGAAACAGGAGAGGTGTAAATGATTGATGAATTTTACTGTTATATAACTGCAGCATGGAATAATGTCACTCTCACTACATCCTCCCTTTCCTGTAAATTTGCTCCATGAACTACAACACACCACCTCATGACCTAGATTAATTGTGGTAACCTGACCCATTTAATCACCGTTCCCTTTGTGACTGAAACTCTCGCTGATGACGAGAAAAAAGACGTGCTAAAATTACAGTGTGTGAGGCATTCTTTGATCAGGCAGAACTAATACGCTGCTCTCTAGATATTTTATAGGATTTCAAGGCCTATATGAGCATATCATATTTGTCGTGGCGGGCAGAATTATTCGGGGTCGTGACATTTTGTCGCGGTGTTGATTACTGCTAACATGATTAATTTAAAGTGGTGAAATCTTCGGATTTTAAAGTTCATGTGGTGTTTCATCTGCATTCTGGAAATTTGCCTATAATGTTATTATAATTTGATGGGTGTTAGGTATATCTATTACGTCTACTTTCCACTTTTAATTCGGTTCATGTGCATTCACATTACTTGTGTGAAGCTAATCTTTTTTAAACAACAAATTATAATCTACACTTGTATTGAGTAAATGCTGAAGAAGCTTCCCCTGGACACTGAAATAAACTTAGACATCATCTAGGTAATTTCTAATATTTCCTATTACCACTGACTATCGGTTACTCGCTCGCGGGCTTGTTAGTTAAGAGATATGATCTCAGAGAGACTGACTGACAGGCTTGCTGGCTTGGCTAGCTGGCCAGCTAGTTGGCTGGCAGTGAGCCTGTCTGTCAGACAGGCAGACTGACTGACTGACCGGCTGAAAGCAGGCAGGAAGGTAGGCAGACAGACAGAAATACGGACTTGAACGCTTTCCTACCTTGCAGGCGATCTGTCTGGTTGGCAAGTATGGAGGCAGCTTGCTTGCTAGCTAGTAGGTAGTTTGGCTAGCTTGGTTTCAGCTTTACTGGCTGGCTGGCTTGTCATTTTCTCATTTTTGTCATATTAGAATATATTACCAGAATTTCCTAAATATATAGTCATAGTATGTGTAATGGTTTTTCAACATGTATTTTAATTTTATTATCATTACTTATTATGATCGGTGGGTGGTAAATAACCAATATGTAAATGGTTGTTGGATAAAATAGCACGTGTACATCAAAAGTGTAAGTGTTTTATGATCAGAGATGAGGATGGATGTCATCAGTTTATCACTGAACAAACAGCAGGCGACAGCTTCCTCCAAAACCCAAACAAGATGGCGGCGGAATACCCAAACACGCCGCTAGGTGCCGCTAAATGTTATCCCTTCTTAATGAGGCACCTTTCAGCGAAAATGACCGATGTCACAAGTATTTTGATATCATCTTTTGGTGTCAGGTGTAAGTATTTACCCCGGAGACAAGTAGCCCTGTAATAAAATGTAGATGTGATGAGACAACAGTGTGAAATCATTCACCTCGACCTCCTTGAAGGATGGGGCTAAATGCGATCACTTCTGTCAAAGGTACCCCTGGGGCAACCCCTACAGTGGTGACTTTTTGTCTTTTTGTTTTTTCCCTGATCAATGAAATTACACCGTGTGGTCATTTGAAGGGTGGGTGTTACGTAGAGGCCAATCTAAGATGGCGGCTCGTAACAGGTGCTGATGAGAGGTGCTCAGGGCATCGCAGCACCTAGTGTACTTAATTATAGTATATTTGATGGGAGTTTGTACATTAATTATAGCATATATAGTAATTATCACACCTCTAATGTGTGTTTGATTATGTCGATTTCATGGACCATGAGGTGCAAGATTACACTATCTCACTTTTGATTAGGAAAGGAAATCGTTTTCAATTGTGTTTGTTATGGATATTTCTTTTTATTCTATTGTCATGTATAAGTTTGCAATTGTTGTGTATGCTTAACCTGTATCTTGATATCAAG
This sequence comes from Streblospio benedicti, assembly GCA_019095985.1. Classification (NCBI taxonomy): domain Eukaryota; kingdom Metazoa; phylum Annelida; class Polychaeta; order Spionida; family Spionidae; genus Streblospio; species Streblospio benedicti. Next base: position 31,400,305 of record CM032667.1, read on the forward strand.
CTATGCACTCCCAAGATTGACATTATGAATATAAAACACGGTATTCTTCATGTTCTACTAATAGCATTGTTGTTATTATATCAACAGTCACACATGCTGTATTCCGTCTCAGGTCTTAATGCACCATGAAATAACACCTTTTGCACCAATCACATGCTACAAACCCATAGCAAAAAGCCACGCTAGTTTGCTTATGAAATAGATACAAACATAAACTACCTGAGTCGTGAAATTGCTACAAAAGAAGATTAAAGATGACAGGTTCCAGATGCTGGTTTCACAAGGGGAAAATTCAGCAGTTTACACATGACGCAGATGAGACGTAAAATGACGTATGCTTGACGCACGCATGACTGCTCACGTACATTGTCATGTGACAGCATTGGGTGGTATTTGTGTGACCTCGGCTGATTCCTATCTGCGAAAATCTGAAGATTACATGGACTATGGTGACACTTGGTTACCACACGCGATGCCAAAATAGTCAGTGTTGAGATGTTGTGTGGTGTTATATTGAGGTTGCAAGGAATCACTACTGGTTATGGGACAAAATCACATTGCTTTGCGTATATAGTGAGAAACAATTGATACTCCTAGGACATGGTTTCAATTGCGTATAAGGGTTTTGGTTCGATTGCTGCCGGTGAGAAACGGTGGGTGTTGAGCTGTCTCATCATCTGTGGTCATCTGTGCATTGCTCAGTGTACAGTTGATCGAATCTTGTGATATACTGCTGGGCCTACCATATACTGATACGACCTTGATGTTCATTTTTCTAATAAATAAGATAGGTGTGTCGTAAGCGTTTTATGAAATCTAGCATGTTAAGGTGAACCACAATGGACATAATATTGATAAATTTATAAAACCTTTTATACTTACTAGAATTCTTTTCTTGCAGATACATTTTTAATGGCCTGTTAATTTGCATCGGCGTTTCTCTGAGTGCTTTTATCCAAAGTTGATCAAGATCTTAACAAGCCCCTTAAATGTGTTATGTTACATTATCTAGGTGTATTGTAAATATTGCCACTGCAAATAGACTTTACCAGAGCCTAATGAAAAATAAACACACATCCTCAACACAAACAGCATTATAGAAATGGAATAATCTTGTTAGCTTCTCCTATTTGTACTTTGACTTACAAACGTTCACTTAAGAGATGGCCATCACACGTGGTTAGGAGTCAAACGCTACATGTAGCTGGTCAATAATGGCTACAGAGGAACTTCGCATTTGATGTAGCGTACCCTGTCAATTTGAGGAGTAAATGTGTTGCAAAGTAATGGGTAACATTTTCACATGTTAAGTTTCATGTCAGTACGTCGTATAATATATGAATTGGAGACAAGGAGATGGAGCTTTCGGTCAGGCGGTGGATCTGTGAAGCTTTTCTCTACGACAGTTTCTGACTGTAAACTTACACGGTGGCTGTATTGGGGAAGGTGATAGCTTTTTACAACACAAACACGTTCTTTATGGGGTGATTTGGGTAAATGAGATACTGGGCGGTCGTGGGATTTGGGGATGGATGAGTGTGGGGCTGTTTGTGTCCAGAAATGTAGGCGTTCAGGGTGGTTTGTGATGCTTAAGGGGAAGTGCAGCAGTGAACCCCTAGGTGGTAGCCAAATGACCTTTCAGCAAACGACAAATGCGTGTCAAAAGGCAATGCATGGTTGGGTTGGATTTTGTCCTGGCTTCTGGACGTGATTAACAATTGCTGATGTAGGCCAAACGTATACATGACGTAAAGCCACACAGGGTGAGGAAAGGTTACAGGGATCACACCGCAACTACATGTATACATAGATTTTCTCTAATCGAAATAAAAACGTCCACACTAGTGGAGCATACATTTCCTAACTGGACAAGAATTTGAAGTAAATTAACTTTATTTGAATACAAAAACATAGCATACATATACAGGATAATAGACAACAGCATACAGTTTAAGGTTAGATTATACTCTGCACATAATCTATATGCCCCCCCACCCGTCCTCCCACGAGGCTGACCAATCATAGTTTATTTGAATACATGCATTGTATACATGTACCGTATAATAAAGTATAATACAATATGATTGTGTATCAACATTCGAAGGTTAGATTATACTCTGCGCATAATCTACAACTAGTACAACAAAGGTAGGCTAGTGCGAGTCAGTGTGGAGGACCAATAGGGTAAGATGAACTGGATCAGCTAGAGAGCCGTCAGCTATAGTCATAATGTAAGTCTCGGATCCCTGGGATGCAGACTTGCAGATACAGGGTCTTATTTTATCAGGAACTGGCAGTTTAATTGTTAATGGTAATGTGGTGTGTGTATTTGTCAGTTTGGTTATGGATTGCACACCTTGAATAGACGTTCATACAGCCTTTGATGCTATTTTCAATCCCTGCATAAAAATAACCTGATAAGATCAAACAACTGTAAAATCGATTGTAAATTCGACGCTGCTCTAAATTTGCTGTAGATTTGAATTCTTTATGATACACACAGACCATTTTTCTTTGGTTCTATTTATATCTCTGGGGTGATTCTGTAATTCTGAATTGTACAATTACAAAGAATATGTCATCCTGTCAAACCCGCTATACCGATCCATTATAAGCAGTTCAACAATCCAAGATGGAGGCATGTCAGCGATATCTGACCGAGGGAAAAAAGTGACCATATTAATGATACTTATCAGCTATTAGAATGTCTTTTATTTATCTAGACATATAATCCAAACTGACAAAATTGATTATCAGTGTCGAATTTCCGTTAGTTAATTATTATTTCTTAAGATCTGCTTGGGCGTAAAAAACACAATGATACTGGCTCATTGTAAGATATAGCAATATTGACATTACGTTTGAAAATCCAGCAAAATGTCGAAAACTCATTGGAAAGGATAATTAAATCGGAACGAGACATCGGGCTTGGGGCCTGATTAAAATGTAATCGATTAATCTCGGTTAGATTACCATTTCTAAATGCTATCTAATCTAATCTACTGCCCTATTACACAAAATAATCTAATCTAATTTAGATTTTATCGTTTTATTGTTGAACAATATACAGTTTCTTGTGTGTTGATATTGATGGAGAGATATTTGAAATAATAACTTTATTAATTCAACAAATATGTGGGGTATATTTCTTGCAATGGCAGGTCGACAAAGCCCGTCAGCCCGTACCGAGCGTGCGCTGCTAGAAGCGCTCTTAAAACTCATTTGTCTTACAAGATTTAATTTCCATTTAATGCTATATCTGTTACAGCAATTAGAATTCCTGCTGTAGGCAAATCGGGCTTTTGTACGGTCCATGTGCAATACACGAGTTCCCAGTCTATGATTTCCTTTTCTTGCAAAGAAGCTTTTATTTACCACAGAATGCTGCACGCACGGTCTGTTTTTAGAAACCACCACTATCAAATTAGTGTATGATTATCACGATCCAGTGCCAGACATGCATTTGGTGTCTGCAAGTTTCTTTTACAATGAGGTTGTTATGTAGAGAATGTATGTTATTGCGTATTTAAAAAAAAAAATAATATCCTTTTTGAATTGTGCAACAACTTTTTTTAGTAAGTAACTTCCCGAACTATTAAGTTCAATTATAACGGTAATATATATGTAAACACATAGATGCATTCGGACTCGGGCATTGGAAAAATTAGTTACAGTGGAAAATCTTCACATATTCTTTTTAGAACTTCCCGGCCGATGTCACTCACTGGCAGATCCAGGTTTTCCGAAAGAGGGATGTGTGAGTGCACGCACGCGATTTTTTGGATGTCGTACGCGTGATAGCTCATAGAGATGCCAAAACCATGAAAATTAAGATTTTTTGTTTTTGAAAAGTGGGAGGATGGGGTTACCTGTGTCACTCTGTATGTTTGTTTTCCCCATTTTTATCTCATTATGCACTTCATAATTACATTTCAACTTGACCATCACGGCTAATGCCCACAATCATTAGCCATTGTTTAAGGCACTGGGGATCATGCAAGTCATTCATTTGTGTAAAATGACCACTTTGGATATATGTTAAATTCATTTCAACAACTATAATATTTAGAACTAGCAATTTAGTTCTGAGGTGCAAGGCAGTTTGTTATGACAGCTGTGATCAAGGCCGCTGATAGCTGCCGAAAAACTGGAAGAAAATAGTTATTTATAAATATTGTAGTTGTTGAAATTAATTTAATTAATAAAAATTTTGATGATATACTATACAAATAAACTTTATAAACTTTTACAATGACCACTTTTGTAGTAGGTAAACCAACGTGTTTGAACAAACAAAATTAGTGATATTATGCCGTATCTGTTAGAACAGTGTTAGAACACCCCACCACAGACACACTGATTGGGGACCACCGGTCAGTATTGGCACACTTAGGTAGTTAAGATCTCTAATCATCTTAAACTGCAGACAATAGTTAAGTGTTGTAAGCTGGTTAAGGGGGCTTTGTTAACAGGTCATTGTTCATATTGTCGGAACTGCAAAGTTTTATATGTATCTTTTACAGCAAACATAAAAGTCGGGTGGTTTTGAGTGGAAATGTGAGTTAATTTAATGAAAGGAAGTGATTATGGATGCGGTTAGCAGTGATTGGCTGTTATCTGGGCTGTAGATAAGAGGGACGCTTGTTAAATGGCCAAAGGAATGGGTGGGCAGACAAGAGAAATTGTTCAAATAAGATGGCCGCCACTTTTGCAAATCGACTAAATAGTCCTGAGTCCTGATATTGGGGGTTTAGGATAAATGGAACTTTACTTTTTTTACCTATTTATGCTATACATAATGGGTTCCAGGTGCAAGTGATTTTGTTTTAACAATGGTATTTAACCATACGTAATAAGTTGCCCAATCACACAATTATATACAATCAACTTGCATTTATTTAAAGATCGTCTCCATTACGCTATTAGCCTACAAATGCTCTATTTGGTTTACACAAAATAACACAATTTTCAATAATAACAAATGTCCCCCTGTGGTGGGGGTGGGGTCTAAAGTTCAACTATAAAGGGGAATTACTTTTATATAAAATATACACAGAGATCAATATTGACTCTGACATTGAATATTTTTTTCATAATTTCAGGTTATCACTCACTAGGGGTTTTCGGAAAATCCGTGGGGGTTCTTTGGGGGTGCAAAGAGCGTCTGCAAATGGCTATCATATGTCACAAAAAATATGTTTGTTTTCCAGCGTCTAACTGCCTATTATGCCCCCAATCTGCAAGTAATAATTACCTTTAAACGTAACCATTACCGCTATTGTCCACAAACACTTCCCAATGTTTAAGGAACTAGAGAGATACAAGCCATCCCTTTGTCTTTTGTAGTAAATAAACCGTGGCGTGTGACCAACGTTTTAGATCAAACACAATCAGAGATATTGTGGGGTACATGTACAGTAGAACCTTTCTATTAGGACCACCTTTGGAACCAGTGTTAGGTGGTCTCAATAGAGAGGTGGTCTCTACACAGAGGTCTATTTTGATATGTTTATAAAGGTTTAGGACCGTGAAAAGTGATCTTAGTGTAGAGGTGGTCTCAATAGAGAGGTGTTCTTAATTGGAGGTTCTACTTTATGTGTTAGAACAACTTTAGCGCCCCCCCCCAAGCACAGACACACTGATTGGTGACCAATGGTCAGTATTTGCATACTTAGTAATTAGTTAGTTAAGATCTCTAAATCATCTTAAATTGTGGACAATGGTTAAGTGACGTAAGCTGTTGTAAGCTGGTTAGCAGCGGGGGGGGGGGGGGGGGGGGGGCTTTGCTATAACAGTCATTGATTTACGTGGCTTGACAGGGAAGTTTTTTATGTATCTATTAAAGCAAAATTGCATGAATGATTTTGAGAAATAATATGAGTTAATTCAATAAAATGAAGTGATTATGGGTGCGGTTAGGAGTGATTGGCTGTTATCTGGGCTGTAGATAAGAGGGCGCTTGTTAAATGGCTAAAAAGGACTGAGAATGCAGACAGGAGAGTTTTAGAAAGTGTTTTATCCCAACGCATAAGCGAAGCGTCAGGTTTAGGTTAGATCATGTTTATGGGCTAAAGCAATGCATAGATGCAAGCTAACACTTATTATATAATTGCTTATGTTAGTGTCTGGAGTGGGTGCGTGGCGAGGCTCTGTTATTGAGTATGATAGACAGTCGAAATCGCTTATCTGGAAACTGGAATAGCTGATATTTTTGCAAATTGAGTAAATGAGCTCTGAGCCGTTCGAAATGTATTATATAGAAATAGGATAGCTAAACTTTTGAAAATCAACTAAATAAGTCCACTGAGTAGCTTGAAATATTCGGACCTAATCAAGTGATGTTGTTTTAACAATTGTATTTAACGTACATGTGCGTTATAAGTTGCCCAATCACACAATTAAACACAATCATCTTGGGCTTGTTTACAGTCTCTAGTTTACAATTACCCTATAAACCCTGTGATCAATTTACACAAAAATAACACCATTTACAATCATAACAAATCTGCCCTAGGAGTGGGGGTGGGGGCTCAATACTTTAGTATCACCACAGGTCGGCGGATCAATGCGTTTTAATTAAACCCCAGGGAATGGGGACTGACCACCCCCGGGTCTATCCTCAGCAGTAATGATGTGACAGTTCATTAAAGTTATGAATTTTTCTGGCAGTTAACCAATCAGCACCACATGACGTCATTAACAGATAGAGCCGCAGTCACATTGTTTGCAGACATAAGCCATTGTTGTATACCATTGGATAAACACGTAGAAAGCTGTACGTCTTATATAGTCTCTATACCACTAATATGCCTAGCAATCTAATATGTTTAGTGACATTTTAAATATTTGGCACGCATTGTTAATAATCTTTAGTAATATTTACAATATTTTGTAAATTGCAGTTAAGACTGGAGTTTTGGGTTATAAGTTATCAGTGTTTAGCGCGGTCCTGACGGGTTTCGCGGGTTGGGTGCGGAATCCATAATCCCACATGTAAATCAAAATATATGATGATGCTCATATGGCCAAAGCCATGCATATAATGGTCAGGCTAAATGTTGAAGTTTACAATTTATCAATATTCGCTTATCTCAAAATACGATGGCTAAACTTTTGTAAATCAACGTTATAAGTGCATTGAGCCGCTTGAAATATTCGGACCTAATTAAGTGATTTTGTTTCAACAATTGTATTTCACTGTACATTGTAAATTGCCCAACCACACAAGTATATACAATCAACTTGCATTTGTTTACAGATTGTCTCTATTTTACAATTAGCCTACAAACGCTGTGTTCAGTTTGCACAAAAATAACACTATTCACAGTCATAACAAATATTCCCTCGGGATGGGGGTGGGGGGTCTAAATTGCTAACTATCAGCATAACTAGGCTGGTCAATGTATTTTAATTAGACCCTAGGGACTCACCAGCCCCTTTGTTTATCCCCAGTAATGGCATGGCAGATCTTAAAGCTGTACTTTTCCTGGTGATACCCATCGGCGGTCGCTGGCAGTTGACGCATATCTGTATGACGTCATCAACAGGTCCAGCCATATGACGTCATCAAAAAGTTGAGACACATCCACATTGTTTGCATCATAATAATTGCATAATATTGGATATATATATCAGCTGTACGTCTCATGTAAGTTATCCACCACTAATATGCTTTGTATTTTATATATTTGGCACGTATTGTTAGTCATATTTACCATATTTTGCATGTGCAGTTTAGACTGGAGTTTTTTGTCGTAAGTTATCAGTGTGTGGCGCGGTCCTGACAAGTCTCGCAGGTCGGGCGCGGAATCCCGCAGCCTGTGGGAGCGGTCACAAGACGTACATAATCAGTAACTGTAAATCAAAATATATGAATGCATTGCTTAATAGGATGATTTTCTTATTAACTTTCGGGGAAGCATATTGCTGATCTTTGCTGTTTAAACTTTGTTTTGTTATTGCATACCAGAAGCCTGCACGGGTAAGAAATTATAAAACCGCTCCGAACCGTACCCGTGGTGTGTCTACCCGTACCCAACCCATACCCATGTAACTTTCTAAAATACTACACGTACCCAACACTTACCAGTAGACTTTTGTGTTTGGGTACCCGTACCCACAGCGCGGACACGGGTAGGCCTGCCCGAACCGACCCATTGCAGGGCTCTGCTGCATACACGTTTTGCCCCACCTCATCCCTACAACAAAACATAGCTTAATGTATTATAATGACAATGAATAGACAATTCTAATTATGAATGAAGAATACCCAGTTTATATACATATCATGTAAGATGATTGTCAATATACGACATACAACATTAGACCACTACTGAAGTTTGCAATATGTAAACATATATTTACGCAATCAGTATGTATAAAGTTTTAATTGGAGAGTTCAATTATTATTTGCATACAATTTATTTGAATTCGTAAACATAATGAGAATACTTGCACAAGTAATAAGTATATTTGGTTTTAAAGTGGTTTTAATTGACTTTTAATATTCTGTTTATGCTACTTTACCTAATTAGTGTAATTTCCCCAATTACAATTTGCCAAAATAACATTGTCTAATTTTCCAATCAATGAGTGACCATCGTGTATATTTATAAATCAATTTTGTCTAGTCAGGAAAAATTAATGTTTATTGTAATGTTCATAGTGACTTAATTTGTGGTAAACAAAATACATAAAACCCAAAATTTTCCCCAGTATTAGATGTGACAAAAATGTCTTATATCACCGATGACTGCCCAATTTTTTCTTTGCTTATAAATGTAGCAGATACATTACTTTATATTGTATGGAAGTTTGACAAATATGGAAGTTCTTACCCCAACACACACACACACACACACACACACACACACACACACACACACACACACACACACACACACACACACACACACACACACACACACACACACACACACACACACACACACACACACACACACACACACACACACACACACACACACACACACACACACACACACACACACACACACACACACACACACACACATATTATATAAAAATAAAAATAAATAAATAAATAAATAAATAAATAAATAAATAAATAAATAAATAAATAAATAAATAAATATTATTTTATCTGTTTATTTTGATCAAATATTTTGTCAAGTTATTTGGTGAGTAAATGACACCCTTTGCAGACTGCATTATGATATTTAATATGTTTTGTTAAGATAAACTGTCAGCTTGATGGATTTACGAACTTCCATTGAAATACGAAGAAGGCATGTTTCGTAATTTTTGTTATTTCATTAATAAGCGCAGTGAACCCTTATATTTTATTGAATGATTTTAAATCAGAAGGATATATGCTTATCTACATTAATTTAAAAAATCCAAACATCAAAAACGTTTGCTATATTGAGCCCCTTTAAGCAGTGGTCGTCACGGTCGGTTTCTCCCCCGTTTTGACACAGAATTAGGGGTTTTGCCACAGATTCCCAGTGTACAGATTTGTGTGTACAGATTTAATCGAATTTTTATTAACACTGCTTGGTTGTGTCCTCTGAATTTTGAAAACCTGGATCTTACATTCTTCACATGATACAAATCATTTATCAGGGATGTTTATTATTCACCAATATCAGAATTCATAATTAATGTAATAAAATATTATCATTTCTGTTCTAGGGATGACATAGTATTCTTATCATGATGTGATGTAATCATTATATGTTTTTAATATTTTAAAATGGATGTTTAAATATAGAAAGATAACGGATACCTGGTTTAATATTCTAATCACTATGGTATTGTTCCTTCCTAAAGACTATCAAATCCTTGGACTAAATTTCAAGTAAGTGTGATATGAAATGTGACAGGCATCTGACAATAAACATCATTGAACAATACATACAATAACGTTTTATTACATCAAAATTGACAATTTCTGCTTAAGTCAAAAGGAATTAACGCTTATTAGTGTTAAAGTGTATAAATTGGACGTTTCTGACATTTCTTATCTACTGCGGCATAGCATAGATACCGTCTAAATAATACGATCGCCAATTAATTGAGTGACTGATAGCACTGTGTGAAATCGTTAAGTATTCCTTTGCACAAGATCAACCTTTTAATCTTGACATCTAAATAAGGTTCAGATTTGAGATAAGATGTAACCTGCTCAATTGTATTGTATGAATGCGTGCACAGTCCCTACAAATGAATAGAAAGAGTGCATGCTTATAGCCTTGCCTTGCATGGAATACAAATGTCATAACATGATATTAGCGCATATACTTGTCCAAAAATCCAGTGAGATTTGGAGGAACAGTACTTTGACCATGTCTCTTTTATTATGAATGTAACATTTTGTGTGTTATTTAACTTCTCATATATCACATACCGAGTACTTCATTTACTGAAATGCCATTGTACTTGCAGTGTCAAGACCAATAATTAAAATATGCATGTATTGTTTATATTCCTATACGCATCAAACTATGCAAGATTTGTTTATATTTTCATACCGCTGGACGGGCGTGGTCTGCTAATGTTCCACCCACGCAGGACTCTGCTACAATGTATATAGCTATGTATGAAAACTCGGATGAATGGAAGCTCATCTGATATGCCTTAGTTTATCAAGTTAAGAGCCGTGATGTTATAGCTTGATACACGTAATTAACAATAGGTAATTAAGCACGGATAGTGCACAGTACCATTTGATGGGGAAGGAGATTTATTCTCTAAAATAATGAATTAACACGAACTGTTAGAAAAGGCTAAGGCTAAAATACTTTTTGCTATCATAATCGTTTTGTGTATTTGTGTCAACAGATTTTATAATATATTCATACCTTGAGCTCAACAACCATGCAGAATCAGAGAAGAATGGTAGACAGTTGTAGATTTCAAATCATGACTACACCCAGAAAGTACAAATTACTCAACCAATACGTATTCACATAAATCATTCAGCCACTAGACGAGCGGTGAAAAAAATAATGGTACATCCTACCCGCCCTACACCAGTATTATCTCCCCAGCGTAGTGCGAAGTACCCATTAAACTTTGTGACAACTTACTTAGTCATGCATGAGTGCGCACGGCAATATGAATACTGCACCTGCACACCTTGAATATCTAGTTACTGATTATCCCCATTTTTCAGTACTCAAGGTCGCGGATGAATAAAATATTTGTCTACGGTGCCAGAATCGCCCAATCCGCGCTCCTGGATATGCGATAGGCATCGGAGTCGATTTCAATTGTGGCATCACAGGCTTGCTCGAGTCAGATGAGCGAGTTATAACTGCAATTACTCGCTCAATAATTGAAAAAGTGGCGTGGAAATCACACGCTACAGCGACTGAGTCGGGGCTTAATAATGTCGTACACGCGTCGACGGACGGGTTTGAAAATGGCGAAATGACAGGTTGTTGCAATTTTACCCCGTAAAAGTCACTTCTTAATTGCTATAATCGATGATAGGTGTCTTTTAATGGTGTTTTTGTCGGTTATATTGCCGTTGTTCCACGTATTAATTGCTGGGTTGAACGTTACGTGATGTCTGTGAGCCTTTTTACTTTTTTTTTTTTTTTTTTTTTTTTTTTTTTATTATTGGGGGGGTGGTGGGGGTGGGGGTGGGGGCTTCAATTAATTAATGCAGCCCTGCGAAGATATCGTCTCAGGACGGTGAATTCACAACTATTGATTTGATGGATCTTCAGTTATACCATACATGCATATATGTATATGCTTTAACAAACAGGGAACGTGATGACCCTAAATCCTAGTGTCCAGCCAAGATTCTGATATGATAACCATTACAAACTATCAAAAAAAAAATCCATAGTTTGACACCATTGTGACCGGAAGCGAGCGTGCTGTTCCCTAATTTGTATATCAGGTAGAGCTATCAGCATCTTCTACTGTCAACTCGAAGTGTTCAATTCAGACGTAGGTGCTAAACTATGATAGCGAAGCGACCCTGCTTTGATGGCAAACTGATCAAGTTCACCGTGTCGATAAGACTAGCTTCACGGGCGCGTTCTGTTCATCCATGTAACCTGTCACTTATCAGTTCATGAGGGTTCGGGGTACCCTGGAGTTTGCACACCGATGCAAATAGGGTAAAGATGATACCACAACGAGCATGGTTTGAGGTGAGACGGATGGATTTTTGTTAGAGAGATAAGAAAGCCGTTCAAGTTTTGTTTGTCAAACGGTCTTTAAGTTTGACAGTTACTGATGCCGTTTGACTGATAAGTAAATCTGACAGTTGAGTTTTTTATGATTGTGACTTTCTAATTGACTGTCAGTATTATGACAGACGTTATTTGATGGGACAGGCTTGTCCAATGTTTCCGGTCATGGGGGGCAGCCCCTTTGAAGTGGATTGTGAGCTGCTACGTTGGGATGTAATCTTAAATGACTTAGGCAAATTATTGTATTCCAAATATAGTTCTATGTACATGTATACATCTAAATGGCATATATTTATTCGAATGCACAATTTGTCTTACTATCTTATTCAATAGGCTTGTTTGGCAACACGTAAGTGAGTGGGATTCTCAGTTAGCTCACATATGTAGTCCTACTCTCTTACTTAAAAGTACTAATGTACAAAGAAGAAAACATTTGTACGAACCTACTGGCATTTTGACCTTTACTGCCTGAGTTCAGTTGATCAGATTTCACCTATATATTGATTTATGACATTAATATTCTCAACCACCCTCGGAATATGGGTAACATATGACTGGACGATCTAATCAATATACTATTGATAAAGCATGGTTAATTAATGGTCTGTTCTTTGTGTTGCAGGATGAACGGATAATCTTTAACCAGCCTTCAAAACTGAAATGGTAAGTTGAAATGATCCAGGTTAAAGATGCCTGCTTATTTTATATATTGATGTTTAATTACTTTTGCATTTGAAAGCATTTTTTATAAAATTTTGGTGAACACATGGTCACAAAATAGTTATGGAAATTTGACAATGCAGTGTGTATACAGTGTATAAACCTTGTGACATTTATGTTCAATACAAAAACTAATAAGATGAAAATTAATCAATTAAGATAACTTGATGGTTGCACGTTAATCCCTTGTACAATAAAACGTATGCAGAGATCCAGAAGGGCGCCTTTTGCGCACCCCACCTTCTATATCTCTAAAACGTCATTTTCATGTTTGTTTTGACATCTCTATCTGCAAGTCTTCGCATGTAGGAAACCAACGAAATTTGTGGTTGTGCCCCCACTTTGTTTCTAAAATATAGAACATACCAGTGTCAGTTGCAACATGCGTAAAAAGAATGAAAATAAAACATTGCTCGAAGGTAGTAAAAATTGAATCGGGCAAGTAAAATTTTGAGTCAGCTAGCCCGAAACGCAACTGAAATTTCAGGAGTTTGTCTACCCCTATTCCTTTTTTTACTCAAAACTACATTCTTGGAAATATAATCCGAAACAAGCACCCGATATTGTAGGATCCTCTAGTGCAAGGTAAATGTCTGAACACACCACACTCGTATATCTATTACGCAGCTGTACGCAATGAACCGTGCTCTACAAATATATTATTAATACATACACAAAGTGCATGCTTTCTGCAAAGGCAATTGTGGATGTAAACACAGCTAGTGCAAAAATAGTCACTTTTTTGTTCAAACACACAATTGATTTGGTTTGTGTGCTGAGTATGGCTTTTTGTGATCAGATGATATGTGCATGTAAGAGCAATTGCGCATGGTTATGTGTTATGGTTTTTTGTGCCGTGTACTAATTATCTGTGAGCAAACAGTTACCAACACCAAGTGCACTTGGGTTATTTATTTCAACCATTCATTATAATGTAAGTTGTGTAGTGAATAGGCACTTGCCACCTATCGATATCCTTTTGGGACAATAGCATTGGATCGTGTGTATGTAATGTATAGTCATAACTCGGTCATTTGCAAAGAGTCCGTCAACATTTGTAATTATTACCATCAATTAGAAGAGTGTTACCTTTACAATTGTACATGCATGAAGTGGACCCTAACAAAGAAGTACACATAACAACATGCTAATGTATACCTAAGCATGAAGATAAATTAAATCAAGTCCAAATTAAAACAATATTTTTTTTTCTTGTCTTTATCCAATAAAAACACAAACTCACAAACTAGACACACTTTCCCACAGCTATAAATTAACATCGCCTTATATGCGTTACAACAACTCATAAGTCATTCTCAAATAATTACCATCCAATCAGAAGAACAATGAGCAAATTAAAATTGGTGTCTAACATTGATTGGTTTCCCAATGCAACTTATAATTATTGCACCATTCTCATGGCTCATATCACCAGCTTGAAATTCAGCCTCGCCACACAATCACATTTTAATAGAGTGTCTCCAGTGTCTCTCTCACTCATTCGAGACATCTGTTTTAAAAGTAATTGTCTAGTTTGCAGCACAGCTGGTAAATCACTATAAATCTCTATTAGGCAAAAATGCACAACTCTTTTAAAACAATATGGCACGTGAAAGGCGGATATTGTAAACTGATGACACAAAACCTATAATGAACAGCTGCAGATAATAGTCCAATGGTTTGACTCCCTATTGATTGTACACGCTTTTTGATTGATGAAATTGCTTGGGCTGCATTGGAAGACTTCGAGGAGGTTAAGTAGTCTTGAACCTGGGATGTTTTATTTCCAACTGCCATGCTGAAGCAGAACAACCTTTCTTATTTACGGTCAATCAATTCTTAATGGTTATATTTGAAAAAAAAAAAACATAGCAAATTTTATGGGGGAACCAGTTTAGATTTTTTTAAAGCATCAACACAAAACATAATACAATTTAATCAGAAAGGCCACTAGTTTCTTTTTAAGATGACCAGATACAAGTTAGATAAGTGCATTAAGTTCACATTCTGCATGCAAATATCATTTTTACTGTTGAACATAGGCGAATCTTGCTTTCAGATGGGTATGCAAAAAGGTTAAAATGATGATTACAACAGATCTGATGTGGTATAGTTTACACCTAATATGCTAGATATTCTAATCGTTTATCACTTTTGAATGTCACGCCCTTTGAAAGGCGTTAATAGATACACACTCAAAACTATCAGCAAACGATTAATTCCAACATGAAATGAAAGCAATGTAAAAGACCATCGTATCACATTGAATCAAATGTCTCCTGCAGTAGGATCCCTTATTGCATGAGAACACGTGGTCTATTTAGTTTTTGTCTACAGAAAACTCATAAACTCATTTATACTTATTTTTTAGCACCGTGATCACTCAGTACACATGAATACTAAATATGTACAAAAAGGCAAGGAGCAACTGCACTCGTGTGAAGTGCTTAAAAACGCAGTTGTTCTCCAGTCCTTCTAAAGGCTACAAAAATATGGTGCACAAACAAATGTGTGAAAGCAATTATCTAGCAGGGACTGTCTTTATGTAAAGCTACACCCTCATAATTGGTGGCCATGTGGGTTAATAAAGAGCTCCGTTTAAGCTGTTGCCACCAGATTCACTGTCATCGGTAATACATATGGGATGGTAATAGGCTCAAGGTTGATTGCAATAAGCCCTATCACTGCATTAAAGGTGAAGTGTGATTTTAGTAGAGCGGTTATTGATGTGAAATCACACTGTTTTTAATGATTTTCAGTTTCAATTGTTGGCCAAGATCACATCGAAAGGTTATGTACAGCCAGAATATATAACAATAAAGATGGTCACCGTGAACTTATATAAATAGCAATGATATAATCGCCTTCCCATATTAGCAAACTTTCTATCAACGCGGTGACAAAAACGTAGAAAAACATGAAGCCAAATATCGAATTCGTGTAAAAATCACCTGAATGGAAGCAGCTTTGGCGTGTACAGGCGAATTGTCCACTTAGCACGACCATCTTGTTTTCATAAACCCAGTGAGCCGGAGAGATATTGACTCAGGGTAAAAACACAACATCAAAGTGGCTAGATCAGATGGTGTTGTTACCTGAAAATGATCGGGGGAGTGGATATTCATGCTAGCTATTGATTACCCCCCGCCGAGAGCGCCACGCTCACAACCAAACGACCTTGAGTGGTCAACTTCTCCACTCTAAAAACCCACTTTAGAACGTAGTTTACAGGTATTTTTCTTCTGTTAAAAAGCGCCTAAAACTTTAATCCAGCGGTTGGGTGATCAAAGGTGGCGATGATTTTCAAACTGCTGCATCACCTTGTGCTTGCGCTGGACAAACATTCAACGACATTCCCAATTTGACGCGGGAAATGCCCACACCGTTTTTCGTGCCAGACATCGAGGCGCCCCACGAGCGACAAAACGTCTGCGCTGTCAGTTGTCTCGTGTACGATGGACTACGACGTTTTGCCGAGCGTGGCCTATGTGTCTGTTTGCTCACAGACACGCTGGCGCCGAGGAAAGCCCTCCCGTGGTGTTTGCTCTCTGTTTTTGTCGATGGAACGCCGCAGCCCTCTGTACACACTGGCGAGGAGGAGGGGGAAGGCTCCGTGAGCGAGGCATCGAGCAGACGCCACTTGAAATAACACTCTTTTGTGGAGTTTGCGCCCCATAGTTTACTCAGTGCACACGCGAGAGATGCTTATGATCGGAGAATCCAATTATTTTTTCATAACCAAACAAGGCTCTAATACAGAAGGTATTTGGATGCCCGCAGGGAACTCTGACATTCCCCATAGGGGTTGAGTTTCTCAAATATGTGGACAGGAAGATCACTCTAGGTTTTACCACGGTTTTAGGTAATCGTGTGAGTCAGCCACTTGGTTTGTTGTAGAGTACGTGATGATGGTATTTTAGAGTGGTATATGTATGTTATAGTTGAAGGTTGACTTCTTGTCTTTATCAGTTTCTTTTGTTCATTTCGTGCTATGGTAGAATGATAAGTTTGAATGGCTAATTAATGAGTTCCATGCTACACATGAACTTATAACAAAAAACTATATGGCAACTGATATTAAAACACCCTGCTTTAGTAACACAATCTACTTGATTTTTAACAGATTTTAATGTCCACGTGTAATCTACTCAAATGTCAATCTGTGTACAGTATCACATGTAATATTTGAAAGGTCATCATATCAGCTATGAAAAGCCATGATGTATGCATGGCTAAGCCGATACAGTTTCTATTGTCAACACCGTAATTATCTTGTATTGTTGCCTCGGAGTGTATGCCAGCGTCTTATCATGTATTATTATCAGTAATTGTACGGCTAACCTTTAGGAATCCATACACAGCCTTGCAGCTCAGTCAACACGTGAAGCGGCGACGTTCACTGGAAAATGATTCTCCTATTGATTGTGTCAACATGGCTTCTTCCGTGTCAGAGTATTCGTTGGTCACGCTTTTTACGTGGTTCTCCAGAGGAAGTTAGCAGAATCTCCAAGACAGGGGTCAAGAGAGGAAAGTGTTCGAGAAAACATGTCCATATTCAAGTATGTGTTTGACTGGCGTGTGTACATACACTGACCTCAGTTTCCCAAAGAAAAGTAGAGCATTGAATGTGTTCATCGTGTTGGAATACATATATTGACATGATTAGTTCATCTTTTCACAACTCAAAATACTTTTTATCTTCTGCAATTCTTAAAACATCTCTCTGCGCACTTTAAGGTCACTCAGGCGACTTCCGGTACTAAAACTCAGGTCGCACACGTGGGAGAGGTGATAGACCCCCTCGTCCAAAAAATAAGATTCATCAAGAAGGCGATAAAGATACGAGCACAGAAGCAGGTTATATGTGCTCGTATCTTTATCGCCTTCTTCATGGTTCTCGTTTTTGGGACGAGGGGGTCTTTCACCTCTCCCACGTGTACAACACGATTTTCGGAATCGGATGTTCAGAGAATGGCAGCAGCAGTTGCCGAAACTGTCAACTGTAATATGATATGTATTTTGTGTTGTGAAAAGATGAACTAATCATGTCAAATGCAGAGCATTTAATTTTGCATGGAATACTGAAAAAGGTGCCGTACATGTACAATTTAATGCACTGAACGAATTGACACGTTTTGAAGATTGTATGAAACAGTGGTGGCTAGATTTTGTTCATGGGCCTGCAAATGTATTAGAAAACATCGGATTGAGTTGGTTTGGACATGTAGCAAGCGCGGCTGGTATAATAGAGCGTTCGAAATGCATAATAATACATGAGGCAATTCATGATTCACATTTTGGTACAAAAAGTGTTGATGTTGAGTACTTGTAGGACTTTAAGAAATAAAAATGTGTCCACTACACACTTATGCTAGCTTGACCATGCTTTATCACACATAACGTGGATTACATTTCATGCCTTCCTCATGGCTACCAAGCCAACTTCCAAATGTAGCAATTTTCCTTAATTGCAAATGGATGGTAAATATAATCAGATGTAGCTGGAGGCTCAAACGCATTATACCGAACAGATCGTCTGTATATGCAGACTGGCCTAGTGGGCTTGGTATTGACCTTTCCATGCGATGTCCAGCCTTAAGCAAACATTGTGGACACCCTTGCCCCTGGCTTGTATATTTTTACCAATGACCAAACAAAAATCTTTGCCAATGGAGTAAACACTCTGGTTTCTGATGTTTGGTCTGCCATGCTGAGGGCTGATTTACAAGTATTAAGCTTGTCTGTTGTGTAAATTTGACAGTGTGGAAATATGGGTACGTTTTGCTGTATGCATGTTGTACATTCTTTGTACACGGGTCAGGTTGCGTCAGAAGGTTAACGGCCATGTTGACCTCTGTGTGGTTGATGAAGATGTAGGAATGTATATGTTTCTAAGATGGTTATGACATTATTTCATTGTTACTAACTCTCTCCGATACACACCGGAACTTGCGTTTACTTGATTACACAAAAACGCAGTTTGTGTTTACTATTTTTTCAAATACTGTAGTAGCCAAACTTTCAGCAAG
Source organism: Streblospio benedicti (assembly GCA_019095985.1). NCBI lineage: Eukaryota > Metazoa > Annelida > Polychaeta > Spionida > Spionidae > Streblospio > Streblospio benedicti. The sequence continues at coordinate 31,419,248 of CM032667.1, forward strand.
TAGCAAATTGTGTTAACGGCAATAACGTGATGATTCCACGTCAGTTTTTATCAATTATGAGCGTGGGCTCGGTCGGCATTGATCGGTGATTTCCGTCTGTCAACGCCACCACCTGTTTACTCACCCCAGGACTGTTACTCAGCTCAAGATTCCAGGCCACGAGCACAACGCTTTTCATGACTGTTGTCTCTTTCTCTTACCACGAGCTATACATTTTATAACACATGTAAACCGTAAAAACAATATTGTCTGTCTTGAAATCATTGGAAATATGCTTGAAAAGTTTTTTTCCTCTGGCAAGTACAAGAAATTCAATTTAAAATACACGAGTTATTGAAGATAACTGATATATTTGGCTTTAGCCAGATATGTCTTTCAATTGAATGATGTATATTTTGTTGTTCTCTTCTGAAATTTCGCTCGATATCTGTTTGATATTTGTACGTTTGCTAAACAGATAAAAAACATCACATCAGACTTCTTATGTAATTTCATAAATGATGATTCAATATCAAAATACGATTATTTTATTTTACTTTTTAAGTGATTACACATTTTAATCAATGTCATCGGGTCTGTAGGGTAATGTTAAACGTAGTTGACCTTTAGTTAAGCACAGTCCTAATGCAATGCTCTTCTGTAAATCCACACACTGTCTAATGCAAACTAGCACTGACACCTCTCAGTGCATGTCATCAAATTCCTGGAATCTACCTGTTTGCCTTATAAGACTTGCTACTAACATGCAAGGCCATGTAGACACACCGCATGTTAGGCCGTCTGTTTAGTAATCAAATACTGGAAATATAGAATTAATAAATAATTTTACTGAGAAAACCAAACTTCATCAAGGTCAAATCCTCACCAAATGTAGACACAATATGCTGATTATTAACAATGCAACAGTCACACGCGTTTAGTGTGCGTTGGAAAAATTGTGCCAACGTGTATTTTGTAGCCTACGTTATGACTTTTTAACATTTACTTCTAAATCACACTGATAAATGGGCATGTGTTGTACGTCTAATCGTCTATGGGATGATTATTGACTAGCTGTAAAAAGTAGAAAGTTCATGTACAAGCAAGCAAGCAAGCAAGCAAGCAAACAAACAAGTAAGTAAGTAAGTAAGTAAGTAAGTAAGTAAGTAAGTAAGTAAAAATCATTCCGTGATATTCGCTTATTACATACGGTAGAGGACATATCAGTAAGGGTTGTAGAAACACACGTTTTGTAACATTTCAATAGGGGGTCAAATTTCAATGAGTACTCGCTTGTAACTTATAGTTTTGAACAATGTTGTTACAATAGCCACGTCATTATGCCGGACGCATTTATGGCCAACTTGAGCAAACAGTTTGAGTTATTCGGCCCGTAGGCAAAACCAAACGATTTCCTGTGAGCAGCCAAATTAGATGTGTTTGCATACAAATATACTGCTTACTGCACTAAGGTCTAATGTGGAATCATGTAGCAATAATGTATGATTCATGTGCATGTCATGCATCGCCACTATAAACACATACAACTAAACCCATAAATGCATAAACACCCCCGTAAATACGTTAGTTATCGATGGGGGCAATAATATTATTTTTATGCAACACTCCGAGCAATTTGTTATGCTAATGTTAGAATTGCTCAAATGTCACTAATTGCTTTATCATATACATGTAGAAAAGATTGAAAAGATCACAATTGGCCCTGGAACAGATTTGTAAACGTCATGTTTGGACGTAAAACCAAATAAACATATTTCAAACGAAAGTTGCCTTAATGTGATCAAAAAAATGCACACAAAACATGCAGTTGGAGTAAAAGCAAAGTTTTCGTGTAAATATAAAAATATGTATGTGCTTAACGTAATGAAGATATGCGATAACACGTATCAAAGAGCTGGATCAAAGATTATGGTTAGTTTATAATTTTATATAAAACATTATGTTAAGAAAGCTGGTTATTAAGACATTCGCAAACATTGTGTTCATCAGGCAAATGCATAGGCAAAAAGTGTTTAAAAAAATGTTTTGAATAAGTAGTGTGCTTTTTAATCAAAACATTGTAGAACCTTTTTGAAAATATTCCTTAAACAGAAATGCATAGATTGTGAGTAGCTGCTCTTCAATTACTCACGCAGCAAAGGCATAAAAATAGAGCTGTGATGTATTTATAAATATTGGCACCCAATGTGCGTGTAAGTGGCATGACTCCTCCGTCACTTCCGGTCCGCCATCTTCTTCCTCTAGCCTCGAGTCCCGACATCCTCGATCAATGCGCTGGAAATAATCAGCATCGCACTATTTTCATCCTCCTGACACCGATGAAAAAAGACAACCCTTTATAATTTTACATTGTTCATCGCATGGGAGTGCCAAATGAAGGAAAAACCTGATGAATTTCCAGCGTATTGTTTTGCTTTAGTCGCGTACGCTTTTGATAAATAATGTTTGCGTATTGTAGAGTTGTAGGTATATGTATATCATTACACCGTGGTGGAATATTTTACCTGGTAAATGTACCAGGTGATTGATATTCACGTTTTTATGTACTTGGCAATATTTTATTGCTTTCAAATAAGCTGTATGTCTAGTGGGAAATTTTCACCAATAAAAGATTAAGGACCAGCCGGTAGCAAGAGTAGCACGGCTTATTACTTTATATTGCCTCAGTTATATTTCACTCAATGTCATGAACAGTTTACAACAACAATAAAAACACTTCAGTCTATACATGCATGGTTACTGTAAAGAAAGAAGAATTGTACTTGTATATTGAAACTCAATAAAAAAAAATATGGACGTTTGAAACAATGGGCACAAAAGCCTCTTCTTCCACGCATGGCCGCGTGCGATACATTGTATCACCATCATCAAGCGTGTCTTGCCGGAAACCCAGCTGCATTCCAGCTGATTTGGCTGCACAAATAACTCCTAATTAGAATAAATGGTATGGACTGCAAACACCTTTACACATTAAACACACCGTTTAATAGCCAAATATTGTGTGCTAGTCGGCAAAGCGTTAAATTGTACTGTATAGCAAACCCGTTACAAAGACTACGTTCCCAGACGTACAGGGCATCATGGTATGAAATTGGTAATTTTTGTCTAAAACATAATGAAATAATAATATGTTAATCTAATTTCAGTAGGAATAATGGTGTTTATGTTATAATTATTGGATGAAATATAGATAAAAAACAACTACCATTACAAAATGAAGTTGTACACATTTTACTAATGCCTCTCCAGGCTAGACTTCTACCAGATCATTGTAGGGTGGAAGAACACGTGTAGAATAGCGCTGGACCAGACTGTTCCATCAATATACATCACAGATATCATATAACTGCTCGGTGGTGTAACTTACATTGGGGTCAATCGCTGCTGTTTGCTTTTGGCTGAATATGTAGACCAAGAATCGGGCTTAGGAATGCCGTACACAATTGTGAGGGGGTAACACAGTGAGGGACTTACATGGTGCGTCATAGAAATGAAAGTGACATAATTGTTCCACACTCAAAGAATAATCCTCTCACTGGTGAATACGGGCATTATAAATTGAGTGTTACGTGCAATAATCATAGAAACACCATACCTTGTTTGACAAGATATATGAACAGCTACAAAGCAACGTAATGCAATCCATCAAAGCCAAGCTGGTAAAAACACCAGTAAATATTTTATACACACACGTATCTTTATCATACACAATGATAAAAGAACAAACGTGCAATCGATAGATCCGTCAATGCAGGGCCTTGACCCCAAAATGATGGAAACACTTTCATCACAGCCGTCCACATTGACAACAAAGCAAGACAATACCGCCATGCGCCATACAAGCATCATCACCATCCATTAGGTGGCTGGCTGCACAGCAGAGCCAGTCAGGCATGTCGCCTACCTGACTGAGTAGTCGAGTCCCCAAGACAACGACACCGACACAGTAAAATGCACACGAACAAAACCCGAGTGGCAAAAAAGCAGAGCCATTCGATTTATTGTCATGGCTCATCAATTTATGAGGCGACATTTTAAAAGAGTCGTTCGCCTGCCACTTACCGGAAGTAGTCAGCCATTGGGCGCCATTAAAAATTCATGAACCTTGTGCATTAGTTTCCAACGCGGTTATTATGTTCAGGTAAATTGCCCACGTGCAGTTATCGAACTATTAGATAAACACATCAGCATCCGTTTTAGATGCATTTTCCCCGTGCACTACTCTTGTGTCAGTGATATACACACTTATATGTTCAGCAGGATTTTTGGAAATAGATTATCAGCCTGTGCCATGTGCCTAGATAATGCTAACACAAGGCAGCCACCACACATCATTCGTAAATAATCGCCAGAATCGATGTGCTCATGGAATAAATATGTTTACCAGAATCTCCTAGTTCATTGGCAGATCCAGGATCTCAGAAAAGGGGGCGCATCCAGATTATTTTATGGGTTTCGTATGCCCAAAGACTCGTGGAGATCAATAAAACCACACGAAAATGGACTTTTGGTGGTGGAAAGGGTGGGAGAGTGGGTGGACGAGAATGCCACTGATCAGACTGAAGGCAACAAGCTAAATGGTAAACAAAATATATACCTGAAACCTTACATTACACACAACACGGTACTGCAAACAACAGGCCTCTCATACAACCACACACACACAAACTACTACCCTCACTACACCAACACATCATCCACCACAGCCCCTGATACAAGCGCACCCGCTATCTGTCCCCTCCCCACCTACATAATGGATTGAGACATAAAGGTTAACGGATCATAATGTAGCTGTGGCATGACTGCATTGTACGCCAGGTAGCGACAAGGCCGGCCTTTGTGCGGGCCCGAGGTCGACCTTTGTTGGAGCACGAGCTGTTAGTGAGACTCGAGTTGGTTTCATATCTGAAGTGAACGGGGTGCTTGGTGGTGTCTGTGGCTTCCACGTTATCGGGTATATAGTTCTAATGCTTCCCAGTTATTTTTGGATTGCGAGCAATTTGCTCAAGGTAGTAGTTGAACAGGAGGACACTCAGATGAGTATTCTGTAATGACACTGGACATCAGCATGATTATGTAGCCATTATGGTTTAGTACATACACGTAAGGTAAGGTTCACACTGCAGTCAGGCAAAAAAGCTCTCTTACAATGATTTCTGACAATTTGGATTATATATGCTCAACATTAAAATAAATTGTGAATTCTGTGTGATCTGAGTTTAAGAATATACATGTAGAAGACCAAACACACAGCAAATTCTCATCATTTATTTATATAATACTGTTGAACCATCACTTGGTACACAATTGAACAGAAGAGAGCATTATTCAAATATCAAAGCAATCCATCTCATAGCACATTATTCTTCTGTAAAACAAACCGTCTCCTTTTTGAGCTGACAGTGAAATACATCCAATAACTTGACCTCGATTGTCTTAAAGCTGACTCCAGCCTTCGTGAGCTCCCCAATAAGTTGACCCATTGTCTTAGTCTTGACCTCCCGAGTCGCCAAAGCAAACAGAGCAGACGGCAAATCACAGTGAGGTCAACGTGCCAAGGCGAAAACAACCGGAAAGTGCCGAAGTGTTTGCCGAACGGATAAGTCCGTAGGCGAGCAAGCAAAGGACCTTTTAGCAGAGCAGATTTGGAGACAATTGCTACTGGACATTTACGACCGTTTTTAAGAGTTCAAGTATTTTAAGTGGGCAATTGCAATTGGAGTTGTACTCTCCTGTTGTTGGAGAGGTTTCGGAATGCTTTTGAGCTGAAGTTTTGAGATGCATTGTTGTAATTTTACCATTATCACCCTTAAAGTCAGGTTTTAAAGAGGTGACGTTTACGTAACACACGCTGAAGATGTTGGATTGGTTTTCTCAGCATTTTTGGAACGATGTTAACCCTTTTATTAACTTTACTACTAAGGAAATTAAGCCAACACCTTTTCATCTATTTTTCTAAAAAATATAGACACGTAAATGACATGATGTATATCAAAAGCGACATGATGTTATTCACGCACATCTGATTCAACTAATTAGGATACCCACGTGTATTCTTTTTTAAGACAATAAAATTCAAACGTCATTAAATATCACCATTTTTATTGACGAAACCAAATCTTCCAAATCACACTTCTCAATTCTAAAAAATCCTAAAAAAACAAAAAGTTTCTGTTCTCATACACCCACTTCTCTCCTAATAGAAAAAGAGGAGAAAAAAATGAAATCTGATAAAAAAATAATCAGACAGGCCGCTCTGGGAGCTGCCAGTCAGCTCTCGCCTGGGCGCCCTCTCCCGGCAGATAGCCATACTTGACTTCCCGCCTCTAATGGAGCGGGAGGGATCTGCCGGGGGCGCTCAGCACCCCATCAGCGGGGGTCAGCCACCAGAAAACACGGCTGCTCCTTAAAATGATGGATGACGGGGGCGTAGCCGGACTGGGCAATCGGCTTTCCGGGATGATTGATAGGCAGGTGGAGATCGCCATCTTCTTTTAATTTCCTTTAGATTTGGGGATTTTAGGGGTCGGTTATGATCTTCATGTGACTTGGTCAGTTGATTATTATGATTCTGATCATTGCAAAATGTGGAATTAGGGCTTATCCATAAGATAGTACATGTAATATGTACTGTTTTCAACAGCTACGGAGAGCTTGCAGGGGTTTGGAGATCCAATACCCATAATTGCTAGTCGTGGAGTCATTTGTGTACATTGCATATCGCACGCTCTGTTCTTTAGCGATGGTCATATTTCTTAAGGATACCAATGATAAGTTTCCACATATTCATATTTGAAATTGCATTAAGTTTTCACCAAACACCACCTAGTTAAACTACAGCAAGTGCAAGTGTGACTTGATTGACAGTCGGCAAACTTCATCCCAATTACGCTCTTTGCGCACCACTCTGCGCATGTGTACATGACGACACTGCGACGACGACGTTTGACGTTTGAACGCGCGCTCGAGGCTACAGTAATCCTGACTACTTGTCAGCCACCCGGGTGTAAAGTGGGGCAGCCACGATGACAGATGAAGTGTCAGGAGAGCCGCCGAAACAGTGTGCAAACAGCAAGAGTCTTGATGAGATTATGTTGCTGGGTGCCGTGGAGTGGACTGTGTGTGCACACAGTTGTTCTCAGAGTGGTGGAATGATCCGGTAATGGGGGCCATCATGTAACTCTTGTTGGGTGCTAGATGTTTCTGCACTTCTTTGAAGTTCTGTTCTCTCCATTGTCGAGTCTGGTGAGTAGATTGGGGTGTTGTGTTTATTTGTTGAGAAACCTTAAGAATAAGCATGGGTTGATGCTTATACAATATCATAAGTATTTCAACAAAAATTGAATGTTCACTATGTCCATTGGAATGTAAAGTTCTGTTTATTATATACATAGCATATAGCGCTGTGCAACAATTAACTAGTTGGATCCTTCTTCTTATGAGTACATTTGCTATTGTTATAAACACAGTTCAAACCATGTGCTAGTTTTGCAAACTTATTTGCAAAGACCAGAAGAATAGGGCATCACCATAGGCAGATCCAGGGGGCCATGGGGGCGCCCCCCTTTCCCCACCAAAATACTTCATAGGGGTTTCTACACGTCCGCACTCGAACGCGCTTACGAAACCCATGAAATCCCTTGAGTGTGCCCCCCCCCCCCCTTCCAAAAACCTGAATCTGCCATTTATGTCTCATATTTTTGCTGACGTTTGTCAAATAAATGCTGTGACTATGAGTAAAACAATGACGCGTTTGGCAATTCAAAAAATCTACTTTATCATAGCTAGACGATATAATAATGAAAAAGGTGTAAATTACCCATATCCAAAGGCTTCCTAACATCTTTGAACAGATTGCTTGCAAACTTTCCCCACCACCATACACGTATACTGTGTTCCAACGTCGAGCAAACAAGACATTCTTGAAAAGTTTGGCATGCAAATGCCTAGTCACGTTAGTGTTAAAACAAAGAGACCTGACCCCACATGTCAAACTCACACTGTGTACTTACTCCCGGGTTCAGCATGTACATACGGCTATTGTTTCAACGGTTCTTGATTTAAAAAGTGGAAAGCAACCTCCAGGAGATCAGGTTCGTCACTTTGAATATCACCACTAAGCAGTTGGGGCTAGAATAACGGTTATTAGTATGTATTGCCGTTGTGCAAGTAATGGTATGCAGATTATTGAGAAATTTGAAGCCCTTTGGTTTTGGCATGCGGTTGCCATTGTATAGCATATTAACCTGTGCTGTGCATTATATGAATTGCTGAGCTTTTATATTACATTTTATATGATGCACTCATCATGTCGATGTGACTGAGATTTATCGTGTGCATTGAACACTTTTTACTTGTTATTTATTGAGATAAATACTTGAACACATTATGTATGATCATAAACTCCATGTGTGGTGTACTGTCACTTGGAGAGCTCTTAACGAACCATCAATCATGCTGTAAGCACTGGACATCAGACCGTACAAAATCTAGCTCGTGTTCAAATTTACATACATGGGACTAAGTGTGTTCGCTGAGAGGGTTGTCAGTTGCTGGGGGTGTTACATCGTGGATTTCACTGGAGAATTCCACATACTGATGGTTTTATCATGTTTTTACATTGTTGAATTTGATTACAAATATGCTACTACTGTCAGTAGGTTTTGCTTTTCCCACCATTATCTACGCATGATTCCTGGCACATAACTAACATTATAGACACCATATTAAACAACATCTATCATCCAAGGTGTAAGTTCATTGCTCAGGTGAATACCCATAGTAGATGTACCTTGTCTGTCAGCTTTGTGTCACTTTCTAATACTTTACATTCAGTGTAAAGATAATAACAAAAATGTCAGCTGTGTTCAAGGTATTGACCTAAGCGGGTCCCATATGATCAAACCTCCCTTGGTACTGGTACTGTGCGAGTCTCTCCTTGATTCATCTGACACCAGCCAGCAGCCCCGTCAGCCCCGTTGTCAGAGACGCACATCAAAGCGAGACTTCAAAGGCCGCCGAGTCGTCTGATCACCGCCTGTAATAACAAAAACCACAAAATGGCGGAGAATGAGCGGAAGTGATGGGGCCCGGAAGTCACCAACAGGAAGTGACTGCCAACTGGCCAGGTGAGCGGATAGGGGTAGTTAACACTTCTCCCAATCTGCTGCTGCTGCTGCTGCTGCTGCTGCTGCTGCTGCTGCTGCTGCTGCTGCTGCTGCTGCTATATTTCAGATGACATTTACCTATTATATGCTTTAACCAAGACCACAAAGACGCGTCCAAGTCTTTTCGTGAAATGTTGTGGTGCGGTATTTAACGAATTTCATCACACATTTCTGATTAGATGACAAATTCGTGTTTTGATTAAATTAGCGAGCGGTCCAAATGAAATCCATTGTGTACAGTGGTTATTGCATTTAGCATTGCAGTGACTTGGTAAGTTTGTCTCTTTAGTAAATGTACATATTGCCTCAACGTTGATACCAAGTCGTATTTAATGTAGAGTTTTCAAGATTTTGTGTAATACCGACATTTATCATGACCTGATCGTGATAGCGATACGAGAGCTTAGATGGTATCTCAAAGGGCTGGCCTATTGCTGATAAACATCAATCAATTCCCACAAAACTCATAATCACATTGGTGTTATAACATTAATCGCTCATGCAGTAGCGAAATCATTTAGCTCATGAATAAATTTACATATGCAAAATGTTCATTGTCATGATCAGCCAAGCGTGACTCGCATAGACAGATATAGCTCACCACATTGTAAAACCAAACTGGGTCAACAGTTGGTAGAATATTGGGACATATGTCATCTTAAAATTCCACTTAATCCACCTTTGTGTAAAACAACCTTGATAAGTACTTTTAAAGCAGTTGATCAATATCCAGCGAACTGTAACGGCAGTGACAATTCGATGCAGTACATTCCACAGCGGCCCTCAGAACCCGACTCACTGATTTGCGCCTTTCTTTTCAAACAATGGACGCCATTATGCTACATTTATCTTTTCGTTTTTTGCACTTGAACAATAGAACATGATCAATGAAAAAGCGATAGTCTGTGTGTTGGCGCAGGCGACTGTAATTAAACATTTTATCACATTGTTAGCAAATTTGTAATGGTTCTGGCTATGTAGGATTCGGAAAATGTTTTGCTAGCTTCTTCCTTTGCATAGTCACCATGAGCAGGCGAATTGTTGAGTAGGTTTTTTTATTATTGGTAGTTTAATATGCAATGTATTCATTATTATGTCAATTGCTACTTATACATCCGTGGTTATGCACTTACACCACTTTATCAGTGCACTTTATCATTATCATTGCACGTCGACCTGATTATGATAGATAATATTACAATGTTCAAAGGATATTCTCAAACCGTGATGACATGCAATCAATTGAACGTAACTGTGCATAGCTAACAAATTATACAACGCCCACTCAACCATTAGCACCATAGTGCTGGTAACCAAATACAATGAAACACAAGTCCAGTTATAGCAAACAGAACCGCAAGCCCGGCTGTCTTACCACAATGTTTCATTTTCATGTAGTTTGATCATGGGGGCGAAGGTCATACGATTCCTTAATTGCAGTTTTCCATACCCATTTTCCCCCAAACCTGGATCTTCTAGGTTATTATTTTACTCAACCAACACATCAGCTGGACCTTCAGCACATTCCTCTCCCTATCCAAGGTCTCACTGTACCAACAGCTCCCGCGGCAGCGACAACACCAGCTTCTTCACGAGGCCAAAATAGAGCCGTTTTTCTCGTCCGTTTCCGCTGACATTACACGAAGATCGCGTTTCTCCATTACGTGCTGACAAGACGCCGGCTCCCGAGACACGGTACTGCAGCAGGGGACGCGGGCTCCGAGTTTGTTAACCTTATGTCTGCTACCCTTCTCGAGTATGAAATCTTGTGGGTTTCACCCTCACCCCACACCCAACCCAACCTCAAACGCCCAACACAATCCTCGTCTATTTCGGACTTATTATTCAAATCACAAGTGGAAATACACAAGATATCATAAAACTCGATTGTGGACAGTGTAGAAGAGATTCCCCTACAATGACAATGGTACCCCCTTTTCCCGAAAATCTGGATCTGCCAGCAATATGTCAGTACTGCAGCACGGGACTCAGTCTCTGGAGCGGTGGGACTACAAGCCCATGTGGCTCACCATCAGCATCACGTTAATATTGCAAAACAAAACAAAATGAAAAGGCAAAGCTTAAAATAACCTCAAATATATCACAATTGATGCCTGATGCACCTTCAAAACACCAACGAATGACCGTCAGTCAGTAAGTTATTTACTACAGCGGCTGTGATTTCAGAGGGTGCAACCCCCCCCCCCCATGAGCACTTCACCCCATGAGCACACAAAGTGCCCTGCCGTGACCGGGCGCCGACTGTCGCCGCTCCCCATCTCCATAATTGGCGCGGTAATTGCGTCATTGTTTCTGGCGAGTGTAAGCGGAGAGGGTAATGGAGCTGGTGGCGGCAGCGGCATCAGACGCCGAAGGGGTGGGGGGGGGGGGGAGTGGGGACACTTGGGGCCTGGTCGTAGCATTTATGCTCAGTGCCTTTTTGAGCTTGCGATAGATCATAGGCAGATCCTTTTTCACGCCAAATATAGGCAGATCCAGGGGGTGCCGGGGGCGCCCCCCCCTTTTCCCACCAAAATACTTCATTTTCAATGGGTTTTTCATGAAATCCCATAAGTGCACCCCCCCCCTCCCCTTTACCTTACGGCGCCCCCACCCCGCACCCCTTTTCCAAGAACCTGGATCTGCCTGTGCCAAAATATTTCATTTGTATATAGGTTTTCGGCATGCCCGCTAACGATGCCAAGTACGAATCCTATGAACATCCCATTCCTGATGCATATGATAATATCCTATGATCTGGTGTAACTATTCTATGGTAAATTGAATAGAAGTTAAAAATGTGTATTGTGTATGCTTATTTTTTATTGTTTCCATCAATTGCACGCTGTGTTCTCTCATGTCTCAAGTAGTTCACGCAGGATTACATTTGAATGATCGTCTGTAAATATCGCCCAAAATTGAATGGATGTTTTTACATGCACGATCATTAAATTTGCCCGAACTTGTCTATGCGTACATCGATATACCATGCATTCCAGGATGTCTCAGGAATGCTGCATTTTTGTATGTTGATTTTTTACTCTAAATCATATACAGCTCAACGGCCAACAGTATGTAGTGAGTTCATAGAAGCTTGGGCATTGAACTGAAGTCGAGACATAAATGTGTAGCAATTAGGTGTTGTTCGTGTAGTTGTGTTGTACTTATACCCATGAGCTTAGTCTTAAGAGAAAGACTTTTGCATTGAATGCACTTATCGTGACCACTGGCAGATCCAGGTTTTCAGAAGGGATCTCATGGGCTTTTGTACGCAATAGCGAACATGCCAAAAACCCGACGAAAATAAGATGTTTTGGTGGTGGGGAAAGGGTACACCACCTGCACACACCACCTCCCCCGAATCTGCCTATGGTGACACCATCTAACAATGTAACAATACCCAGCAATGAATTATCTCATGTCCATCACGTTCTCATAACGTCAAAATTCGTGAAAATGATACGCAGTGAAACCCCCAGCAATGCAGGGTACTAAGCCCTATTAATTAGACCATGTCTAACACGCACAATGATCTGACAATAATTGAGATCAAACAAACAGACGCAGTGTTTGAACTCACACATACAGTGTCTGGCAAACGTCATTGCTCTACGTGGGTGTAACTCCAGAACGCTGAGTCAACATGTAGTGAACACCAACATGACGGAGGCAGGGCACGGGGTTGGAGTCATCTGGTAACATTGGAGCACGTTATAAGCCCATATGTGATGCTTGTAGTTTCCACTTGGCATACGTCAATATCATATTACACTAATGACAACTGCAATAACATGGTCGTAAGTGTATGGCACCGCTGTCCATAGCAGTAGGTTGGGCACCAGAAGTCTTATGGATATTATACTGTTGCGTTTGGAGCGTGTGCTTGAAATTTGGTGCCTTTATCACTGTTAGAGTATGTCCTACCACCCCTCCGCCCGTCGGGTGGTGGGTCAAGTGGGCTTGCAACAAGCCCCCCCCCCCTTACACACACACACAATGACAATCTATCACAACAATCTATCCACCAGTTGTGGCAAACTTTCCGGACTCAATCAAAGCCCCCTATCCCTTTGCTAAAGACCCGGACCCGTTCCTGGCCTACACCCAAAGCAAGCGTATCACACACACGGATGTAGGCTGCGTGTGGGTGAAGTTTTGGGTTCGAGCCCATGTCCCGCAGCCGGCTGTCTGCAGAGGCTACGCTCACTATCCGTGCCCCGTGTGACGGTCGATAGCACCGCCCGCCCCTATCACGCCACATGGATCTTCGGAGGCAGGGGAGGAAGAGACGGGAGAACCATCCCACCGAGACCACCCGTGGTTCTGGCGCTAGTGGTCTCAGTAGACAGGTGGTCTCTTTTCAGAGGTTTAAAATGGTCTGCGTATGATGATTTGGGAGTGCAAATAAATGGTCTCATTGTTTTGGTGATCTTACTTGGAAGTTCTACACTGCACCTGATAGCATAATCTCTATTTTCAAGTACCATTTGTATATGTAAGATTGATCTGTAAATTCCATATGTCTCATCAGTTTATATTTAGAGCGTATTTGGAACCTCCTGATCAGATTTGTATGGCATGCCTGTACAGTCTTGTATTTAACTTTGTGGGCACTGTCAGCGAGGACATGATTGGTATTTAGAATCTTTGCATTCAGCAATGAACGAAAATGATCGATACATCGTATTTCATCGATAATGAAGAGAAACAAGCCCCCACCCCCGACCCTCAACTTAAGAGTCACTAATTTCACCCTGCTGCAAGCTTAACATCTGAGTTGATATTTACTGATCCACTGATTCGTGGACAAGCGTCAATCACCAGCCCTCACGGTGTCAGTATGGAGGCATCATAGCCCCCCCCCCCCCACCCCAAACACAACAGGCATCGATTGGCTTTTAAGCTACATTTCATGTCGAGGCAAATTGATTCCCCATAGAGCGGCAGCAGCAGATGAGAGCGTGAGGCGGGCGAGGCCATTAGCGGCGGCAGCGGCGTTTTTACTCCTGGATCTCGTCATCCATATGGATCGCCTGATCCGTGCCGCTCCATCAGGGATCATGTGAAGTGCTCGGTGTCAGAGCGACGAGCTCCTCATTAGTACTGACGTTACTCATGTTATGATTGGGCGCTGGTATTTATCATGGACAACAGAAGGGGGTTTGGAAGAACTAGGATGGTGTGTGTGTCGGGATGGGGAGGGTTTGGGGGGGGGGGGGCAAAATTTGACTTTATTTGGGGAGAGGTTTTGAAAGTATGTGGTGCATTTCTAGGTACTGCTCTAGATTTTCAAGCAAGTTTAGAAATTTAGACCAGATTGTGTGTGTTGGGGGGGGGGGGGGACTGAAAATACCAATACTCACCTTAGAACGGAATAAATGAGGGTTTTAAATCACGGATCATGAATAACATGGATTAACATTATCTGTTTCATTGTTTTAGAATGGTTCTGGAATATTGTAATGTGATCAAGACTCTTGCCTAAAGGGAAACGTTGAAGAGAATAGAACTGTTTTAAAGAGAATACATAATGTCCTCAATCTCCATGACATGACCAACGTCTAGCTATAGTGTGTTTTCCCTTTACTATTTGACTTGTATTGCGTGTCTGGCCAGCGCTTTGCAAGATGTAAGTAATGTAGACCAAGTAACTTTTCCCTGTATTAGCCAATAACATCCATTCACCCAATGAAAGACTTGATTACTCCCTATTGGCACTCAGCACACAATAGCACACGGTGGAGCCTAACAGGCAAGAAGAAACTGTATCTGTCGACTTGTCGTACATAAACACACAGGCACAAAGCCAGTGTATTGGTCAACAAAACACCAGTGTGTACCTTATTGTATCGTTGTATTCATAGTGAAGTTGTCTTTGACAATTGTTTACCTGAACACATCAGTGCAAACTGTTGTCATTGATGTGAAGTTGTGAACCAAGCTCTAGTTCTTTCTTCTACAAGAGCTGTGCAAGAGAACAGAGTTCTCTATTCTCCGAGGCATCAATAGTGTTGTGAATGCAGCTTTCTTTATGGACGCACAGCTATTGTAAAGTTATATGTGTAATGTGTATATATTCCAAGTGACATTTGAACTTTTGTAAAGCTATTTGCTTTCATATTGTTATGGAAAATGATAACTGTTTGATTTGGCATGGTTATTTATGCTTGTGTACATTTGCCTGTGAATAGAATTTGTATGTGTTGTATAAATCCTTAATGGGTGTACATTACTGTGTATATACACGTATGGACGTATTATCTGTATAGTGCACAAATTGAGTATTGTACATAGAAACAGGCCCAGAATGTTACAGAGCACTAAGGTTAGGATTATGTTATGAAAGAGCGGAAACTTAGTATGCGTACATGTAGCTATGCGTGTCTTGCGCTAATTATCAATGGCAATCAATGCAGGATGTTTGTAGATTCAATCTGAAGATTGCAGGCCCGGCAAACGATGTTTCGTCATTCGTCGTAATCTTTAATGGATGCAGTGATAAAGTGATCCTTTGTAAAAAAAAGTCAAAATCTGGGACGTAAAAAATCTAATCAACATTCTAATACAGAGCAACATACTGATTTGTTTGCATTATATATTGTTGGCTATTGGATAGTTATAGGCTGATCATGTTGTAGCCTTACAAATCTAATATCTCAACATGGTTTTTTCTCCATTGATTATACAATACAACGACTACGCTTGTAAAACAATTAGTGGAAGAAAAACAGATCCCCTTCCACGTATTCATCATCCATATGATCCGGTGATATAATGAACCTGCTGTTATGTGTTGAGTAAATACTCACAAGTAACAACTGTTGATTGAGGTGTCCATGTGCGCACTCGGTGTCGTCTGCCTGTGCCACTGTTTGTTCGCCTGACACCCGGCAGCCCGAGCCGTGTGTGCCCAAGTCCTCGACGGAGTGACGTCACCGGCCACCGTGGAATCTTGCAGACGGTAAAACCTGTCGAATGAGACCGTCTAAAGGGAGTGTCCTTAAGTGGTCTCAATAGAGAGATGGTGCGTTTATGGAGGTTCGTGTTGGTCTCTGTAGGAAAGGCCTTCGACCTCGAAGAATGGTCGTATTGCAGTGGTGTTCTGAATAGAGAGGTGATCTTTTTATGCAGGTTCGTGCTGGTCCCTTTACGACGGCATTTGACAAAGAGATACGGTCTTATTGTATACGTGTTTTGAATAGAGTGGTGGTCTCTTTATTTAGGCTTATGCGTATCTCTTTACGAAGGCTTTGGGCAACGAGAAATAGTGTCATTACACAGATGTTCTAGATAGAGTGGTGATCTTCTTGGGATGGGTACATTGTATATATACTGTTTATGTCCTCGAGGTTCAATGTGATACGGGTAGTGCGCATTGTAGATTGCATTGAAAGAATTGAAGCTTTCTCTTGGTCTCTGAGCTATTCTTCACAATGAGAAAGTCTGTTTTTGTAGACCACCGGATCAGAGCAGTGGTGAAAAAGGTGTTTTTTGGTGTGGCAAAATTGAATACTGATACAGGGCACCTACTATTTGAATGGGTAAAGGTAACGATAGCGAACACTAATGTGAGTGATGAACACTATTCGCTACCTGTAGATACTGATGTAATGTATGATAATGCCAATATAGAGTGACAAGGATGCCAATGACCTGGTGTGGATGTAAAGTCGTGCGGACAGTGAATTGCGACTCTAAATAAGCACATGTGCATTTATTAATATATATGTATACTAGCATAGTCCTAGCTTGAAGTGAGATTGTTAACATGATTCAAACTCATATAATAAGAAATTCAGGGTTTTGAAATCAATTTTTTAATCAAACATTCAGATACTGACCTAGAAACGGTTTGAAAAAACGTGCAAGTCATTTTGGAACGGATATATATTTTGATAGGTCATTAAAATGTAGATACAAAATCGAAATACCCAGAGGACACGTCGATCATAAAAACACTTTCCAACCTTGATAATCAGCAAGCACTTCCCAAATAAACACGTTTCTGTACATAGTGAGAACAAACTGAGAAAACTGAAACACCAAAGTGAGTGCAAAGTCCTGGAGCTCATGGGAACCGATATAGTCTGTCTCGCGATATATCTACCAAATGTGAAATTTCTGACAAATCATTGACATGGACGAGTATAGCTGCGTGTCAAAAAAATTAATGAAACGGACTATAACAACAGCACAGCAATATAACTCTTAAATTCCTGGCGTGGACTATAGGCGAGGATTCACGGGCACCTTGACTAAAACACATGCACCTGAGGCGATGGGCTCGGACAATGGGCAGGGTTAATCAACCGTGACGGCCGGTTACCAGCTTTCCCACCGTGGAGTGGGGTGTGTTGGGACAGGCCGACGCTGCTAATGGTGTTGTGATGACACGACTCTTGGCGTGTGAGTCTCCGGGCCATTACAGGCCTGGCGTGGTGGGAGCTGCTGCCTAATGGGGGTGATCAGTCCTATGTGTTCAGGCACGTTGACTGCATGGCTGTGTGCAGTGTGCAGTGATGTGTGCAATTGGTGTGTCCATGGCCATTTGTGGTGTGTCAACTGCCCTGCTGTTAGTGATGATTGTTTCCTGAATGTGTTTTGTTGTGCTGTTGGTTGTTAATTGATATATTGTGTGTTTGGTAGAGTTTGAATGTTGTTTTGGTCTTGCCATTTGTGAATTTTGACTATCCAGTGGTCACTGCAAGTGATGGACACCACCTGAGTCAGAAGATGGTCACTTCAATGCTATGAAAGGAGGCGTTTTGTATATGTCATAAAGGCTTTTAGTGACTAGAGTTGTGTAGAAATTCTTATAACAATAGTTTCATAAACGTCACTTGTAATCAATTCTCTCTCTTTTTTCAGATGTCTTACTCCACGACTTCACTACATAATGATGCCTTGAAAATGGTATGTGAACGATTGTCAACTTAATTGTTTTGAAGCTGTGGGTATTTCATGTTTACACAACATATTCAAAACAAACTATATGTGTCATTGTAAGTGATAATAACATAGGCCTACATACATTACAGCATGGCTCGACATGAATCCTCAAATAATACTATTACTATAAGATAATGCATGTCTTATTTGTTACTGTGTGAAGAATTGTATTATATTAATATAGACTCCATTTGATAAACATATATGAAAAGCCTAATATCTTACATCTATAGGCTATAGAATTCATGGCGTTCATGTATACCTAGGATATGGTAACTCAAACTTAGATCTGATACCATCTTTATCTTGCGACACAAATCTCAAACTTGACTTGACATTTGGTTATCAAGAGTTTTACATCAAACGGATGTTCCACTATTGTAATACATATTTACAACTAATTTTTTTTCAGTGACAAATGGTGTTAGTAACATGGGGAACACTCAACAGAACATAAATGTATGTGCATTAGCTGATTCATGAATTAATGACAAGTGACAAATGATCTGCTGTAACTCTCAACTAGATTTTGAAAATGTCCTTTGCTATTGGACTCTAACGAGTAAAAGAATTGCATCGCATCTGCCTTGCATGATCAAAAATCACAAACATATGATTACCAGAAGCTATCAGTTTTGTGTAAGCATATCTATCAGCAGGTGTACATGTTTTATGCATAGGTTAATTGCTAGTTGAACTACCCTCATAAATACAAACAAACGTGGTTTATGACTTCACTGATAGCTGGCATGTTGACAGTGAAAGTGAGGACATGTTGATTGATCTGTGTGGATACGGAGGATGATGCGAGTGCTCAACAGAGGGGCCCTCACACCCAGCGGAGGGGTCACTCGCCTATATATAGCTTGCACCAAGGTAGTGCGGAGGTCTAGTGTCATATCAGTACAGTTCCACCGGATGGGCTGATGTGTTTTTTTAACAGTGCTTGGCAGTGCATATTAATCCCAAACCTGTCTATTCGCAAAATGCATACGCAATGGCAACGTACAGTAAACAGCCATATTAAGACTTCCGTGTGGACTGGCTTCAGGTGATGGAGTTTCTCTGTATAAAGGTTTGAAACGACCAAAATTGGTCGTAGTTGTCTTATAGAGGTTATCTCTTTATAGAGATGATCTGACATGGAGGTCATATGTATTATTCATGTCTTTATAAAAGATAACCCATATCATTGATAAGTCCATGGACTTTAAAACATGCTTTTTATGCCAGTATTATATGCAGATTTCTTTCAGAACAAATGCTTAAATATACACTGGTTCATCCCTCATATATACTTATAAATGCTACAGAAACATATCTAAAAATCAAGCTTTGGCGCGCTAGTGCCAGCCAGTGTGAATCACCTTATTTGGTGGAGAAGTCATGTCCTGGCCGGCGGCAGCTCCAGACCCCTGACGCTGTCTGTCTGGAGGCCCCGTGTAAGCGAGATATCACTACAGCAATCAATTACCCTGATACAGTACAGCCTTGTCCTGTGGGACTCAATATTATTACCCACACCAACTGCTCACCTCTTAGATTGAGACAAGTCCTGTGATAGGTTTTACTCAGTGGCTATCTCATTACCTCATCGTATGTAACATGCTTTAAGATGAATAAGACTAGTAAATGCAAAGATTGTTCACAGCACTAACTGACCCATTCTTAAGTTGACTATCAGGACATCATCATCGTAATTATGCAACTAATCACTTGCAGTATTACACAGTAAAGTTATGTTGCCAATCATGAAACTCTGCAGTAACTTTGGGCATACGAACAAAGACCTGTCATACTGTGTGACACAGACAGAGTGAGCCCAGTCACACGAGATCCTTGTTTTGCACAGCGACTCTCATGTGATCAAGTCATTTCCAGATGTAACTGACACACACTCGTATCGCCCACCTAAATTAAGCCTAGGGCACAACCAGCACTGTAGACGTTTTGCCAGTACAGACTTTTTCCATTGGCTGCAGTGTCTACGGCAGCTAATATCGGCTTGACGCACTGGCTCCTTACTGTCTAAATACGACCAGACCACTGCTGTATTGACCGTAATAGACGTTTAACTTGTAAATCTGTCCCTGCTCTCTCCGTACTGCCTTTAAAACCAGCCCTTATGCTGCACTTTCACAGCACTTGACACGCCCTGATCCCCGTGCTGGTTATGATTTTAGCAACAGAGAGGCTGTGGAGAAGCAGTACTGCCTGTTGTGACTATAGGCCAGCCGGCACAGGGACCGCCCCGTCCCACGTTCACAGCCGACCCTCGCCACTCATGCGAATGGGCTCGGTGAAACTTTACCTGCCTAACGCATCTAATCATCAGTGTAAATAATTCATCAGCCATCCACCTGGCTGTCGTAATATCATGTCGTTCTATCAGGCCAGTGTGCATTAGAGCACAAACCTAATTGCCCTTATCTCGCTCCCTCTGAGTGACTCTATTACAATGCACGTGGACGGTAAAAGGAGCTTCGTCAGTGATGTCAAGTTTATCCAAATTTGAGTGCCATACTTGGTGGCATCAGGAGTTCAATTAGTCGTTTGGTAGGAGTGTCTTTTTGTCATTAAACGCTAGGAGAATAATGAGTGAGTGCAATTTGGATGATTTCATTTTGACATTTTTATCAATATGCACTGGGGTGGTGAGTCAGTGTAACTTACCCGTGCTATGGGATTACTGGTATAAGTTAGTCCATACTACACCTTATTTGAGTGAAGAAAGGACTACTCCCGACTGAAGCAGACTCGGGTTGGGTTGAATCAGCTTGAAATTACATGGTCATACATTACTCGAGTGTTATGCATGATAGCAAGTCTAAAGTTGAATGTAAGAAATTGATAGATCAAAAATAGGTGTACAGCATTTAGGAACAATTTGTAAATTGTCCATGTTTTGCTGATACAAATTAACCAATTACAATTCATGTAAACCGCTGCAAATTTCCGGTCCAGCACTAGTGATGATGTCACGATGACACCTGTCACAGGCACCTGCCGACACACAAAGCACCTGTCATCTGCTGACAGTCCGCTCCAGACGCCATCTAGCGGCAGGAGAGGGTACGAACTTGCTCTTGGAGTCCGTTGGAAAATTGTATTCAAGGTAGTGATTGGAATTAACAAATGCAGATGTGAAAATATATTTTAAAAACACATTTGATTTTTTCTTGTTGATTTTCATGTGTTTCCCCAGGTTTGCAAGAATGATACAATCATATAGTCAAACGGAAATCTTCAGCTATGCCAATGCAGTGGCAGGAACTTGCTTGATGTATAAAGAACAGAGAAGGAGAGACGAATAGATTTTAATTTTCTAAATAGTGTACTATATATACTAGTAATTATGCCCACGACTACAGATGCTGGTGGCTTTGGGAATGAACACATGAGTTGTCACACCATCCGCACACAAAAACAGTCTTTATGTGAACATTCAACTGCCGTACTTCTTTAATACTGCACTGATAAAAAATTTCCCACAACACCACCTGACGTGAGTTCGTTTGGTAAAGTTTGATAAGTTATGAACAATTTGCAAATGCAATATCATTGCATATATTGATACAATGTAGTAAGAAAGACACGATCAATTCCAAAAAGTCTAAGTGCATATAAACTGGGGTAATTGATTATCAGGAAGGTAACTAGGTTACATATTAAATAATATTACCGTGTGTTTCTTATGCCCACTACCAAATGTCTCGAGAATCCCTATATAAATATATGTTATAAATGTTAAAATCAGAAGTACTTTCCCTTTCATTATGCATTAAACATGAACTACGGTTCTAACAAAAGAACATACATAATTAACTCCAAGTAAAGTAAGTGGAAAATTTATTACTTTGGTGAGAAATCTCCAATAATATCATACTAATCCATCAAACAAAAGAACTATGCGGGAGACAAAAGTGATTATAGTGCCTAACTTTGCACTAAAATAGTGAAGACTGAGAATGAAATATGCCAGAATCAGCATATAAAATGTGGGCTAACTAATAAGACGATCGCAAAACCTGACAAAACCACCATCAATTATTTGCCAGGATAATGCATTATAAAACAAGAGAGCATAAAACAATAAACAATTCGTCATATAGACTAAACAGACAATCCACGTAGGGGACCAAGTAGCAAATTTGTTGAGCAGGACTATGTATTTTTATTTGTTTGCAGTGTTTTAAAGAGACATCCTCAACTCTAAACCATGGTTAATAATACGTTTATGAAATTGTAGTATGAATACGTGCTGTAGACCTACTCGGTATACATGTAGATAAATGTCATCATATGAATGTCTCTCTCTTTTTTTTACTATTACCTAGTTATTCAAAGCACATTATTATGTATAGAGTTTATTTTTGCAATGTTTTAAATCATTTTAACTATTCAATTGGAAATTGTCGAAAACATTTTAGAATTTCTTTAATATTTTGTCAACTAGTTTTGCTTTTTTCACAATGATTGTGACAACACACGTCACTGATCATATTCTGTAAAAGTTTGTAGACAACCTCGTTGGACATTAGACCATGCTCTTCTCTTTCACAGGCAGTGTATTCCATCTGTAGATCTACACAACAAATCTACAAAGATCAAAGAATGATCTACAAAACAAAACATAATCTACTCACAGGTCCTATCGACTCGACTGTTTGTCATACCCACAAAGAAATGGACCCTCCACTGTCCATCGTGGATTTGAACATCTGCTCAAGAACGAGTACTCAATGCCCCAGCCGAAGATCGAACCCTGTACACTCACGAACCTTACAAAGATGTCCAGGATGTCATTTTAAAACAAGGCATGCCCTCCATATTTGTAGAGCTTTAAGATTTCCTCCTTGTAATAGTCATTTCTATTTGAGAAGTCCATTGCAAACACGTCTTGAACAAACCGCGTGTGTTGGCCCGGCACACAGCCACTTGTGGACAGACTGAGTTTTGTTTCATTTGCTGGGCAAATTGTACTTACAAATGCTCTCCAGTTTGGCACATTCGGTGAAGAGGATTTAGTTTTTGTAGCCTGTGTTTATGATTGATAGTTGCAGAGAGAATACATATTTAATGTAGTTAATCAAGCTGAGCTCATCGCAACCACTGTGGTTGAATTATGTATGAAGTACATTGTGTCGCGGTAATAGATTGCCGTGCGTTTGTGTCAGTGCCCGATTACGGTTTGGTGGGGACCCGGGCTGTGAGTCAACGTGGGGCCCTTTGACCCGAGCCACGAAGTTTTGTCATGAAATGTGTTTTGATTGTTTTTTTTTTGTGAATCGCAACGCCAACGAATACTTTGGAATACATTAACACACTGGAACACAGCCTCTACCTAATCATCCCATAGCGCCAAATAACATGGGGCCCCTACTAAAAAGTCGGTAATATCTGGGCTTGCCTAAAAGTATCTGGTGGCCCCTTATTACTATGAGCTTTCGGGTAAAAAAATTCTGTGCGACAAAATTTGGCAAACACCACCTTAATCAGTCACTGGATCGTGTTGATGTCTAATCATTGTCAAAACTACATCAAAGGGGAAATTACACCAAATTAGCCAAACTCTAGGGATGAGACTGCATCATCTTATCGTAAACATAGTACACTAATCCTTATACAAAATAAGAATTAAAAGTACTCCAATTACCTTATAGCCTTGTCAAGTATTCCTATTACATAGTATATCACCCCCTTAGATATGCCACTATATCATAGATAAAGCAGAAGTATTTGTTCCTAAATACCTAATTCTTATATTTATTTTACTAATGCATGTTTATAATTTAAAACTCCTAACAACATATATAATAAAGGGGACCACACGTACATATTCTGCTACAAATACAACAGTTCACAAACAGAACTTTGAGAAAGAAGAGTTTCCATCAAAATCTTTCCAATACTCTGAACTCTCTTGCATCTGCTATAAAATGTCAACCAGTTGGCAAAATAACGTCGAATCCGCCGTTAATTATAATTTGCGTGCCACGACCAAAAACATACGACGCCCCTATACATAATTACCCCGTGCACAAACCCGTAAACAGTCATAACACATCTTCTTAATAGGTTCAAACTCCGTAAAAGTTGATTAGAAAACGCCGCAAGAAACGTAGATAAAGATCGCACGTAGCGCGACGCACGAATTAGCCACGTCTTTTGTTTGTTTGAATTGGAAATTGTGGGCCGCACGGCGCATGCGCACGTTCGATGATACGGCCAGATTAGGCGATGTGGGTTTCGGGTCGGTGACCCGTTACGGGGGGAACCGGCTTCTTATCTGCTGCTGCTGCCGGGCAATTTCTGACAGAAATGTTGGTTAGATGATGATAACATCATGACATGATAAGGTATGTATTTTTTTTTATTTTATAGTCTAATGTGTCAGGTTGTAATATGAGAGGCTGTACTGTATAAATGTTAGATATGGGCATTTAGTGGTTCTGTTGGAGCAGCAGCGGCGGCGGCGGCAGCAGCAGCATCTTACTACATACAAAACTGTCATTGTAACCCCATATCCTACGATGCACATTTATGATATATTACATTGATCTATATATGCTTGATGGATGGTCCATGAGACAGCAACAGATTTTAATCAGTCACAATCAAGAGCGACAATACGGTATATTAGCTAGAAAGATATCTCAATGCACGTGTGTAGCTTCAGATTACACCCTCACCATTGTAGCGGTTATAGATCATTTGGCTGATCAATACGTTTGATTGAGATGTTTCCTTCTTGCTTTTCAGATGCTTGCAAACAAAGGTAGCAGTTCCAATAGATTGTTATTGAGAACCAATAGAAATTATACACCGCGATTTATCAAAACTTTTGTCACGAGTAAATTGCAAATTAACCTGTTGGCAAACAGCTTTGAGACTCTCAAACGTGGACGTGTCTTCTTTTTTTGTAAATTCTATGAAAATGTGTACAGTAGAACCTCTTGATATCCCACTAATAGATAGGCCTAGTTAGTGCGAAGTTTACAGAGATTTTCATTTAAGTCTGAACATTATACACTGCGGTTACTTTATAGAGAGGATGATTTTAGATAAGTGAATTCCGTTCCAGAATGGTTGTTGATATGTTTAGATTGCAAATAATAAAACATAAATGTACTCTAGATACACGCTGTACGCTATTTAAGATCTTAGATACTCTTCCATAGCAATACGCGTACTTGAAAGATAGCAAGCTTAGCAAGATGGTAGATATCCCTAAAATATTCATTTGTATAACACTTTTAAAATGAAATGTTCTACTACAAGATACTATTCATTAATACGGCTAGACCATTAATTGAATCAATGCAATCTTGAATTGATGATTTGTTTGTGTTGATAGAGTGATAGGAAAATACTCATGTGTGGCACAAACCAAGAAATCATGCCCAGCTTATCACACACATCTGTCCTGAGCTGTAGAAATATTCCAATATACCAGCTGCGATATACTATACCAAACTTGAGGGAGACATTTCTCAAATTGTCCTGGAGTTTCTTCAATAGTGTGAATGAAATTTGCGGAATACTTTAGAAGGTGAAAAGCATGTCTAAATACCACAAATTCAACCGCAAAAGTACAAATAGACGACACGCACAATATCATGTGAACTAAATAATATTGTTCCAAATGTTTTCAAAGTATGCAATAAAATGAAACTGAAATTGAATTGAATTAATCAATATTGGAAACAAGCATATCAATAATAAGAATACCAGTAATAACAACTTCTGAACATGACCAAAAGAATTCCAATGAGCATAATAAAAGTATATATTAACATGTTGCCCTGATGTAAACCCAAACGACTTGCCCTCTACACGTATAGGGGTGGGGGTGGAGGTGGGGTGGGGCAGTTCCTGTCGGCTGTCCGGGTGGTTGCGGGTGGTAGGCAGGTGAGACCTGACAGGTGACAGGGCGCACCTGAGACCCCCGCAACCCCGGGGTGACGTATCAACAGCCCACCCCGGGGCAGTTACCAGCATGCACACTGAGGTGATACCACCAGCCTCTGCCACCCGAGGCACCCTTGTTTTGTGTGTGTTATGAAACGGCGTGCTGCGTTTACGTAAACCAGACGGTTTTAGTACGTTGGTGATTTATTGGAGATATACGCTTGTGTAATAACATGATAGGTGTAGAATGGCAACATTGTGTTTTATTGTTTTATTGCCAGCGTGGCTAGGTTTAATATTCATGGCTTTATAAGAGAAAGGGGGAATGGGTTAGGGTGGAGGTAAATGTAGCTGAAGATTAATATCACCTTGTAATTGACATATGAAATGAATCCCACCCACCCCCACTTGACCAATGACCACCGCGGTGTCGGCGGCGGTGTGACGCAATATGGATGACGTGAACCCAGCGAGCCGGCATAATGGTCAGTGTCAGTGTCCAGTTACCGGGGTCCTCATTAGCACCTGCACGGGGTCCTGCCGGTGAACTATGCCGCGCCGACAGGTGCCCGCTTTCTCGGGGGCTTGTCCGGGATACATTTTAATGGCAATCATCTAACTATGGGGGTG
Source organism: Streblospio benedicti (assembly GCA_019095985.1). Lineage (NCBI taxonomy): Eukaryota > Metazoa > Annelida > Polychaeta > Spionida > Spionidae > Streblospio > Streblospio benedicti. The sequence continues at coordinate 31,445,905 of CM032667.1, forward strand.
GGGGCGTGGTGCGAGGTGCGCTTGACTGTAATAACACTGGACAGGTGGGGGTTGTAATTGGGATGTGATTATGTTTAGAAGACATGTTTTAAAATATCAGTTCACTCTTATATTCGGTGTATTTTTTATTAATCACAAATGTAAGCACCCTCAATAATGTGTGTTTAATTTCTTAATCAAATTTGCACTGGCCTAATAGCTATAGATATATGTGTATATTTGTACTTGCACACAGGTTATCCCGTGTTAATGTAGGTTGTCTCTCTTGTTAATATAGAATGGCATATTAACGATGATGAAAAAAATCTTCATCAAGTTTATGCCCCAAAATCTAACTTTTTAACATTCAAAATTGTAACACACATGTATCTTGTTACCTCGAATCAATGTGTAGGATTTTTATTTAGCATCACCGGGGTTTGGCACCAATTAAAATGAAAACTAATAGCATCTTATGACTTTCAATAATGATGACAATTATGGGCACTGCTATGACATTGTGACAGGTGCGTTTCTGTTCCCCTAGTAGGTGGTATTAATAATGGTGGTTTTAATGTGTGTCATTATATTCTAATAATACCTTGTGATACGTAAAGTTGCTGGAAATACACGTTTTGAAATTAGATTTTCAGTAATTATTATTGATTATTATTTATAAACGCAATTCCGCACATATATCTCTTAATGTGTCGTGTATTCATAAACAAAGGTATCAGGTTACACAATGAGAGATAAATATAGAAAATTTCATCACCTGCAGATTAGGATAGACTCTACTTCACATCTTAATAGCATCTGGTTGTATATCGAGTTGCTTCCTATTCCACATGTCTCTACATGTGTTTGCAATTAGTATAACGTTCCCACGACCCCATAATTGTAAAGGCAATAACAAAACTTCTTAAATAGACAAAAACGGATTTAATAATATAAGATGGAAAGTGGTTGTTCTTTTTCTCCTCTGCAATACTTAATAATAATAATTATAACATATGTTATATGTGTGTTAACACCTTTTTTCTGATGTACAAGCATATGCAGTCATGGGTCTATTTCCACAACAGGGACTCTGCTCTGTCTAGCAAGAATATGGTAAAAATAGGAAATTCCCGGCAGGTGTTGTTACATATTCTGCACTTGTACTAAGAAAGATATCTTGCGTGTAATCTCATTGATTATACATAGCCTACTTTACCTGTAAAAAAAGAAGTCGTTTATTTTTCTCATCTATTTTCTATCATTCAGTGTTTCTCGTCAACCCCACATGTATGCTAAAAAAATGTCAATCTTACAGACTGGGTAATGTACAGACAATGGATACTATGACGCATTTTACCATTCCGTAGACCCCCATGCATGTTTAATGTGAGAGAATTCAATAACATATGCTGCGTGTACACTTTTGGACCTATAATCTCTGTAACCCTCCTATGTGGTCCTTATGGTGGTGTTAATATACTTGTTTGTGCCTGGAACAATGTATGTCGCCTTGACATTATCACGTCGAATTGTGTACTGTGTAAAATGAATACCAGCTCCTCCCACCTTATGTACAACACACAGGCCTGACATGCATAAAACAGTCTACGTTCATTTTACATAGTCAGTTGGAGAGAGAAAATATTGTTAACATATTGTCAAGTTTTAAGCCTTGTTTGCCTGTTACATTGCTTTGCTTGGTTGTGTGTGTCTGTAGGTCTACTGTGTAACCCCGACCATCGTCTCACACATCCGATGTTCGCTCAATGACTCACTCATTCCTTCTAACTCTGTGTCATCTTACAGTTTCCCTGTTTCAAATCATACAATCTTCTGAGTCCCAATGGCCACTCGGGTATATACTACGTTAACATCAATCAGACCTATGAACTAAAATCCTAAATATATAGACATCCACACTATGCCATCAAAGCCTGTAATCGTAAACTGATCTGATTCAAATACCCCGTTTGATAGAGCATTGCATCAAACCTCTAAAATATGCAGCTACATTTACCTATAATCCCTCAATAAGCAACTGCTGCTACTTAACAAGCCTCATCCAGACATCATATCACAGTCGCTAAGTCCACTTCCCTCCCCTCATGACGTCACCAATCTCCCAACGACCATCGCCCGACACGGCCACTTTCACCAGACGAAATCCACTTACGAGAAATCCGCCCAATTAAGTCAATACTCGGCGGCGCTTCGTTAGAGCCCCCAAACGACAATTTGAAAGTAGCAGACGACAATACGCTGAGCCGCCATTATAGCCTCTCGCCTTTCATCTCGACAGAGCCCTCTGCATCCTCCCGACAGCTTCCCCCAACTCGCACCATCTTAGATCGGCGCTCCAAGGCCTTTGAAGTCGTGCTCCTTTAATTTCGCCCAGCCACTCTCGATTGCACCTAATTCTGGCCTATTGACGGCAGATGTCGTAACATGTCGTAATGCGCCATTGTCGTCAGTAGCAGAAGCAGGCGAGACTCGCATCTCGGGGCTTGTCATCCGAGTGTTTGTCCAATTCACGCCAGTTCCGGGCGAGGCGGCTATATTACAAGCTTAAGCAGACGAGTTTGAGGCAAGTCTCGGCCGAGGCGATTACGTCACGCGCGCGGACACGTGATCTAATCTCCTGTGTTCATGCCAGATCGGCGGCGCCATCTTGAAAACTCTTATCTTCCGGATTCCGGCAGCAGAAATTGAATTCCAGCTCCTCACGAGTGCCTCTTTTGTGCGCATGCGCCTATCGAGAAAATGGCGTTATCTGTTTGAAGCAGAAAAGAGGTGCGAGAAAATTGGTGTCTCGGGGAATGTTCTGGCGGGCTGAGCGGCGTGATGGTTATGGTGATGGCCATAGAGCTTCACAATTGAGATGCGGACTTTAGAGGCTGGTGGAATTGAAATTTGCTGTCAGATTGTCACTGATTGTTTCCATGCATTTGTCTGTCGCATGCATATCTTATTTTTAAACAAGAATTATATCCATATAAGATAAGTGGATGATCAGTTTTTGACACAGTCATCCATGTACCGCCCTAGTCTACTGGGCCAGTCATCAATGTTTTTACCCAGCAAACTGATGTGACAACCTCACCCTTTGTAGGGTGTCGTGTATAGGACTACTATAAGCACCGGTATATGTACCATAAATATTTTGTAAACAGGAGAACTTGGCACTACTGCTTTTGATATCTGTCATGAGCAAGAACATGCCATAACACTTGTTCCATACGCCATGCCCATGCGTACAATTCCACGGAGACATACTGGGCACTGGACACAAGGCTTGCACGTTGGTGTGACTGTCTCTCATACTATCTCACTACACTATCTCACTACACTGTTAATATGTTTACAATACAATAGCTCAACGGTAGTAGTCACCGCAGTAGATTTAACTGTGATTGCACCACAATTCAGAGTGTATTGCTTCACGAGCACGTGATCATGATATAGATACGGCCACAAAGTCAGTGCGTTCTATCACCTATAGGCGGCACTGCTCAATAGTGCAGACACATACGACCACTCACTGGCGGCAATAAACCATTGACGAAGTCAACTTTGGTTAATGATATTGGTGTATTCATGAAGGTAGCTAGTGGGCCCTATAAGTGGGCCTATCAGAGGGAGTTTTAAGAGTTATATATATGAATTTTATGAACGTGTGCTACACTGGTGCCATCATAATTTTTAAGTTACAGATAGCCTACGAGAAACAGCATCACACTGTAATACTGTATACATATATGGTAACAATGGCATTTATTTGTAATAGTTGTGATTTTTATGTGAATTCATAGCACACGGACAAAGCCAGGTCGCAAGCACATCATTGCAGGCCCCGTCCTGGGCTCTGTACTCCGCTAGTTGCTGTACTTGCACCATCAACCACTCTCCATATTAACAACCAGATAATTCCCTCTTTGAAACACGATACCAATATGCAAACAAACCACATCGCGTGATCGCTGACTGACAGCCATCTTAATTTGCTCTCGCACGAAGCGGGAGTTAAAACAATCGCACCCTTTAATCTGCAACACACCAAACAGCAGTATTTCACAGCAAAACACCAGTTCGCCGTCAGAGAGAGTGATATTTGAGGGCAAAAAGTAATAATGGCGTAGAAAATCGTCTGCATGCGGCCCCAAGCCCGTTATTACGGCGATGAGCGATATTACGGAGCGCCGAGCCCATAAAATGAATATTAATAATATGAATTAATGGTGAGCTGGTGAGAGGGGCGGGGCGGGGCTGATTAATGCTTCAGTCAAATGTTTGCACGGCCTCAGTTCCAATAACACGTGCTAAATTGCAGTGGCTGTCAGCGCAGGCGCGTACGCATGCGCGATAGTGCACTTTGTGTTCGTCACAAGGGGGGGGGGGGTGTAGTTTTTATAACTGTTTTTAATTGAGATACAATAAAGTGTACATGTATTTTGTCCGCGAGGCGTGACATCGTGTAGACTATGATAGCTTATAATCATGACCTTGTTTGGTTCTTGCATATACAGATTTTAAATAAAGCAAATGTGTTTTATATAGCGATGATAAGAGTCTATAGCAGTTGCCCTTCTCGTTCAAAACAGGTTGGATTATTAGACAGATGATGCAGATATGTCATAATAATCACACCAAAACGTCCCAAGCCAGCAGCATGCCCCTCTCACACACTGGCTACTGTCAGCACATGTTCTAATCCCAAAATTGCCCCGATCGTCCCAGTAATTCCAGGATGTCCTATTTTCCGCCGAGTGCGCATTTTCGCGCGTTCGGCGGGAAACAAGCGAGATTTCGCCTCCAATTTTGCACTCCACCACAGTGATTTGCAGCAAAAACTACCAGCCGACAATTGTGGCTATCAATGGTTATTAGAAGCTGTACTATTATCGCCAGTACTCCAGGATTATTATCCGAGTACTCCAGTCTCTTGTGCCCATCAAATTGGGGATGGCGATGATGATTTTAGCGGTCGCTGCCGCGCACGTGGTCCGCTAATACCGCTAAATTATCACTTGTGGAGACCGCGAAGATTCTGCGTTGACGGATATTGTCCTGGTTGATAATTGGGGATAATGCGCATGTGGTCCGTTTAGCGGGCTGTGTGCATCAAGAGGGTCGAGTGTGATTTGGTTCTGTCCAGGAGAGCTGGAGCGAAAACCTGTTGGTGCAAGAGCCGCTAATTGCCACAATCGCAACTTGGTCGTTAGAGCAGGGGTGGGCGCTGACTTAGTTTTGTTTTGCTCTTTGGCAAAATGCGCTAGTCCAGTCATGCTGCTTGGTGTTTTTTATTCTATGGCAGTGAGTCTTATTCTATAACAATTTTAAATAACACATAATGCATATTTAAATTTTAAGGACTTGAATCGACGTCGATTTAAAAAGGTTAGACTACACTGATTATGTATATAGGGCCTACTGATATGCATGTAGCCCACAATAAAATATATTTACTAACATTGCCAGAATATATTTAGTCTATTTCAGAATCAATATTTTGTGTTGCTAACGTCTGTGTGATCGACGTGAACACATTATTTTTTTTTATAATGTCCCTGAACTGGCGCACACAGAAAATTGTGTTCACACTATGACATATCAGTGCTCATTTTTGTCCTCAAATGTCACCAATTGAGTATGTCTATTCTTCCATATCCCAAAGAAATGTATGACGATGAAATGAACCACTTCAACACAACCACTTCAACACAAAAAGAAACCAAACGGGGCACTGTGACCTGATATTCCTGGGCCATAAATCCTAGTGCATGCTCAGGTGAGCACTCAATAGTCGAGTCTCATTTCATTCTATTATAGCGTATAGCCTACCTATTACCAATATATCGGGGCACCTTTGGACACTTTAAGTTGGTTTGATATAAATTATTGTTTGCAAACTCGTGGCCTGTTTCATCATATATAGGCATTTGGCACAGAAGGAGGTGGTCAAGTTCAGAAGACTAAGTTCCACCCCAAGTAATCGTACATATTTATTTTTTATTTTGCTATTTTTCACATGAAGATATCATTTGTTTACAAAAGAGTATGTAAATCAGACTTACTGGAATAGTATGAAATTCATTTGTTAGAATAAAAAGATAATGCATGAAATAGACCAGCCCACAAACAAATACTTTCCGACAAACACCACAAAAAGAAATCAACAGAAATCTGAACCAACACAATATCTGTACGAGTAGTCTACTGTGACTCAAAAATGAAAATCCAAAATGAAAGAAAGAAAAAAAAACAGGTAGAAAAATCATTAATTTTAACCCTGTCCGTTAAAAGCTAACCAGCTGCACACCCCCTACCCCATGATTTCCGACCCCCGTCGTACCCCAGATATAAAGAGTGGGCCATTTGCATGCCATTGAACGTAACGGTAACGCCGCGAATACGCTATTCTCGTGTTGACGCCCAACTAACGTCCCGCCCGCGGTCGCGACCTCTAATCGCAAACGCCGAACCGTGCACGCGATTAACCGTACCGCCGACGATTACAGACGTAGACATTACGATTATGAAACGGACCCATTGCGAATGGACGCTGATTACTAGGTGCGCGGACAGTGTACGGACCCCATATGGCGAGCGTGCGGATCGCGCGTAATGGCCTATCATTACCGGTGACCAGGTGGTTAGACAATGTTATTTTTTTCCTTCCCTTGAAATTTATATGGCCAGCCTTTGAAATTGTGACTCTAAACAGCATGGGTGCCTGTGTAGATGTTGTTGCGATAAGTTCGCATTTCTTGTGTTTGTGGAGTACTGTCCGAAAAGTTACACTATCGAAGCTCGTGTTGTGCATAGATAATGAAGTGTATATGGAATCCTTTCCAGGCGTTTTTCTCTAGTATTCTATGTAAGCTAGAAAGGCAAAGTGCAGTGTTGAAGCATATCCACGTTTACCATATACGGAAAGGTTTATGATCAACACTCACACACCACCAAACCTGGAAGCCTCTAGCTCTGCATGTGTTTTAACGCACAGGCTAACGTAGGACAGATCCTATCAATGGACTCAGCTATCCACCAGGTATACACACAACACACTGACCGTCCTAGACAGGTGTCCATGCTACCAAAATGCTTGCTGAATAAGTGGCCTCCCCCAGCCCACATGCTGGCGATGGTGTACATTACCCGATGTTACGATAGCACCGTATCTGATGATCTCGATAGCACAGGACGCTGCTCCTACCTCCCAATTACCCACCGACAGAGGTAGGCCTCTGTTTGAAGTTCGGCCAACATCTGGATGCCAGTTTGATGTGGCTAGATTGTCATCTCTGCTAAATAATGCGTGAAATGTATGACATTGATGAAATGTAGAAATTCGGTCGGCTGTGTTGACTGCCGTGTTATAAGTCATTATTCATTCTCTTTTCTCATTTAAGTAGTGTGTAAAGGTAATCTGAAAATAGAATTATGAATCGAAGTTTTGCATTGAACTGTACAACAGTACTCCTCTGTGATCAATGCTATGCTTGCCAATCAACTTTAGAAATCGCCACCATGGGGATGATTGCTATTAATTGGCTGCAATTGCACTTGAGCTTGAGAAGACATGATTTTACTTTTCTTGAACATAGACACCAATAACAGTTTAACATTTGTACAAAGCTATGCGAATCTTTATAACTTCTCTCTATAAAAGGCTTTAATACAATATTTTCCACAGCCCCCCCCCTCCAAAAAAGAAACAAAATACAAGAAGTGAAGGTGCAAGAGAGTTACTCATTAATTTCTACTATGACTGTTACAAAGACGAAGAGAAGTACAGCTGTGAGTGTAGGATTTCACAGCCGTGTCTGCTGTGAAACCTGCCGTAACGCGAGGTCAAAGAGTTAGTCCAGAGGCGAGTATCTGTAGCCCCACGTGACTTGTCTGTGCTGCTACGTAAGCGCCAATCTTTTGAGAAGACCCTTCTATATTAACCAATCTTTTGAGAAGATGGAATCATTGATCAGTCGTAAAGGGAAAGCCAAGTGTGACGTAAGATAAGTTATAAAATTAATTGTCAACCAAGTTCAAATATAATATGACCTACTGACCATGCTATTTTTCTTATTTCTGTATTTGAAATGTTTTTGTTTGTTTGTTTTTAATATCAGTAATGTTCATTGTACCCATTATGCATTATTTTTCAGGTCCATGGAATATTTGTTTCCCTGTAATCTTAAGTTGTTATTGTCTTTTTTGTTGTGTGTTTGTTGTTTTTTTTTACAAATTTGTAGTATGAAATAATAATGTACTTTGTATATAGTCCAGCGGGAATTTGAAATTGTATATGAATATTTTTCTATGTATATGCTCATCCTCGTTTGTTCAGTTTTATTATTTACATCTTTACGAGGGTTTGAAATTCAATAGACTGCTAAACTCGTAACCTGCTACTTCTTCAATGTCACATAACATTACGACTTACAATTGCTAAATAGAAAAATCATATGAGATTTTAAAATTGTAAAGTGACGAAGTTCTAGATAGTTGCCTGGATGTAGATTGCTCATGCCTTGCAGATTAGTTCTAATAGAGATTATCTAACTTTGTGTATGTCAAAGCAAATAGTTATCCAACTCCTCCCCTATGATATCTAATCTAGTTAATCAATCCAATGTTTAAAAAAATAAACACATCTCTTTAGCGGAGATTTGACATGAATCTTCTAACAAGCGAGGCTGGGAGCCGCTTGCGTTATCTTATCTAGTAGTTATGTATCTTAATGGAGGAAATTTCTGTGACCCGCCCTCCAAAGAAATTCTGGGCTGGGCGGGAACTAATCTTATCTTTGCATCTCATTAGTATATTTTATTGTGATTTAGCGATCATTTTGATAGATAAAGAGTCTTTTGATGGCTAGCTACTGTGAATTTAAGTTATAAGTAGATCATCTCTGATGTGGATGTAGGAATTCAAAGAGCAGGTTGCCGAAGAAAAGGGAAAGAAGAAGCAGTGATCATGTATGAAAACTGTAGCCGTCAATAAGCGAGGGCATTGCGCTTTGTAAAGTTTTGAGAATGGCTCCAGCGTGGAAGGCTGGTAGTTCTGTGTCACGTCATACTTCTAGCCAAGTTTATATAGGATATTATGTTGAAATAGAATTGCATTTTGACATTCTACAACAAATATCCCAACCTGTGTCAACTTAGATGTACATGTACTCACTATACATATGGCACGTAGCAGTATCACATTACAAAGTAATTTTTATTTTCAATTTTATTTGTATTCAGAATTTGAGTTGAAACGAATCTTGTAAGATCATATGATTAAAATCGACCATAATTTTATAGAAACCATAAAAATGAAACTATTACAATTGAAGCCCAAAGTATCTATAAGAACAGAGTTGAAGTTGTTGCACACCATATACTGAAGTTGATGCAGTGGCTTTCCGGAACAAACTGAAGCCGCAGTACCAGAGACGAGAATATAAACCTGTGAAGCTAAAGTTGCCGCACCAAATACTAGTTAACAGAAAAATTTGCAGAAGTGGTGCCATATCCTCATCTTTTGTGTGAAATGTGTAATTGCAATAAGTACGTATAAATGGATTGGACAAATCACAATGCGATATACACCTTCCTTCATTCGTTATTCAATTCACAAATTATTTAGGGAAATCTCCATGGAAAGATTTCATCCTAATCGGCAGTTCTGGAAAATTTAGCCTCGGCCACATCATGCGATGTTACAAGATCTAGTAAATTGCGAATAGAGTTTATGCTTTTCCTTGCGAAGTTGTAGGTCTAGCCAGCAAAGTAGCTCCAGCACAAATAGACACATTAACCGTAACATGTATATATTGACATCGCATAAAAACGTGCACCGTGAAAGAGATTCCCAGTTACGACGATGGTAATGCCACAGCATGCTACAATGTACATTCACAAGATGCATACATTTATCAGTATCTATGAGGAAACTATGGAGTATGGTGAGGACGGTCATGGTCATTCGCTGGATCATCGCACACAGCAGGCGGGTGTGGCGGGGGCGGCTGTTTATTTGACCAGCTCCCCAGCTGTGCCCGTCTGTGAACCTGCACAGCTAGAGGATTCCACTGGATTCTTATGACTTATATTACCTATTTGAAATAACTTAATGATTTTTGTAGTGGCATTTACAATGTATCTGAAACTGCACAGAATAAATTGAAGAAGGTTATTTTCATAATTGATACGAGTCATACTTAAAGATATAGCAATGTCATTAATTATATCTAACTGCATGAGCACCAAGTCAGGTAAAGAATGTGTCACATAGCCTATGGTGGGATGCGAAACCCAGAAAAAAAATCGACATACTTTTTCAAATCAATATAATTTCAAAGATGTACCAATGCATATGTGTTCAGGTGTACAAAGACGCATCCTCAAATTAAGATACACTAGCCTACTATAATGCCTAGCTGCGCCCATGCCATGACTCAAGACGCACGCCTCACCGCCTGCCGAGTGCCTACCACCGCGCACGATTGCCTATACGATGGTGAAACTCTGAGCGTTTTAGGCACTCGGTGGGACTCATTAAAGCACTCGTGACCCACTGTCCGACCAAGCCCGCCACTAGAGGAAATCCTTCTTCTTCCCAGCATCAAATGGGCATCGGCGACATTAGAGGAACCATAATGGACTCATTGTGGCACAGTGGCAAGGTGGGACGCGGGGCGGAACGGACTGCAGTCGCCTTTGTGAGCGATAATGCGGTATATAGCGTGAAAACAATGGCGGACAAAGATGGCGCCGACTTCCGGCAGAACGTCGTCTGCTTCGGTTTTGTGCGTGAACCCCGGGGGTTGACGGGCGATGAATGGAGGATGACAATGGCGGACAGCCCGGCCGGCCATTTGGAGCTTTTTAGTGGAGTTAACTAATTGATAGTTAATGGGAAAGTGCTCTATTTTGGACAATACTCAGCCAGCAGTGAGGTTAATCTCATTATGGGCAGGCTCAGGCGTGAACGAGTAAATATCACACATAGAACGTAGGCTATGCGTGCAACCGGGTAAGTATCGCAGTAGACCCTACTATTCATATGTAAATGTAAATGTGTTGGTTTACAGTCTTGATCCAAGTTTTGCTCTCACGACTTTACAATTCACACCAGGTCATTGGGCCCCTTATTGATCTTCAAATGATCATTGCTTATATGCTTGCATCGGCAGCAACTTGCATTCAGCGCACAAGAATGCTAATCACCCACACAATCACTCACTCATGTGCACTCTTTCAACCCAATGGCCTGTACCTAATTAATGTGTAGGTGCCACGGAGCAGTGTGCAACTGCTTTAGGGCTGAGTTTGCTCAACAACCACCACCAGACCCGACTGGGAATTGAACCCACGACCTTCTGGGTCACGAGTCCAACTCCCTATCCACTCGGCCACGGAAGCACACTCATATGCCAATGTACATGCACCAGACATGGATTTTTTTTAACAAGTCGGTACTTTTATATGCAAAAGCAATCATGTTTTCAGATTATGGATGTCATGAGATAATTTCCTTGGCAAACAAATGTCCAGAGTTGCTTTTTCTACTCTCTCTTGTTCTGTATTCTTTTGCCCTTCTAGATTCATGTTTTGATTTTCAATTATCGTTACCAGATAGATCTACTCGACATTTACATTCTAACAATTACAGCAGGCCTAATTGAACCGATAATGGAAAGGTCATATATCATCAATCTGATTCGTTTTGTCTCTTTAAGCTGTGTAAAGAATCCTCAAGATTAGAAAAAATAAAATGAACTGTTAGAATAATTACCGAGGCTACATCTCTTAAACCACATGCGTACAAGCCAAGCCGCCAGAAATTACAGGGCGGTGCAAAACGCACACCGTGTTATTTTCAAACCAGTTACGGTAATTGTCAAGTTAAAGTTGCATTTGGCGATAATACAAGGATGTGGCGGTGTCATGTTATTACGAGGTCTTACATTATGAGCCCCCCGCCGCCGCCGGTGACTTGTGTTTACCTCGGGAGCGTCACGACCACATGTTGTCAAGGACGTGTGGTCCGGACGTCCCGACAAGAACGTCACGTACAAGTGCATGCTACGAGCGTCCCGGTACCATGCATGTTCCTTGGTAATGAAAATATTTGTACTCATCCCAATTCAAAGTTTAACTCGGGGGCTCCCCCCTCAATCTAAGATTTACCACTGTTGTCTCGGTAGGCCTACTAGCATTGGAGTAGACCCTACTAGCAGATCCAGGTGTTTGGAATGGGGGCGACGGTGAAACCACAGGGATTTCATCGGTTTTGATCATGTGAAATATTAAGAAATATTATAATAATGACTACTGTAATACTAGAAATATTTGCGCACAATTCAATATGCGAATTTCGTGGGTAGGTGCAAAAACGCAAAGTTCAGAAGGAACCATAATCGCAAAATCAAATAGGGCACCAAATAACTTAAAGATGAAAATCGCAAAATTTAATAGTTGCGAACTATTCTAGTTTTACAGTATTGGGTTTGCTTTTTTCCAACCTCTGCATAACAAGGTAAAGGTAAACACAGATGCATTGTGTGGATCTCATCTGTCCCAGTAGCCCCACTGCAGTGACGCGGCGGCGGCGGCCCATCGGTGCCATCTGTGGCGGGTGCGGCATTGGGCTGCCATCCGCACCCCGCCCGCACCCAGCAGCTTGTCCCGACGGCCCGGGCAGCCAGCCCTGGTCTACACGTGAATTATCACAGTCTAACATATCATATGACAAAGGCCTATTAAGATGTGAGCTACTAGCATTGTGTTGAGGGGTTATTTCTAATGGCAAAGGTAATAAGGTTGATGAATGCGCGTTGTGGATCCGATTCGGTGCTTGTTTTTCAGATGGTACAAGTGTTCTTTGTAAAAGTGCTGACGGTTGAGAAATGAAGATGTTTTGTGAGGAAGAAAGACTTTTTGATCTTTTATTAAACTGAAAATGTAGTGTTTTGTGGTTTTCATTTTGCGTTGAATGGTAGTAGTTAGTATTTTATAGTTTTGACTTATAGGGTCGGGTTGGGGTTTAGGGGCATAAGCAAAATAATCATCGCTGAACTAAAATTGTGCGTGTGTGTGGGAGGGGGGGATATTGAAAAAAGGGACCTGAAAACTTTGTTTTCCGAAAGAGTGGGATCTTAAGCATTGTTTTGATAAAACGGAGGAGTCTAAAGCGCTTACATAAAAAGCCAGGGTCTTACTCTTTTTTAGAAACATAAATAAATGAAGCACGGAAAAATAAGTCTATGGAGGAAAGGCAATTATAAAATTTGACAGGAAAAAGGGAGATATTAAAATCGTGTCTTTATCCAATCTGTCTAAGATCAAATTAGATCTTAAATTTTGTCATAATAGTTTTTTTTTCTTTCTTTCCTTTTTTTTGAGGGATGGGTGTTGGGGAGCATAACCGTTATCTCATAATGTGGGAGCGCCCCCTCCCCACCCTAAGGTTTATAGTGTGTTCAGTAGCACATTTATCTGAAGATTAACGTTGGGTTGGGTTGTTGCATTTTCTTTTTTTTTTTTTTTTTCTTTTTTTCAAAATAAGAAATAACAGGTACCAGCATACACGTGATAATTATTTGCATTTCATAAATTGACCCAAAATAAGCACAGGCGGGAGCAATATCCAAAACTCCAGCAGCGCGATGATCATCATTGGACTAAACACATAGGAAAGAGCCCAAACAAACACAAGCGCGAACACTATCCAAGTCTCCAGCATCATGAACATATACAGTGGATGACAAACCAGTAGAGCAGTGAGTGCTGAGGCAGATGAGATGAGACTGGGCCTGTCTTCGTCGGTGCTGGTAATATAGAATGTTCCGTTGTTGCACTGACTCTCGCCACACCAGCACTCGTCATATTCCGCCCAGAGGAGCTTTATGTGATGCCCGGGCATGTGCAGGGAATCCCGCTCCATGAGCCATTTGTCAGGGCCCCTCTGATCAAGCACGCAATCTTTTTCGGCATGACCCTCCGCATGCTGTTCGTCATCGTGAGGCTCCTCACACCATCGCCTCACTTGATGGCTATAGAATTTGTACTTTCTTTCTGTAAACTTCTGTATTTTTTCCACACTGCTCTCCATACAATGTTCCCCGTCACTGCAGGTTATATTCCGCAGTAGTAAGGGATTAAAGTAGAACTTAGACGCTAAAGTCTCACTTTTTGTCCCAAAGTCACAGTCGTCAATATCAGATGGAAAATGGTTATCACGTTGCCATTTATAAAAATGGGTTTTATATTCTTCAAAATGCTCTAAATCCTTTTCACTTGTGGCGTCATCAATCACAAAATGTGTGTTCTCGCAGACAAAGCATGACTCAATGTGGCATGACACAGGTACTAAAAGAATGTTGATCAGATGAAGTAATGTATTCCAAGTAGGTGACATTATTATTACAGTACCACAAGTACTGCATTCTAGTAATACACATGATACTGAATAATAGGATTAGGAGAAAACGTCACAGTGCGAAGCAATATATGAACGTAGCACGCGACCGTTTGTGTGTTGATGACGTTATGCATAATCAACACACGTGCTACGTTCATATATATGAATGTATGAACGTAGCACGTGTGTTGATGACTTAATGCAACCTCAAAGCAGTATTTATAACGTCCTCTTTCAGCGAGACGGACAAATTCAGTTTTCGAACCGGAAGTGAAGTGTTTGGAGGTTGGACTTGATGTTTGCATTAATTTAAGATTACAATATCAGTAGACATAAAGACACAATTACAATACACCAGTTCGCAAATAGAAATATTAGCATAATGTTAGGTTGCGATCGTAGTACCCGTTTTGGCCGCTAGGGGAGTAGTCTCGATCAACTAGACCCTGTGATGGAGTAGACGAGGAAACGATTTAGTCTCTATCAATGTTTGTCTAAAAATTTCCCAGAATGCACCGTAAACCACGTGAAAAGCCATGTGCCTTGGTTTGTGTGTCTAAAATTTACCCAGAGTTCATAGAAAGTGCATAAATATTTCATTGAGACAGCGATTAGAAAAGTAATGTATACGCAATTAATTCATCAAATTTGAGAATAGAGTTCAAAAGAAATGCATTTGATATTGACAACCCGATCTGATGAGTCAAGATTCCACGAAATATAATTATTGGAAGAGAATGAAAATAAATATGAATGTAAGGACAATTTATGTGTTAATAATCAAATGTGGTCAGCATTTGAGAACGCTCTTGGTGTCTAAATTTCCTGCTGTGTTCAGTGAAGCATGAATTAAGTATTCGCCCCATTGGAATGTGATCGCTGGTGCGTGACCGAACTCAGTATTAACCAGTACATGTTTAAACCCAATCAACTTTATTGGATTCATGCTAATAAATCATATCGTCATTTTATTGAAGTTTAATAAAATGTGTGAAAATATATGCGTACTTTGTTGTGAATTCAATCTGAATACAATCCGTACTTTAAATGGTCTATGAAGCGAATATTTTTCATACGGATCTTATGTACTACCATTAAGATATTTGTATTAGCGTGAATAAAGCTTCACATGTGGCAATTTCATGCTACACGTTGTATACATTGTGCTTACTTCGTGACTTTTTCTTTGGTACATTGTTTATATTTCATAACAATTTTACACTTCTTATGCTTTGCAGTAGCAGATCTACATAGGATAGAGGTTAAAACATGAGACCTGCTCATCAGAGCACTGAGCATTTCAACACTGTATGCACGCCATGAAAAAGACAAATACTTTACAAACTTTCAACGTATACATGTACTTTTTTGGAACTTTGCTTTGCAAACATTGTACTACAAACACCATGGCCTATTAAAGCATCAGCAGTTGCCAGTGATTATTGTATATACCCACCTCCTCAAAATATTAGATATACCCGCCCGCTATATTATTTTTTGCACAACGGAACAAAGGAACATTTACAAAAACACATGCTATATGTTGAGAAGGCCATAATCTGCTATGTCTAACATAATAGAATGACATCTTCACCACGGGATATCTATTAGTATCTATTATGCACTGTCCATTAAAGATTCCCAGCAAGGTCGGATATATCTTTAGGTGGAGTTTCTAGACACAGGCCGTGCAAAAAATTCCCAGCGAGTATTGAAATTCAGTGTGTAACCAGGATATCATATTAACAAGAAGATATAATTATCAATTAGCCTAGCATGTTTGATGATTACGTCTTAACAAGATAAGGGAAGTGTTGCGGCATGTTATGAACTTGAAGAAATGTCTTTGTGCAAGTTCATGTGCATGGGCTAATCTTAAAGGAAAGGTGTCTCATTATTTACAGATTGAATTTTATGCTTCTTCTGTGTTGTTGTGGGAACTCTGGGTTGTAATAAGATCAAATTTCTATTAAAATATATGATTAAGTTGTGCCTCGTTCAAATATCATTGTAAATATGAGTCGAAAATCAAATACTGAGTGTAATTGAAAACCATTTTGAACTGGTATCATGCGCAAAAAAGTGGGGAAAGTATTATGCAAACATGAAGTTCATATTTCAAACAAAAATCGTACTAATGTTGTTTGTTTTGAACATGTCCGATTAATTCCAAAATAATTAGGCTTATTTTCAACAAATATAATAACCACAAACAATTTTCTGAAGATTTCCGAAAAGTTCAAACAAACATTGCACGTACATACAATAATAAACACCTTCCCCCAAAACTAACGTGTATAGTGGTGTCCCGCGTCACGTTTAATTAAAGACAAACAAGATGGCGACCCTAAGAAAATACGTCTGCTTCCGGTACTTGACACTCATCGTTCGCCCAACAAAAACAGTCACCTGGTGATGACGAAATGTGGCACAGCGCTCCACGTGTCTTTGTTCCCGCCATTCTGCGGCTTAATTGGAAAATGGTCAGTGGCAGAACAGAGTTTCTCAGCTAATTTGACGCCAATTTGGCTTTGCTCACGAAGTTATCGCGAAGTAGCGCAGCGAGCGAATCACGCGAGAGACCCCGTGACATCGCGATGCAATTACTCGGGTGGAAAGATTGATGCATTATTTAAATAGTTGCTGGCTACATTCCTCGCTGGAATCGTGCTTTGGGGTGGGTTGTTGAGAGAAAAAATCACAGCAGTAGGCTTAACATCATTATTTCAACTTATTGTCATATATTGATTTGTGTATGTTTAACACACAAAAAGTTCCACTCCCGTTTCATGTTTTCCAAATCTTTAAGCATATGATTGTGTATTTTCTTATTACTCTACATTACCATTCATTAGACAGTGCATAAAAGCCAGGCACACCACCAACTGACACGACAGAACAAAATAGCAAAGTAGAAAATAACACAGTGCAAAACGTGCACAGAAGACAGCCGGCAATCAGCAGACGAGATTATTTCCCAGGCCACACCGCGAGGTGGCGGCTGCTGTCACGTTACCAATAATGCCACAATCACTGCATCATCCGCCAATTATCGTCCATCACACTCCCATAATCCCCTGCTGCTTAATCCAGCAGCCGCGGGCGGCGCGCAGCAGAGGTGTCAAAACAGCGCTGTACGATTATCACAGCTGTGGCCCAGTCAAGTGGGGGATTAGTGTCATATTGCGCGCTGAGTTGTGTGATACTGAAATCCACCTTTATTGGCCACTCGTTTGTGCAATTGATGTGTTTATTATTGGTGGCTGTACTAGATATAGTCTTGGCGCCAAGGTTGACAGTGCTAGAGCGTTTATCGATATACTCTATCGGGTACTATACATAATGCATTATGTGTGGTTTTGTGATATTGCGTGCAAGTGATGCTGTAACTAGTATTGGGGCGTGTGATATGTGTTGTTGATGTTGTTGTTTTCCGTCTCCACGAGCTTTCGAACGCACAAAAGCAACCCTAAAGAGCATTGAGCTGAGTATGGCCTACATACACCATCCGACCAAAGGCGAGGTCGTCACATCAGTTTGCAGTGTATTTGACAAAGTAAACTGGTGTGCTATACACAAGACAATATGAGAATTGTTGGTGGCTTTTGACCAACTTTTGTAAGCCATTTAAAATACCGGTTCCATCACACACCCTCATGAAAACCTCAACCTGCCAGTGTGTCATATGTGCACTACAGAGTATACTTTATAGTGAGTAGTTCTTTGTGAAATACAGGTGGCTCGTTTCTTAATCTTGATATTTGCAAGAATAATCAGAAGTGTACAAAACAGCTATGCAAATCATTTTTGCAAGTTTTATTTTTCTGCACATGTATATATTTGTAGCATCACTATTTTCAGAAAAAGTCAATCGTTCATATTATTCATACATTTAATATACCAGTACACAAAGAGTGGTTTGTGACTTGGTAACTTCTCACATTTTGAGTTATATTTTATTCGCGATGACATTAAAAGCATATAAACACCAAGGAGATGTCTCAAACTTGTAACATTTAGCCAAATTATAGGCCGACAATTCCGCTCCAAGTCCAGACGATTATCATTAAATGTTCCCAAATGTCTTATCAGGCTGCACTGACAGCCTGTAATTATCACGCCACTAAAGGACCTGGTCTGCCAGCATACGGGGGAACTCTTCTGGGTGGCCATTGTTCTTATTCAAGTGAGTAATACACTTCGAATGGGGAATTGTTAGGCGATTATTGTGAATCTCAGAGATAGACTTTTATGCTCTCTCCTTTTCATACACAATCTACTGAACCCTGTACCAAACTTATAGTAGGGACTACTACATTGCAATTGTACTACAAGTAGCCTACATCTAGAGCCAATTTGTGGAAAATCAATATTACAAGTGACCAGTAGTCAGTTTTATGCCTATTGGAATATATATAAGATTGATATCAACAGTATCTGAACAAAGCTGAACCTTCCAGTTTACAATTCTTAGCACCAGGTCGTCCCAAACCTCGAAAACTGAAAGTGACCTCCCGAAATGAAGATCCAGCGAACAAACTTTCTTAAGTTAAAAGCTTCCCACAATTTTAGGACACTAGACCCTGCTAGCCGGGCATATTTATACATTCACAACCCGGACTCACACCCGTTTTTTCGAGTGTTGCCTTCTGGCACAGGTTGCACCGTACTGTGCCATCAAAGCGCCATTAAAGAGTCGTTTGGCACATCTAGTGGTTGGGGCAGGCAGAGGGACATTATGGATCCCCGCTCCCGCTGTGATTTGCCATTAAACTCCATATGAGGCACTTAATTTTAAATATTAGCAAAATGTACTGGTCATTCTGTGAATACGGCCGCATGAGGTGATATATAACGCACGCTTTGCTTGGATACGACGACGGCCATTGTTGTAGCTTGTTTGTTTGAGATTCACAAAGTAACATAAAATAACATCTAATGACCGTTTAATCAAGTGTGACGACTTTTATCACCAGAATGACAATTAGTCTCTGATTGATACTAGAATTGTATCATTTAATAGCCATTTAATCTATATACAGTATTTATAGCAGTTATGTAACCCCCAGCTATTGACAGATTTTTTTGTGTTTTTCATTTTTATTATTTTTGAGGGATGAATGAGTTGAGAAGTGGGTGGTTGTGACATTCTAGACTACTGTATGCTGTTAACGGAGATCATTCGCTGTTGGGTGTTACACTCCCCCTTTTACATAGTGTGGATGGACTTTCTCCTAACGGTGCTGACCAATTCAGTATTTCACATTGATTTAAGGCTGTATTGTGAACAGAGTAATATGAGAGGAACACATACAAACTTGGGGTATTATGATTGTGTGCATCTTTCTTCTGAGCCGTGATATGATTATAGCTCTTACAGAACATTTATATTCAGGCAGAAGTTAAACACATTGTTCAGAAAATATACCATTATGACGTGCGACATGGTACTCAGAGGGTTTACATTTCCATTTTCGTTCATTTCCCCCTGGGTCAATAGTATTTTTCCTTGATTTCTATGTTTGTCTGTTTCATTGAAATCTAAAGTTTTCATTGACATGAATTTCCAGTATAATTATTAAAATGGCAGCAATATCTGATTTAATAAATGCTTTGATTTGATTTATATTGAAATCATAGTTCTAAAATAAAGGAAATAAATGATTCATTATTGGAAGTCAGTTAATCAAGACTTCTAACTACTGGCAGAATTGTTCCACAGATATATAAAATTCTTTGATTTTCCCCCGATTATTTGTTCTCATAAAATCAAATTCCCTGATTTTTTTCATCATGCTGACCCCCAAAATGATTCCGCACCGCGAGGATGTTTTATTCTGACAGTTTTCCCAGTTTTCCCCTGATCCATGGATACCCTGTATCCAGGCTGCTGCAAATACAGCCTAATTCCCACTATTCCCACCAACCCGAGAGTGAAGGTGAAAATCACTGCCTATCATCTAATTGACAAACTGCCAATAATGAATTAAGCGTCCCGCGAATACCGTCTGCCCGCCATTAATGTTCATCAGGCCGCCATCTTGGCGTAATCCCGGCGTCCCTCGCCACAAAGGAAGGGGCGTCCGTCCTCGTTCTCGATTTCAATAAAACTGTCCATCCGAAATCCCACTCCCGATTAATAACCCGCCCGCGTAAGCCCCTGGGATTATCCCAAATCCATAAACATCATTACAAACAACTATTGGCTGTGCCGGCTGACACCGGACTCGCGGTAATGAATTCCTCCGCCGCGCTCCGCGCCACGCCCTATTTGCGCCCCATTACTGCCGTGCACAGCCGCCGTATGGAAGTCATCTGCTGGCAGACTGATGAGTGCCACTTTTGTTTTGTGAACTATTGGGCAAAGTTTATGGTGGTCTGTATATATGAGTACTTCTTCAGCTCAGTCATTCGGGTATGGTACTTCCTATTGCACGTAGAAGACAAATGAATGTGCCAATAGATCTTGTGTAAATAGTATTTTACCACGGATGAGTGTTGTGGACGGTAGCATAATCCATTAATCCTCTAATTTTCTTGTAGACCTACCTGCCGTTGAAGTATCACCAGTCTTCTGTGACACCAGTTGGATTCTGTCGTACATAAATCTCTGTTTGTATTTATGAACCAATGGCAGACTTTAGGATGCGTTCACTTAGAAATGAAAACCACGATGAGACAATTACAAATTGGCAATTTATTTTAAACTAGCAGTTTTGACATCCCTGTTAAGTCCTTCAGTGTTCACAGTGTTTGATCATTTATATTGTGTACATTGATTCTACCAGACATCACAAACTAGCTAGCCTACCTATTCCCATTTTCAAACTAACCGTACCTATTCCCATTTTCAAGCACTGCCTTTGGCCGTTTTCGGAGTCTGCGCATCATCAGCAAATCTTGACGACTTCCCATTTCTATGCTGAACTTGTACACATGATAGACATGACAAACATCATGAGCTGACACACGAAATGAAGTAGGTCACGAACAGAGACAACTTTTTCTGACCACGTCCACGTGTAATATAGCTGTTAAAACTTCCAACAAATAAGCTTATTTTTGTTGACATAAAAAAACCGTGAAGGCCACTTTCATTGTTTCACATGTTTCCAGTGCAGTTCACCTTCAGAGAAGATTGCTGAAAATCTAATCTAACAGCCGACAGTCACATATTTTGCATTTGTGACGAGTCGCGGAATGTTCGCGCACTATAAATTAGCGTGAGTACTGGCGAGTGACCCAGTTTTATGGACGGACGCGCACTTACTTGAGAATTTACAGCTTTGGGGACAATAGACGCAAGGCCGGCCCGCAGATTTGTAGGATGCTGAGTGAGTCATAATGATAAAGGACATTTGCCGAATGGGGGGTTGGAGGGTATGATCTACAGAAGAATCTCCAATCAAGACCACCTTGATGAAGAGACCACCTCTGTAATAAGACCATTTTCACGCGAGCAAGCTTTCATAAATACACCCCCGCAACCCTGTACAAGAAGAGCGCCTCTTCATAAAGAGCACTTGAGAGCAGGCCCTTGGTTGGTTTTAATAGAAAGGGTCTTCTGTAGATCTAGTGGGGTTGTAACTGTTGAACATTGACTTCTATATGGGAGATTTTTTTAACATTTGTGAACAGCTGTGTAGGTATGAGAGATACTGAAAGTATTCTAACCACCATGTTCCAATGAACTATAGATACTAATTGTGCTTTAAGACAATCTAACAGTATAAAAATAGCTCAGTATATGTCATTTTGCATATTACAAAACACGAAGAAATATGGCCCCTACCTGTTCAACATCTATGGGCCCCAGCATCATGGTATATAGGGAGGACGGGTGTGTATCTATACTGTGATTTACAAACACGATACCATACACATTACTGTACGATTAAATATAGACGATTCTATATAATAGTAAACTATATATGTGGTTCCAAATGCTTGTGAAATTCCTTTTCTACATTCTGTGTGATGGAGAAGGTATATTATAGTAGTATATTAATGTATACGGTGTTTGTAAATCACAGTACTGTACATACCACACCCTCCCACGGCCGCCGCCTCCTCGCGGCGGGCCGGCGGTCGCCTCATTACCCGCCGCCGCCCCGGGCCGCTTCATTTGGCCAGAAATGTTATCAATTTGGGTGTGAATGGCGCCATAATCACCTTAAATTGATGTCATTGCCGCCGTAATTCGGGCTTCGTTAACTCCAAATCCCGGCACCCGGAAAACTCGTACTATCTCGCCGGGCCACGTTCCGCGCTCGGGGTCCCGCGAGACCCGCCGTCTCCCCGCGGACCCGCTCGGTCCACCCACTCCGTCTCTCTCCCGTTCCAGATTTAGAGAGGTCAGTGGATAGGTTGATAGTTTGTGTGAATCTGTGAGGGAATCTTGGTTTTGTGAGGGATAAGGAGGAGTTGGTGGCAGTTTTTTTTTGCCAATATCTGTATACGTTGATTTGTAGTCTTACAGACAAAATTTAGATCCAAATTTAGGTTGGCAACATACAGTAGAACCTTTGCATTAAGCCCACTCTGGACTGGCTTCAAGTGGTGCTATAAGACAGGTGTAAAGTCTACGTGGAGGTTGACGTGGTGTTCTTGATGAAAGTTTGCGACCATGAGAAATGGTCCTATCATAGAGGCTGTATCTTTATAGAGGTGGTCTCAATTGAAGCTTCTAGTGTAATAAGGTTGCCGGGTGCGTCATGAGTATAGTTGTGCCAACCGGAAGTGTGATAACGAGGCTATTGGCGTGCGCTAAAACATTGCGCAACGTGCCAGTAGCGTGCGATATGCGCACGGAGTTGCGCACAGGACAGATGGCCTATGGGAGGAGACGGCGGAGGCATCTGGCTTCTTAATTGACATTTATTAATAAGTGGACACTGTCTCCCGTACTGCTGTCCATCAATGGAACTAAATTGCCGTGTGAGTGATTGGTCAATGTTACGGAAAGTTTCATTAAAATCAGAGTAGTGGAAAACAGCAATATTTGGGTCATTGGTAGGTGGGGAAAGTGTTCCCATTGGTGAGGTGTCCCTGTTTGTAAAACATGTATTGTAGGCCTTCCATCACGAGATAATGAAAAGGTGTCCATATTAGTGAGGTATTATTACGGCGAGGTTTTGCTGTAGCTTACAGAAGATCATCACTTCAGCGTGAGTTGTTGTATTTTGTTGCTGGGGGAGCAGTTTAGAAAACTATTATCAGTTTATTTTGATCATTGGATTCAAGGATGCATGAGTTGCTTGTTTCCAACATTAACAAATTCGCATATCTTTTATACAGAATTCATCATATGACCTCTATCTATCACCATCAATTTTTTTTTTTTCTGTCAAAATTGAAGCAAATGGGTTTCCTTTTTAATTCACCCTTTAAATGCAACTGAACTGTATGAACAAACCACTTACTTAACATGAAAGCATTCCCAGTCAGCATGAAGCTAAAAGTCAAAATATCTTTAAATAAAAAAGGAGAAAGTAGATCATCTATATGTAGGTGGAAAAAATCATGACCTTGTGTTACATAAAACCTCAAGTCAATTAAGTCCCACAATAATTGAGCAGAAGACAATCATGTCCTCCCCACTTTGTCAACAAGTATACAAGTTGATTCAATAATTCGACCCCCTCCCAGGATCAGCCTTGAAGAAGATCGTATCTCGCGCGGAGAAATAATCCCTGCATGCCACATGACAAGGACGTATACCGTGCGCTGACAGCCACAATTTGACGACCTTATCGTCGAATTGGGGTGTCAGGGGAGCGGCCTTCCCACACAAAAGCGTCTCACCTCGCGCGGGACGACGTCTTGTGTTGGTGGCGGATGGATACTCGTCCCCAATAGATCCACGTTCACGTTTCAAGGCTGGCGAACATAATGCGTGTCTATTGTTTCACGATGCCGGTGTCAAGCGGCTTCTTCACGGCCACGTGCATGGCTTTGTCTTCTTGCATACGTGAAGTACTTATAGTGTGTACTTATGATGGTTTAATATATCATCCTTTGCCAGACTTTTTAAAACTCTGTTTTGTTGGCGGTGGTGTATTGTTTGTTTTTGTAATGAGGGATGATATTTATCAAATAGACGTATTTCAATTTCAACAAGCTTGTTTTTTTTCCACTGAGATTATTTGCGGGTGGTTTAGTCCCATGTGACATGAAGCAGTGAACTATGCACAAAAATTCCAGCTTAAAGGAATACGAAGGTATAGCTGAACTTTGAACGTCATACCCCATAAACGTAATGACTGATCACTTTGATGTGTCTGGAACTCAAAAAAAGTTCTTGCAAATCGCATGATCATAGCATCAAGAAATCTCTTTGACGTAGAATCAAAGTGTGTTAGTTTTCTTTTGAACGTATTTTTATATTGATGTCTGGTGTTGAGCTCTGCAGACATGGCACCGATAAATCACTTTATCACAATGAAAGGTGAGTGATAAATTGCCAATGGCTTGACGTATTGTAATGACACCCTTACCACCCACTCTCTATTATAAAAAGTGTGTATACTTTTCCCCAAAAATGTATCTTCCCATTACACTGTCAAAAACACGATCAGTCTATTTAACTATTTCCAAAGATGTCCTCAACTTCCATTAAATCATTCAAACACAAAAAGAAACACAGTTATGTTTAATATGATAATTTCAAAGCAGGCAAAAATGGCCAAAAGATGAAAAAGCCACTGAGCTATGAGAACCCTGGCGCTCAATTCATTACTGTAATCCCCGCCTCCCCTCTAATCACCATCATCCCACCTCCCCTGGCAGGCTGATTCGATTGCCGCCGATAGGGGTCGCGACTCCCGCCAGAGTTATGACGTAGAGGGCGCGCACGTCACGCGTAATCACGTAAAATGAATTACGTCGCCAGAGAAAAAACTTGAAGAGCTTGCTTATGAATTTGATTAGGTTTATCGCACCCAAACTGATTGCCATTTGACGAGTATCATCTGTAGCTTTTTTCCTCACCGAGTAGGCCTATTGATTGGTATTTTGGGGCTTTTTATGTGGTGCATTTTCCATAAAAGTCTTTGTTCTATGTCTTTGTGTATTTTGGACTAGATATCTTGATCTATTTATCTTTAAGTACACCAGTGTGTGGTAAACACACTTTAAGACTACACTGCCATTAGATTTTTTATACTTTTCTCAGTGGAAGTTTAAAAAATGAAAGCCAAACTTCATTATTCTTGTTACAGTTTACAACGGGCACAATAACTGAAAACAATTACAAAAACAAATATAAAACAGTCTACAACCAATGAAAATCCACCTACAAAGAAAAAACAACCCTTCAAAAATCCACCTCAAAACCACCATCAGTAGCTCAAAAAGAAGGAGGGAAAACACATTAAAAAAAACTGCAAAGAGAGCAAAGAAAAAGAAAGCATCTTGTAGCAATCGGAGCAGGTAGAAAGATCGATGGATAACAGCTTCATCGACGCTCGGCGAATCATACGGCGATTATTTACGACGTACAAGATCATTAAAACCTTTCATAGGCACTTTACACTCTATTGTTGCCGTTGAAAGGCGGCAGCCAGAAGCAGATGAAGATATATCGCCTCACGCTCGCCGCCGCTTCGCGCACCTGTCTAGAATCACTCTAGCTGCCCGTGCCACACAATAGCCCACTCCGCTGTCTTTTGTCCGGCGCTGTCGTTTCTATTACTGTAATTGCCGTCACTATTGACGACGAATCGAACGTTCGATCGCCCGTTTCGCGCAGTTACGATCGATGTAAGACATATGGAGGTGATGCAGAATCGATGTTTTTTCTTTTGCGTTTTTCATGCCAATCGATAGGAATAATCTCCGCCGGGGATGAAGAAATGGGCGCTGTTTTCAGGCAGTGCAATTAGGCAGTGATTTGATATCGATACGATTGCTCAGCGAGCGGGAAACGCAGACTTTTTATTTTTGTTGAGCACCGCTACAGTAATTTCCAGTAGAGAAAAAAACGTGTTCAACGCAGCAAAGAAATCGAGACGTTGATTATGGTTATTGCTCATAATTTGCACTGTTGTTTTTTTCCCTGTGTGATTTGTAAAGGAAGCTAAGTATATTCGACTGTAGTTTTTTTTCCAGTCTTAGTTGTCAAGTGAAACTTGAACTATTGAAGAGCCTCAACCTGTGATATTGATCACTATATCTGGTTGTCTGCGCCCAGCTGGTGACCCATATACACCCACAGCTGCACAAGAGGTCATAGTGACACTTTCAAAGAAGATATTTTTTGCCTATGGTAGTTTAGTTTCTTAGTATGGTTGACATCTGTTGTAAGGCAATGCTTTTTTATCCATGACATGAATTACTTTTACCCATATCTCTTTACTATAAAGGGGACCTGAGTTTAACTTCTCCAAAAAGCGTCGTCCTTACGACGTATCCAGGTGTGACAATATGACAGATTGGCCGGTGCAGGTAACCACAGAGTGGCGGTTCACCTCATCACGTGCACACCCATGGGCTGTATGGAACCCACATGTTGGTTATATGATTCATTCATAATAATTTTTCTTATCTTATTTTTATGTTTCCTTTTTTCTCTTGTTTTGGGGGGGTGGGGGTGTTGGGGTAGGTGAGGAGTAGTTGAGCCGTCAACTTATGAAACTGCAAAACAGGTAGAATAAAGCAAAATAGCAGATTGTAATTATATGTGAGTGATCTAGACATTTCCTACAAAAAGTCCACCAACATCAGAAAACCTGGATCTGCTAGTGTGTTTTCTACAATCTGTGAGTCAATGATTATAAGTAGACTACATGTACACATATACTACTATGTTTAAAATTGTAGGTCTATATATGTAGGCTATGCATTATACTCAATGAACACTTTCAATGTAATTTACTTACCTATTCTATGGGATCTTCCTCCCTGGAGCGCTTAACTCACTACATAATGAACTCTCGGCACTTTAGAAGTGCAATTGAGCGTCTTAACTAAACAGTACCTGTTTTATCTTGCGTCATGTCAAGAACACAATATTGAAAATCAAATCCATGTCAGTGGGCGATGGTATGCTTATTTTAACAACCATAAGGGTCTCGGAGGCCTGTATTTTTCGTTTGACAGATCGCACGGGATATCTCCGTAGGTATAACCTCGGCACATACTCCTCACATACTGCATACAATACATTTCTCCTCAGTGAACGATTCTTGAGGAGTCTGTGCACTCGGTTGATTGAAATATTGTATTAGAGGGTTAAAAACAAGCACGCAGGCCAATAATGAAAAGAACTTTTGCCTGGAAATTAGCCTATAACTGGGACACAAGTTGGGTGCAAGCCTTTCTTCAAGATTCTTCTTTTTTCTTTTCTTTTTTCAACTTTGTGCAAGTGTAATATAGCAGAAAACGTGTTCATGTTCAAATAGTCCAGTGCAGTGATTGTTGGAGTATTAATGACCTGCGAATGTAGTTGTCCAAATACAAAGCAGCTGAGTTGATAAGTTTTGCACACCAATTAACTAAAAATGTCAACTGCCAGTCAATTTAGGAGACTATACATACAATGCCGGCGCAGTTAACACTTCGATTAAATTTGATAGATCCCTATCAAGTGATGACTATTTTTACTGTGACACAGCACTGAACCAACTGAAATAGTAACTAAGAGATCTTGAAGGGAAACAGCACTCATATAAAAATATGGATCTTCAACACCAAATACATAACGTGGTGTCATATTAACCTACAGTTAAATTAACCCTTTATCTACTGCAACAGTCACATGTTCACAGAAATCCCCCACCCCCACCCCACCACCCCTCTCCACTCGGCTGTCCGTCATCATTACCCTCCCCGCGTCAGGTCTCGCGGCTTCGTTACTGCTGACACTAACGAGCCACGCGGAAACCCGGGAAATGACACTTCCGGGTTCGCTTCCGGATGCGCGAATTCGTCTGGCGGAAGACGAAGCAGCGCAAAATGGCGACCCCATAACAAGATCCCAGGTCTTGTGCCGCGGCCTGTTAGCTTTCAAGTCTTTGTCGTGTGCTTGTATAGGCCATTTACGTCTTCTTGTGCTCTCCTTTTATGCCCGATGCTATCATTTTGTTGTTCCGATTGTTGTCCAGGAGCTTAATGTAGCCGGCCCGAGTGGGATAACGTTTCCTCCGCTTTGTTGAGCCTTACATTAGACGTACAAAGGGCGTGTGTATGATCCGCACACAACACCATTGTGGAATTTTCCATGACACAAGAAACCGAGAGTGTACACCACAAAAACACGCATTGTCCACGTGATCAGGTGTCTTCTGTGTCGTCTGGCTAGTTATGCGATGTCTGTGATACTGTGACTTCCGTTCTGATCTACGCGCAGACGTCACCAGATACTGATGTCTGATTACTGGGTTTGTATTTGCAATGTCTTCTTCTTGTTTTACGCCGTTGGCGTCATTCCCGTCTGAGTCTGTTATGCTCAAAGCAAGAATTTGCGTGTGTTCTCCGAATTGACGTCCAGTTGTCTTAATGAGTCTCGAAGCGTGTTTGATTGCATTCATTAAGTAGGTGAGTATATAGGGTGATTCGATTTCGCAAAACTAAGATCAGGTGACGGCAGTTTTAATGAACGCACATCACCTGATCAAAATTCAGCTTTTTAATTCCACTCACTCTTTTGTACTCATTACTCATTCTTCGAGTGTTCTCACCGTCGTCTAACTCTGTCATGAAGCTCACAGGTTACGCATCTATAATTACATAGAAACGGCCATGCTTTAATGCTTTTTTAGCTTTCCATGCTCCAGCTAATGTTGGGAAACTGAAGTGCGCATCGTGACTTACCAAACCTACTATACCTGGTCACGTGATCATGTTCCCGGCTCTCTAGTCCACGTGGTGATCAAAACACGACTGGTTCCCACGTTTTTATGCAGCAAACGCAGTATAAAAACTAAAAGCAACACCACTTGGCCACCGATCATCGCTTTGTGCACATAACATCTTTATTCTTCAAATCAAACAACGTCAATAAAGCAACAAAACAAGAACGTAAATCACTGGCTTTCCCACAGTCGACCTCCGCGTCTGTGACGAGCGTCTTGGACGACGCAAGTCGGCAGATGACACAGAGCAACCTAATCGCACCTAAATCCAATGCCACAACAATTATAGAAATATGTCGTCTGTCACTTCCGTCTGATGCCTCAATCTGCAGCCCGACGCTGCGATTTCCCACGACACCCCGAGATGGGGTGACAAGATGTTGCCAGCACAACCATCAGTTTTACATCAATTTCTTTCATATGCTTTCTTTGCCGTTACCGTATGTCGTCGATATATGGGTAGTACTATAAACCTTTAATTGGGCGTCTATATCTCTTCTCTGCGGATGCATGTTATTTGGTTTCGCATGTGGTCATTGTATGCATATTTTTTCCTATGTGCATATTGTAAAAATATATTCAAAGTTTTGCTGAACATCTCACAGACATACAACTCATTGTGGGGGACACTATCAATTTTGCATCTCAAAACAGCTTCAAATTGGAATGCTTATAAATGCAGCTTGCATTCCATTCTTTTCTCTCCGTTTTGTATTTTTCAGCATTGTTCTTTCTCTAAACAACCTTCTCTAACATAAAACGGTTCCTCATCGAATCCCATTCTAATACATTAAAGACTTCCTGATACTGCTGATAATAATTCATCGTGTTGCACAGAACCCAGCCTTTTAAACAAGCCCCTGACTATCATCTAGCAGTATAGCTGTGATCAGGCACCACATGTGCCGTCACATCTGTTCCAGCGGCCTCGGTCCTGGGGTTTGATTGCCAATTAGTACAATACGTGAATCACAACCAGGTCTCTTCACGCTGCCTAACTCCAGCTTTTTATTCCACTAACAAGTGTTCGTCATTCTTTTTAACTGTCATCTCTAAGTGTCCTCTTTATTTTTTCCCTTCTTCAATCTATGTTTATGTAAACAGGGATTGTAATTAATCGAGGACTTCGCACTGGTTCGCTGGCTTTAGTATTGGTCTGTGTTAGTTTTCATTTCCTTGCAGCTAGAATCTATTTGCAAGTGTTTTTTTTGTAAGATACTGCCTGGAACCAGATTTACAATGAAAATATCAAGCGAATGGTGATTAATCTACATTTCAATTCGACCTAGTTTACATCACAACGTCTAATAATCATTATTGTTGCATATAATGAGCAATCACAGAAGCATGGTACGTTAAATTACATTGTTTCAACAAAGGCAATTCAAAAAGTAGTGTGAAGTAACGTGACAATCGAAAATCGTTTTCGTTTGAAACTCTACACTGACCAAGGCACTTAAAAGTGTTATTCTTGTCAATACTGTTGACATAGAGGCAGCTGACACAGACTGAGCTGAGTGTGTTAACTGACCAGCCCATAATCCCGTGTTTTCTCACTTAGGGGTGACCACTGATTTAGCACTTAATATGCACGAACAGAACACTTTTGAAAGGACGGATGTGTCAGTAGTGATGTAACCATTGTTTGGTTAAGACATTCTTCCCGGTTTAATGTTAGACAACTGTGATGGACTTAACAAGTCCTCGATGGATTGTTTGGTAATCAGCTACGAAGGGCTACCTTTGATCAAATTCATTTTGAAAGGTGGAATTGCAGTCGTTTATACATATATATGGTTTTAGGAGAATTTCACAATTATTTGTTCAGTGTAAATGCTACAGTGCTAACATACATGGCATTTTAAGGAGGAAGGTGTTATGGTTTTAAATGTACGTATGCCATTTTTAAAAGTGAGTTTGCTAGTTCTAGTTCTACTTGCTTTTTAATTAAAGTCTATAAAATACACATTTTTCTAATTAAATCTGACATCACGTGTGTACATATTAAAACACTTTGACAAGTGTCTGAGTTTTGAATCATCTTTGATGGATTGCTGTTTGTGTTTTACTAGGATATGGACCATTTTGAAATGTGTTGATGGAATTTTTATTGGTTATTAAGCTTTCTCTACAAAACTAATTGCTTAGTTTGCAGTGTGTCTGTGTCTATATTGGTAACAAATAGCAATTAATTTCCGTGATTCAACAATTTAACGTTTGTAGAAGTTTCACTTACTTATACATTTGATTTGAATTGACATGTGTTGTGTACTCTTATTTCCCCTATTATATTCACAACCCCTACAAGTATGAAATATGCCAGTTAGAAACTGATGGCTGGGGTCTAGACTTTACAATACGCCTTCGCATAACAGACAGAACTTCGATAGCACGAACTCCCCTCACTCTACCACGCATCATCAGTAAAACAGGGTGCCATTGGTGTACTTCAGTCCCAACGAAGACAACCACAACACACACACACACAAACACTCCTAGCTATCTACTGCGCCAAGCCTGTAGCTGTCCGTGGTTTGGGCCTGGTAGTATCTAACCGCGAATGTCGCCTGCCTGAAGCTAATGGCAGAGAGTAAACATGCTAAAAGTTTCTGTGTTTGCGTGAGAATGGGTTTATTGTGCGTGGTCAGTGCTGACCAGACGGGCCTGCTTGTCTGGGGATCCTTCTAGTACCGACGAGTTGGGCAAGTACATGAAATACTTACATACATTGTGGTGCAAAGCTGTGGTGGTTGCATGCTTTCTTGTTACCCTGCTTGTTACGCTCTTAAACCGCTTGCATTCTCATATCTGAAGTCAGAATACACCTTTAATGCCATTTTCTAAATCCAATTATACTATTTCGTCAAAATCTGTATACGCCTAAAACTCATTTTAGTCAATCTTTGCATCATTTCAGCTATACTTTTGTGTTCAGCAAGCCTCCCAGTGTCGGCTCTAAACCATAAGACCAGTGGTTAAAAGACAGCAACCACACACAGCTGCCTATAAAAGAAGCAAAAACAGTGGACAAGACAAGAATGAACAGAAAACACCTAAAAGAAACAAGCGCTCGGGGGCAATGAGCTGTGTGCTGGAGTATCGGCCATCACTGATAGGCCGGCCATGGCTCGCCCCGGCCGCCATTCGTCGATATGCCTGTTCCCGGGTGCTGTCGTGTGTACTGAGGTGTCGTGGCCGTGCATACATTACTGCAGTGCTGTTAGCTTATCATTTGCTGATGCATGCTATGAATATATTAGTGTTTAAATTGTAACTTTTTCTCCCTTCTTTCCCTTTTATGGGAGTGGGGTCGGGGGTAACAGTGTTTGAGTTGGGGGATTAGATAGATTGGGGGAAAAGGTTTGAACTGTGGATATTTATTGAAACACTGCTTTATTGAGTTTATTAGTTAATGAGAATGGTGTCGATGGTTTAGATGGTGTATTTTGCAGCGAGTGTTTGGCACAGTAGATAATTTATATATCAATTTCGATTGTCCGGGTTATCTTGGGTTATTTCCTGTTCGGTTCACCAGGCGGAAAACTAGTGATATGAGCTTTATTGAATCCGACCTCTCACCAACTTCCGAGATAACGATTTTATACTGTACTTTGAGTGGTGGAGTCATGCAAGAAAGCTTTAATGGTTTTCTCTAATAGTTCTGTGATTCCAGTCCTAATATATAGTTCTACATTATATATACACGAGTGAATATTTACCATTTAGGAATGTAGCTTTTAAAGGAGAACTTAAGTGGTAGAGGCTTTAGTTGAAGTAGTTTTTTATAGGGTCATGAGTTTTGCAGTGGAAAAAATGTTAATGTTTCAGGGTGGTAAAGATAACACGCTTTGGCGATTCGCACTGAGTGCAGCCTGCTTTTGCCAGGATGAATTGGGTACTACAGATGTGAGTGTAATTAAAATAACACTTTAAGTAGTTTGTACTTTTGCACGCCATTTCAGCTCCAATGAATTAAATGGCAACGCTAATAGCCCGGGGTCATTTGAAGTAGAGGCTTTGCATTGGTGGGGCATGTCGGTAAATTCTAAGACTATCATACATGCGCGTGAAGGCCATTTTTATCTCCTAGTTGAAATTAAAATAATGCAAATGGTTTCAATATTCTGATATAATGGATATAGATCATCAGTAATTACTTTTATACACTTTGTACTAAAACTATCAACGGGAAAACAAGTAAACAATCTTGAAACAAATGGAAAAGCAAATTGCAAATATTGAAAAATAAAACTATCCAAATGGCAAGTTTTACGAATATTCTGCCAATTTGCCTAAAATCGCATTGTCATTAAGACCAACTGACAATTCAACTCCAAGTCTAATCATCGTGGCGTGTTAAGTACCCGCCAATATTATATGGCACGCTAACAAGTCTGGAGACACTCGAGCTAAAGTCATCAGGACATTCCAGCTTTTGTCCCGTTGGTTGCCCCGGCAAAACGACCGATTTCTCCGTGGCCTTGACGGCCAGAAATTTCAATCAATTCGCATTTTTATGAGCTTGCGCCCCCTTTAGCGTGTCCAGCTACGCAATAGTACTTTTACTGACGACATCTGTGAGTAGTACACTTCCATTTTTATTTCTAAAAACTCTTACCCCTATTCTAAACAAAAATAAAATTTAAAAAAGGCAAACTCGTGGGTAAAAGTTTGAGAAAGGCGCTTTAACGAACAGGTGACGCGGTAAGTCGTCTGCGGGAAGCAACGGCGGCGGCGACCAATTTTATTGTTATACGCATCAATAGGGGGATTAAGGCGGCTTAATCCCTTGTACAAATAGAGATGATGAAAAGATACAGGCCTAATCCCCGCCAATCGCGGCCGGTTCTCGGGGTAAGCCGCGAGATGATGGGGCGTGCGTGTCGGCCGATTGTGGGGAGAGGATCAGCGAATGAAAGGGACGACCAGCGCGCCTCGCAGCTGTTTTGCCGCTACTCGGGGTGTTTGCGGCTAATCCATTACCTGGGTTACAAGGTGGGCAATTAGAAATAATACTCAAATTGCGGTTAGCGTGGCTGACATTCTGGTGGCAGTGAACAGAAGAAAGAGAGGGAAGAAAATATGATAGTTGATTGTGTTCTTGGCTTGTGAAATTTGCACATGCAATTAGACATTTCTATATACATATTTTAGAAGATGCTTGAAGATTATACAAGGTACTTTGATCTCATTATAACTCAAAATATATTCATATTGCCATTCGCCGATCACTAAGATTGTTTAAAATTTCACACATTATTGATATTCTCTTCTCCCAAAATCTATAAGACAGGGGCAATCGCACACTGACATAATAACCACGGTCGGAAACATTTAATAAAAGTTAATCAGGGAGCTCGTTACGTGCCTGCCGTGTCCCCGGCCCCACCGCGCCAAGTGCCCCACAAGAGCCCGGGCCTTTGTCCGGGACACAAAGGGCCCTCGGCGCGATGCAGCCGGGCCCAGCTGGGGTCCTTTTCACGGCTACTTACGGTCTTTAGCCAGCGCCAATACGTGAACTGTGGAGGACTTTCTATGTCAACTCAAACGTGATGACTTCTTAATAACGCGAGCTTGTTTGCTGTTGTAGTTTTAATATCATTTACGTTATTTTGGTGGCATTGAACGGTTGTTAAATGTGCCTTGTTTTTTTTTCTCCTACAGTACATTTGGGAGATTCGTGTCCGTGCATGTTGAAGCTGAGGTGGTTTGGGGCATTAAATGTGGTTCACAAATTTCAAAATAGTATTTTTTTTAAACATGTTTTCTGTTTGAAACATGTTTTCTGTTTGCAGTATGTTTTTGTGCGTTTGTGTATTGGCACCATATGACATTGGACTATTTTTAAAGGGGTTTACTTCTAGTTAACTTAAAAAAGGCCACGGTCTTTTCTATACATTTATACCCAAGTCTACAATTTTTCTGCTTGGTATGACACTTTGTGTAAAGATCTAATGAGGAATGACAATATTGAACTAGATCTACTGCCTTCAATCTCTTGTAAGGTATTTGTAAAATAAAGTTGATCTTGGCTTTGGTACTGAATTTGTGAATTTCAGCTTGACCGTTAAACGTAATAGTCACAAATATACCGATTTACAAAGACGGGTTACTACCAGTCAACACCGGATTTTTTTTACACGAGAATGCATTTCATATTGCAAACGCCATGAGCATAATGGTTACACAGCAGAACCTTACTTGAATTCGGGCCTTTCATCATCCTTCACACCCCCTCAATGTCGATAATAAAGCCTCCACTACAACAGCACCAAGTTTCTAAACTCTACACTATTCACAATATTGAACCAAACAAAACTCACAATTCCAACCCCACATTGTCATAACAAAATGCATGAATAGGACAGGAGCAAAAACACATCTCCCTCCCATCCGATTGTTTCCACTTGCCCCTTGGTGCCTAATTTGCCCGCTGGGTGGCGCCAGGGGATCGAGTTACGTCACAATTACAAGCTAACATTGTCGGCTGTTACACCCACCGCCAATTTTAGAAATCCGACCCCCGATTGTCGTTTGGGGCGATGGGCGCCATCAGGGGCACGTCACGTGGTGTGACGTCACAACACGTGTGAAATATGGTGGTCTTGATCTACTTTGAGTTTAACAATTGAAGAAGCTGTGTCTGTTTACAGAACTGGCTCAAAGTTTACTTCAAAATTCTTAAACAAGAGTTTGACAGTGCATAACATATTGCTGACCAGTGCACATTAATTAACGTTCGTCAATAGTTATATTAGATATTCATGCATTTTCCTTCACAACAGCGTGCTAATGAGAACGTTCTGTACTAAAATGGTGTTAGAATCTTGCTTCTGTGTGGTTTGTTCACCAAATCAGCTCTTTTCTAGCTTTGTATGAATGAACATAAATTGAGAAAAAATATATGACTGCAGGAAGAATTACAATCTATAGAGTAGTCTCCAACAGACAAAAAGACAACAGCGTCTCCTTTCAAACCTCGGCATGCCCTTTGAAAGCTCACACTCTCCCGTCTGCGCATGTCACGGCTATCCCCGGGCCAGATGCCCCGTAATCAGTTGATTCGGCGGCCAAAATCAGTTATGGACCCTATGGTCCTCCAATTATACAATGAACAAGCCGCGTAATTTGATGAAACTCCCCAAATGACGCCATTTCTGCGCATGCATATTGCGAGAACTCGACGAATACAAATGGGATGGGTGCGCGGGCACGTCAGGAATTTGGTTTATTGCGCAGGTCCGGACATCATTTTAGCGTGCTCCCGGTAGAGAAACATATCACTAAAAACAGCAATACTACTTAAGCTTTCATATTTTTATCATTTGAAAGAAATTTTCTATGTATTATATTATTATTAGGAAACTTAAATTTGGAACAACTACCATTGGGGAAAGTAAAATGAATGCGAGTAAAATCATATCATATAGATGCATTCATAAACCGTCATAATGTGTTTAGTGGTTGTAGCAATTAATTAGTAGGCCTATATATACCTTTCACAACTTCTCTCTGGCATGATCTACTGTATTACAATGGAAGTTTATGATATTTTTGTGAAA
This sequence comes from Streblospio benedicti, assembly GCA_019095985.1. NCBI lineage: Eukaryota > Metazoa > Annelida > Polychaeta > Spionida > Spionidae > Streblospio > Streblospio benedicti. The sequence continues at coordinate 31,482,710 of CM032667.1, forward strand.
AGAATCCTAAACTTTGTGGTCTATTTCAGAGGCTGTCACTTCCTAGTCCAAACTTATAGCTATTAAACATCTCCCATGGCTATAAATAAAATTGAACATGGCTTTGGTACTGAACATTCACTAATACTCTGTCCATGGTGGTCTGCAACATCTGTATCATTTCAAACGACTACAAGAGCATAGAACCACATTCACTAATAAATAACGAAAAATCATCCAGGCAAACCCTCACCACGCATCAGTTCAACGCCCTGTCAATATCCACGTCAGGGAAATATATTTTCTTACACTCAAAACCTGGCGAACAATCCATAGGAAAAGTGACATATCCGATACGTTATCTGGTGCAAAACTTGCACAAAACCGTCCATTGCATCCGTCCACTGAATCGACTTTATTGTTGAACTAGACCGAAGCTTGGAGACCTCAAACCGTGTTTATACACAAGAAAATGTCCTACAAATACAACTTTTCCATGTTTAAAACCACCAAAAACCGTTACCAAGGAGAACAGACGACACTCTCGATGCGACGTCGGTGGAGAAATAACGAAGCGACGCTCAGAACGTGGTATTTGCAGCAAGCCAATACAATACGAAAATTCTCTCTTTTCAGTTTCAAAAGAATAGAATTCTCGGGCAGAAGCAACAATATAAAAGAGCGAGCCCGAGTAGTGACGAAATAAATGGCGGTCTATTGGCGCTGCCAAGCGGCTGGAAAACATTTATATGAATCTATTGCCCAAATTTAGAGATAAACACAAAAGAGGGAAGCCAATGAAGCAGGGAGCTGAAAAGAGTGGCGGCCCATCTGGCCATTCAACCCACTTTTCTATGGTCCCTTTCATGTACACACAGAGCGTATAGAACGTTGCATTTAGCACCGAGTGAATGCTGATGAATATATGAACGCGCCCTCCATTTAGAGCTGTGTGCCGAACGTGCCGACTCGTGTTTGGGAACGCACGTTGCGGCGGATTTCAGTCTAACGTAGCGGGGAAATCAAACTTGCACCACAACTTCCATTACAATGTTGCCGCTGAACTAGAGAGCGGCCGTCTTGGCATATGGAACGGCACGCCGAGGGTGAAAGCCTCACACTCGATTCAACAGTTTCTGGCCTGCAATATAACAGCTGCTGCCGTCAAACTGTTCTCGTTAATTTTCAAACGTCAACGTCGTCCCCGTAGCGGTCTGCTGATCATTAGTCTCGCCCGGCCGGTCCCTCCAACGACAGCCGCCGCCGCCGCCGCGCCGAGCCTCATTAAAATCCCTCGCGGCGGCCGCGCTGGGGACGTAATTAACACGTGAGTGGCGCGGCCGCGGCCCTCCCGCCGAGCCACGTCAATGGCGCGGCTCGGAACCCCGCCGCCCGCCATTGACGGGCGATAATATAAGTAATGGCCCGAGCGCAGCACGACGTCGTGAGAATTTCCATTCCAAATGCGGACGCCGCTTATTCGGCTATTGCTAGTTGGTTTAGCGCGGCCGCTGGCCATGTGATCTCGCGGTTTGTCGGCGTGTTGGTCGCTGCCACTGCAGCGGAGAAGCGAGCAAGTCCGGTCCCGTTCGGCGTGCATTGCGGGGCTGGCGTTAGGTGGTCGCCACGGCCGCACACAGCAACATAGCGTTCACGACGACGACGACGACACCGAAATAATTACGCGGTGTCTGATCAAAATCGCCCGCTGCCGCATTATTAAAATTTCCAACCTAACGAATTTCCAGTCGACTGGAGTCTGTGAATGTGGTGGGATCGCGGAGCAGAATTAAAAACATTGAGCTGTCCTCTGGAGGCCAATGCGGCGTGAACGGACACAAAACCACGTCAATGCCGCAGAAGCGTCCGGGGTCACGATTACCGTTCTAATTCGGTTAAGATTGTCATCAAAACAGCGTATACTTGTTTACCACTTGTTAACGCTTCTTTTTTTTCCTTCCCACAAAACTATAATTGCTACTCGAGCTTGGAAGTGTAATTAGCTGTTATTAGAGCTGAAAGAGAACACCTTGCATATCGGAATTCACAACCTTTACCGGTGATGTTGAAGCCTGGTCTTGTTAGTTTGGGGGTAAGAATCTATCAAGGTGAGGAAGAGAAAGATAATTAGAAAAAATATCATTAAAAACGAACTTACCACTGTGCATAATTATGTAGTTCAGTAACATGGAGCAAGCCAATATCAACAAATTTAATTAATATGTCAACAGCTGAAGTAGGTAGACCTGAAATACCCACCTTTTCGGGGTACATTTATATTTGCCAGAATGCTCCTAATGTGCAACATTTCATACCATGAGACTTATAAATTTGGTAATCATAGTAGTTTTTAATTACATCAGTTGGACAAATTTTATGATGCACAGAAATGAAACCACTAAATCTATACTTACCACATGTTCTTTAGGCAACCTTTCTACATTGAGCACTTGAACCACTTAAACTCGCTTCACATATAGAGCATGCACTGTAGGGTGTCATTTATTTGCTACCAGAGCTATTTACTTAAGCTCAAACAAATTAGCATTGTTTGCCCAGTGAAAGCCTTCCATACATGAAGGCCATATTTCATTGGACACCCTTTTATGTCATATTTTTATGTTTAAAAGCCTGTAATGGAACTGCATATGAATCATACGTTAACTAGCATAGAGCATTATGCATGATAAAGGGTTTATTTTAGTGTTAGATATTTTATTCTTATACAAGTGATTCTGTCACATAATACTTACTACATGACTTCGGGTTATTTTGACTTCTAGGGCCAATATTTGATATGTCCTCATAACATTGCTTTGCACATATATTCACTAAAATAGATCAAACGAAAATAGCTGTATTTTTGGTGTGCATCCATGTATGTGGGGACACCATGTGTATCTTTGCCATAAATTCTAAGCATCTTTCCATTAAAGTAGCACATGATTGTTAAACCTACTAATACCATCAAACCATTTTTAAATGCCAAATGCTCTGTTCAAGTACTCTATGATCTTACACATGGAAGACTTGGCAGGTTATTTCTGGCTGAACCATGCAGAGCTTCTTACTTCAACTCCACTTATCAAACCTTTTAATCCTCAAACCTCATGCTGTGAAAATCTGTTGGTAAGGTTTGATGTGAAAGAGGCTCCTTGGTCACCCCGTAGAGAGAAGAGGTGGTATGACCTTTGATCGTGGACCGAGGCCCAAAAAGACAAAAGTGCACATGGCAATTAATGACGGATTTTGTACCCGCTGTAACGGGTTTAGAGCGTGAGTTTTAACCCATACAGATCTCTAATTTTAGCATTTCATACTGATCAATGCATGGTATTTTACAATACATGAATATCATGATTAATTAAAATCACCTGATATCACACTTGCATGCATTGATGTATACGTTTAATCTGGGTATTACAGGGTCTAACAAAATTCTCGACTCAAGACACCAGGAGACGAGCAAAAGTTTTATCAAAAACAATCAAATCGTCATCACTGTGTGTTTATTGAATAATAACGTGTTATAAAATTCATTTAAAATCTGAGAAACACACACACACGTGAATGAAATCCGAACACTCCGGTATTGTTCGGCCACAATCCATATCATCGTCCGACGCCGGCACAAATTCGACCGAAATCACTTGTGGTTCAAAGGCACTTTCTTCAACTCAATTACTCATATTGTGGGGAACAGGCTTAGCGCATCAGTCGCGTGGCTCACTGATACTCAAGTCAAAAAAGGAAGCAGCATTTTTGACACTAATATCATAATCCCGTTTTGAAAAACGAGCTTATTGTGCCCGGCACGCCCCAAGGAGGTGGTGCAAACGGTTCCAAGATGGCGGAGCGCGTTCGATCGCATACGACAATTGTATCATAATCAAATGGAAATTTTAATCATCCCTGGGGAGAAAATAGGAAATTAATGTGTTTTTGTTTTGTGCGTAATGCGACCGAAGTCTTCTTGAGCTGGGATCAGAAGGACATTAGCAGAAATCGCCTGAGTTGCTAATGCCTTTGCTTCAGGGCATATTTTAGATTAATTTACTCTGAGCGACCATGTAAATATGATATACAGTATAGTGTTTTAGCACGATAAATGGGTTTGGCCTCTTACGTGTCATTAGACGGATCCATATTTCAGTGTCTATGAATCGTGATCAATAATTAATTACAGAATATACACTTGATGTAGTAATTTGGTATCTTTAAGTAATCTTTGGGATTGATTATCTTTATATGTGGCAACGCATTATAAAAGGATTACTTTTCATTGTGTTTCTGTTCATCACAAAGGTTATTTTCAAATGTGTGATGAGAATAATTCTCTGGTCTTTAAATCTGACTGGCTTTACCCTGCACACTGCAAGCCTGAAATTGTTGAAAAAGTATAATACCAATCACATGAGAAACAATGGTAAAGATGAAAGTAAGCAGCAGAAAAGACATTACAAGGGGCGCTATAAAGCACAATCTTAACAAAGACGTTTAATAATTTCGACATTTTAATTATCCACAAACCACATCTGTCATGGCGCCATCCTGGCGAATGTGACTTTTGAACAAAAAACCTTACCTAACAGTTGCAAAAACGTGATGTTCTACGACCTGTTTAGCATCCGAACTCACCTAGTAAGTGACACTAGTGATTTGCATGTCATAAAATGAGTTAAAGATGAGTTATACACGATTTAAAAGCGTGACCTTGATGCCCTTGATAACCACGTGGCCCTCTACACCTGCACGTCCCACACTAATCTCTCGCACAAGCTGACTTTACACGACAGCCATTGCAAAGGCAATTATCGAATGATTGATACTATTTCCAGACTGTGATTGTTGTTATGAAATCCTCTATCAATTATTTGTCACGGAAACTGAAGCAGTAGATTTGTTGTGGCAGGCGTAGATTCAAACCGCCACAACTGCGCCAGCGAAGCGTAAGTTGTGGTTTTTGTACATTAAGCACTCAGGTGGATCATTAAATATTGCTGTGTATCATCACGACCAGAAGAATATGTGTGTGTGGGGGGGGGCGTTAATGCGTGATCGTGGCCATGCTGTTTGGCTGGCCGAAGTAACTATTCCATTAGCAACCGGGTGCACGGGTTTTATAGGACTAGAGAGCGGCATTGTTTTGGGGTTTTTTTTACAAATTGAATAGGATTTTGGCTGAGGATTGTAAAATTTCATTTCTTTTGTTTTCATCATTCTCATTTCACTTTCATCTTTATCTGCTGTCACAATAGCTCTGATCTGCGTCTAATAGAAGGTTTAATCCATGTACAAGGGGTCTCGTGAGCCATAGCCGGAAATGATTGGACACTAAACTCCAAGGGTATGCATTGATATCATCAATAAATTGCCACTAATATATGCCCTTGTGTCATTTAATTATGAAATTAAACTGAAATGGAAATAAAAAAAGAAACGTTGCATATACGTGCAACTAATATATTCGTAGACTTTATCATTGACCAGTAATCATGAAAACTGCTTATTTCCTCTCTACTTCCTTCGCAGGAAACAATGCAAATAAAAAATAAATTAAAACCAGACCAATTAACTAAATCACTAAATTTCATTTACCCCACACAACCGATAGACGTGGAATTCCCATGGCTATAGCTAATCATCTCCAAAATTGAACAAGGTTACAGTAGTATGTACTCACACCGGAGTAAACCCTTGAAACACAAGCTCAAATACAGCTGTTTAAATGCTAGGCACCAACCAAACAAATACTGTGTCTGAAGCCCAGGTCAGGGTCATGCTTATTTACACACGAGGTAAACAAGTTGTTGGTTTACCTGGCTTGTAAACAACCGAAATGGACGCGTCCACGGGATCAGGCCTGGACTAGGTAATCGTCCGGATATAAGGAGTTTGGGTTCGGATTCCATGGATCTTGGGAATTTTAAAACAAACAGGTGTACTGTTTCAGTATTTGTTCCTTATTTGTGCACGGCTACACTCACGTTTAACATGCTTCATTTAATTTCCTGTCATTCAACTCTCTCAATATACAATGCATTCTACTTTTTTTAAAACTTCGTACCCAGTATAAAGGTGTATTGAACATGAAGTGTGATTTGTATTAGGTAGAATTATTAAGAATCTCATTCCTTAATTGCCAACAACGAGTGATTAATTGTAAATCGAATTAATCAATAGTAGATTACCACGTTCTTCAATTTCTAACAAGAAATTTGAAACTATTCATATTTTAATTATGACACATCATTACGTACTAAATCAAATGCTCTTTAGAATCTTATAATAACGAGATTCACACGATATTAGAAGATTTATTAAAAGGAACGCACACCATTTGCAGTGTATAAAACATCTCAGTAAATGACTTTTTGTTTAGCTTATTATAATAAGGTGCATTTGCTAGATTTCATTTGAGCAAAGTGATACTAAAGCCTTGGAAATAAGGAAAGTAAAACGTGCTAACGCAAACCTGTTTGAGTTTTATAGAATAGTCTTGCTAGATCTACCATGAATGTACACATGCAGAAATAGCACGTAGTCTACAAATTACCGTTGATACCATTATTTTAGATCATCGAACATACACACACCAACACAAGACACTAATATCTCACAAAAGTCATCCCCTCACATTACTGTGATAGTCTATAAAGAAGAATGACAAACCAATCTTGTTACAAACTGACCACCCCTATCTTCACTCATCAAGCTGGGCTACTTGTCACAGTGAAGCTCTGCCGTATCAAGTGGCCAAATCCATGCCGTGTGTTGACATCTCTCCAAATGAGCTACCCTCGCCAAATTGATACTTTTGCGGCAAACACGTCTGCCTAAGACGCCGTCACTCGAGTCAACACGCCACAAAAGCGTCTTTGTGCCTCCCTTTCCACCGGCGTGTGTGTTTTTCACACCCTCTTTTCTATAGGGCCAATTGCAAATCATCGCAGAGTCAACAACGCGCCTCCAATCTGCCGATATATACAACTCCTAAAAGTTATGAGATTCGCTTTTTGTTTATAACTGTGGAAATTTGATAGCCATTCAGTGTACGTTATTTGCGTGTCAAAATGTTTGCCGTGCGCTGGTTTGCGGAGTGTACGTTGCCCTGTTTGCGCAAACGTACGTGATAACACTGTCATTCAAAAATAGGGTCATTTTTATTCCTGCTGCTGTTACTGCTCCTGCTACAGCTGCTGTTACTGCTACTGCTGCTACTTCTGCTGCTACTGCTTTTGTTACTGGTGCTGCTGCTGCTGCTGGTGTTACTGCTGCTGCTGCTGCTGCTGCTGCTGCTGCTGCTGCTGCTGCTGCTGCTGCTGCTGCTGCTGCTGCTGCTGTTTCTCCCATTCTTGCTTGTACACAATGTCCAGTTTTTTTTGCACACACGCAAATCATGACCCAATTTCAAACTAAAACCCCGCCGTCACGTCACTTCCGCCTCGCGTCTGCGCATGCGCACTGGCCGTGACAGCTGTCGCTGCGCGCGCAGCACCTCATTTCCGGTCGGCGTCACTGCGCAAAACCACTTAAGACAATAGACGCGGTATTAATCCGATACAAGCGACGTGGAGCACCATAAAGGGATTATCTGGCAATGAGGGGGATTAGGCGCAGGATTAGCAGCAATCGGGGTGATGGAGCGTTAAGGCGAGCGGCTTGAGGGGTCGAGTGGGCGGGAGAGCGGTGCGGGCGGGAGGTGCGGAGTCGCTGGTCGTGGTGCTGGTCTGGTGTTTTGTGGTTGCTCTAGGAATAGGGTTTTTTCCTGCTTGGGTTTGATTGAAATCTTAAAACTTGCAGGTAAAATTATATAGAGCTACGATCTACGTATATCTATATATACAAACGCATACGCGATAGAAATCCCTTTGCATTCCAAATTTGCTCTTTATGCTACGAAAATTTCAAGACACCAAAGCGTGAGCATAATGAGCTTGTCGTGCCACATTTGACACGACATTCGCGTCTCTTACTCAACGCACTCTCGTCTGCTCACCAAGAATCTCGCCCAGAATCTCGCTTCAAACGAGATCATGACATCGCGTGACGTAATGGCGTGATAATTAAATCTTCACCTGCGTGGTAACATACATGACTTCAAACATGGAGAACTTACCAATTCATTATGGCCCCCATTATAGCTGTCTATTAGCACTCACTTTGAGTGTGAAAAGAAATATCACTAATGGGAGACGTTATGTAAAAGTAGCATTGTTTAGGGTACTCGCTATTGTGTTTATATTATCGGCGAGCAAATGTAATTGACACCTCGGGGCGTGCGTGCGTACATTGTGAGTGTGTGCGGCTAAGTCTTTGCATCTCCCGGCTTAACAAGCAATTAATGCAATTGTGTTAATTGAGAGAGATTAATCACTTTAGTATATGAGTTCATGCGATTGACCCACACTGGAGTGTTGCACGTGGTGGTGGTGGACTGGATCGCTCCGTGGTGTACAGGTGATAGATATGCATGGTAACACAACACAATGAGAGAGATTTCAGAATTGTAAAACTCTACACATATTCAACTGTACGAAGACATCCTTAATCTACAATAATCTCTTTTACGACATGCATGCATACATTGTATATAAGTCCTGGTGTTATCCTGATCGGCTGCGACATTGATCAAATGTTCAACTAAAAATTACATGTTTCAGTGAGGGGTGAGGGGTTATTTACAACTATTTGTAAATTATTGATAATCCTAAATTCACAAGGAGACTACTAAGACTGCACTGTAGCATTAAGATTGACATATGATAAAGGAATTCACAATTGTTTAATCCCCAACCAACTGCCGAACCACGAGTGACCCCCCCCCCCCCGCCGCCTCCACTCACACAATTACTGGTGTCACTGGCCAAAAACAATATTGAACCAGCCAAATGAAAAGTAAATGTAACCAAAATGCGGGAATGGAAATGTACAATAATATTTTTACGGCCTCCCAATTTGCCTCTTTGCTTTCGACAGCAAATAGCTAAATGTTGCGACTGGGGAAATTAGACATGTCAGCTGGTGGCACTTCCAGCCCCGGGTTTGTGGAGGTGTTTGTGCACTGTTAGAGCTATAGTTCTAGTTCTAGATCATTGCAGGTTTGAAATGTTTGTACATGCTTGTAAAATATCATTAAATGTCTTTTTGTAATGCATCAACAGGTTTAAATGGTTTACAATCTCTAGATAAGTCTTTTTAAGAAAGTAATATGAGAAAATATGATGAATAAGAAAGTGACACCCTATAGCAATAAGCTAGCTGATAACAATCATTTAATCACATAAACGATAGCGATATCAAATTCCAAGATGCACCAACATAGGAAGAACTCATATACCGTATCACACAAACGCATTTCTCGACAAAAGCTATACCATGCTCCCAACCACCCAACACACGCACACGAGCTATAGCCCTGGGCACACCCACTTTTGATTTGCACGTGGTGGAATGAATCTGGCTGACAAATCAGCTCTGGTATTTAATCTGTTGGCTCCAACATTCATCTGTCTTCCCCTCACGACAGATACCTCTTTGGTGACGTATACGTATGTATATATGATAGCCCCACTGTCACAATCAGGCATTCGTGTGTGATGAATTGCTTTGCAATGGGTGTTTGGAATATGGGGTGAAATTAAGGTTGCTGCTATGCTTATACGATGTGCTGTTGTGATAATGAATAATTGGGGCAGTTTTTTTTAGAAATGAAGAAAATGTCAAATGGAAAAAAAAGTTATCAGTGCTATAATTAGGTTTCTAATTCAGACGTATACCTTCTCTGATTTGCGTGGGTTGATACTTTATGTAATTTCAAATAACACTATTTTATTAGAAAACTCTCAAGTCGACAAAGATACATTGGCAAATAAAGTAAACTCATACATCATAAAAATCGCATAAGAATGCTCATAACGCAGACAATAGACGCTCCCCGCGTCGTAAGGACAAAATGGCGGATCTGTCTAGATCGTCTGCAATAAATCACGTGATAGTGGTCGTAAAAATGGCGCTTATTGGCGTACGCGATTTGCAGAAGACATCCACCTGCCAGGCGGGAATTTCTAATCCCGCACACCTTGCCTTATCTAGCACATAAACAGGCGCGGGCCGCATGAACATAATCTATGGCTCTTCAATCGGATTTAATTTGCTATTATGCGGATTACGGGCGGCAATAACAGCGAGCCGCGGATCCGAGCGCAGAATGGCGGCTGTCGGCGAAAGCAGATTTATCGTGGGCGTTACAACGGGCGCACCTGCTAAATGGCCGTACGTCACGTGGTGTGGGGTTCTGGGGACATTCTGGTGGAGAGTCTTAGCTCTGGGACTTGGAATCGTGTGATGTCTTTATACTATGTATGTAATGTGTATTATGACACACAAGCCTGTAGCGAAAATATGCAATTTGAAATATACTTTTACTTTTTTTGAGATGTATTGCTATGTAATAAACTAATATAGGCCTACCAATGTAAAAACAAAACGTGCATATGTCTTGGGAGTGAAATAAAACACCAGACCACACTCGCGCAGTAATTATTTACTGGCTCTACTACTTACGTTGGTTTGGAACATATTACTTGTGCACTGGTGCACGGACTTAAGCTATACAGGCCTAAGAAAGTTTTCTCTTTTCTGGCTTCTTTACTGGTGCAGCAACTTCATCTAAAGAGCTCTACAAGAAGAATGATTCTAGCATTTCATAGTGTAATGATCAGTTGACAATAGTTGAGCTAAAGTCAATGTCACATTGTTGTTGAATTATTGTTGTTTTGATCGTTTTGTGATCCACATCCCAACTAACCCCCCCAAAACACACCAGAACCCTAAGCTAGACAGACCCCCACATACAAAACCACACTCCGTTCATCCACTCAGAACATGCCTGGACACGCTGATCGCCACCAGGACGCGTGTACAAAACTCACCCGGAAGTGGAGCCTGTCTCTCCATCAGGGTGTTGATGGATGCGGCGCGGCACTCGCGAGGAGCACTTCATCATCACGGCGGCTAATCTGCCGGCGCCTTTGTGTGCTGCCTCCAGCTCCATCTCATCGCGGCACACACAAACACCATCCATCAACACCCGCCATCTATCAACTTTTTGCCTTCCTTTTTTCAAACCTCAGCTATAGTTGAGTCTTGTATTGTTGACTTCATGTTATAGAGTATGATAAGCACAGGCAGGATGGCTTGTGCTTTGAATGTAATTATTTTGCAACGGAGGACATGGCCGTGGCGTGGACGTTGTTTTAAACATCAACGAACCGTTGTAAGTTTATCAATTCATTAATTGATACTGTAAACTTAATTTCATTCTCTAATTTAATTGTCAATAACTGCAAAACTTACTACATATCCACATCATGTATACCAAGCGCAATTTAGGTGGAGACTGCAAGCTTACAACTCCAGAACGAGGCCGCCTGTACAGCTGCAGACCCGGCAGCCATTCATCACGTGATCACATCAACAGCAGCCGATATTGCTGCTCACGTTTGACGCTATTTGCGCAGGCGCGCGAAATTAAACATGATTAAAACAAGCGGCGTTTGATGGTGATGAAACTGGATCCGCTTTGATGAGGCAAGCGTGACCGGTGGGGTGAGCGCGGGGTCAAAACGATGGCAATCACGGGTCAGCAGCCGACTCCCGGCAACAGCAGCGCTGGAGGCACGTTTGGCTCGGCGTTTTACGCTAATCAGATCACGCCTCGGGCTGATGACGCTGGCAGGTTGGACGGGGGTGGACGGCAGGAGTTGGCCGGGCGTGTTGTATGGGGGAGGGGGATATTGAGGGGTAGGTGGATGCGTTAGGATGTGTCGAAGTTCTAGGATTTAGGTGTTCAAATGGCTGTGGATTGGCGGCAATTATTGGTAGCCCTACTGTAACATTTGTGGGTGTATGTGTGTTGGCGTGTTGACAAAATACTTGACATCATGCATGGACTGAATTAAATGAAGGCAATAGTTGATGTAAACCTATACCTCATTGTTATATATAGTTATAGTAAGAATGAAGATGGTCGTGATGTGTCACGAAATGAAAAGTTTATCTCTCCTATATATCGGCAAGTGTGCATGTATACATATATATAGTCGGTTATAATATCTATCCCATTCTTACATTTATATAGGAGCTGCCCTAAAGTAATCTAAAACTGTGCCATTCCAACTTTAGATAGATCTCCTGTACGAAAGGGGCGTGCAATGCAATGATGCTCGCTTAAAATGAAGTGAAGAGGTGGCACAATATCTGTGTCGTCTCAGCAGGCAACGTACAGTGCTCTAATGAAACTCAAAATAACCAAACCTGGCCGCAAACTCAAATCATGAGTTGAAAAAAAAGAGAGAGATAAAAATGCAGCCAAACCAAAGAGCAATTAATATGCAATACCGCGACAAATAATGGGGGTGAATTCCGTGCCATCGGGCCCTTTGCCTCTAAACAGCCCTCTTGCCGGGCCCAAACGTCGCACGCGTGAGGACATGGGTTGACGACGGACACGGGAAAGCACTTAGAGAGGGGGCGACAGGCGCGACATTTCCCGTTCGCTCATGCACGACCGTTAGAGCGGGATTGAAATGTCGTGTTTCGGTCTTGGTGCGACGCCATCTTAATTTTCGTCTGGCACGCAATAGGAAATGAGAATGAAAACGAGGACGGGCCTGTGTTGTCTTTGGAGTTATGGGCTACACTTTAGTCTGATGTGCAGTTGTTGGGGACGATTGTTGTGGCAAACGATGTGTTGTACGCGTTGAATGAGAGTTTAATATGAGCAAGACATGTTTTTGTTTTGTTTGTTTTTTTCTGTCCCGTTTTCATGTTAAATATAGCATAGATTTGCTTGACATTATTTGGGGGAAGGGGACAATACTTCGAACCGGGCAAATGTGATACAGAACATGGTCTTGTTCCGTAGATACAAGGCTATGTAGTATAGATAAATGTATGCATATTTATCCAATTCGATACTAACACCACAAGAGTATATACGTGATGGTATATGGTTAGTTCTACGCCAATATATAGCACTCAAAATTATGCTTTACCATAAACTGCGATTATGATGTTTCTTACACCCTGACCCGTTATTCTCCGATGCAGACGTCAACACATAGACAGAACATTTATTTGGGCTATCAACGTTTGTTCTCTCCGTGCTACCTCCGTGAAAAGAAGCTTTGTGTTCATTTAAATGTCCTCTTTTCACCAGACTCGTGTCGTCCATGCATACATCACGGAATTTAAAACCATTTAGCGGGTTAAATAATATGACATAAAGCGTTTCACGGCATTGTTCGGCGTTTTGCTAACTACACATTTCCTATCGTCTGCTACAAAAGAAATGGCCGCGAATGTCGACGTGGAGTTGTGTTGGGTGAACGAAACCCTTATTATTCCTCTATTTTCGCCTGCTAGCTCGGGGGCAAGCATACTGAGATGGCGGGGAGTGTGTAAAAGTGACAGAGGGATACCTGACCCTCACTTTACACGGCTTTATGACCCCAGGCCTGTAGTGTCGTGTCCGATGACTTTACCTATTACCCACAAGCCACATGGGTTTGAAAACGCAGACGATGTGAACTAGCGGCGAGTGATGAAATGGCGCCCGGGAGACATAAAACAAAAGCCCCAACGTCACTTGGTTGTGACATAAATTTGACAGAAGGTGTGACGGTTACATATATGTCGCTAGAACAGATGCATTCGCGGTGTAATTTATGACTGAGAGATGGATATCTGCGGTGGAAACGCATTTATTTTAAGCACATTTCACTTTAAAATGCATATAACGTCGTAACTGTCTTTAACTACGGGGAAAACATTAGCTTTATGTCTGTTTGTCTTTATGTCGCAATGGTTGACTGTTTCAAACCATTTTCGTGGAATGATAATGTAATGACCCATCTACGGCAATTGGTGTGATAGATTATTTTAATGGTTGACATAACATATGACGGAAGTGCAGATTTCCGTAGATCTACTTGATAAGATTTGGCAATCAAATATAGCAACGCAACGGGAGACTATGATATTGCATAGATCATGGTAAAAACAGTTAAGCACAATTGCTAGTATACGTGTATTGAAAACTAGCCCGCTTTACTTATTAATAGAACCCCCGCATAATTCTGGATCCACATGTGTGATATACGATAATTCTGCATTTACAACACCATACCCTTTTCATTTAAATACCAGCAAATTGATTTACACATATAAGAACACACCATCTAAGCCCACTATATATCTAGAACAAACAATAATTGATCAATTGCCTCTATATAATCTACGCATCAAAACCGAATTCACTAAGCCAGCAATCTCCCCTGCGGACCCAAGCAGCACAGAGACCCGAGCAGAAGAAGCCTGATCGCCCCCAGCGTGGCGAGGCGGGCGTCACGGCCCGGCACGGCGGACAGCCTGATCCGGCCCCGGGCCTCGGCAGCCCGCATTCCGCGCATTCTGCACCAGCGACGCCGCGTAACAGGACCCCGGCGGGATTACACTAATGCACCACTGTTTGTCTATTCCGGGGGCTCATCTTTAATGTGCTTCGAATACGCCAAAAGATAAATATTGTGTTATCTTCTTCTTGACTGGGTCGCGTGTTTGTGCTGGGTATTGGCGTGTAACAGTTCGCCTTGTTCCAGCAGCGGGTGCTGTGGATCCCGTCTGTTATGCCCGTGGGCTCCGAGTTGTGGGTTTTCTGTGGTTGTGGGTTATGAGAGGTGAAGGCATGCTGCTGCTGCTGCTGCTGCTGCTGCTGCTGCTGCTGCTGCTGCTGCTGCTGCTGCTGCTACCTTCAGCTTCTGCTACTGATCCTGCTGCTGCTGCTGCTCCTGCTTCTGTGGCTACTCCTGCTGCTGACCCTGCCGATTCTGTTGCTGCTGTTGCTGCTGCTGCTCTTTCTCCTGCTGCTCCTTCTTCTGATGCTTCTGCTGAAGTTGTCCAGATATGGTATGTGGCCGTATAAGATTTATTTTTTACCAATTATGATCTTCAGATTATGAGTGATCTATCGGTATTTTCTATACGTTGATTATTCTGCTTCCATATGTTGGTCATTGAATGATTTCCACAAAATATTGAGCAACATCAAGCTGAATACTATACTACACTTAAAGTGATTACTATCTTTCAAAGCAATTTAATGTGTTCGTTTTCCAGTCATACAATGAACCTTCTGAATCAACACATGAACAATAAACTTGACTACAATAATGAATACTCAAACAACTACACCAAATAAATAAAAAAAAAAAACACCCCCAAACCATAATACACTTATAACGCCACAATTTAACGCAGAGCCAGACTTAAGTGTATCGCAAGTTAAACGCCCCTCAGTGGTATTATTCACGCCGAGCATGAGATGACTGTCAGCCGGACTACTCAGAAAGGCTTCCAAGCGTGTGCTCATCTCCCTAACACCCTCTCAATGGCCGCGTAAGGGCCCATCATTATTGCACGGTCCCCGCCAATTTGCACACAGCCATTGTCAGTGTTCTGGGGGAGCGGTGGCGCCAACTGGTGGTGGGGAATAGAAGTAGATTTGGTGGTTGGGTTTAGTTGAGGGGGTGGGGGTGCTTGGGGTGCTATAGAAGTGTTCATCATTGATTCTAATGTCTGCATTGTCGGGAAATACAGTGTAGTGCTGCTATATAATATTTTTGTCGGACGAAGACTTCTATATTATTATGTACGTTTTGTATAGAGCATTTCATAGATATTGTAAACATAAGTGCACTGGTTTGTCAAATACTGTTGTGAAAACATAAACAAATTCATCATGACCTACCATCATTAAACACATTGCGCCAACCGTGTCCAGGAAAAATGCACATCTGAAACATAAGATTGCAGTTTTGTATTGAATACACATAGGTAAAGTTTCCAGCATACAGCCTAGAGGTCATTTGAGTGCTACCAAACCCAACTTTTATGCTGCCAAAATTGACAAGGAAATTGCACAGAAGAATTTTGTTGCGCTGGGTCGAGTTTCAGACCGCCCGATATCATCTTCGTCGTCTCTCAAGTGAATCTAATGACCCGTCTGTGCCCCATTATCGAATGGGAACAACTTTTAAGATAAAAGCCCAAAGCATATCTCCAAATTGGAATGAATTACCCCACAAAGAAAAACATTACCTTCTCGGGCCAACAACCAACTCGCTTTTGTTATTTTGTTCTTGAAGAAACACTTTTCTAAATTAATGACTTCATCTATATGTGGTAAACTAGTGACATACCTTTACATCATGTGTCGACTCCAAATGCATAGAGTAACACTTCACATGTTTGTTTTGTAAATAATTTATCTTCTGTGCATTTTATTACAGAATGAATCCATTTGTCATACAGTAGGTCATGTTAAATCACCACCCGAGTAACTCCACATTACCACCTTAATATCTTAGGGGTGTAACACACAACTTCACAGTTCAAACCCCCACATTAGCCATTCAAGAGCTATGTTAATTACTTTAATTGCTACATATCAAATTCTGAACAGGATGAGAACCTAGTTCAAAGCCATCAAAGCTCTGCAATCCGCCCAAATTCAACATCTGTGGTTTGTAATTTATGCTACAAGCGTCCTATTCTGACACCAATTTGAAATACTTCAGCCGCTTCCAAGTGCACCATAATTCATGCCTCCTAAGTGTTTAGATTGCACTTCTCTCCTTTCCAACTGGCAGCTAGGAGAAGACAGCTTCAGCTGGAAGGGTCATCCCTCATGTGCGGGGACGGGGTGCCCACCCAGATAGTCATTAGAGCGCTCTAACCAAACAAGCTTCAAATTAGAGACCCTTAATGCAGCAATGTCTTCTACCGTTAGATACAAATGTATCATAAAGGCATTGTCCCCGTTGGTGTTTAACACAGAATTATTAGTTCAGTTGGATTGAAATTATAAGGTTGATATGTATTTCTGCTGGGGTAAAAGCTGATACAATGAATTCTGTGTTACTCTACCTCTGCGAGTGGAAAGAACTTTGGCTTCTTGTTAGTTGATTTTTTTAAATGATTTTTAACAATAATAGAGAATATACTATTTAACTTTGCAATGATCTGTTTTCACGGAAACAACCCTTGTAACATTCTGCCATTGAAATAGGTATAATAATTATTTGTCCGTATCTTATTCCTCATTTGAATATATCATTTACTGATCCACTATTTGGTTGAGAAAAACGCTTCAATAACAGCGAAGTCCACGTGAATTGCTAGCTATATACTCTTCCCGCTAATAGCCTAAAAACTACAAAGTAAAAAATGGTAAAGCAAATTCAAATCCCCTCGCAAAATCAACAGCACACCAGCACACCAGCACACCTCGGCAAAACACAGTTTCAACTCCGTCCAAACATTGCCAACACACGGTGTTTGTCCAAAGTGGGAATCTTCAAACCCTTGCAGTGTAAACCTATCCCGCGCCATGTCCCTAACAAGCCCCCCTTATCCGTGGGCAAACTGCGCAACCCTCGCCCGGGCAGGGAAACCAAACACGGGGCTGCTCGGGTTACAGGCGTCTCTGGTTGCGCCAAAGCTGGGCAAGGAAGGGCCGTGCACGGGAGAGGCCTGATCTGCCTCCCCCGCGTACATGCACGGTCTTAGGGACTTTGGCTTAGAGGGTCCCTGCGCGTCTAGATCTCATCGCTGATAGCTGCCACTGTAATGATAAGATAATGTGACTAATGCTAAATCAAAGATCGGGATTGAGATTACACCCGTTTTGTCTTAGATCTGTTAGGGTTTGCCATAGAAAATTACTCTGATAATTATGATGGATATCCCGAGATAAATTTTAATAAGCGTTGCGACTTGGTTTTGGCTGGTGGAGATTTGCTGTGCGATAGGCGGTGGTAAAATTAGTGGTGCATTGGGTTTTGTGGTGCGTTTTCAATGCAGGGTTAACGTGGCATTCTAATAGTTTTATGACTTTTTACAAATCATTCCTTTGCTTCATGCATTTATAGTCTGTGGATTAACAATATGGACCAGATATCTGGTAAATCCTTGTATATCCATGTTTGGGGATTTGGGGGTCGCATTTCTGACTGTGATTTCTGCACTCAGAATGTCAAAGACGAACACTGTAAAGATAAAAGTGAAACCAGGGCTGTACACCTGAGCGTGGCTAGTACAGATTGGACGTCTGTTGGATGTCCATGTACAGGAATTTATCAGATCCAATTGTTGTTAACCACCAACTGCGCATGCTCGCTCCAACTATCAAGTGGTGTTGAATGTGAATAATACACATTGTGACTGCGCATTCATATGTGAAACAGAATTGAGTCTGTTAAAGAAGGTTTTGATATTGTGTTATTTCATTAGTGGCTGTTAACATAATAAACGAGTCAATGCTATGCTTGTAAAATACACAACTACACTTTGGAGTTGTGCTATTTCCACGTAGACCGCCAAGAACAAAGCCTATAATTGAGTTAATTACAGAGAGCACCACTTGAATGTCTCTGACTGACACCCAAGTAGACAGTACATGTCACCTCCGATCAGCCTCACAGACGGCCACACAGCATCCCTCTGATATTACTGACCGCCACTACCATATTATCCTAATCTCTGACTGCTGCATTTGATGGGGCTTTGCATTCCAATAGCTGTTATTAGGGGGACATTTTAGACCTGTGCAAACGCTGGAGACATTTATCTATATTACTATAGCCACACTGAATTTTGAAGTTTCTGACACGTGTGCTGAGTTTGATGGTTCTATGAAGATGTCCACATGGTAGAGAGTGAGATATGTGGTTAAGTGGAGTGAAAATCCTATGCAACGTACATATATATGGAAAGTATGAGACAGAAGCCGCAGTTGGAGCTCCCCCACGCACCAGTGGTCTTGGGGGCAAAGTCACTCTGTCTATCACCTCGCGATCTTGACTTCAGCCATTGCCAGACGACATCCCAATCTAAACAAACTCGACTCCCGTCCCTCCCACGGATGCTTGTTAAAACAGGCATCATGAATTTCATATAAACCATATCCTATGCCAGTGCTCTGGAGCATCAAGAAAGGCAATTTCTTCTTTAAATTGCTTTTAATTCCGTCGAGACTTCAAAGCAATTTCCCCCCACTTATTTTCCACGTATATGCTCTAGCACAGAGGCCCATTGTCGCGGGTTCGTCACTGAAAGCATGTGACTGACGTTCGGTAACGAGCAATTGGATGGGTCAAAGTCAAGAAGCTATCCCCGTTATGCAGAGGCCCAACAGTGAAAAAGCCGCATACAAGACGACTCTCCAGCAAGTATCAGTTTCATACAGATGTTACTTCTTGTCAAGGCGCACTTTGTCATAAAGTGTCTTACAAATGAAAGAAAGAAAGTTGAATCTTTTGCAGAAATGATTTGTCGTTTGACTTTTTGATAAGAAACACTTATGGAAGTGTAATCAATACTAGATGGAGAAAATTACTTTCTTGTGATAAATTGTGCCCGCTTCCGTGCTTACATTGTCCGCGACAATGCCGTGCTTCATAAAAACACCACGGTGTGTGTTTTTTGAAAAGGTTGTGAGACCTCTGCAAGAAAAACAGGCCTCACGCGTGCAAGAGACAATGCACAACTGTTGTAATGCGTGTAATGCGTTTTAAAGCAACTCGCTTTCAAAGTGACCACTTATAAGACATCTTGCCTGATTGAATCTTGCATTAGTGTTAAAGAAGGGAGCTTGTAATACCGTCAATTGTCTTTTGTGGTGGAGATAGGGGCACGGTAAGACCATTAGCTAGTGCTACAGTGCCTATATGGGTGTGAAATCCCCGGGGAAGGGGGCGATAATAGGAGGACGACCCTCAAATGTGAATTGCATAAGTTGAGTGGCATTCCCTCGTGGCTGATAATGGTGGACTATGACAAGGGTGATTCATTGGAGGGTGTTGGGAGCCTCCCCCGACCGTCCCTCGCGACCCCGGGGTCAGACGCGACCCTCCCCTGTCAGGGGACACAACTGCCCTCCTCTCGAGAGCGCCTCAGCACCGGGCCCCGCTCCCACAGAGCCGCCTTAATTAAACATTGCTGTCAGATATTTGAATGTGGGCTGCAGAGTGCAGCTTAACCTGTTGAGTTGTTCAATATCAGCTGCGTACCTTTTCTGCGGGCTCTGGTTCATTATACTGGCATGGATGCTGTCATTAGAGGCCAGGCATATTGAAAATTTAATATTCTGTCATTAATTGTTTTCCACGTAATATCATTACAACCATGTTTCGCTGTAGACAATTTACACTTTGTAAATTGGTATTCTCAGTATATAAGAGGCCTACGTGAGGGTAGCGATTTTACAATAGGCCACTATAACGAATTTAAAAGGCGTAGGTTGTATTTTACTGCAAGTCCATGTCTCAGAAAATATGAAAATATACTTTATATTGTATTCCATAAGCTAAGAGGCATGTTGTATAGATCCAAAAGGTTGCAGGTCAAGAAATGAATTATGTTGAGCTACCTGCAACTTAGAATGTGTAAAAAATCCTAATCTAAACTGTTTTAAAATTTGATAATCCATATAATGGGTTCACAATAGTATAACTGTGATACTGGTGGTGTTATTTGTGCCTAATAGTCGTATCTTTATTGGAATCTACTGCACCGAAGCCAGATAAAATATTTTCAATGTGTCACTCAGTATCATTCCATTAGTGATCTCAGTTATAACTGGCGTACATGCCATGTAACATGCATTCGATAATGAGATATTGAAGAACAATCGGCTTCTGTTTTAAACAAGATTTTTACACATGCTTTAACAATATAGTCCTGCAGGCAGTAAGCAATGTCTTAGATAAAATCTTATATAGATACACTTCAATAATAAAATTTGCATTGGTTTATGATATATTTATACAAAATCAAAGAAGCACATAATAAGTGATTTAGTAGCATAGCCCTTTGAAGCAGAAGCTCATTTGACGTCCCTGCAGAACCAGTAGACAGGTGATAGTCTCTTTATGAGCTTCTTTTGTCACTTATGTTATTATAAGCAAGTCCATGTCATAAAAAATAGCATCTGCTTAGGGGAAGTCCACTTCTCCAAGGAAACAAAATCCAGTGCTAGCTATGTGGAGGTAATATTCCCCAATGCAACAGTTGGCAGCGCGGTCTGCTCGGTTGTCGGGGAAACGACACACGGGCTACGAAGGAATGACTGCGACTTTCAAAGAGAGGGCTGTTTTATTAAACTAAATCCCATTGTAACCATGTTTGTAGTGGCCATAGATGTTGGCGCAATTAAAAACTCATCTGATGTCATTAGAGGCGAGGGTGGCGTTTGAAGGAGGGCCCTAGTGTGACGAGGATCGTCCGGTCACCACAAAGACGACGACGGCAGGAATCGACGATGATCACAATCAAATTGTCATATTGTTGATTGCGGTAGTAAACGAGGTCGATTGATGGTTCCCGATTCACGCAATCGGCCTCTTTGCAACCCTATGTGATGACGTTCCACGGGCCTTGTAATATGTGGCTTAAGTTTGTATGATTTTTTGTGTGAACACTGTAATGAATAATGATATACTTCGTGTGATTTTTCTGCAAAATCTCTTCAAGGTTTTGTGTACTTGCTTTTTTAGCAGTATTTGTACGTTTTGCTCGAGCGTATAAAATACATTTAGTTGTATAATTTTGACCACATCATGTAGACTATGTTATATCAATGTAAATCAATTAATTAAATGGGTCTTTTTCAACCTACACATTTTTACAAGTATTCAATGTTCAATGGTGTAATCATTTTGTAATTGATGTTAGCCAGTGTAACTTGTTTTTATAAATGTGGTTTGAACGAATGGTCATTCTAACAACTTTTACCATCTAGCCTAGCCTTGTACAG
The DNA here is from genome assembly GCA_019095985.1 of Streblospio benedicti. Classification (NCBI taxonomy): domain Eukaryota; kingdom Metazoa; phylum Annelida; class Polychaeta; order Spionida; family Spionidae; genus Streblospio; species Streblospio benedicti. The sequence goes on from CM032667.1 coordinate 31,504,566, forward strand.
TGTATCACGCACACAAATTGTAGTAAGTTAAACAGTAGAGTTACCTGCTATCTAAAATATAGAATAACATATTTCTAACACATATATATTTTTCACATATATCTGAACCTATTATTCATTTCCTGCCCATGGGAATTTGTGGTCTCATCCCCTTGTGGTAACGTCTTACTATTCTAGCTCAAGTGGCGAAGATTATTTTGCATTATTTACATTTCACACCTGGCCTGACTTAAAGATACTCTTTTCAATGAAAGACATCACATGTGGAATTTTGATTAAGTCGCATGTGTCATTTTAGATCTTTGTAATGCCTTTGATGTGTGTTATCTGTGGCAGATTATGTTTGGCGATTATACATTGGTGTTGTAACCCAAGAGTACTGCTGTCCTTCAATCAGCAATGTCATATTTAATATAGCATATTCAATTGCTAAGTACAGAGCTCGAGCTGAGGCATGCACCCCTTGACATACTAATAACAACGTGTAACATACGGCGTTACAAGCGGAGGAAAATGGAACTCGTCAATAATCAATCAAGACCATGCTTACATTTGGCCCAGAAGAAAGGGACTTTCAATCATATTACAATATCTATATTTGCCAGTTGTGTTGGACAACAATAAGAACCATTCTGTGTTATACATTATTAAGAAGTTGTATTCTTCTGTTAATGGGGCAATACTTAGTCACTTATGGACTTTTCTTTGTTGAAGATTCAAAGGGCATTAAAGGTTTAAGAATGATCTGCATTTTGTATCATTTCACACTGTTATTTGCAGATGACAAATTAGTATGTGAGTGGCCAACAAGACTTCTATTCTTTACATTGATGTGCCGGCACAAAGAACGATGTATGAATCTCTACTTTAGATTATGTTGCCATACAAAGAAGTTGAAAGAAGGTGGTAATTTAACCATTAGTGTTCTGAAGAGAAGAATAAAAGGTTCAATGGGAGGTGGACATTAAACTTTACTGTCTGATGAAGAATAGATGATAACTTTATTGGGGATTAAAATTTATGGGCTTGCGAAATCGTGTATGTTTTTGTTTGTTGTGCTTGCAACTATGTAGATTTATTTTAATTTGGAGCACTGTTTATGATCTGCCAGAATGCCAAAGGGTTGAACTTTGTCCATTGAAGACTAGTAGGTGATTTTGGAAATAAGATTGCACGTGTTCTTGTTCAACAGTATAACTGTGGTCTGTTTACATAAAAAGTTTACAAATAAACATTTTCGCCTCTATATCCAACGCATTATCAGGTTCAGCGGCCCGGAGAGCAAATAACGTAGATGAAATCAGCCCAAAAGCTGCAATTGGATCTGACTAAAGTTTCTTATCAAAATAGCACGATGTTTTCAAATAGCAAGCCATCTTGGCAATCTAAATTAAAGCAAAACATCATTTTCCACTTCTATACGTTGCAGGGCTAAAAACTGAGGCTGTCAAGCCGTAGATACGAGGTCACACGGGGTTGCCACATTCCCACAATTTACCTGTGACTCTCCAAGGGCCCAGTCAGCTAGAAATAATGTCTGACAAGGCCCAGCTTCCAGCAAAAACATCGCTGATGGCTGTGGAGACAACACCAGAGATGTTACCTTCTGGCAGAGAACGCACTTTGAGGTTTAGCAGGGAAGGCCTGCACTTTAATTTTGACATGAAGAGCTAAAGGGTAGTATGTGTAAGAGGGTAATTACATTTGGGTAAACGTTGTTTAATTCAAAATATGTGCTGGTAAAAATTGTGGTGAATAAAGTCCGCCATTACGTCTGTTGTCATGATTGTTGTTCAGAACGTGAAGAATATAGCAAGAACAAACAATAAACTATGAATATGATGCTCATTGTCTTTCAAACGTGTTATCATTGAGAACTAGATCTATATATAACCTGATCAACTTATTTTAAACAACATATTATTACAAACTGTTTTAAACCAACACTCTAACAGTTTTATGACCCCTTAATCACCAAACATTCTATCGCCTTAACACCGAAATTCCATCTCACGACAAGAGACCAAGTTACCGTGTAGAAAATTATAACCTATCCCCATCTGTTGTTTCAAGTCACCAATCTGCATTTCTCCTTCGTCTCCCATGTCAAGCCATCACTCCGTGTCTGGGCGTGAGGTTTCAAAAGCAGCATCAAGTTTCAAACCCCCTTTCAAGCAAACAAAATAGGTCATAGCCAAACTTTCTGCAGCACTTTTCAAGCAAGGAAGATAACGGGTCGTAAAATCGCACGGGTCTAGATGTATCTATTGCTATCTATTCAGAATTGGACAATAAGTTACATGAATGAGTTTAATTTCAACAAAGCAGAGACACGCGTTAATATTGGCCTGTAAAAGACCGCATTTACTTCTTTTCAAAAGTAATCACCATGTTAAATAGAGTCCCCTTTGGCTTTTTCTGTTTCCTTCTTTGGAATTCTATGGATGGCAAAGTGTTATGTGATGATGTTCTTTAGCAAAAAGGAGACGGTGATCTATATTTTTGCGTGTGCAATTATGGTGACAAATTAGTATGAAATTATAGAATAGACTTGTTGCTGGACCATGTATCATCAGTTGGTTGCCATGCAGCTTTAGTTCTGTACTGTGCTCACAGAAAACAAAGACCATTTCCTGTGTTCACTGAACATTATAGGTATATTTCACCTTACGTGTAATGTTAGAAGACAATATGAATTCAAAGATCAATAAATAAATATTTTCAAAAGCTAGACTGAAATTAATTCAGCAATCTTGAATTTCAAATTGAATGTGATCATTTCACAAATGAATCTTTCGTATTTTGGGGAATGACAGAATGTTGGAAAATGAACGAAATGGTGACACAGGACATTAATCGAAAGAAATTGCTTGAGACTTTCGCACCACATCTGCAGGATGTTCTGTTTTATTTTGCTTGTCCTGACAAGCATCTTGATGCATAGGGTCTAATAACTGCCCCCTCTTGCCAAGGTCGACTTTAATGTGATATTTATCAAACTTAGTGCACGGCTGTCTTGACGGAAGTCACTCCGCGCAGACGATATATTAACGCATGCGCAATGGGGTGCACGAAGGCAAGGTTTTTTATGCGCGTCCCTCGAACCATTACGTTTAACTTTTTAACTGCCTGACGTGTTTATTGGTTTATTTGATAATAGATTCCTTTTACGAATGGTCACTACACGTGTTACCCATATAGTCATAACCCTGAACATGACGTTTTAATTAGACTAGCAGGGATTTATCCCTATGAAAAGCTTCTACCCACCAAACAATGTACTCCCAGATTTAGAGGTGGAATTTATGATGCAAATAAAATGCCTGTAAAGCAATTGCTGTGTTCTTTATGACAGTTTATGTTTAAATCAAAGGCTATATGTGATACATTATATGTTAATTGTTTATGGGTCATAAACATTTTGCATTCCTGAAGGCCAAAGTGGGTTTTACAGTGCTATTTCTTTCCTGTACTCCACTAATGTGTTTTGAATGGCTATTATTCAAACATGTTTTTCTCATTGAATCGATACTCTTTATTTGTGGGTCATCATAAACACACACTATACACTGCATCGATCACCAGTAGTGAAGTTTGATTTTCAGCTCGTATAGTTTAAACTTCAATAGAATATCTAAATAAAAATGTTCTAATGATTTTAGAATGATATTAAAATGAAAAAGTAGGTCTACATATTAGAATTCAACCAGTACGTCAAGTATGACTACGCTATCAAAAGCAGTACATCATTGCAACTAAAAAAACATACATTCTGCACCTAAAACACAAACTTGCATTTTAATACAGCAATAAGTTGATTATTATTAGCAGCAGCATACAAGCGAAAACAATTCATGAGTTGATTCTGTGAACTCTGTGGCCTTAATACACAGAGTTATGTGTCCAGGGAAGCGATATTGGTGTGAAAGATGAGCAATCACCTCCCGGACTAACGAATCACCTGCTCCGGGCGTGACCAGGCATACCCTGCCCTACCCGCTGTCGTCTGGCTTGGTGGAGCTTGTGGAAGCTCTTCTTAGATTATTCTTCGCGGAGATACAAGCATGATGGGAGCACAGCGGGGGAGGCTTAGCTACTTGACACCATGTGAACGAGTGATGACAGAAAAGTTTTTTGCTTTTTGGGGATGCTATAAAAATTGCTACTGTTGGTTTTGGCCAATATATTATCGTAAGAAAAGTAGGCCTGCCAGTGACGGTGATGTGACGTTAATCTGTGTCATTCGGTGGTGATGTTGAGGACAGGGGGTGGGGGCGTTTGGGGTGAGAGAGCGCCTGTGGGGCTGATCCCATCACCAGCAGCCTTCCTCAGCAGCTCACGGTGGTCACTCGGGTCAAGCCGACGACTGGGTCACGAGATAGTGACCGCGAGTAGTGATTATTGTGGATTACATGGCGGTGGGTCAGTTCAACTGTGACATCCATGCGGGTGTTAGAAAGCACGCTCTGACAGAATGCGCCGTGGGTTGATAGGTGATCGTATAGACGACATGCACGCCACATTACGAACGTTCGAAGATTCGAATGTTCGCAATGATTTATTTTTCTATTTCGAGCTTGCTTAATTTCATTTTACTTGTGTTATATATCTGTTGATAACAAGTTTAGTTGAAGACAAATCACCTTCAATTGCAAGTATATTCATCAACTTCATGTCGTACTATTTGTGCAGTGTCTAGATTCGGCAGCAGAATTCTGTCAGGTTCAACAAACGCCGATTGTTGAAGTACCATGGAATATAGGTTATCTTATTTAAGAACTTTAGATATTGATTTTGATGATTTGACACACCACTTCATTTGCATGTGCAGCCATCTCTGTGTACATCTTATGTACTTCATATTAATGCAACGGACACTTCACCCACAAGATTAATATTAAACATGGTTTTCTTTTTCAAACCAATTATATCCTACGTTCACTAAATAGTACTCAAATGCATAAAACATCTTATTACAAGGTACAGGATAGTCGCCTTATGTCATTTGCAGCATATTAATTTATTAGGCAAAAAATTGCCTATTCACAGTCACTGTCAAATTTGTCAATAACATTAAACTGCAACATCTTGTTCCAAATCAAATCCTCCAACCTCACGCAGCAGTGGTATTAATAGTCGCATAGAGCCTATTGGACTTTTTTTTCACTTAAAAGGTAGTTACACAAAAATCTTCAAGTCAGCTGAAAATTTGCCAGAAGGTTTGACTAATGGCCGGCTACGGGAGACTCGCTTTCATCTCTTAAAAGGGTTAGTGACATTTGTGGAATAAATATAAAAGATAATGATGGGTCTGTAGGTCGATACGTGGCCACTCCAGATGAAGAGCTGAAATTTGTCTTTTGTCTTTGATGTCAACTGCTGTAAAACGCTCGCCAATTAGTTTAAAATCTTCAGTGGTTTATGGCCAACATTTGCGACAGTTTGCGTTTGAGTAGATTGCGTCATTGGCACGCACGTCTTTTCATTGGTCATGATACTTTTCATTGAGTCCAGATGATAAATTGAACGATGGTAGGTTCGTTTTAATATGTGAGCAAATTGTTGAAATTATATTGAACTGATATTTCAATATTAGCAGGGTTAACCATATTCGTCGTTGACTGGCCTTTTTATTAAAGAAGTTTTACAGTTACGATGTGATTTTCGCTCTAATCACATATAGCCGAGTGTGAATTTTACCACGTGGTAACTACGAGTAATGGTTATATTGTGGCAGAATTACAGTGGTTATTCCCCCGCCTTCAAAGCCTTATGACCACTACAAAGCCATTGGCTGGCCATAGCCGTAAATTCAAACACCCATTAAAATACGTCCACAAATTGCCAAACAACAAATTCTTTCTTGAAAATCGCACTTAGACATTATAAAACTGCACATCAAAAAGTAGGTTTTTCAAGTTAATTATACCTGTAAACTACCAGATCTTCACGCTTGAAAGTTCTCCCCGATGAATTACAACGTTGACAGCACATAAAACGTCTGCGATTCGGGCCGCAAACGATAAAATAATATAAAATTAATGAGAGAAGGGACGATATTTCGAGTGGCTACTGGCCCGTGTATCCGTCCGCAGCCGATGGATTGGACCTTCACGTGCGCTGGCGTGAGAGGTCTTTTGTCTTGTGCGTGATTTATGTGTGACAGTTTTTGTTTGCATGCGTACGTTATGCAAAAAAATTAGAGCCGTGCGCAGCTGATTGTTTGAGCATTAATTGAGACCAGGTGAGCCCCCGAGAGGGGAGATGATTTAATTAGGAACAGGAACTGAGAGCTGCAAACGAGACAATGTCATCATTTACGAAAATCGGTGAAAATGCTGACCCCAGAGACTTTTAGCTAATCAGGAGTCTGATTATATATTACAAAATGACTGCCAAAAACTACTCAGCTTTGACAATGAGCTTCCGTTTTGTCGAACATCTTCACCTGTATATTAGTATGTAAAAATAGCAATCTAATGACTACAGGAAGGGTTTTATGATTTAAATTGTCGTTATCTCTTCAGCAGTGATGTCGCCTTTTTTTTTCCAGAGAATTATATCAAAATGATGGCCGAAATACGTGCTTTAGCTTGGCGAAAGGAGGAAGAAATTGAAAAAGGGGTGGTGTGTATATGACAGCAATTCACACTCTATGTGATAAAACTGTACATCCGTCAGACGTCACTCATTACTTGGTGACGTATCGCAATGTTCATGGTACAATATCCTTGTACGGGTAGTTTACCTGTTTGAATTATTTCATGCATAGAATTTCAGCACACGCTTGAGCCAATATATCTAAATCTCCCGTAAATTTTAATTACATAAATGAGCGCTATCTGAAATATACACAAAATGTCATTTATCTGTGGATTTGAAACCATGCTATAAGGTGTGCAGCAAGAAAGATGAGATAATTGCTATCTAGAAAATCGCATCATTCCATCACTACTCTACAACGTGATCGTATTATTTCACCATTACTTTACAAACACTGTTGTACTGGTGTATGCGATATTGCCAATGGTGTATGGAAGCGGTGCCATATGACATATTATTTGCCTTCATATCTAAATATTTTGTGCCTAAAACATTAGCACAAGCCCCAAGCAAATGTAACTCTAGATGAGATGGCACATTAGATACGGGCCGTAATTATAAAGGTTGGACCGCCAATCCTACAATTAATCAGTTTAATCACGTATTTGGCCGATCCTTCATTTGATAGACCTTCTCAATCAATCACACGTGTTCTGATATAACGATACTGAAATGAGGACATTAAGAATTGCTCGATATTACATAGGTACAGGAACATTTACCTCTCAGACCGGCCACGTTTGAAGTCTGATGTTGTAAAAATACCAACTTGTTCAAAGCAGATGTTATTTGGTGAGACCGTTTTAAATTTTATTTGCATACTTATATTCCCTTCATCGTTTTTATGTCCAGTGGGCCTACATGTTTGCAAAATGTAGAAAATTATTGGCTTGATAGCATTGATCGTAGGCATATGATGCCGTGTCCAAGAGTAATGAATTCATAGTGGCAATTTCAAACTTGCAATAGACTTTTACTTTGCAATATCTCCTGGTCAACTAGTTTTACACGTTACAATGTAACTAAATTAACATTACCAAAAAGTGCCAAAATATACCAAGCAATCTGAGAAAGTTTGATATGACACAAATTGCTTCCATCCTAGCTAGACTACAGGTTGGTGAAGGTAATCGGCAGATTGGTGGATTGTCGGGCAGATAGGCCTGCTTTATATCTAGATTGCATGCCAGTCACTAATTCCAATATTAGCAAGGAAAATTGTGGTATAATTGGATTCACAGGACCAAATGGGACTGACACACGAGATTGGGTCGGCAATAACTGTCATACAGGTTATACCTCAAGTATTTGATTTTATAGCTTAATCGCTGCACAGTCTTATGATTTTGGTTAACATCTTGGTGTTTCTTGGACGATTAGAGATTGACATTTTTTTCTGTAATTGCATTATCAACCAACCACTTTATTCAATAAGCTCCATAAACTCTCTGGGAGCAACAGGAGGCTACTTGTAGTTAATGTGCAGTATTGAGACATTTCTCTAAAACATTTGTTTAAAATGATGACTAAGAAAACAGTATAATTATATCTTCGATACCAAGGTTATAAATCTATCTAGAAACTTACAGTGTGAAATTACTTTGCATATAAATGTGCGTAATGTAAGAAAAGTGACTATCTAAATAATCAGTTGCTCTTGTATCACAATGTGCCTTGGCCATTATCATATTATAGATTGTGAGTAAGATCAAATATTTGAAATCAAACGCATAATGTTACATTATATAAATATTTACGGGTACAGTTTGGCGATATATGGTAGAATGATATCTCAGTTGCCGCACTTGAAAATGCGATTTGCATTTCCATGCTATTCAACCCCTCCAAAAACAGAAATCTAATATACATAATGCCTGTGCTTACCCCCTGCGATTACTTGCCATGACCTGCCAGTGTCCACGTAAATTTGCTGAAATTATGCTGTTCAAGTCTCAAATAGCAAAATTAAACTTTCAAAACTGTCGACAAGTGACGAGGAGTTGTGAACTTTTAAGGTTATAAAAAGTTTTTCGGGTTTCGTTTTATTTGATAGTTAACGTTTTATCTCCGATCGTCTGCCGGTGGTGCATTAAGCTTGTATTTCATGACGATGAATCATTATTTGTTTTCGTATTCTTTGTTTTAAACTTGTTTTGTTGTGCTCCATAAGGTATATCTTGATAATTCCAGTGAACTTATTTGTGAAAGAATTTGTCTCTGTTCAACGATAAAACGTGCTTTCTGAGTTCCTTTACAAATTAGGGACTGTGTGTTTTAAGATGTGATTACGTTATGAAATCATGCTGTGCTCTATGATTAGACATTTTAACACTAAAGTCAAATTACATCCTTCTTTCTCTTGCATTTTTGTAATTGGAAATTCAATATGTTCAAATTATATACTGTGCTTACGTCAATATACGACCTCCACTAAAACAGACAACATGTTGCAAGGTTTCTAGACACAGTTTTACTAATTACATGGAAAGAATATTTTTATGTTGTTAGAATTAACGTGGTTGAAGAAAACATTGTTATAACATCCAGCAAATTGACCTTGATGCTCACCATGATTATTGGATATTTTATCTGAAAGAACTCCCTGCTCCCCTCACACAAAGCACATTAACTGATATCAACTTATTGAGGAAACACCACTAACTAGGTTGACTTTATTATTAAAACTAATGATTGATAAGTATATTGATCGGAAAATAATAACTTTGTTGTTGTTTTTTGTTTGCATGATTATTTTAATTTGTTTTTGTGTTTTTCTATGTTTTTTGTTTATTATTTTGTTTTATGTTGGTTAATAAATGAACGTCGTTCTTTTTAATTATGTTTATTTTATATTATAATGTCAATTCACACAATACACTGAGAAGTAAAGTATGATTATGTCCTAATATCAAACATACTTGATCTGTGACACTAATGGCAAATCACCTATTTCACCACACATTGACGAGACACAGGAACTTAGATGCAATTGAAAGTTTACCGTGTTTGGGTCAAACTTTTTTTAAAGGGCGCAATTGTAAACAAACATGACCCAAAAACACAAAACGATGACCCAATTTTGTATAATAGACCATTGAACAGGGTAAATCTATATATTTGCGAGATAACAAAACCTTTACAAGTTGGCCACACAATAGCATCTATTCACCACACTGATGTATAGGCCGCGAAACTACCAATTCTAGAATAGGGCTGCGTTTATAGTCGTGGCTGCATTCATGACTTGTATTCATCCAGTCAAGGCCGCTTTTAACATTTGAGTTTAAATAGAATTCGGTGTCGAATGATAGCGATTACAAAAGCAAGTTGTCATTTAGTGTTGTCCTTTTTGTGTTTCTGTGCACTGATTTGGTGTTAAAAAATTAGATTTATGGTCGTCTGTCCCTAAAGTAGCAGGACCGAGGTTTTGGTGGTTATAGGACTGGGAATTCTCATACTTGTACGACAATGCTCGCCATCAGTTTAGTTTTGTTCAGTTTGAGAACTTGCAGGCTGTCTGGTGTACACGGTAATCTCACGGTGTCGTGTAGCACTAGTGGTCCTAGAATGAACACACAAGTAATCGGGGTCGGTTATAGATGATAACCACCTGTTGTAATAGAGAATACACATTTCAAAGAGACAACTAAGTGTTCGAATAAGCCAGTCATACACAGCACATACAGAAATCATTGGAGGAAAGGGTCACCGTGGCGCTCTCGGGCATGGAGAAAATGACAGCGCATTATTGAAACATGGAAGTGTTTATTGTTCAACGTTAACATACAATCTATTTCTGTAATGATGGTCTCTCTTCATCATGAATCCAGACTTGAAACATACAGTTAGAGTCATGAATAATTTTAGATATTAGATGTAAACTCAGAAGTCGACAACTTTGACAATTATCTGTGTGACTACCATGCAGTTGGTAACAATCATGGCTTCACGGGGATTTCGGATTTTACTGGCGCCACCTATTGGCGAACGGCACAACAATTAACTGCAAATTGTATATTTATCTTCATAAGTATTTGTATACATGTATACTGTAAATGTGCATGATATATGTCACATTTTGTTTTATTTTCAAGCTCGAAATTTTACTATTGGTGTACGATTTAAATGAATTCTAAGCAAATCCATATTACTTCACAACAACAACAAAAATGGTTCCTTTTATTAGAACGCTTGAAGTGTTGCATCAAAACGTCATACATTTAGTAATTTGCATATACATCTATTTCTATCCTGTAGTAAAGACCTCTTGCAGCAATAAACGATGATAATTGAACATTTGCAAAAAAATGTTATTTTAAAAACAATCAAACAACACGTTATTATTTGTCAGTTGTTTATTGCTGTTGGAGTGTTATCCTGAACTAATGTGACTGTAACGTCCTGTTGCCGCGAATTTATTAGCCAGCGCATTTAACCGAAAGTAAAATTGTTATTTTGTATTAGTCATTTACATCCTGCTTCCTAATCGCGACAAACAAAATGGTACGCAAATGCAGAACAAATGAAAGTAAAAATCATACGTGTAGTTAGTTAGTTAGAGTTCCATGCATGTTCGCCTGAGTCACAGCAAAACTGCAGCTATTTTGAATGAATTGCAATCATGAGCAAGGGTTTAGGTATATTCTCAAAGGAAACATTTTAACCATAACAATACATGTTATAATAGTGCCCCCACACACACACACACACCACAGAATACACATTTAAAGAAGGCCCACCCCTGAGGTTGCACTAACAGATCCCGGCAGACACGGCAGCAGAGGAAAGGCAGGTGCGATATGCGAAAATAACTAACTGCGGGTGTCAGCGCTCATAATGGCCTCCCCACGGCCGCCGACGGCAGCGCTGACCCCGTGACCCGACCTCGCGACCCTCCTCCCAATTCCTTTACACGTTTAACAAGTCTTGGCCCCCTAATGAGAAAATAGTATGTGTGTTCAGGTGCTATGCACAAGGCTGGAAAGCCACGTCCATTTAGCTTGATGTATCAAAAACCTCGAGGGGATGCAGGCAATTGCTTATTAGTTACTTTCATAATGTGCCCTTTTAGGCTGCTACTGTAATTTCTAATTTGAACTTGAGGGGGGAAGGAGTGCAGCTGAAAATTACTGGCCTGGTACCGGGGGTGGCAATTATCTGTTTTACTCATATTTGTAAGTACTGTTCGGACTTAATGGGGGGATACCTGCTGTAATAATCGTGGTCAGGAGTTATAGGAAAGTGAAGGGTTGAGAGGGTTTTTGTAAGAGGGTAATTGTTGATCTCTAATTGCAATAAAGGGTAATAACTGCAGTGGGGTAGCAGCTGTATTGGTTTCAGTTGGATGCTGAGCTGATCTAAAATTTTAAAAACTATTACTTTGATCAGCTGACTTTGATATTAATTCCACTGGTACTTAAATTTCTGCATTATTTTTATATGAATTAATTAATTATATAAGGCAATTGGTTCTACTTTGCCATTATACTTGAACGAATAGTTTGACAAAACAAGTAGGGCCTAATATATAGAACCTGTTATCGGATGAAACATAAAACCAACTTTAGCTACTACATATACGTATCATAACTCCGTCATGCTAAAAATTCATATGAAATTGTCAGAGCTTTGAGATGATGGTGAAAGTAACCTGCGCACACAGCTTTTACGGGACGTACTACACCGCACACATTCACATTTCATTGTCACGTGTGTCCATATTGGCGTGTTTACATTCATTTTTACACAAGCTTGCCGTGTATTTCGTGGATCATTGATACTTGAACCATCTGTAACAGCACACTGACCCTTTGATCTCTAATTATGTGCTAAAAATTTCTTCAATGAGCCTATTTGAACAGACGGAAAGGGATATGCAATACTTCATTAGCGGTAAATGGTGATCGTTTTTCAGCTGACGTAATTGAGCAAATGACCAACATTTTGTAAACTTTATTGAGTGTTATAACAGACTTTAGTTCGGTGAAAGGGCATTACAGACCTGCACACAATACCTGCGTCATCACATGAAAGGTGAAGTGGGGTTCGTGGCTCGCTCGATTTAAAGTGAAACAGATATTCACACCATCTTACAAAAGCGGTACAAAAGAAAAAATCCCAACCCAGGTTGTCGGAGGGTCAGAATGGTTCTAAACAAAATTAACACAAGCCGAAGTGGCAGATTAGTCCACGCAAGCTTCGCAAATTTCATTTGGCCGGAGTCAATGTGAAAGGAGGCCAGCAATGTGGTATTGTGCCCAGTAAATTCGGTGGGACATGGCTCGCATTTAATTACATGGATTTAAGGCCGATGATAAGGGACGGGAAGGCGGGCGATAAAAGGGGTAGTGAGGTGGATCTAATCCGCCGGGGCCATACGTGCCTTATTCGCCGCACACACGGCTTCAAGCCTTTCAAATTATTAACTGGCATTTCTGCCCCACTGGGCAGCTTGATAATTTTAAAATTGAAGATCAACTGAACGAGACTGTGGCCTCTGCGGTGGTGAACTAATTGGGGTGACGGAATGAAGCCAGGAAAACCTGAAGCTTGCGGGGTGGAAGTTGCGCGTGGTTACTTCTGTGGGAAACAAGTGGCAGATTCTTTTTTATTATCTCCCGTGATTAGATCACATGTGGCTTGGATTTTGATAATGGTCCTGTCTGTCCTATTGTTGCATAGAATGTAACCAAGAAGCAGGACTTCGTCGGCATTTAACGCACTCGGAGGTTTTGGACTTGCATGTACACGCAAATGTGTTTTTTTCTCTTTCATGAAAATCTTTCATGTGGTGACATGTAGCTAACTGTGAACTTGTATCTACCACATTCTTATGTAGTTTTGAAACGCAACTAGAAACAATGTTTGCGAGTATGTCTGGCAGTGAATGTTTGCTAGTTGTGTGCGTGTTTTCACACTGAAGTGCGTGCATGCGTGCGTACATACCCCGTGCAAACAGCTGCCATGGCGTCTTGAGCAGCCGTGCATTCTTACATGCCATTTATTAAGGAAATCTTTTCCCTCTCCACTGAGAGCTAAAGGACCGACACATCCACCAGATCTGCTTGCTTTTGGGGTTTAGGAGGAAGGAAGGAAAGTGGAGCCAAGTGATTGGCTGCCCCGTGTTGGCTCAGCCCGCCACTTCGGGTGTCGGGTTACCATAACAACAGCACCAAGTTGACGCAACAAGCCCCGGGGTCAAAACAATCAGGGGAGTTCCTGTCTGCCCCTGCAGGCACCATTCACATGCCATATTTGACCAAGAAGCGGTGTCAATGGAACGGCGGGGAAATACCCTCGGGGTGTGTGCGCACAAAATACAATTGCCAATCACACAGGCTTCATTTACTACACCAGCCTCTATCGTGGTTTCGAGCTGCTGACAATGATTGTTCGATCAGCCGTGGAAGTTCGAGTGTTCGGGGCTGTGGAGTAAGGGAGTCCAATCTAGGGGGTTTGGTTCCACCGAGACCTGGCAAATATGAAGAGTTGCAGTGGGATTATTTAGCAAGTTAATGGGGCTGATGAAACGGGAGCACGCCGATATAATGATATTGCTGATAGTGGGAATTACATAGGGTGGGGGTCGCATTGTCTGCCTATAGGCAGGGGACCTCATTAAATTTCTAGGATCTGCTGAAAAATCACATTCAGCTGAATGCGAGATATTTGGTATTCAGTGGGGCCTGTGCTAAATTTTATTCACACGTTTGTTATATGTATAGTAGAGTCCGATGCTCTGCACCAGGCAAAATACATTGTCATCTTTTCATATACAAATGCACTTGAGGCCCATAATACTACATAAAATTAAACACATTTCATGTTCATCAGAACACCTACTGAGAAATATGTTAAAAGGTTGTTTATTTACTTGTTTTGGTAAAAAAAAAGTGCATATAAATTTTTGCTAAATGCGATTGTCATTAGGGAATACCATTAATATACCCATCCTCCCGAAATTCATTTTAATGTTTACTACATCAACCCTCAGAATTAAGAAATGTAAAAACAAATTTAAGGGTCTGTGATAGAAAGAAAGCAAATGGGTATGATACATGTATTGTGATTGAAAAAAATATTTTTTTCATATATAAATGTCTAATTAAGCATCATACAGCTGGTTTTTAACCAGACTAACGAGTGAAAATATTTTTGTATATTGTCATTATATAGGTAGACATAGATGTTTTTATAGACAGCATAATTTCATGAAACGCCTATATCACTTCAGATTTAAATGTATTTTCTTCAAGCATTGTTAACTAGAATTTGATACAATAATTTTACCAGCTGTATTGCTTTACGAAAAAAATAAAAATAAAACACCAATCCAAAAATAAACCCTGCAAAATGCTGGTGCAAGAAAGATACAAAACCCAGCAAACTGAAGCACATTATTCGTGGCAGCAGCAACACGACACACATTGAGACAAGTGCTGGGTGATTGGTGACAATTAATGTGGTGTCGGCACTGACAGAGGGTGATGAATTGGGGGATTAATCCCGAGCAACACCTGAGGCCTGCACAAGACCTCGCCTCACCCATTGCCTCAGGCCACGCAGTGCTGCTTAATGTGCCACAAATCTCATCATGTACGTGCATCACAAATTACAAATCTTGTATAATGTTAGCGACAGTTGTACTGAATTTTGTTCTTTGTGGATTTCATATTTGCTAATGCTGTGGGAAGTAAACATACCCACAAATAATTTGTTTTCATTAAAGAAACAAAGCATCTTTTTGAGATTTTATTTCAACAAAGATTTTAGAATTGTTAAAAATAAATATAGAATTTTCATAACGAAAATTAGTTGAGGCTACACACTATTGTAAAACTGCCTGAGCACGGTAATTGTTCATTTAGAGAGATCACCACAATGTTTGATTTATGCCTCCATATGAAAGTGATAACAAATAGAAAGTTTATAAAATTGTTCAATGCCTACCTCATGAATCTCATCAAACTTACAAATACATAAATAAAATATTGACTATAACATGTACATGTAGTGTCTTTAATTTAAAAACATCAAGAATATAATTATATATTCTAACAATAACTTCCACATCTTGGAATGTTAATACATGTGTTTATTTCCTATTATAAATTACTTCATTACACGCACAACAAAATCTTATACGTGCCTAAAAAATCTTAAATTCCCAACAAATCTATATATAATTTGTCATACACAGTCAATAAAACATTCCATCATATATTTAGCAGGATTACTATATAAATAATTAGCATAAATCTATCCTAGCATATATCAATTGCACACACTACCTAAATAACATTGCAAACATGCACCGATTTTCACCACACCACTCCATTTAAGCTTTCTTCTGCTTCGGCTTTGCATTCCAGTAGTAGAGAATCTGTCCGAGGATGAGTCCGTTCATGGACGACGACACGACGTATGTGAGGATCATGGTGAGGTCGCCAGTCTCCTGGTGCGATGTGAAGATCCGCGCCAGCGAGCCGGCGAACAGCAGGAACACGGTGATGAACGCCAACTGACCAGTTGATCCATTCTTGAAGTTGCTGTAGGCTTGGATCATCTGCAGAATAGAATGAAAGATTTCGTTACGGCACGTTACTGCAATTATTAGTAAGACAGCTGTGACAGCAAGTGGGGATGTCATGCTGTTCTCGAAGGTGAAGGCAGCGAAAAAATAGAGAACTTGTATATTCCATTACCAACATTGATAAAATTAGTTATGTCTTACAAGGTTTTTTAACAATTGAGATGAAATTAGACTTTAAAAGTGGAAGTTTTGAGTAACACATTTTGGAACATGACACCCGGTACTTAAAATTGTATGGATGGTGAAATCCCTAACTGGCCTATCTCTGATGCTCTGAAAATCTATTTACCATGTGAACAAAAATCCACTTTGTCATGTTATTTCATCAAAATGATGAAATCTATAGTATACATAAATGTACATTTGGTGTACACAATAAAACTTTGGAACAGCAGATAACATGTTCCGACTAATGCCATTATAATTAGCCACTTCCTACACACAATTTCATAAGCTATTTCCAAGGGACCAAAAGAGGAAGTGAAAAGACACACTAATCAAATCTCAACTCGCAGACTATTACAGAAAATCAAGTTTTCCTCCCTGGTTTCCGCTTTCTTAGTGTATCAGGCACAATCTTGCGTTGAAATAGGTAATACAAATCAGCTTAGGCACGTCTCTATAGAAAGACGGCGGTCCTTTGTCAGCTACTCCCTTCTTACCGCACATTCTTGAAATTGATTTACAATACACAGCGACAGTTCGTCCAAAGCTGATTTTGATCAATTCTAATTCAAATTTGACTGATTATCTCTCAAAATTCAGTAAAAGACACTTAATAATATAATGATGCGCATTACAAGCAGACCACTGAACTCTACCAGACCACTATTAGACGTCTTGTAAAATCATAAATATTTACCGGTAATACATGGCAAAATTTTTGTTTTGTTTTACTTGGAAAATACCATTGTAACAATGACAACATTAATTCATTATTCTATGTAAATTAAGTCATTAGACCTATGACTCCAAGTTAGCTTTAGACTATATTGCATAGTCTCTAGTTGGATTTGAACCCACGACCATATAGAACCAAATTGTCTAGCAGTTCAAGCTAGTTCACTAGTTGATTAAACCACTGGAACTATGTTAAAACTCATAGATCAGATGGAGGTTTTCTCATGTCATGCTGAAAGAACACTGGAGTTCTTAGAATTATTGATAACATTATTAATTAGTAACTTTTGTGCAATCTAAATAACAATTGGTTTATTAGTCAGTATGGATAAAATCTATGTGTACAGCTCATCCAAAAAAAGATATGAGGGAACATGTCCAATATGTATTATACGGGGTCACAACCCTATCCCCATCAAGACCATTCGTTTGTGACTTGATAGAAGTAACTTTTGCAAAGAATGTTCAACTGAAATTACCACGGAATGAAAAAGTTGTCTTCGCATTGCGATCATGACCATGTGACGATGAGCATCGCTGCAAATAGCGTGGCTTGATTGGAATCTGCTAATGTGATCGGCGCGCCGACTGCGCAGAGACCCCCTATTGTTGGCATCTGGCATCGTCACCGTAATGCACTTAGACCCACCGCCCAAATAATCAACTGCATCAGCTCTGATTAGAGTCAATCGAATTCTTCAGGCAATATGATTTTGTGATGCTGCATCAAGATGACAGTTAAATGCCGAGATGGCTGTGAAAAGTGGCCAGCACTTCCCTTGTGCTATGTGGTATGCTGCTTATATTATAACAAAGTCATCTTGTGATTAGTTTTTCATTATTTCCTTAGAACCATTATCATGTAGGCCAGCTAGTTATATTGTGTTTTCTGAACATTTGCTGCTTATTCTTACCTCACATCTTGAACCATGACCAGTTGGAATTCATCAACCACAAATATAAATATTCTTGTATACATGTACCTGCATATGATATGAAGAATTACAAAATTATATTAAAACTGCTGCATATAAATGATAAAGTTAATTTTTCATCATGTTTCCTCAGTAGTGCCCTGGTGCATGCAAATAGTTATTATTTGATATTCATTGTAAAAGCTAATTGTTACTAAAAATGAGATTTTTGTTTTCCTCCTAAATTTTGTGAGTAAATTAGGCAACAGTGTTTACGTCAGAGGATCAGGGAGATGGGATGGAGGATGCAGCTAATGCAATCAATGCACCATTGTACCTGTAATATTGGATATTAATTAATCAATACTCTCATGTAATTATGTAAATGCATTATTCATTAGATGTAATTAATTCCTTGGGTGTGAATTGCCAGGGAACAAACGTATGCCTACGTCCAGGTATTACAAGCAATTTCAGAATTGCTAAAAACAAAAACAGCCAGTATGATAGAATTAGCACCCCTTTGTGATTCAGGCTTCTTTTCATGTTTAGTCAAAAATGAATATTTTTTGTTGTTGCTCTAAAATAGTTTTTTTTTGCAATTAGAGCTATGAATTGACATTAGTTTATTGAATAGACAAGCAATTATTCTAGGCATCAATTCATTAACAGGAACATTACGTTATTTATGAACAAAGCAAAATTAGAAACATCTTTGGTAAAAAAACCTATTTCATGATACACGGTTGAAATTATTTTTACTGCGTGTATCAGCATATCTATATCTCACTGTAGTACGTGTTTGCACTCAGGCTAAATATGCTGCTCTAGATGGTCTAATAAATGTTCTCAGTTCTCCTCATATCGGCACAAATATGATGCCATATTTGACCAACCAATTCTGCTAACATTATCTTTGCAATAGAAAATTCAGCAGTACATTCCTTCTCTGTGCCACACCTTGCTTGAATAAACATATGAACGGTGAAAGCAACAATTTCTCAAAACTTTTTTTCCACAGCTGTGACAAATGAAGTGTCTGTGTGGACTTGTGTGCGTTGTCATCCGGTGCACGTTTAAGGCACCGCCTCACACTCGCAACACTCCCTCAACTATGAAAGCCACTCATCAGTGTAAAACTGGAACTGACATTTCTATCGCGGCTCATTCCAGCGAGACCTCGGAATAAAATACCCTCCTCAATGGTGAACAATCTGCCCTGAGCAGATAGGCACAAGACCTATGGCCCCAATTGGCCACTGTGACAGTTTAATTCTGCCCCCTTTCTAAAGACCTGTCCCGTGGTAGGGGGTCTGCTGAATGGCTGTGTATACGCCAGATGAAGACAAAGTGTGTTAGCGGCAGCACGGGCCCCAACGCACCAACACCGCGGGATTTGCGAGGGCAGATTTATAGAACTTGGGGCTTCACTCACAGCTGGAGGGTCTGTTCCTGGTTGGCAACGGCTTGACATTTTGTTGAGATGACCATGTTGTTATTGTTGTAGAGTAAAACACATAACATGGGATTGTTTTCAAATCATATAATTATTATTCATCAATAAAATAATTAGCCTGTAAAAGAAATACTCATAATTATATGGTTAATTCAAACACTTATTGAAAAATGAATATTGACTAACATGCTGACAGCTAGTTCATGGAGTGATATTTTTATTACAACTGGAAACTGTTTTTAAATATCAAAATATAAGAATGATGCACTCCTTTTTGCCAGAGATTTGTGTGCATTATTGTAAACACTTGCATTAACATGGCATTTTTCTGTCATTTATAAACACAGCCAGGTATGCTAACATTGAACATTTCTTGTACTAAAATTCTATGTAAAAATATTTGTCAACTTTCATGTCAAAATACTGTGTTTGCAAAAATAAGGTGGAGATGAGAGACACTTTCTGGCAAATGCCATGTTTTACTTTGACATTTCTAGCCGAACAACGATCCATGGTAACAACATCCAACTTCAAAAACAAAGTGCATCTTTTGCTCTTGAGCTGCAGGAACATTCTAATTAAACTGCAGCAATTAGCGTTTCTGTCTCAGCGTAATGCGATAAAGTGTGAAATAACACCACTAATCAGCCAAAGCAATAAGCAGGACAAAAGCGAGCCCCACATTGTGACATACTAACTCTATTGCTAATTTGTCTCCAAAACAGGCAACACTAGATCCATCACAGAACAATCGACACTTGATTTCTCAATGCTTTGTTGCGATTCAATCTCATTAAGCTTGCACGGCGGTAAAAAGGAGCCGCTTTCTCAATTTCGTCGCCGTACAAGCTTGGATTACACACAGCTTGATAATAACAACCGCAGACTACGGAGGCTGCAAAAGGTAAAAGTTTGCCAATTGTTCTTCACACTGCTAAGGTTACTGATTATGTGGAATTCAATTAACACAGCCTGTTATGAAAAGGCGTTATCTACTGTGGATCATGTATTGTATCCGTATATGTGATGCATGTAGCTCATTAAAAAAACCTTCTAATTATGGTCGACTTAGATTTTGGTGAATACAAATCACTTCTAAATATTTTCTGTTAATTATTTCAATTAACTTTTGCTTTTCTTGTCGCATGTCTGGGGTTCAATCCCCGACATAGTCAGCCTTGTGATGTGATATTACCATATCAATTGAATTAATTAAGTGGGGAAGCAACAGGGAAAACATTTTCTTCATTCCATCTTTTAATCCTGTATAATTATAATTAAGTATTTATTTGAAATCAATTGAATAAAAAATCAAGGACAATACAGCCACACCGGGTCATTGGCATCCTTTTAGCACTTTCTCAACTACCCGGGGAGCATACAGCAAATCGCAACTGAAGCGCAGACGTACTTATGAATCAACATTAACATTCACTTGCCTGACCTGTACCTATTTAACTTGTAGGTGCCACAAAGCAGTGTGCAACTGTTTAGGGATAAGTTTGCTTAACACTCATCACCAGACCCAACCGGGAATCAAACCCACGGCCTGTATGTAGTCTAGTGTTAGCTCTGTCGTGGACTTCTATAGGGGATGTTTCATAGAGACTTGTTTTTGTCTGGAATAAATGAGGACCATGTACCGGTATGTGTCATCAATAAATCAATCAATCAATCAAATTCTATTTAACGTCTTTGTTTCCAAAACAGTGATCGGACGAGAAAGTTTTGGCTCAGCTGTTATTCTATGTAGGCGCCATGCATCATGATCATATCAGGTCAATGACCATCGTGCTCCACACTAGCAGGTGTCGTTGTTATTTTGTGTTATCATATCATATTATGTATAATTTACCTGTATGTGTATGACGTGTTTGATACCTGATTTCTTTGTCCTAGTGGTTGTACATGTACATATCTATTCCAGCTTACCAAAATTCTAAAATCGCAAAACACTCAAGTACAAGAGAATATATAGTATACCCGGTAAACTATATTGCATAGTATTCTTTTTCAAAACCAACATTAGAAGGAAAGCAATCTTTTCGTAATATAACCCACCATTATTCGTGAGTTATTGTACCAATAACAGAGGTAGAATATCTCAAAATGAGTCATATCTTTATATAAGTGGGGGCTGCATTGCAGGTAGGAATTCTGAAAACAAGGTTAATTTGTACCTGCAACAAAGGGAATAAAAGCCCGGCAAGACTCATCTTTTGAGGGGACCATTATCTCAATTGGGTAGCGCCACTATAGCTTATTACCGGCAGACTATTACTGTATCACAGCGGCATCACCAAATGGCCCAATTTACATGCACAGGAAAGACGCAATAGCAGCCAGGTGAAAATTGTCGGGGCCCTGCAATTGCACAGATTATGGTTAGGCGGGATTAGCCTGATAGGCTGTGATTGCAGCCGCCGTGTTTGCAGATGTGCTTTCTTTCTCTTAAGTTGCTAGGGTTGAGTATTTGAAACTGATTTAACGATAGGTTTACAGTTTTGAAATTACTAATCATACTGCTGTGTAAGTCCATCAGCATGAGAGTGCAATTCTGAGAAAGTAAATTTTAAGACAATACATTTAATTTGCTTCTCTCAGCTTTGGTAATCATAAAAGTTAATTAACTTTAAATAAAAAATATACATCACTATGTTTTTGCGCATTTTCTAATCTATTTTGCGATAACTACATGTATGGTTGAAATCATACCTTATTAGCATACAAATACGCCTACTGATTTCAAATTTTCAAGTCCTCTCATAATTCATAAGTTGCATTGATATCTGAACATACCACTTTCCATCAATGCTGTTATATATTTCTTATTTACTGGTAACAGTTTCAATTACAGAAACAGTTGTAGGTTTAATGTTGCAACCTTGAGGGTAACGATTTCGAATTGCTTTAAAATGATGTAAACATGCAAACATATTTTGCCCAGTAAGATATAACTCAGCATTCAAATGTTATAGCAATCATGTAGACTTTATAGTAACTATATATGGGCTTTACTACAAAAAAGGCAGAGAAATCGAATCTCAAACCAGCATTAAAAAAGTAAATTACTAAAAATCTCCATGTAGTAAGCTCATGAAATATTCCACCACTGGATAATATATGATCATTATTTCATTGATAAGTTTTGATAAAGAATCATGTGTTCAAGATGACGATACCTTTGCTTTCTTCATTCTAAGGATAAAAGTCCTGTACTGACAACCATGAATAATAAGCACATGTCATTATGCATTTGCAGAGCAGAAATAACACGATGGCAAAACTTTGACAGTGTAGAAATGACAAGCCACGGTGCAGCACTGTGATACACAGGGCGGCAATATTGATGTTTTGTACCTGTCAAACCTAGTAATTAGCGTCGATTGATCTCTCCTCACCACTCAGCCGCTCGGTGCTGATGGATCATACGACATAATTGCAACATGATGGTCGTCTACATGATAGATGAAGTGGTTGCAGTAGTGCACAATTGATTCCCCCCAAAACTTGTGTGTCAAATGATCCATTAAGATGAAGACGGCAGAAAAAATTTGACTAAGTTGGTGATTCACATGTGCGTCTTATTGGGAGTATAGTTAACAGCCTATTAAATTCTAGTCCTATATAATTTTCGACGTACATTTTTTTAAGATGAACTTATGAATATATATTTTTTTATTGGAGGAACTCAACAGCATCTTAGACACCGTAAGTTTCATCCAATGCTATGACATACTCAGGTAACTTAACGTTTTATACCAGATATGGAAGTGCATATTTTTCCAACGGATACAAAATCCAAGAAACGTTTTTCAAAATGCTTCCTTCATAAACAAATGATATGTGTAAATTGAAAAGAATGCAGGCTCCTAAAAATACTTTGATCGGTGAATTCCAAAGTAGCACCAATTCAAACACAAAATGACAGCCTTCAAATCCTTCAACCACCTACGAGAAAAAAATCTTGATGAAACAATTGTTTATTCCAAAGATGTAGGCCTACAATAATCCACTTAGTATCAATGAACACCAATAGAAATGAGAGTCATCCCTCCTAATACAATATTTCATAAACATAGACACAGCAGCTCTATGCAAATTTATCCCAATGATGAGAACAAGACAGTAACTAAGCTACAATGAGATGGTCAAGTGACACGCCGCGCCCGCACAGCCCCGCTATATAGTTGGCCACCAACGGAGGACGACAGCAGCAATAGAAAAACTGCACAAAACAAATCAAATGCACAATTTAATGAATTTGTCATAAAGGTAGAAAGGGGGGTATAGAAATGTGTGTGAATGTAGTAACGACGCCTCATTGTGGTTGCACGGTGGTGCGCTTAACAAACCATTCTGTGCGGCCACAATGGTGGTGCTGAGCCGGCCGCAGCCGGTGAGTATGAAATGAATCCATCTCGCCGCCGCCGCAGCACTGGCTGCTTATTGAGCTGCGCTCGGCCAATCACAGCTGTCGCTGGCAGCAGCAGCAGCTCAGGTAACCACGGCAATGACGTTGTCATCGTTATTACGAGGAGCTCCTCAGTGACATCTGGTGGCGACGGCCATATGATGACGAGGTCGTTTGGCAGACAAGATTTAGGTCATGGGGGGGTTGATGGATAGTTTAATAAATATTTATTGCGCTCCTACACAGGTTTACAATTATTTAAGTACTTTTCCATGATTGATGAGGAAGACCGCCATAAACTTGTTTTTTTCTATTCATAGGTTACAGTATGGTTTTATTTGGACAGATGTTAAATGTCAATTTAAAGTTCTAAAATTCCATGTTAAAATTAAGCAGATCAATACATTTATCTTGAGATAAAGAAGTATCAACACCCTTATAAGACAAAATAATTAAATCATTTACATTATATATCTATTTCTCATCTTGAAAGCTATCAAATTTATACAATTTTTTTTGTATGACAGACTTAATCACTAAAGGAAATCCTATACCCAATATATATGAAATTTCCATCTTAAATATCTATGACTGACCAAGGACTCAACATGTATAATTTTGAATCACTAAATAGTTTCATAATTGAACTATTCTAACGCTTTGTGAAGTGAACAAAAAATATGACGTACATTTATAAACGAGGGGCACTAAGCCAATGATAACAGAAACTAATAAAACAAAATATCAATCTACTTCTTACTATACCAAAGTTTACTAACATCTCACTTAAGTGAAAACTCCTTTTTTGTGGGTAAACTTCATCCAAAACAACCCCCCCCCACTACCAATAATAATAAAAAAAAAATGTAAATCAAATTGGACAGTAAAATAAAAAAATAATACAGTAAAAAATATTAACAAAGAATGGCTGTAACAAAAACATAAAAGAAAAATGTAAAAGAAAACTCAAGGAAGTGTGAGGAAAAGAGACAACACTTGGGAAACTACGGCATTGTGCTGCGAGCGTGAGTACCAGGAGATAATAGGTGGGAGATGGTGAGTGTCCATAGGGACGGCAGCCAGAGGAGCGCGGCAGGTGAAAATGACACCTTGTTACTTGCTTCATTTCCCACGAGGAAACGTCCGCTAATAAGAGGAACACGTGTAATGAATTACGACGCTGCTGCTACAGAAACAATGATGTGACATCACACGTGTCTCATCATAACTCAGCCGATCTAACACGCTTCTCCAAATGTAACATGCACTATTTGCGGTGTTCTAGCAAAATCTGGACAAGACGAACATTCTTGCACAGACATAAATATATCACGTTCAAAACTCCATTGTAACATTTTGTGCATTTATTAGCCGAAAGAATTATTGCCGTACTCACGCATACAATGTAATATGATACATGTAACTTATAGTCTTCTACAAACATCTCCAAGTCCTTAGTCATCTTTTTGCAACAATCATGGAGTATTTTACATACAACAAAGACAACAAACAGCTGACACCATAGGACACTACCATTATGGCACCTATTCACCAAGGCAAATGAATTAGACCACTCGGCCATCCTGCTAGAGCTAACAGTTCTGAGATTCGAACTGAGGCTGTACATAATTCTGTCCTATAGTACATATAGGGTGCTGATTGAAGTGTATCACATACATTCACACAATATGTCATATTGACTATTTGTTATACGTTGAATATAAGCAACATCCGAAACTGACCTGAAAGTGCAACCAAAATAGCAGCCTTAACGCGCAACTAAACATTGAGCACCTTGCATCAGCCACGCTGCTCGGCAAAAAGGGATAATGTGACAAAGGATAGGCCATTACGTCCCACCAGAGTGGGCCATTACGAGCAACGTTCATGCATGAAAATAATGGTCACTTACACTGAAAAATACAGGATTTCTATAAATCTTATAACAATGCATGGTGTAACATGTAAAATACATCACCACAGCATTACAGTAACATATAGTAGACCTAGATTAACAATAACAAGCCACACAAACATGTTAATCGACGAGCAACATGGCGGTTTTGGTTGCACGTACAGGTCGGTTTGGGACGGTGAATAAGGAGCGGAGCACTGACCCGGGCCATGATGACGTTGGGCATGACGAGGAGCTGCAGCAGCCACAGCAGGTCGCCAGGCGCGGCCGGGGACAGCAGGAGGGCGAGAGCCGCCGCAAACACCCCGCTGTATGCCAGACCCGGACCTGCAACCAGCAGCGACGCAGGGGGGTTACCAACAGGAACTCCTTCCTCTTCCTCTCTCTCTCAACAAGCATTCCTACCACTATCGTGTAAGTTCATTGGTCACATGGTATCATCCAGGACAAACCCGAAACTAGACCACAACTAGAACGTTGGGCTATCGAATATCATTACTACTCTAAATAATGGGCAGATTAACATAATGGTACAAGACAATGTAAAAGTGAACAAACAAGAACAATGGCAATTTTTTTCTGTAGGTGAATCCATCTACTTCCCTCAATCAGGATGAATTGTAAGTGTAATGACTTTTCTGGTACACCGCTGAGAACGTTTTAATACATCATGTCTACAAGATTTTATCAATAATGTGCATGCATTTTTATAAAATTCTATCGCTATATATCTAAACGTGTCAAACACTCCACTGCAGCTGTTTTCTCACCTGACTTCCCCGTGTATGTGAACGCCAGTAGAGCGATCATCCAGGTCTGCAGGAAGAGGAATCCAGCCTCCCCATAGGCACTGAAGTAAACACATAATATTCAAAATACATGTATTTGTTTTTGAATGAACATTACATTTGTTTTGTAGTAATAACTGGCAACATTTTAATTTTCTATAACAATATCAAATTACGGTTATCATATCTAATTGTCAGTTTTTGTATGTTTAACAATTTGAATAAATTCTGATCACATGTAAACATTTTGTTCAATCTATCAAGACTTAACTTTACTCGAATTTCTCTCACGGCAGAATAAAAACCTCACTAGAGTGAAGAACATTCTGACAAACCGTGCAGCCGAGTAAATTAACATCTAATCAGACAGTAACTAATACCAGCTATTATTTTATCATCAATTACAGTGCGCACAACACATGAGGGCCTCAACAATCACACCTTATATTTGGAGCAATCACAGCAAACTCCATACATCTCCTCGCACATAATAGCAACAATGCGAGGTGTCAATTAGTGAGACGCGGCCACTGGTTACCAGATACTACCACCATTTACACCTCACCCACACCCACGATATTCAATACTGACTTTCAGCTGTGACTGTATCAGCGTTTTCACTTGATTAATAAAGTCTCTTCATGACCCCTACCCAAAACACGGATTTGTAAACAATCACATGTCTCATGGATCTTCAATCATACATGGAAGAGGGAAATGAGCCTTTTTTATATCCTAAACTATTTAACTCAAAGTTGATTTCTTTATATAACAAAGATAAATAAATATAATTTCATACAAAGAAAGTATCATTAAAAGCAAACACACATCCTAAATTGCCATTGACCATTCAAAAGCCATGAAGATAAATACATTTCATTGAGTGATCCTGATCCTCATATTCCATAATAATAGCCTATCTCCCTTCCATTTTAAATAAAGTCCAATCACCCACCATTTTAAATAAAGCCTTGACTAAATGACAAGGAAATACTATTGTACGGAGACTTTTGTGTAAAGCTAATTAATGGCATCAGGTTTGAAAGAATATTAGGAATGGACAATGCACACTAAAATCCTCGAAATGGATTCCAGGAAGGATTTCAAGAAAATGGATCTTAGATTTCAATGATACAGCTAAAATTAGATGAACCTTTTACTACTGTTTCATCCATGGTGAAGAATAGCTATCACATGGCTGACATTAATTTTTATGCAAGATTTTTTTGTGAAAAAAAAATTACTTTGTGATGTTAAAATGTTACGCCACACACCTAACAGGCCAAAAAAGCAAAGAGTTCACTTGAAAGATAAAGGTGCATATAAGGATAATCTTACTTGAATCATCTATAAAAAAAAGGTAGAAGTCTTAAAAAGACAAATGTATTCTTACATATCCGATCAATTAGCTACTATTCACTAGCTACTATTTACCTATCAACAGCTTTTAAAGTAATCATTTAAACATAATGCTCAGCAAAAATAGTATTTGTTCTGTAAAGCCCAATATCTATGAACAATGCTTTTTCCATTGTAAATGTAAGAAAAATAATATTGATATTCTCCACTGCCCACTTGCTTAAAACACAAGGTCACGTGATGTTACATAATCGAATGACTAGCTACGATTAAGAATTACTGTGCTCTTTGTGTATTAGATATATATACCAACAAGACTACTTGTGCTACCGTGTTGTTTTAAATCAACACACATACTAAGTCTGAGTTGTATTTACAGTAAGATTTCAATATAAAGATTTCCTGGTATGTGGAATGGTGTATTCTTTAAAGTAAAATCATTAGGGTAATCAATCAACAAAATACAATTTAACATTTGTCAAAGTAGGGGACTGAGGCTCTATGCATCATAATCATTCAGGTCAATGAGGTTTTCAAAAAGTAAAATAAATTATTTTTTAGCATATCATTATACATAAATCATTTGCATATAAATATTGTGTAATCCAAAATGATTTATTCATTTGATATTTCACAATTGGTATGCCATTTCTTCTCTGGCCACATATTACAAAGATTAAACTCAATGACACTGCACGCCAAATTATGTTGCATGAAATATGCTTCTATAGACCAAAGATAGGTGGCAGCACCCGAGTCATGATACAATTCTATGTTCAATAAAGGTGGCAGCACTGATGGCTCAGAACAACACAATGCATTCAGGTTGCCATTATGCAAACAAGACATAGGGATGACATGTGGGGTTAGAAATAGGATGTAAAAGTATGTAGTAATCTAAATGATCTAATTAGTATATCAATTTCGAGAAACGTCCATTGAAGAAGTTCATTTATGCATAAATCTATTCATGAAATTTCCTCAAAATAAATACACTAGATCTTTTATAAGATGCAATATTAGATATTAATTTTATGAAAAAATTATTTGAAAATTTACGTATCAGATTATATTCATTGATATCTAATAAATCTTTTCAACCCATTATATATATGGGCCATACGTATATAAAGTCTTAGTGAAATTAAATAGAATACTGCATTAAAACCGACTTCACATCATCAAACAGATCTCGTGCATCAAAATTTTGACGCTTGGGCATCTTCAATTGCAGATATTACAAAACCTGCTTACAGGCACTTAAAGCAGTCACTGGCAGTGTAAATGATATCTTGAACTGAGGATACATGGGCATTTAAATCTTCTAAAACATTACCTGAAGGGGAATCCACTGCGATAACCATAAGCCATAGAGGACATGACTGAAATAAGCTCCAATGTCAATCCAATGATGCTGATGCCTTCTGCACTTTTCGCTTTGACAATTTTAACGATTTGAGGTATTTTTACTGCAACATAAGAGAATACTTTCAATAAAAGAAAAATTAACTTTCAATGTGCATATCAATCCATGATTACAGATCCATCATATACAATCCGAACTATACTACTAACTATACTCAATAATGAGAACCATCATCAAAATAAAAGAAACACAGTAATCCTTATCTGACCCAATTTTTAGGATGAAACACGCATTACGAAATATTTCATGATTTGAAGTGGAATGGAAAGTATTCATGTCAAAATACATCAATTACTTGAATTTAAAGCAGATGTCGGTTAGAAAATACACTTCGGAACATTGGCACATGCATCTAGGAAATTACATGGTATGCAGTATAATAACAAAATGAATATATAGCATGGTGTGCATATTGTGAAAGGAATGAAGGTTTTCATTACATTGTATAACTAGTAAAAAATAACATTTTTCTCAGAGTGTATTTACAAGACAGATTATAACAGATTATAATTTTGATGCTACATGTCTTACCCAAAACAGATCCCAGGATGATGCCATAGCCAAGTCCTTTACTTATCAATGCTTTCAAGCATTCAACTGAAATTTGAAAATTGTGAAATTTGGAGTTAAACATTAATAAACCAGAATATTGGAAATGTCTACAATTCTTAAATTGAACCACACAAATATGTTAAGGTGGCAAGTACTAAACAAAGTCCAAGGTAACTCATATTCGTCAACAGGACTAGTACATGCATGTAAAAATAGTGATACCTACTTAAACCCGAGACCAAGTGTGACCAAACGTGACGTGACCTACCTGGGACCAAAAATACAAGGAAATGGGGAGGAGGATGGTCATTGGTTCAATGATCTTATCATTGATTATTGCACAGCTGTGTGCTAGGTAAAGTTTCCCACAACAAGTAGCATGCAATCTTGCCTGGATGGTTGTTCTTCAAGACTAAATCCATTGCCAAAACCCGGTGTTCAGATATTGAAAACGAATCCAGAGGGAAAACAGCAACAGGGTCCTGATAATGCTGATATCAACACATCACTATCCTGATGATGTCATTGACATCTATGACAGTGCACCAGGTTACCTTACTTCTTGTTTCACTTTTACTAATCAGTATGTCTTGGAACTTTGTTGGTTTTAATTGCGACAATTTGCCATGTTTCAGATTTCAAATTTTAAAGCCTGCCATCTATAAAATGCTTAGAGGCTGTGTGCTGGAGTTTGAAAAGATAAAGAGTAAGGGAAGGTTACAGGGTGTTGATTAGACACTCGCCCCTGACTAGTGTAAATTTCCGTTGGCTAGTGTAAATTCAGTCACTCGCCACAGTCGGCAAGTATGATTACTTGATTCCAACACTAAAACTAAGGTTGGCTAGTTTGGATTGAACATGGCGAGCGTAAATTGAGAGTCACACTTCACAGAAGGCGAGTGTTCTACTGAACGAGTAACATTCCCTGAGGTTAGATAGGTAAAACAACAACAGATAAACGCTGTTAATAAGTGCAACATAAAAGGCGATGGGGGATAAGGAATTAGTATGGTACACTATGGCTCAAGGCTGCAACCTTATTCTGAAAGGTTGCTACTATTTCGGCCTGACCTATGTCTCTGGGCAAGCTGTTCCTGTCAGAGACTGTGTGTGGAAATAATGAAAATTGGTAGGAATTGGTTCTAGCTATTATTGGGTTGAGATGGACACCATTTCTTTGAAAGCTTACATGGTATCAAATTGGTATATCAAAAAGACCCTTGGGGGATTTAGAACAGCATTGTGAGCCAACTGACAACCCTGCGCTGGGCCAAGTCCGTCCATCCAAGACGGCTGACCATGCTACTGACCGAGGATATGAGATCTTCCAGTCACCCACCTAGCTGATCTGCATAGCACTTGCTCCAGATTTCTTGCTTGCTGTTGACTGTGTTAGTCCCAGACTGTGGAGCAATACTCCCAGGTTGGGCGGACTATGGTCTTGCAAGCAGTTTATTTAGTCTTTGGTTTTTTACTTTTAATTTTCTCTTTAGGAATCCGAGGTTTACTGTTGGCTTAGGAGACAGTCTTATCTATGTATTTGTTCCAGGACATATCATTTGAAATGGTAATGCCCAGGTACTTTGCAGAGGTAACTTCCTCCAGAACCTCTCTATGCAGCATGTATGGGTACGAAGTACGGGTCTTCTTCGTAATCCTGAGAACATTGCATTTTGCAGGGTGAAACTGCATTAGCCTGTTCCCACCTCAGCTGACTCAGTATGGACCAAACTTCTTATTAAGGTTGCGACAACATCGTAGGAACCAACACCCCCGAATCTCACGTATTAATAAGGTTACTAGACCCTCGTGCATACGTGTGTCGGATCTAGTACCCTCTTTGATACACATTCAGCTTGGCGTGTGCCACGGTCTGAAGTCGTCGCTACCAGCACCAGTGCGAAGTCCCCCCGTGTGGGGCCGTCAATCTGGTCTTGGGAGAGGCCCTGTACGACCGTAGTGTGGGCCTACGTATCATTGGGACAAACACAACGAGAACCCAGGCGGTGTGAGCGCCTCGACCAGTACCAGGAGCCGTGTACAAGTCCAAAAAGCTTACAAAGGGTTATAGTCCACTCATTATTGGCTGCTTCTATCGACGTGACACTTCGATTCAACAAGTAGATGAACCTGGTATTGACTGGGAAATTTCTATGGCTAAAGTGGGATGCAAGCATAAAGCTATGTGTGACAGACTGATTGAGATCACGAGCGAACACCATCTCGAACAGGTCTAACTAAACCACAAGACGTGGAAATGTGTTGGATTTACTTTTCATTAATAAACCATCTCTTGTAAAGGAGATCTCTATCCTACCTGGCATATCAGACCATGATACGGCTTCAGTTGACACTTATCTGTATATTGCACAGAACACCAAACTACCAAGGAAGATAACCCAATGGTCTAAGGCTAACTGGGAATCCATGATGGTCGAACCAAAGGCCTTTCAGGATGTCTACTTTACCACCTCTCACAGAGATTCAGTCACAGAAAGGTATCAAACATTGCTAGATTTCCTTAGAAAACTGATAGCGGTACACATCCCACAGAAGACATCTTCAACTCGCAGGAATGTACAGTGGATGACAAGAGCATTGAGACGCATGGTCAGGAAGAATCAGAGGCTTATCAACGCCGCATGCAGAAGGAACTCATCCCGGGCATGGGATACATTCAAAGCCCATCAGAGACGACAACTTCTGCTTTATGAGCCGGTCGAATGGACTATTTTGACAATATGTTGGTGGAGAGTCTGGCGGCATATGACACTAAACCCTCTGGTCATTTGTTAAGTCCCAGCGTCAGGAGAACTGTGGGGTGGCACCTCTCAAAGCTGATGGCCAGCTTCACTCTGATGCCAAACAAAAAGTGCAAATACTGAATAAACAGTTTTAGTGTTTACTAGTAACAAGAGTGACTTGAATGCATCAACCGTATTGGAAGGCCCAAGCCTCCCATCTATTGATAACATCATAGTCAGCATAGCTGGTGTCGAAAAAATGCTGCGTGCATTAAATGATAGAAAAGCATGTGGCACGCACTGATTACCTAGCATGTAGGCTCCTTAAAGAGTTAGCTTGTAAAATAGGCCCAATTTTAGCAGACATATTCCAGTTCTATCGACACAAAAGAATTACCTTCTATATGCAGGGAGTCGAATGTGGAGCCTATTTTAAGAAAGGGGCAGTAAGTGAGGCTGGAAATTACAGGCCTGTAAGTTTGACTTGTGTTCCCTGTAAGTTGTTGGAGCATGGGTTCCGTGCAAAACACTCTTGTGAAACCCAGCTACTCCTCACAGTGCAGGATATTTCTGGAAATGAGTAATGTGACAAAATCTCAGATAGATGTTGGAGTTCTAGACTTTTCAAAGGCCTTTGACAAAGTGCCTCACCGTAGGCTGTTGAGCAAGCTAAGACTCTTGGGGATAGATGGGGCAGTAATTGGTTGGGTCAAATCTTTCCTTGGTGGTCGTACACAAAGGGTCTGTGTGGACTGGGCCCTCTCTGACAATGCTAGTGTGCTCTCTGGTGTACCCCAGGGAACCATCCTGGGCCCTTTGTTGTTTCTGATATTTATTAACAACCTAACATCAGTTGTTGACTCTGTGGTACACAGATAAGACTGCTTGCAGACGACTGCCTAATTTACAGACATATCCATTCGCTAACAGATCAATTGCAATTACAGAGAGATTTAGACAATCTGAACAGTTGTGCTTGCCCATTGGGCATACACTTTAACGCAAAGAAATGTAACATTTTGTCAGTGTGTAGTTCCCCCAACCCCTCATGAAATTTTATGAAATTGATGGGAATATACTCGAGCATGTAGAATCAGCCAAATACCTCGGGATGACCATCTATAAATCCCTTGAGTTCAGTGATCATGTCAGGGAAACTGTGTCCAAGGCAAATTGAGACTCGGGTCCTTAAAACGGGATCTGAAAGGGTGTCCTGTGAACATGAGAAAACTGGCCTATACTAGTTTTAGCTAACTAGTTTGGTGCGCTCAGGTCTGGAGTATGGAGCCGCTGTTTGGGAAACACACTTGGGTACTCACAAAAAAGGCCATCGAGCGTGTGCAAAACCAGGCGATCAGATGAGCACTGGGTTATGGGGCTTGGCAGCAGATGTGTCGTATCACAAAACTACGAAAGGAGCTTGAGCTACAGACCCTAGAGGAAAGGTGCCAATTAAGACTCTTTTTTTCTATAAAATTGCTCATGCACAAGTTGCCATCACACCACAGGACAGGGCTAGAGAGAGCAGATGAACGGACACAAGCTGCACATAAATACAAGTTCAAGAAAAAGGGTGCAAGAACTGGAAGGACCAAATACTCTATGGTATACCGCACCATTCCTGAGTGGAATAGGCTTCCCCTAACCAAATACATATGGCTCTAATAATCCAGTACCTTCCTTATCCGACAACAGGTGAATCTAAAAGCCAGTAGCAGTGGTTAGGCTTCCCCTTGATAAAGCAGAGGCCGGCTCATTCTCCATCTTCAAGAGCCGGCTGTCCAAATTGCACCCCTAAACTTCAGCAGCAGTACGGGCACACTGGCGCCTGTGACCATAGCTCCCTGTAGTAATGACTAGAACCTTTCAAGACTCTGGAGGTCTTGAAGTTTAATATGGCAATCATCTATGGAACTTATGGATCTTGAGAGATAAACAACTTGTAGACCAAAATGTGAATATAGTCCCTAGGTTAAGTATCTACATGTATTTGTACGAGACTTCTTGACTACTTTCATCTATAACAGGATCCCCTAGTATATTAGTATTCCTAATTTTGAATGGCTATAGGTAATATTGACAGTTTTGACAGTAGTTCCCCCAAACCAGAGTCTGCCAGAGAGCGATAATAGCTTAATGTTACTAAAAATATGAACGATTTTTGAAAGATTACAAATTCACTTTAATAACATACATAGAAACAACTGTATTAATGAAATCATATACCGTGAAAGAAATTAAATTTAACAAAGAATTCGTCAAAACAAGGCTGGGGAATGAGCATTAACACCCATTGTGTTAAAAATCCTAGCGGTTTGTCTTCCATCGTGAGACGTGGTTGGGAAAGCCCTTGTGCACAAGCCTCAATCAAGTAGGCTTTGTTTCGGTTAGAACTACATTATTTCTCACAAATGTTCTTGATGAGTGTGACTACTTATTCAGAAACGAGGCTTAGGTGAATTCTTCGTCGGACAAGCACATTGAACCAGAAATGACAAACTCATCTTATAAAGAAATGCCATGGATTGCAAGTGCAATATTTACACAAAAGTGTTATGACAAAGTAGTTATAGATTTGCAGCTTTTTGACGGTAATGCATAGTCTCGTTCGTGTAATAATAGCATTAGAATGAAAGCTGTCAATTACGTTTAATTATTTCTGTCCCAAATTGAACTTTTTATAATTCGGTTGCTCACAAAAAATGAATGGTTAGGGATCAATTAGTTTTTATGATAGGGTGGTTAGGAGGATTTTAGGGGGATACATGAAATTTTTGTCCCAATGTTTGGAGGTGAGCTATGAATTTTTCATACCGACGATGGACGATGAAAGTGCCATCGCAAAGTTAGAAGGCAACCCTTTCCCCAGTATCGGTCGTCTCCAAGTGAACGCTCAAGGTATCGCCAAGCTCCTCCATAAACTGAAGGTACGCAAGGCCCCTAGACCAGACAATATCCCAGAGTGCTCAGGGAGCTTGCGGGCACACTAGCGTTACCTCTCAGTCTCTCAGCCTTTTTCAGCCATTCGCTGGAGCATGGACTCGCCCCCCTGGACTGGAAGAGTGCTTTCATGGCTCCAATCTCCAAGAAGGGAAACAAGCAGCTCCCAGAAAACTACCATCCAGTGTCCCTTACATGCATCTGCTCAAAGCTGTTGGAACATGTGATATGCAGGCACAGCCTGGACCACCTCGAGTCTCACAACATCCTGACCACTCTACAACATGGCTTTCGAAGTGGACAATCCTGTGAAACCCAACTGCTGTTAACCCTACAGGATTTCTTGCAGAACTGGGACAAGAAAACCCAAGTCGACATCGCCATCCTTGACTTCACGAAGGCCTTCGATATCGTGCCTCGTGACAAACTGTTGAGCAAGCTCAAGTTTTACGGTATCAGCAGCAATATCTACCCCTGGATCTCCAGCTTTCCCAAGGGCCGTACACAGACAGTTGTAGTGGATGGCTCCAGGTCTACCAGCGCCCAAGTCATATCCGGTGTACCCCAAGGCACAATGCTCGGCCCCCAACTGTTCCTACTCTACATCAACGACCTTCCGTTGAATGTTCATTCCCAGGTTCGACTGTTCGCTGATGATTGTCTGCTCTACCGGCCAATCCACTCTGCTGAAGACCAAGAACAGCTACAGTATGACTTACGGAGCCTCGAGCAATGGGGTGGAACCTGAGATTCTGCCCCCGACATCTCCGTGAGCAAGCGTACTTCATGCTGGTACGCTCAGTGACTGAATACAGTGCCTCAGTGTGGGACCCTCATCTCAAGAAGGACATCAAACAGCTGGAAAGGGTACAGCACAGAGCAGCTTGGTTCGTGGTAGGTGACAGCACGTGGCGCAACAGTGTGACAGCCATGCTTCAAGAGCTTGGCTGGAAGTCATTGGAGGACCGCCGGCGTGACATCCGCTCGCCCTCTTCTACAAGGCCGTGCATGGACTCACTGCCATCCCCATCACCGATACAGTCATTGAAGCCGACAGCAGGACCAGGTCGAACCACCCCTACAAGTTTCGCCACATCACCGCAGACTCCACCGCCTACAGACACTTGTTTTTCCCCCGCACCATACCACAATGGAACTGTTTACCCCTTGATGGGGTAACTCGTCTGGAGTCACTACTCCAGACTATATCTGGCAACACCACTCTGCACCCATTAGCTACGTGATATCCTGATAGGACTTTGCAGTGTAATTGACAAGACAAGACCTTTTGAGGGCGGGGGGGCTATCTATTTTTTCACAAAAAATTTACCCCTATTTTACAGAAATTCTGTGATAAAATTTACTACGTCCTTTATTATGGATATCCATCAAATAAGATTTGCGTGTTTGCGTGAATTGAAAATGATTGCATTAACATCGGGGGGAGGGGGGGGTCATCAATTTTCATCACATGAAATTGATGGTGGGTTACCATTTTTTTCACAGAGATTTGAGGGGGTATTAATTTTTTCACAGCATTTTTAGAAAATCCTCCTACCCCACTCTGTCATAAATACTGAATGGTCCCTTATGCTCAGTTAGTGGTACATGTCGATATGTATTAGTAATATAATTTACACTTCGGTGTATATTTACAATTAAAGCAAATAATAATTTAATTTTGTAGCAAATAGTGGTCCGAGACGACACCATGGTTTGTGTCAATGAAGTTTGAGGTCATAGGTTCGATGAATGTTTGTGTCAATACCCTGCAGCCATCAATTCTGACGATTGTACATGTAGCATGGTATGAGCTTAAGTTGGTCAGACTGCTTAATGCAATAACACAGGACGGATCGGAATGGATGTGAATTGTTCCATAATGTCCCATTGCGTTCCGTGACGTCCCGTGCGTTTAGTTTTCTCTAGAGCAGTGCACACCCATCCCGTATATTTTTATGGTTTAACCATAATAGCAAAACTTTTGAGGTGTCAAAATAAAGTTACTTATATTTTCTTATGATTAACACAATTTTTATGAATCATTGAAATCACAATTTAGGGCCCATTTTGTAAATGAGCCCTTTGTTCAGCAAAAAACGCATAGCTAGCCCATGAATTGCAGTTTGAGCACGGTTTGTGTTATTTTTACATGAGATCTTACTAGAAATTTTCTTTTTACATGTTGACAGCCAAGGCTTACATTAACACTAGCCCGCTAGCCCAGGGCAAGTTAAAGTTGTGTCTGGGTTAGTCATTAATATTGTCCAAAGTATTTGCCCAATGGGGCAAGTGGTTTTTAGGCTACAAATCATATCTACATAAAAAAACTAGTTTTGAACGGTGTAAATTTGTTCTTTTTGTATACATGCAGCAATTGCAATTTCAATAATTATATCATCAATCATTTATATAAGACATTTGTATAAAAAATGCGGGCAAGTTGAGTGAGTATTTGGGCAAGTAAAAAAATTTTACTTGCCCAATTGGGCAAGTGAAATGAAAAGTTAATGTAAAGCCCTGACAGCGGGAAAACACTCATTTTCATGGTAATTATATTATTTGGTACTTGCTGGGATGTTATTTTTTTAAATCAAAATAGGGGATGACAGATATACCGATATACGGGAAGTGTGTGTGCTCTGGTCTATCATATCAGTTATAGTTGGTGGAAGTGTTCCTGTAAGTGTTCCTGTTTTCTTGCTGTATCCCGTCTTTTCAATGTGTGTACATGTCTTGTGTTCACCCACAGGTGTCCCGTCATTTCTTTTATTCGGTTAATTAAGTGTGTCCAGCATTTTTTTATATCCTTAATTACCATGTATGCTCTTTAGGTATGCTACACGGATCTTGATTGTGAAGCAGTGATCCCATGCTGTTCATGGCATACGCTCCACAATCATTCCCATTTGTATTTTTTCCTCACAGAAAATAAATCTGAATGTTTGGCTCTTAGGTTGAACATATCATTGTTTACCTTACAATTACTGAATAATACTAGAGCATTATTTTGAAAAATAAAAAAATAAAATAGAAAACAATGCAGATTCTTGCCATTTATTAAAATCATCACAAGCCATGTAATTCAAGGTATGAAGATGATTCAAGCCAAGCCTGATCTCGTATTACGTTATCTTTTGTAAGGTGTAGATCTACCATTCTGGCCTATCCTGTGCCATCCCATCATGTACTGTACTGTTACATTACATGTTTTACAAGACAACGGTCACACTAGAAGTTGTTACTATGAACTCTGCGAGTACGCATAAGTCTGGTTCGAATGCACCATTAATGTTGTGAGCAGGCAATAGTGGACTTTCACCTTACTACATGTACATGAAAACAATTGTGACTAGTGTGATTCCTAAAATGCTGGATATAACAAGCCTGAAATATCTCATGGATTAACATCAAATGGCCTCATCTCCATATGTTCAAGGGTCTAAGCCAATGAGAATACAGCATTTAGTTCAAGGGTCTAAACCAATCAGAATATAGCATTTAGGGGTTAGGTGTGTCACATTAGAGTGACATATTACTATCTATACTTGAAATAGAAAGTGCTCCTCAGTTATATAATCTAGATGGTATACAAAACTAGATTAGAACTTTTTAATTGAATATATGTATTAATTTCTTATCCAATTTTTTTCCAGCTGAATGTTTGCAGTTGCTTAGCAGCAAATTCATAGGATACAGCATTGTCGCATTTACCTCATTATTTGGTATATTGAACTTATTATATTTTGAAAGTTATTCATTACATGTATATAGCTATCGTGTTTCTATCAGAAATAATATTTTAAGTTTGGTATTTATTAATCAAGAGTAGACCATTTGGACTGGGCAGGTAGACATTTTGTCTTGGCAACAAGTAAAGTTTGAATGGCGGCTGGCAAAGGGCATGTAAACTTCATCGGTTAATGTTATTCGAAAATGATAAGACATTTTCAAATTATGCTTGGTTGGGGGCGGGGTATTATTTTTAAGTCTGGTTGAAATTCCCAGAATTTGTCCACTGAATTAAGATACTGTTATCCTGCTATTATACATATAGACCTACATTTTTTTTACCTTCATTTTATATTCATTTTAGTGAAACTTCCTCAGTTAATGAAGGTCTGGAAGTTAAAAACAGCAGCTGGCCTAAGCTTCTTAAGTCATGTGTTGACCATTATCTCGGGTCTTACTGGTCTTACATACTGTTATGCAGATGGACATCCGTTCAGGTGAGTCCTGAATATGTTATTTTTGTTTTCATTTTATATGATAGTCAACATGTTATGATATTAGAATGAACTTCATTTCAGTGTTTTCTTATGTATAACAGAATTCATTCCCTTGTTTAAATTAGACTTAATTGTAACCATATTTTATTTTGGATGTTTTATTTAATTCATAATTTACAAAAAATAGATATTGAAACTATTCAAATATATGCATTTAGAAATTCCTTACACATACCTACGATAATCATTGTTGCTTCTAGTGTTTGGGGTGAAATTGTTGTGCTAAATCTGCAGAATATGCTAATACTTATTCTCTGGCTGCATTATGACTGGAAAAGACTGGATCTGATTGTCC
Source organism: Streblospio benedicti (assembly GCA_019095985.1). NCBI lineage: Eukaryota > Metazoa > Annelida > Polychaeta > Spionida > Spionidae > Streblospio > Streblospio benedicti. Next base: position 31,544,753 of record CM032667.1, read on the forward strand.
AAGTGAGTGATGATATGGTTATTTAATATTATATAATTTAGTTGAGTTATTGTTGATATTGTAATCCAAATACATTTTTACTTGAAATTAAATGAGAATCTTTAATTTGAACATTATCAAGGTTCTGCTGTGTTGCTGGACACGTATGCTTAGATAGAAGCAATATGGTTGGATTTGTGTTTACTGAGAATTCTGTCCTTTGAAATATGCCTAATGGATAAGCTAGACTAATTTAAATATCACGCCATATTAAAAAAAGGCAACATATAAAATCATCAAGACATGTGATCATTTTTTTATACATATTTTATATTTCAGAGTATTGTCATTTGGTTCTGTTGCTTATGTTTGCTGCTTTCACCACTGATTCCTTTGTACACTCACCGAATGCTTCAAACAGTGGTTATACCCCTCAATGGAATTAGCAAGGTAATTTTATTTTTCTCGAGGGATGTAACAAGATCCCAATTCATGTAGCAGTATGTCCATAATGAGGAGTGATACAAATCATTCCAGAACATTGATATTTATAATGAGCTAAGTGTGAGGCACATTTCACTGTATGTTATGTTATTTTTAGCTCTATATGACTGTTTTATTTATTTTTTAATTGCAAGATACAGTATGTAAAATATGTATTTTACATGTATTTTGTGATATAATATACAAAAGCATTCTAATCAACTTGGTACATTTATTCAGAACTAAATGTTAAAATGTTTGCAGGTGGCACAGATATGGACAAATTTCTCAAATGGCAGCACTGGTGCTCTTTCTGCTATCTCAATATTCTCCATGAATTTTCGAAGCTTTGGACGAGTGTACACATATTTAATTGAATCTGGTGACCCATATAGACTGGCTCAATATACTATGACAAGTTGTTTTAATTCCATACTATCAATGCAAATCGTGTATTACTTTTTTAAGAATAAATACAATGGCGAGAAAGAAAAAACAACATAAATGTCAGCCAATCAGAGAGCATATACATTTCTACATCAATCTCATTTGATATTGCTAAAACAAATAGTTAACTATTTAGATAGTGCAAAGTGTGTCAGTAAAGATTAACATATGAATGTTTAGCAGATATTACATATCTGGCATCATGTACATTTAACATTCAACATACCTCTGATTTGGGAACAAAGTATAAACCTAGTTGGCATTAAAGATTTGAGTCCCAAATTACCTGAATACTAATTGTATTTTCGATATACAGGTTGCACCATTTTGTGCATTTTCCTCAATGATTCTTTTTGTTTTTTTATGAAGAATAAGCAAAGCTAAACCATGTATTGCAGTAAACCCATTGCAGTTTCACTGGGAATACAGATCTCAACCCCTTATATACAGCTTTTGGACATCACGAGTACATAAATGACTAAGGAGAGATTGGCAGCCCTGGTTTTGTTATTGTTGGTACTCGTGGAATGATTTTTGTGATATTTTAAGTTGTTTACAGTATTTAAAACAGTTCTCATTTCTAGTCCATGCATTTACATTAAATATTTCATATTACTAGTCAGATGCGTTTGTGTTGTTTAGTTCAATATGTAACATCATTTAATAATGATAAGGAGCTTGTATTATACATCATTGATTTAATGTGAATCTCCTTCACACTATATGTTTGTATTTTTCAATATCATGTGAATTGAAAAAGGCTGAAATATATCTAGAATTGTCGTAGATGTTATCATGGAGTGTTACTTAGTCTGTGTTAGCTATATGTCTATAAACTTAGATATTATGGACACTAAAAAAGGTGAAACTTTCAATTTGAATTTTTTTAACCATATGTGATTGTGGCAAAAATCGTGAATCAATTTGACCTGTGCCTATTTATTGTATAATAGTGTGATGTGTCATTTGTGAGTGAAAATTGGTCTATTGTAGTATATATTACAAAACACATTTTGTATTTAATAAGTTTTAACAAAGTACTTTTATTTAAAAATATCTAAATATTTGTCAGGAATAAGAAAAAAAGTAACCGAATGTCATGTAAATTTGAGGATTTCATATACCAGTATCAGTAATTTTTGTTCGAAAAAAATGCATTACTATTTATATTTTTAATATTGTATTATTTAAAGTATTGTCTTATTTATAAAGTTATATTTTTATGTAAATGTTATTTTTAGTGCTAGGTTAACTACTTCAATGGACCACAGTATTTCTTGTAACAGTAAAACAATAAATAAATAATTATAATGTTCAGATTAATTTATTAACTCTTCCAGGGTTAAAGGCCCTTTTAACTACATATATTACAAAATTACATTACATTTGAATTAATGTGCTATGTTTGAAAAAAAATATGTTAAAACCAATATTTGTTTTGCAGAGCATGGTCATTTATTTCAGAAAAATTAAAAAATCAGCCATATAATCACCTTTTATGTATAATAGCCTGACTATATAAAATAAATTCTTTATCATAGTAATTGTGAAGATATTTGGGTATTCCAATAGAGGATTCATTTACACAATTCCAGCATGGTGCACATGAAATTTTACATGATTATCATAATTGGTATCCACAAGAACGTCTCTGAACATCAAAGACCACAATCTAACATTAGTTGTACATGTACTACCCGGTAATATGATAAACAAATTATTCCTTTGTTTATTGCTCTCAGCAGGCAAGATAATATCCTAGAGATTATATATCTGCTATGTGCACTCCACCAGTGGCGCAGGAAGTGAATAGAAAGTGGGGGTGCCAATTATTTTAATTAAATATCTTGAGTAATGATATATTAAAATAGCATACATTATTTGATTGGGCATAACAACACCATGTAAACAATGTAAAAAAACATGTAAAAAAATGGACGACGACCCCCCCCCCGACCCCCGGTATCGTTATTTATGATCGTTTCCTAAAACACACGGTGATGAGATATTTGATTCATTTTCTTGTTTTTACGCCAGGTAATATACAAAGCATCTCAAAAAGCAGATATGCTGCCATTAAAGCTGTATTTCCAGATCTGTCATATGGAGGCGACACCTACAATAGCAATTTAAAACATCATTGATATGAATCAAAATTGCCATAGCAAATCATTTTATATCACTACATGACATTTAATGACCGGTCTTTATAAAATTTTAAAAGTAATGTGATGTAGATATATAGAACATACAAATGTAGTTTCTGAGGCTTTGTATATAACATCTATCAAACTTATGATAGTCTAATGGTAAGTTTTTTAAGAGTGAGTCTTATTTTTGCTTAGATTATCCTTAATAAGTGAGGATTTTTTGTTGGAAATTGAATCTCCTCATATAATCTTAATTTTCACCTACTTCGACTAAATCACAGCCTATTACGTTTAGGCCGCCACATCCTCTTATAATTTCCAAAGCTTGCGGACTGGTCAAACCTCCAATTTCTGGTGTTCCTAAAAATACAAATAACTCACAAGCTTCTAAAAAACGTAATTGTTGCTACATTTTAGGTTTGTGATTTTTTTTGTTTGGCTTTAAATAAAACAAGGAGTATGGCAATATTTATGGTCACAAACTTTATTAACAACACCCCAGTTCTGAGGCAATATAATGTATAATGCTAAAGAACTAAAAGTGATATGCTCCAAGTTTTGCTAGGTGACTAGCAACAGATATAATTCTCTTCTACTGTGAATGTGCACGCATGACTATACCGGTTTGTAACACGACAGATAAGCTTCACAAACCTGTTCCAGGAGCAAATGCTGGATCCAGTGAATCAATATCAAAACTGAGATAGACTGGCCCATCACCCATCTGTTCTCGAACTTCCTTCATTAGGGGTGTTAATGACTTGTACCAGCATTCCCATGCTGGCACTATACGGAAGCCCTTTTAAAATATGCAGTATAAATAAGACATGCTGTTTGAGTTTTGGATTATACACATTCTATTATAGCCCTATTTAATGTATGATGCACAATATGCTTTGCGTACAACATTGAATAATGACTCAACTAAAATATTTATCTTTAAAACACTCACAAGTTATCAGTCTCAAAACATAAATCCACATCTCTAAGGTGAGACAAGATTGTATAACACAACTCAAATATCAGGTACATGAGTCGAATTCAAATGGAATAGATGCAGTCGCCAGAGTCTCAACATACGTCAGAGTCTCGTCACACATACAGTTTAGACATGACGAAACGCTGACATATGTCGAGACTTTGCCAACCACATCTAGTACTTAGCACTTGAGCGGTAAACAATTAACTTAAAAGAAAATTACTCACATTTTGTCGACCATAACTCCAGTCTTCAGGACCTCCTCCAGTACCTCTCAGTCCGATCTGTACTACTCGTTTAAAATCCAAGCAACCTTCATCACCAGCTCGTCTGAATGGAGAACCATGATAGATTTCAGATCCACTCATCTGCTCATCTGTGTCATCATGCGCATCTACGTGAATCAACCCTACCGGTCCATACTTTTCCTACAAAACAATAATTTATCAAATTTGATATGCCTGTATCATGAAGACCATTTATTCTAAATTTGTCTTATGTTTTATTCATTTGATTTTAAAAATAAATAGTAGAGCATGCCTCCAGTTCTATGTCATTGTCAAGCATGGTCTTGTGCACTGACCAACTATTTTTAAATTAGCACAACTAAAAATCAAAATGGTTGACCTAATTCTAAAAAAAAAGATTTATTAGAAGAAAAAAAGACTTTATAATTTGATTGAGTACATTTATAGAATCTATCTAGTGTCATATTTTTAAAATACCAATGATTACATTATGAATTTACAATTTCAGAAAGTTTGGTAAGTATTTTTTTTATGTTGCTGACACTTTCAGTGTCATTATAAGCTCAGAGAAAAAGAAAAAATGTTCACCCATTCTGCAGACCTTTGACACAGTTGTGCAAAAAGATCTACAACCCCTGTACTGGGCATGGTCAAATATATCCAAATGGTCAAATAGACCCAAATGACCAAAATTCGACTCATTTTGATTGATTTTCATTTTCAGCATAATTTAAATGAGGGGAAACTATATATTCTTAAAATTCTCATTGTACTTCATATTATTTTTTCTGATTTTGAGGATGTGACATTTATGCATAGGAAATAATATTAGGACAATTCTTCCTCAAACAGCCATTAATCTATCCAGTAGCTAGCTTATACCTTAATTGCCTGCAGGATAGGGTATGTGATTGTATGGTCACCACCAATTGCAATGGCCTTACAGCCATCTTTGATCAATTTTGAATAGCCACTCTTAATATCTTTTACAGCTTCTGGCAAGTTGAAAGGGTTGAACTTCAAATCACCCGAGTCTGCTACTTGGAGACTTTCAAAGGGAACAGCACCTTGAGTAGAATGGAACAGATATTACAATTTATAAGCATGGTTATATTGATCTAAAATTAAGATAACAGACTGTTTGTAGTTAATGACAAACCATCATAATCTTTTGAAAAAAGTAAATGTAAAATTTGCTAATAATATGGAACAAATTATATACTTAGTATATATAAAACAAGTATTTCATTACAGAACGTTACATGAATGTCACCAGAAACTGATGTCACGCACACATGATTCATAGATTATTGTATAATACAAGTTTTCTTGAGAATGTAACATTCCATTGATGGATATAAACAGTCAACAATAAATAAATGAGCTTACCAGTAGCTAAATTATATTTCTTAACAAATACTGATTCAGATCTTATTTGTCTTGGACCAAACCTTGCACCAGGACGATTGCATGTTCCTGCATCTATTGGAATGCCGACAAAACATGCATCTAAACCTGAAAATCAAGTAACATACATCTTAATCTTTTTTAAGGTCTGAAGAAAATAGGAAAAAAACAAGTATCTTAATCAGGCTAAATATCTAGATCGTATCAAGTTGCAAATCATCTAAGGTCTTAGAATAGAGGAATGTCACTTCAGATGCTCCAATTGTTCAAAATTTTGTACACACAATTTTACATCCTTTGCTGATATGGGTACAGGGAATTACCAGTAGGTCAACAGGGGGGTCACGTTTTTATTTTGTCATGGGCTGATTTTCTCAGACTTTCGGTGATTCCTCCTACCTCTGTCATCAATAAATAATGAAGTACACCCCTGACTGATCTCGTCCAATGGTGCACCCAGTGACCACAAATCTTAGGATAAACTGTTACCAACCAAAAGTATGCTTTGTATAAAATTGTATGAAATAATGTACTGCCACTGATCATATCAGTTCTGGGTTTTGTAGGGTTAGTCCACAGGGGTAATTTATCGACAAAAATAAAACCTACAAGTATGGGCCAACAGATGGCAAATGGTATTTAAAGCAGGAAAGTGTAAAGTTATGCACATTGGGAGAAATAACCCTGACCATGAATAAATATAGTATGAGCAACACTACCTTAGAGACTGTTAAAGATAATTCTCAGTCAAAAATAAAAGTGATCTGTAAATTCCAGGATCAATAAACAATGTCTCTTCCATTGGAAGTGTAAGGAAAATAATACTAATATTTTTCACCTTAATTATATATTACACATAAAATACCACGATGTCTTGTTAGCTAAAACACAAGGTCACGTGATACTGCATAATCGAATGATTTTCGCCAGACGTACTGTGGATTTCCAACGGCAGACGTCACAATGAACATGGCAGAGATAGGCGGACTCTTAAGTGCACCGTACAAGTTATGTCTGACAAAAATCACTTGCTGCCTCACGTGTTTTGATGGTTACTAGCTGGCTGTTTATGGCGTGGTATTTACATTGCTCTGCATGCTTTAATATGTTAATTGAATAAAAGAAATTTTTAGAATGAACATAACACATTATATTGCTTCTTTACAAGCATACTTAGTTGGCAATTGAGCATAACCTTTAAACAAGAAAAAGATCTAGGTAAGTTAGGTGTCTTGGTGGATGATAAACTGAAGTTTGATTTACATATAGAAGCTCAAGTATGTAAGGCTAATAAAATTCTTGGCCTCATCCGAAGATCGTTCGACAACCTTGATAAGGACACTCTCACATGTTTGTATAAGACTTTAGTTCGTCCTCATTTAGAATATTGTGATGCGGTAGTATATCCCCAGTACCAATAACACGTCAAGCTTCTTGAGTCAGTGCAAAGAAGAGCAACGAAACTAGTACCAGGTTTCAAAGATCTGGACTACCAAAAAAGACTCGAGGCACTTAAGCTCTCTTCACTCGTATATCGGCGAAAGAGAGGGGACATGATAGAAATGTTTAATTAAATACACGCATGATATCTATAAGGTTCCCGCCTCCCCATTTGAGATGGAACGAGGTAGTAATAGAGGCCACTGTTACAAGATTGCTAAAAAAAAGATGCAAGAGCCACTATACGTCAGAATTTCTTTTCGAATAGGGTTGTGAATTCATGGACCAGCCTCCCTGAAGATGTAGTTACGTGCAAAACTTTAAATGCATTCAAAAATAGTTTAGATAAGCATTGGTCTAACCTAAAATATATAACTGAATCTTCCATTTCCCACTACATGCATGACTTTTAAGACATAATAGAGAAAGTGTTTAGATAACATAGTGAAGACCGGTCAACAGGTTTCTAACCTACGAAAGACCGACAAGGATGTATGTATGGGGATGTATGTATAACCCAGTGGGCAATTTATGGTGGAATCCACGTAGAAACGAAGCATCTTTATACACATGGATATTTGGTTGAAATAATGTGTAACCTGCAACATTTTTTCTGGTGGAAATGTGGGGGTATTTCTAGGTCCTTTCCACGTGGATTTGTGCAGGGTATTTTTCTTGTCTTTTCTAGATGATTATCCACTTTATTTCTACCATTGGTTCAAAATGGTCAGATTGTCATTTTGCAAGATGTTTTTCTGTCACTTTCCGCCATCCTACAATAATACCATAGAATCAGACAATCAAAAACAACATAAAACAAACAATAATATATATTATAATGCTTACATGCAAAAAAAAACGTCCAGAAAAGTCCAGAAAACTTGTTCTCAAAGATTTGACACATTTCAGCGTGAATATTGCGTGATACTGATACTGATACTTATCGGCTAATTCCCTGGTGGGACAAAAATGCTATCTATCCACGAGGATTTCATGTCCGTGTAACACTACACTAATTATCTACCTAATTTCCACCATAATGGGAAAAAAAATTTTTTTTTTGCCTGCTGGGAAAAGACGTCCGATTATATATCCCTTCTGGGTATTGAATATGTTTCCTCGCCCTGATACTGATATGCTCGAAGGCTTGCAGTGGCCACAGACATCTTTATTTTGTCTATAAATTGCTCCTTATTTGAGGTAAAGTTCTAGTTTATGCATAACGTGCATAGGTAAGATCATATATATAATGTTGCATTATGGTCCATACTAACCATACCAATATAGCTTAACAATTACATAGACATTCTATTCCATTGGTATGCCTGTGCGGTGAAACCTAGCAAGGACTTAGCCATTAGGAGTGGTTAGGTTCATACATAACAGGTTAATCTGGGCATGTATTTTGAGAGGTACTAGTTAGTCATTAAATTTGTCGAATATAGCTACAAGAACCAAAGATGACATTTGTAGGGGCAAGTTAAATATGATGCATAAGTTTAACCCTCACAAATACATGAATACAATGTTTCAGCAGTATTGCTGAGCCCGTTAACATTTATAGATAAGTAATGGTCGAATTAATTAAAAACTACCTTTAGTAGATTGTTTTGTCGGCAATCTCATCATCGATGCAATACCAGCAGCATATGGCAAATCAGATCCATTCAGAGGTTCATTAAAATCGCTTGAATGAAAATGTATTCTATCTATAACCATCAGTCTAACAGTTTTTCTGATTAATAATTTTGGACTACGAATGATGGGCGCTGCCATTTTGAATTTGCCTTTTATTACGTCAAAGTACGTCATTTTTATATCATAAACATAAGTAAATAGTTATGACATTCCGAATTTTTTATAAATATTAGTTTTGTAAATATTTTCTTAATTCAAAAATTGTATAGTTTTACATTAATATCAACACATGTAAGAATAGAATAATTTATATATATTACTTATACGTATAAAAGGCAAAAGCAAGTGGTTGTTATGGCTACGTATCAAAATGGCGAGTGATACGCACAGTTTGGTTAGTTTTTCATTAATATTTGTAATATATCTCGTGATGTATTGCAGCTATCTCAGTATATTATTAAATAAACACATTTAAACAAATATTTTTAACGGTGTATTCGGCTGGAACTATACATATGATTTCTGTACGAGAAAGAAAGGGTATAAACACAAATTGTCCCTTCACTCTACACATATAGATCTATAGTACTAGTATCACTGAATATGACTTGAAATACTCTGCCTCTGTAATCACCACCTTACAACTTTGATATACCTCTGTGTTGAGCCTGATGTGCATGTGTATCATCGCAGTTAATGGCAAAGAAAGTTCATTATATGCTTTAAAACAATCCACCTGCCTATGGCACCTGCCTGGTGCCAAAGTAATGTGATGATGTTCTGTCAATTTGATAATTAACCAAATACAAATGGTCTATAAAATCCGGTTCTTCAGATATCTATATTCAGTTACAACAACCTGTAACTGAGTCGCATATTTGTTGTTATTTGATAATAAGCTGTCATCGTATTCACAAAGGTCGATTTGTATGGTAATTATATAGATCTTATAACTATATTGAATATAATTCTAATTCGATCCATTTGTAATGCATTAAATTTGTGGTCTCACAAAGTCTTAATTACTCAAAACCATCATCTCATTTACGCATAATTATAATTGAACGTCGAATAGGTGGATTCATATTTGCAAAACTTTTTAACTTTTTGTCATTATATTAAACCCAAATCTATTGACTGGGCAAAGGAATCCAATCATAAACATTATTTTTGATAATTTAATGTCATATACCATCCACGATCTGTTGAATACTTAGATTGAAATGTATGATTGATTGCAATACAATAACAAATTTATTTGATGTTTAGTTGTGAAATGTTGAAAAAAAATTTTTTTATATGTGAGTCATTCATTACTGAATTGCTATTTTTTCTATAATGATACGTGTAGCATTTATGTATATATATGTTTATTTTTTCATTCCAGTTGATGAGTAAGGAGAATTTCAGCTCACATTCAAGTAGTAAGATAACGCCAGCAGCAAGTCATCATGGTCGTCTCTTGAGAAAGCCTCGTTTACCTAAAATCACACAGCTTGATATTCCATCGCACCTAGATTCTAATCATAGAACTCTTCCAGAATATCTTGTTGAACCTGAATTTTACTATGAAGAAGAAGAAATTTCGAAAGAAAGAAGTGGTTTATCGCCACCTCCACCTTCTGAATTTCAAGCCAACTCTAGTGATCGTAAATTTAACTCAGCAAGTGAAAGTTCACATAGCATTAAGCTGAAGTCAAATGCAACTAGAAGTATTCATTCTATTCCAAGAAGTAACAGAAAAGGCCATAGCGGTCGATTTGTTCTTGACCCTCAATACAGAGAACAAACAAATATTGGAACATATGTTGAAGGGCAAGCATTAGTTCAGCCTTATAAACCAAGAGGACCAGATGGCTTGCCAGCTCGGATACCTGTACGGAGGTTGCAAAACATGAATTATCAGTCCAATGAGGATTTGCTAGAAGACGCTAAATATTTGAAACCTCCTGAGTTCACATTGAATGACTTTCTCAAGTCAGTTTCAGATGTTGAAAATTTACCACTAGAGAAAATCAGACAAATAGTATATTCGCGTTACAATTATAAAAGGATTCAACAAATTTTAGCAGAATATCTTACTCCAAAAAATACAACCTTGACGCAAGTGAATGTAAAACCACCAGGTACAGTATACAAATTCTTTTTTATGTTTATGATACTTTATCATAGAACAATCCTAAATTAATGTTTTGATAGTAAATGAAAAAATCATACAGTAGAAATTCGTCCTTAACAATGTATAATAATCACGTTTATCATTGCAATATAAGTTCATCCTGTACATGTCTTTGAAATATTTAAATACCTTACTTATAAATTCACTATTCTAACAGTGGTGATAGATACCAATAGTGGGATTGTGTGGGAATACAATGGGAATGTATTTGGTTCCTTGCAAAATACTATTGCAAACTCAGCACTATCTTTTTTTTAAATCGCAAATAATCAATATCTTTATCTGCACACATTTATTTGAAATTTTGATTGAAATATATTGTCATGTCTGACTATTTTTTTCCAGCGGATATGCCAAAAGTTGTACCAAGAATACCACAAAAACAGTTATTGTATGAAATGGCAGCCTTGATCAAAGAGCAAATGGCAAATGTTATGGGAACCGACATGAGGCCAATGATTCGGTCTTTACCAAAATATAGTCCTGACTACAAACCTGGTGTTTCGAATCCTCATACAGAAATAGTTTTATATGAAGATGCTCAGAACGTCCCATTGAATGCTAGAGATTCCAACATGTTAGTAATGATACTTCTTAAGACGTTATTAATTTTCAAGTCAAACAGAAATCCTTGGTTTTGAAAATCTCATAAAATAAGACTTGGAGATTTGGTGAAAAATCTTATGAAAACAAATTTTCAATTTTCCGATTAATTAAGTCAGTTATATTATGAATCTGACCTTCCGAGTTTTAATGAGTAACAATATTTTTCAAAAAACTGATTTTTGAAATATAGGATTTAAAAAAATATATATTGAGCTTCTGGTTAACATTTTGCAGGGACTTGTTGGTCTTTTTCAACTCACCAACAGCTCGGGGATCTGGCTGTGCATTTGCCCTTTTTAAACATTTTGTTATACTAATTTCCCTATAAGTTGAATGTGATTTTAGTCTTTCTGGCATTGTGTGCACATGAAGGGCATGGAGAAGGGTCTGCACTTGGTCTCTCATTCGTGCCTCATTTCTGGTTCGCTTGTCTCTCTTTTCTTTCTGAATTTCCCCCTGAAGGCTAGTCTCATAGTCTGATAGTCCAGTGTGTACTGTGTGTTTCCACACTGAGCGTTCCGATGAAAGGGTTTCCCATGTATCTATGTTAATACTCAACGCTTTCATGTCCCGTTTACATACATCTTTATATCTCAGTTGTGGCCTCCCCCTGGGTCTGTCTCCATCAGCAAGTTCTCCATACAGGAGGTCCTTTGGAATCCGACCATCTTGCATACGTGAGACATGTCCAAGCCAGCGCATACGTCTCTGCTTGAGCAAGCAGTACATGCTTGGCATGCCAGATCTCTCCAGGACTGTGGTGTTGGGGACTTTGTCTTGCCACTTGATACCTAGGATATGTCTCAGGCATCGCATGTGAAAGGCGTTGAGTTTGTGCTCCTGTCTGGCTCGTGTTGCCCAGGCTTCGCTGGCATACAAGAGAGTGCTTACAACGCAAGCACTGTATACCTGGATCTTGGTATTAGTTGTGATTTTGCTGTTGGTCCATACTCTTTTTTAAGCCTTGCCATGGTGGTGGCAGCTTTGCCAATCCTCTTGTTCAGTTCTGATTCGAGGGACAGGGAGTCTGAGATGGTAGTTCCCAGATACACAAAGTCATGTACGACATCGAGTGCATGGTTTGAGAGGGAGATGTGGGGTTGGCCATCAATACCTTGTGCCATGACTTGGGTCTTTTTCAGGCTGATAGTCAGCCCAAATTCCTGGCAAGCATGGCTGAAGCGATTCATGAGCTGTTGCAGGTCCTCCTCTGAGTGTGCCGTGACTGCAGCATCATCAGCAAAGAGGAATTCTCGGAGGCATTTAACTTGTGTTTTGGACTTTGCTTTCAGCCTAGCGAGGTTAAAGAGTTTGCCATCTGCTCTTGTCCGCAGGTAGATGCCTTCTGTGGAGTCTCCGAAAGCATACTTCAGCATGACGGCGAAGAATATGCCAAAGAGTGTCGGTGCCAGGACACAGCCTTGCTTCACACCACTTGAGATGTTAAATGGTTTGGAGGTGGAGCCATCAAAGACAACAGTGCCCTTCATCTCATCATGGAAGGACTTTATGATGCTTAGTAGCTTTGGTGGGCACCCTATCTTGGCAAGGATCTTGAAGAGTCCATCTCTGCTGACCAAATCAAAAGCTTTCATGAGGTCGATGAAAGCAATGAACAGTGGTTTCCTCTGCTCTCTGCACTTTTCTTGTAACTGAAGCACAGAGAAGACCATGTCGATGGTGGACCTTTGTGACCGGAACCCACACTGAGATTCAGGGTAGACTCGCTCTGCCAGCGTTTGTAACCTCTTCAAGGCGAATCGGGCAAAGAGTTTTCCAACAATGCTTAGAAGGGAGATGCCGCGGAAATTATTGCAATCACTTCTATCACCTTTGTTTTTATACAGTGTGGTGATGTTAGCATCACGCATATCTTGTGGCACTGCTCCTTCTCTCCAACACAGGCACAAAATCTCATGCAGTTCTGGGATGATGTTCTCCTTGCAGCATTTCAGGATCTCAGCTGGGATACCATCCCTTCCAGGTGCTTTGCCAGATGCAAGGCGATCTAGGGCTTTGTGGAGTTCTGTGACAGTTGGCTCTCTGTCCAAGTCTTCTAAAGTGGGTAGGCATTCTACTGCATTCAGGGCATTTTCTGAAACCATGTTCTCTCTGGTGTAGAGTTCAGAGTAGTGTTCTACCCAGCGGTCCATCTGCTTTGAGCGGTCTTGGATGATAGTACCTGTGGAAGACTTAAGAGGGGCAGTCTTTTATGGATGGGTCCTAGCGCCAGTTTGATACCATCATACATCCCTCTGATGTTGCCAGTGTCTGCTGCTGTTTGTATTTTCGAGCAGAGCTGTAGCCAGTAGTTGTTAGCACAGCGTCTAGCTGTCTGCTGGACTAAGCTTCTGGCAGCCTGTAGGGTCTGCAGGTTCCTTTTACTGGGGCTAGCTTTATATGATGACAGGGCTCTCCTCTTGTCCTCGATTAGGGGTTTCATATCTTCTGAATATGCCACAAACCAGTCTGCGGACTTGCTGATCTTTTTACCAAAGGTGTTTAATGCGGCATCGTAGACAACATCTCTGAAGTGCTCCCACCTTTCTTTGGCAGTGGCTGTAGGGGACCCTGGAAGGCTTTTCTTCAGGATGACTTCAAACTCTGCAACCTTTTCTTCATTGCTTGTGCCACTTACATCAATGCGTGCTCTACCTTTTGCTTTAGAGTGGCATAGCCTTTGCCTGGAGTTTAACCTTGCCACACTAGGAGTTTAACCACTGTGGTAGGTGCGAGTTAACTTGATTTCAGGTAAGCATGAGCATTGGAGGTGGCTAAAGTAACGATAATTCAATGTTGTGGTACATCAGGGTTCATTTCTTAATGGTCTTAATTTCCTACTGTTTATCGCTGTACAGTCTCCTAGAGGCTCTCTTTTGGCATAGGTTTCTCATGGCAACTGGAGTACAGTGATGCCATTGTTCTTATGGCTAAGTGCGTTGAAGAGATATCAGAAAAAGTAAATACTTCGAAATTGGAAGTGGAAGCCAAAGGAATACGTGGGTAATGTGGCTAAAACCAAATGTTTGGTCTCTGGGTCACAACTCAACAAACTAATCAAATGTTGCGAATAACCTTTTCGCAAATTTACAAGTTTCGATTGTTGGAACGGCTAGCGTGAGGATAGTATAGTATGTTATATTTTGTTACAGTTGCTGACGAAGAAACGATTTCACCTGGAGAACTAGCAGTATTAGATTGCATTATGAGTGGAGGTACAGCTCTCAGTTTGAAGGTATGTCATATATGTATGGGATCTCAACCAATCATTGTCCCCACATACATATAATTATATACTGTGCATGAGAACTATTACATGATTATCATGTTTGTTGATTCAGGCTAACTTCATCAGCACCCTTCCGGACATAGAATCGTTAATGACCACACTCACCTACCTCAATCTCTCATTCAATGATTTCACGGTATGTAGGACTTATTTCATGAACGAGAAGCTTGTCAGTGTTTAATAATGTAAATTAGTTCTACATTTTCTTTAAAAAATTATAGATCTCATTTAAAATTGTGATCCGAGATTAGCATAATGAAGATTTATTGTTTTGGGTTTTTTAGTATGTGCCTTATGAAGTTTTTGAGCTTGAATCGCTGAAAGTTTTGAAGATGAGAAATAACCCATTGAAAGAAATTCCTAATGAGATAGCAGCTTTGAAGAATATCAAAACTTTGGTATTTTCATATTGCATGGTTCAAAAGCTTCCAATGGGGTAATTGACCAATTATTTATTATGGTCACATAATTATGTGCAAACCAATGATATGTACTACTTTATAAAGGATTTATGAACTTACCTACCCCTTGATAAATGATATTCATGTACAATAATTTCTTTCTGTTTGAAATAATAAGATTAATTAATCAATATTTCTATGGCATTTTACCTTAATATGAATAGGATTTTTGAATTTGCTATTAGATGTATATCATTTAATAATCACTACATCCCTTCAATTTTCCGACTAAAATGAACAATTTCATGGATTTCCTTATGAGTATTAAATTTTTTATTTTCTTTCTTCCAGCTTATTCACATTGAGAAAGTTAGAGCATTTAGATTTATCTTACAATCGGCTCACTATCCTTCCAAATGAAATAAAACATCTCAAGTAAGTTGCTGTCTTTCAAGATTTCTTGTCAATTTTCTGTGGCCAGTCAACCACATTAACCTAAAACCTTATTATGCAGGAAAGTTTCAGATACAAATGTAGATTGCCAATGATGTGGTGTAAATGTGAAGTCGCTTGAGTAGGATAGCAGTGAATTGTGATGGTAAAAAATAACGCATTTACATGATTGCATTGTACTTGATGAAATGATGATTGTGTTATACTGAAGGCGTTTGCGTGAGCTGAACGTTGAAGGTAACCAGCTACCCGCATTTCCTGTTGGCTGCCTCCGCCTAACCAGGCTCACCAAAGTGAATGTGCGTAATAACTACATGCATCCGCTTTTCTGGATGGAGTCCACTAAACAAAGGCAGCCTTTTGTAAGTTTATTCTTGATTTTTAATCTCAATTCTTAAATGCTTTCATTGTTAGATATGCAATTTTTAATAATTGTTTGATTGTTAGAATCTAAAATCCATCGTTTTGTGAAGTATTTCTTATGTACATGTATGCTGCTTATCTTAAAATTTTCATTTTTAGGTTTAGGATGTTTTATGTATTTTCATCACATTTTCGTTCTTTACTAACTATTTTTTCGTTGTATAAATCTATAAAATTATTTTTTCTTAATTTCTAACCACTAATCCTCCTCTCTCTATGCACAAATGTTCATCGAGCATATGTGTTTTGCAACTGATCTGTCATATTATAGGAAAGGTCCCAGAAGAGAAATGTTCATAAATATTAATTATAATGAGCCTATTTGATAGTATACATGTAAGTATGCAAGTTTAACCCTCATCAGTACATTAAGCAAAACACCCGAATGGAAAACATAGGGATCCATTTGGACCCCAATAATTTCATGTCATGCTCTTTTCAATTCATGATCTTTCTGTGATTCAAAACCATTCATATGACAATTATGAATGTATCATACAATGATTACAAAGAAAGCATTATGTTTTCATTGTATATATTATATTTCAATAGGTCAAATTATCAAACAACCCTGAGTTTTCTACTCTATTTGTCTGGGGTCCATTCCGACCCCAACAAAATTGCTTTCATCTAATATTTAACCAAATAGAATATTCTTCACTCCTGTTAATGGCAATATATGAGCTATCAGCGTGCTGAGAGCACTCCAATAAAAAAATTTATACATTTATTTTTTATTTATTTTATCTTTTTAGTGCACCATGCATTTTCTGTTCTCGATTGGTCTGGGGTCCACGCGGACCCCAATCCAAATAATGTGACAACTACTTAGAAGGAGGAGAAAAAATACCGAGCGGGTAAAAATATATCGCAAAAAGTATACCTCTGGGGTCCAAATGTACTGATTAGGGATAAACATAATTGTGTCGATAGATTTGGTTGTGTAATTGTAAATTTTAGAGGAGTGCAAGTCCCACTAAGAGACCGCCTTCTGTAAGTTCTTTCTCTCCAATTAACCTTACAACTTTATTAGTTCGATTTTATTCTTTATTTTGTTATGTTTGAACCTAATATTAGATTTATGTCAAATTACTTGTAGCAACCTTGCTTGAACATATTTATAGTAAATTTGATACTTGAAGCAACCTAACCATTCTATGCAATTTAGCATAATTGTACATTTCAAAATAATCTAAGATATTTACTCATGTCTATTGTATCCAGTTCTTTTCATCAGTAAAATTTTGTATGCTTTTTAAAATTATGTCAGTTTCCACTTCAGATTAGACACACATCTTAACTTGTACTATTATTCCACACTAAAATGATATATCAGATATCACTTTTTCAATTCAGCAATTATTTAGCTTATTGTCTTTATGGTTTTTTTTTCAATAACGGATATAGAGACAGCCTTCTGTAAGTTCTTTCTCTCCAATTAAGCTTACAACTTTATTTGTTGGATTTTGTTCTTCATTTTTTTTTCATACCTTGTTGTTACAGAGTTTTGTTACTTATGTTACATGTTGTCCAGTGGTTGAGGCAACTGTCAGATGCAAAACTGCATGGAGCAAATTTCGTTAGCTCCTGCCAGTCCTAACCAATAGGCATTTTCCTTTATCTTTGAGACTTAGAGTGAATTCCACCTGTGTGCCCATTGCTATGCTTCATGGGTCTGAGACATGGCCAGCATCCTCCTGTACTATAAATTGCTTGAGAAGAAATGACAGAGCAATGATCCGATAGATGTGTTGTGTGAAGCCTAACAATGATACCTGTACAGGCACCCTTCTGGAGAAACTGTGTATCACAGATATTGACGCTGTGCTTTGTAAAGAGAGACTGAGATCCCTAGGTCATGTTGAGCACAGCTCTGGCTGCATTAGCAAAGTAAGAAAACTTGAAATAGAAAGAAGGAAAAGGAAGACCAACACAGACTTGGGATGCTGTTGTGGGCATGGGTCTGATAGATCCTGGTGACGGAAAGGCTTGGAGAGGATGGTTGAGATGTAGACTGGGCAGCCAAACCACACCTTCTGAATGAGCAATAATTAGAGCCTGCTCAAATAAACCTAGCCCTTGATTAATTGCTTGAACAGATTTATGGCAAATTTAATACTTGTAGTAGCCTGAACATTCTATACAATTTAGTACAATTTTACATTTAAGATATTTACTCATGTCTACTCTACAGTTATTTTCATCAGTAAAACTTGGTATGATCTTCAAAATTATATCAGTTTCCACTTCAGATTAGGCACACATCTTAACTTGTACTAATTTCATAATGAAAAATTAAATCCAGATACTGGTATCGCTTTTTTTAAATTCAGTAATTATTTAGTGTAGTGACTATCAATTTGTTGTTGTGTTTTTTTTTTAATGACTGACATTGTGGTTGTCTTTGTTTTGCAGAGCCTGATAGACCTAGCTGCAAAAAGTTTTAAAACATTTAAACTTGACCAAATATTTTCAAAACTTCCGGATAGTGTGAACAAAATTCTTTACAGGTATGAAATGATTTTCATTTTTCACAGTCATAGTACATGTAACTAGTTTTTTTAATTACTGGTTAACTAGAATGGCTTTAAATCAAATACTTAGTTTGGTATATGTATATGACCTTGTCTTGAGTTCTAAAACAAGAATAAACATTGAAGTATATCTCTAGTATTATGTCTATATCAATTTGCATACACAAAAATGTTATACTTTTATACATGCTGATTTTAATTATCTTAGTGCTTTATGATGTGACGTTTCCTACTCATTTTGACATAAAACATATTTTAATAATCATTCTTTGATTTGTCAAAATTGTACCTTGTGTTGTCTCTGATGATGTATTCGCTACTCTGTATACTGGTATTGAATAATTAATGAGCAATTTTTTTGTAACATAATTATGTTATCCTATATTTTTAAATTATTGACATCTGATCTGTTTCCTGCAATCAAACTACAAGCTGTGAGATTTAATGCTAATGCAATGATTTAATGCATGTAACAGATTTTATTATAAAATATATCTGGGTCTTATATTAGTATTTGTATATTAGGAAATAGAATTGTAGTAATCCATCATAGAAATTTGCATGTTTTTGCATCCTTGTGAATATGTTAAAAATGTATATGTGTTAAGAATTCCACAACTTGCATAGATTCCCATTCGCACAATTTTAATCCCATATGCCAAATTTCAGTTTTTACCTAGCATGCAGCGTTTCACAATGCAATGAAAACTGGGATAGAAATTACATTTTGTAAAATAGCAATATAGCTACTTATTGTTTGAATAAATACACCCTTCTGTTTACTGTAAAAATATAATATTTGCTGGCTACCATACCTAGAACTTTTTAACCGCAAATGGTCCATAGGTTATTTAAGTTACACTTTTGTAATTTGTGACAAAATTTATAAATTAGAACATTCAGAAATATTTCTAGTCTTAAAGTAAATCCATCGAATATCAAAATTTATTCTACAGTCTGTGGTTGTGTTAATGGAGTTTCTGTTTAATCTTGAGCAATACGTATTGGAAAAAAATTTACTATAATGTTAGATAAATTAGACATGTTTTTCAATTCAACATGCATCAAAATCTACCACACACAAGAAAGTCTTAACGTCTTTTATTGTTTCAGTTCTGTGAAGTGCGACGCATGTCAACAGCAGGTGTATGGGGCTGGCATGCGTGTCATCCGCCCCGTGCCTCTTCTATTTAACATCAAACATTTTCCAATCATGTTCATTTGCTGCTCTCACGAATGTACAGGACGCATTCGAGATGGTGGAGACGAACTTGAAGAAATTCTTTATGGGAAGAGCGAATCTACGGAGGAGCAAAAAGCTGTGGGAAGTTAAATGTGCTTATTCAATTGGTGAAGAGGACTGTATGGGATTGATATCCCGCAGGGATTATTTAGCATTTAGAAACTGCAAAGCTAAAAGTATCTTGCTCCGAAATGTGTGATGTGAAAAAGAGAATATTGGGTTAAATGTGCTGTATGTTTTGTGGAGTATTAAAAAAGTACTGTCATTTAAAATGTCATTGAATGCATTTGTTTATTGTTTTGTGTATATGTTCAGTGTGGGAGGCTTGTCTTTATATTTATGCCTGGAAGTGTGGTTTATATATGTGTAAGTTGGCTTACGCTTAATTGTATTTTGTAGACATAAAATAATACTTTGAATACAGATCACCACATCATCAATATGTGGAATAGGGTCAAACTTCCAGTTCATTTGAAAATGTGAAGTGCATTTTGATTCTACAGATTAAAGTATTATATTAATTTCTTTGATTAAGTAACTCATGTTAATGAATGTGATATAGTCATAATTATTTTGTTAATTTTTGAAATGTAGTGTTTATTGATTTCTAATGTGCCTTGTATCTGATGATTTTTAGTTCAAGCGTAAGACTGTGATACTGTGATGAAATAAATATGTATAATAATAACACAAAACTTGTCTTTCATTTCTCAATTATTACATTTTATGTTTTAGCAAGCATATTTCTACCAACAATAGATGCGAAAAAGACGTGTGTGAGAGAGAGAAGTTTGAAAATGCATCTGCAAGCACTGGGAAATGCATATAAATTATTCAAAAAGCACTAAAAATGCTGATAAGACCTTCCAAAATTTCGTTCTCATGTGGGATTCGAACCCACGACCTCTGGGTTGAGATGATAACACACCATGTATGTAAGCTGGGGGTTACGGAGACAACAGTTCAGCTGTGTAACCTACAGCTCGCTGCTTGGGATGATGGTATCATTCTGGTCTCACAACCTTGGGGTCATGAGTTTGAGTCCCGCCAGGGTGACTTGATATAGTCAAATGGAAGCTTAGGGTTTGAAAACCTGTCTTCAGCTTTAGTTAGAAATGTGCTTGCTAAAAAGACGTGTGTGAGAGAGAGAATTTTGAAAATGTATTCGCAAGCACTGGGAAACATATATAAAAAATGTTTATCAGGCCATCCCAAAATTTCGTCCTCATGTGGGATGTGAACCCACGACCTCTGTGTTATGATGATATCACACCAAGTATGTAAGTTGGGGTTTACAGAAACAATGGTTCAGCTACGCAACCTTTTAACAGCTCGCCACTTGGGATGATGGTATTATTCTGGTCTCACAACCTTGGGGTTGTGAGTTCGAGTCCCGCCTGGGCCACTTGATATAGTCAAATGGAAGCTAATTAGGGTTGTAAAACCTGTCTTCAGATATATTTATCATAGGTAGAAATATGCTTGCTAAAAAAACGTGTGTGAGAGAGAGAATTTTGAAAATGTATCTGAAAGCACTGGGAAACACACTGGGAAACACATATTTTATCATTCAAAAAAGCCCTAAAAATACTAATAAGACCATCCCAAAATTTCGTCCTCGTGTGGGATTCGAATCCACGACCTTTGTGTTGAGATGATAACACACCAAGTATGTAAGCTGTTGGTTACAGAGACAGAACAGTCCAGGTGTGTATCCTACAGCCCGCTGCTTGGGATAATGGTATCATTCTGGTCTCACAACCGTGGGGTCATGAGTTTGAGTCCCGCCAGGGCGACTTGATATAGTCAAATGGAAGCTTAGGGTTGTAAAACCTGTTTTCAGCTATATCTATTGTTGGTAGAAATATGCTTGCTAAAAAGACTTGTGTGAGAGAGAGAAGTTTACAAATGTATCCACAAGCACTAGGAAACATATATATTATTTTCTTTACACATTCTTATATTTCAATTCAAACATTAACCACCAGTGGTACCCGAAATGCTTCATCAAACGAGTGTCGCTACCTTCTGCATAAATTACGCCCCATTAAAAAAGCATTGGACCCATTTGGCGGTAATTTCTTGTCGCTGCCATCACGGTTATGGATCATGGGTGCAACGGTGTTGGTAGTTTTGCAATGTTTTGCATTGTTCATTTTGTGAGCCAATTCTCAAACAATTATATTCATGTAAGAATGGCATAATTGTGGCAGAATGACGTAAACAATGTATTCTTTCTAACACAATACCTTCAAGCAACAATATTGTTTTCAATGGTGAAATAGAGTATGCGAAGTTTGTGGACCAAATTAATGCATCTTATTACCTGCTAGGCGTGTTATTATTATTGTAATATCAACAACAGATATATGTAGGCTAATCCATCTAATAGATCCCGTGGCAAAGGTGTGCTCAGTATACTACAGCGAAAATGGCCATGTACTTATACTAAAATGCTTACAACGTCGTGCCACACGCTTCCCTCAGCGCCGCATACGCAACATAAAGAAATTTGTCCAACACCATGTATATGATACAGTTGAAGCACCGTGAGAACATCCGGAGCAGGGACATCACCGGTGGCGTAACGTCATTAACATTACAGTTGGTACCTGCCTGAATTATGAGTATAATTGTTACCATTACATGGATAGGCCTAATTAATTGTGTCATGTTCTGCACATCATTCTAATGTATTCTTACAATAACGCTGTTAGACTAATGCAGATTCCTCTGAGAATTCAATAAAATCTCTGCTACTGTGGCCTCAATGACAGCTATGATTGTTACCAGGAATAAATTCCTGATATTACTTAATATATAACAGTAATTCAATGTAGAGTCCATTCCAATGTCGTTTATTACACACACACATTAATCTTATTAACGAGTCCAAAATGATCCATGACGCAGGGTAAATATCAACAAAAGGTATGTTTTTTGATAAACGTAATATACGTGTCATCTAAATCATTGCTGGTGGGCAAAAAACACTTCACACTTTCATAAAACAAGTTCGAATGGGATGAGAACACAAAAACACCCAAATGTACGACTGTACGTGCACAATATCACAAAATGCCTTGCTTCAATGCACCCATTTGATATATTTTTTGTTTCTGTTGCACACATTGATCTATATTTGATTTATATTATTCATTTATTAATGGCTTTGGGCATTTTTTGCTTCATTGTATATCGCCTCAAATATGCTAATTGAAAATCTTTTCCAAACCTTCAACTTCTTTATGGCTAGTGATGGTCACTTCCTTTTAGTGCAAATAGTATACCGACTTACATGTAATACACGTATTGCACCAGTCCGGCGGCGACGCGTGTTTTAACGTAATCAACTGAAAATTTATGACCCATTCTTTGTCATTAAGATGTATAGTCATTGATAGATATGACGAGTCTCTTTGTATACACGGTAGAAGCGATTTTACTTTAGGACCGATGATACCGAAGTAGGCCCTACGCATTGACTGTAAATGTGTAAACAATAGTAACTGATGTCACCCCCAATCATATTTGACTCCGGGTATTTGACTAGCCACGTTTTAGTGAAAACAGGCTGTGTATTTAGTCAACATCCATCATTAAAAGTATTTTACTTTACAGTGCTTAATACCCTCATTTCACCCGCCCAATACGAGCGCCCAACCTGGAAAAACTGGCATTTTTAGCTACTTAACTGTGCGAGAGCGCGTGGTGATCCCATTTAGTCTGAGACGTCAGGCCAGTAGGAAGCAAATTGATGTAGGTAAGGACAACTAAAAGGTTCGGATTGTGGATTTTTATATTTTTCACATATGATAGGTCAGGCCATGATTGAATCACTGCATTATTTCTTTTTCTGACTCAAATTATTGGTCAGGCCATGGCCTTACTGCCGCATCCTTCCCTTTGGGCTGAACGGGTTTTTCCATTTTATTCGAGGGTAACACGCTGGCCCAGACTACATTGGGTGAAAAATTCAATGAAGCCGTTCCGTACAAATGAACGGTGGTTTTTGTCATGTAATGGGCACATGCATCGTAGAGAGCAGAAACCAACTGAGACTAACAAATGGCCATTCTTTCTTTACCCCTTCATGGTTATAAATGGTCATACGGTTGTTTCTGCCCTCTTCGATGCATGTGCCCGTGGTTTTTGCTGCTATTGGCACTCAACCGCGGGTATTCACCCCAGTTCTGTGGCAATATACATATATGATGACATCCTCCTACCAGCTGACCAGCGTACACGATCATCACATCATCACAAATTTAGACATTTAACAGCAAATACAGACACATTCAGACACTCCTTCTTTCCACGGACAATTCCAGAATGGAACAGCATTGACTCAGACACTGCCAACTGCAGTTCTGTAGACACATTCCGTGCTAGGCTACAAGCCTTGCACAGGAGCGACTGAGTAGCGTTGCGTCCTCCCATCCATCTGCCCATATGCTGATAAAGCCCTGCAGATTATCTTACAGATACAGATAAGATATATGCTAGAACAAAGTGATGTGCCCAGTTTTGCTGGGCGCGGGTATTGAGTTTTTGGCCGGGACCAGTTTCATATGTTGGGAGGCCTCCAGGCACCTGCTTGAGCTATTTCGAGCTCTTCTGGCATGTTCTGGAGTCCTTTTCGATAGTCCAAATGAAGAGCAGTTTTCATTTTTGGTGGACTTGGTAGTTCTCTTGTTCTTATCTCGAGTCAGTGGAACTATTTCCATGTACACTGCATGTTTTGGGAAGGCTACTGTTCACATTTGGCTGGGTGTTTGGCTAGTAAAATGACACATTAACACCCCAGTCAACGTTCATATGGGTGACAAATGTGTCCCAGTGGCTTGTCTATCAGTTTGCACTCAGGTTAACATGTTTTTAGGTCGATTTGCTTCGGATTCAAACAGAAACGTCACAGATTATCCAAGTTAAGTTGATTCAGTGTGAATACAATACAGGCCAATATGAACGGGTATATGAAATGGCGGAATGACATAACTGAAGAAATGATGGTTTGATTGCTAAGCAGAGGACCCTGTGAACATGGATTTTATGATTCCAGCGTTTCCTAATTCAATGAATTGTGCAAATGAACTGCTAAGCCCCACATTCTTTTTGTGTAACTTTATGACCATTCTTGTAGCAGTCACAAGACACAATTGTAATCAACGCCCTTTGAGCACTTAAAATGTTAATAAACTGTATTTACCATTCCGTTGTTGCTGGACACATAAATCGTCTGCTTTACGTCGAAAATTCCTTAAACACTTTCTCTGTGACGAATTTTTTTGTATTGACAATATTTACGAGCACTCCTGGTCAAGCGTCTGCTGTGTGGATCATCTCATAAAAACCTAACTGGAACAGGACATGAGGTCTATGTGATATTCACCACTTCCTCATCATATCTAACAAATAACCCCGTTACCAACCACTAAATAGCAATAAAATACAAAACTTATGTAATTTAAATCCGTTATCAAAGGTATTTCTTGATAATGTGATTGGTATCCTCACCTCTCTTCAAACAACTTCTTGATACAGAGATGACTTATGTATCATTGCTATGTGCATTACGTTTTCAAGTGTGTATTAATGCATTTTATAATTTATGAGATCTCCACCAGTATATAAGTCGCGATTTGCCGTCATAGTATCAATTCTCCAAAATAGGAAGATGGCGGAGTTCAAAACTTTCCTATGCGCGTCGGTTCTGCTAGGACTTATGGGTAAGTAACAACTTATGTATATTTTCTTCTGCTTATTATAATTTGATCTTATCGCTCTATGAACTGAATAAGATAAATTGGTTCAGAGATGAAACAACGGGATAGCACAAGTTATAGTTGAAATAATGTAATACATGTACGTTTCATTGTGGTGAATCTTTGCAACCTCACGTTAGCTGGGGCACTCGTATGCTGAGTTGTACATATATTTCCATTGATTTTTGCTGGTCGAAAGCATTTTATAATTATTTTAGTAATACACATATGAGAACAAAGGTGAGCACACATTTTGTGCGTGTAAATATCGTTCAGTGTAACTGCCCACGGCGAACAGTTTAACTCAAGATCATTACATGTGCAGTAACCGTTGGAACCTCTCTGGACCCCAAGTGGCTTCAATAGAAAGGTGGTCTCTATATGGAGGTTCATGTTGTAAAAAACTTGTATGAATGTTTGGGACCGTGACACGTGGTCTTAACATAGGGGTGGTCTCAATAGAGAGGTGGTCTCTGTATGGAGGTTCATGCCGTCTGAATGTTTGGGACCGTGACACGTGGTCTTAACATAGAGGTGTCTCTATAGGTGGGCATAGTGGTAATTCAACTGTATCAATGTATTTTACATTTTCCTTTGTCTGCCACATTTATGCAACAATACAAACAAAAAGAAAAACACGCACACTCGCACGCACGCACGCACGCACGCACACACAAAAATAAATACAAACTAGGGACCCCCCCCATTCCCTGTTATACAACCACCCTGAATAGTCTCTCGGCCTTCGTAGCGGTGACTCAGTGTCTTGTGCCGAAAGTCAGTGGGCGTCTGTAAAAGAGACTAGCTTCACACTCACTCTCCCTTACAGCAGCGGCGGCGGTGCGCGCGCACGGCGACTCGGTGTACTGCACGTGGGACGAGTGCACCAAGGAGTGCGGCGACGGCACGCGCGTGTGCCAGCGCTCCAACGGCAAGAAGTGGGTGCACCAGTGCCATGTGCAGGAGTGCGAGCCAGGTACCATCACACTACGAGCTGTCTATTCATCTTACCCTATGTAGTCAGTTAACATGGAAAGAGTCGAACGTTTCTTCAGCCTGGGCACAACAGACAGTATTGATTCTCTACTGACTCTGAAGGCCTATTGGCAAAAACGGTCAAAGTAAGTTTTTCAGGCAATTCAACGGTGGTCTGTCCGTAGGTAGGCAGTTTGGAGTCAGTCGCGTGCCGATGCGTTAAACAGCTTGTCATTACCTGCTGTAGGTACGGCAATACGAGAAGGCCGTGCTGCCCAAATGTCCTCACTACTGGTTGTGCCCAAGGCTTTATTATTCTTCAATCTCATTAATGATGTCTTTCAATTAAGATATCCTAGTCTAGTTACTACAAAGTTACTTAGAAGTTCATCGCATTTGTGTTATCGTCAGTTTCTGTTTATTATAAAGGCTGCAATATAAAACACATCTATCACTGACATACTAAAGTAGGCATTTGAAATTCTGCAAATACCATTAAAAGTACACACGTAAAGCATACAACTGAGAGTCTGTCGTCTGCTGCTGTAGTGGAGGGCTGCGGTCGCGGCGACATTATGTACGTGCTGGACAGCTCGGCCAGCATCGGCGACAAGAACTACTGGGTACTCAAGCAGTTCACCATCGACGTCATGAAGGTACGCAGCGGCGGCGAGTCATAGAATATATACACCTAGATAGCAGGTACCAAAGTTCAGCAACCCTTATGTGAAAAGTGAACTGTGGTTTATGGGGATTCCCCACCACCAAATTAGAAGCCAAACATCAACATTGACTGCTGCAGTTAGGTAGCAACGCTGAAACTGGTTAAAATCTATGCTATGTGACTATGGCCATTCGTAAGTTGTAGCAACAACGTTGACTCCCATATAATTAAGTGGTAGCACTGAAACTTGGAATCCCCCATCAAAACAATCCCCATTGAGGCCTTCAGTTTGGGTATGTAGGTTTGTAAAACTTTTGAGCATGCTTAGATGGTTTCTAGGGTAGAACATTCAGTTAAAGCACCATCAACAAAAGATTACCTCTGCAATAAGATCATATATATTCTGTGGTCCAAAGTCTTCATAAAGAGACCACTAGATAGTTCTACCTTCAAAAAATGACTACCCCCTAGTGAGTTCACTTTCGACCACCAGCCTTCGTGTAGGTCTTAATACAGGGGTAAAATGTATTTATTTTCCACTCCGCTTTTTTTCTTTCTTTTCTTTTTTTCTTTTTTTCTTTTTTTTTTGGGGGGGGGGTATTTCCAACATAGTTTTGCCTTTTTTCTCACATCACACATTTTTCAGCCTTTCTACAGATCTCACTTCCTTATGACAGCCTCCTCTAAAATGTGATATCCTTCATTTGACCTCCATCTGACCTTTCAGGGGCTTAACCTGGTGGACCCCGGGGAGCGCACACCTGGCAGCTTCCTAGTCGGCGCAACCGAGACTCGCATTGGCTGCGTGCTCTACTCAGACAACGCTGAGCTCCAGTGGGGCCTCGCAGGTACGGACACCATCACGGAGAGCACCGGGAACAAACGAATGCACCCAAAGGCAACTGATTCAGTTGCAATAAGGGCATGTGGCCTGGGTAGTTTTACACTTGTCCAATGTATGGTCTACACGAGTATAGTAAGGGGGTGGGCGGTCCATAGACCGATGGGATTCAGGGATCCAGGCCTGCGACTGTGTTGTTGTGTTGGGTTGAATGGTGAATACGTTCTCGCTAATTGGCTGTTAGCCTGAGTATGTGTTTTCAAGTATGACCACGCCATATAGAGTCTGGCGTGGCTCACCAAGATGGGCTACTTACACTCGACAATGCTACTACGATACATCCATGTAAGATAAACTTAGCTGTTTCACAATGATCTACAATGTTTCCACCCATTACACCGGGTGTTCCCGTCTTCAGCTGGCGACAACGTGGACTTCCTGGAGCAGCAGCTGTGGGCGCTGCCGTGGCTGGCGACCACCACGAACACCTACCAGGGCCTGCAATACGCCTACGACGTGATCAAGGCTGAGGGCCGCGGCGACGTCAAGGTAGGCCTACTGTAGTCTTCAAAAGACATAGGTAGATCCAGGGGACACAAGGGCAGGATACGAAATAGACATTTTTATAGTTCCCAATAGGAACAGTAGTTAAGGGCCGGCCACTTTTTGTCAGGGCCGGCTTCTGCTCCAGATTACGCTTCTGACTGTGTACTGGATTGTTTGTTTCAGCAAATCGTGATCCTGATGACGGACGGTGTGTCCAACCACAACGTCGGCAAAGCCGTGCCGCTGGCCGAGGAGATGAGACAGAACGGCGTCGAGGTACCACAGATTATATATACCCAGATAGTACCCAACTTACTGGTTACAGTACACTGCTTCATATCAGAAAGCTCATGTAACATCACATGGCCTTACTCCATGATAATCATCACCAAGTTGAGTATTCCATAAGTACCAGAACCATTAATCCGTTCAGCAATAGGGCGGGTTATCATAAGTCAATGATTCTCCCGTTATCATTTTTTATTACCGTCTCATTATTAGGGTCTAGATGTGTGCCATATCACACTTCAGATTTTGCAAATTTCCCACTTCACTAAATGTCCCTCTATTAAACTTAATGTTAAAGCCTTTACGCTAGCAAGAGCCGTGAGAACTTGAGAAGGTTGTGCAGCGCTGGGAAACACATACATAAATGTTAAAACTATTTCCCTCTCCACACTCAAACAGCACCAGCGCCCTCCATGATGCAATTCTTATTTTTTTTTCCAGATCTTCGTCATTGGCATCGGGGACCAGATAGATGAGGACGAGTGTATTGGCATCGCGAGCGACAAGAAAGAGGACCACTACTTCCGCGTGCCCAGCTACACGGCTCTGATCGCCATTACCAACATCCTCATCCAGGACACCTGCAAGTCCAGTGAGTACGGGGTTACTATGGGTTGTTCATGGCACTGGCAGACTCTAAGCGGGAGTGACTAATGGATGTGGAAGCGAGTGTTTAAGGGAATCACTGCCAGTTATTTCCCAGGGAAAGTGAGTGTTGAACAGGACATGTTAGTAAGAATCGAAATAAATAGTCTTAACCACAGGCACCTACATCAGTGGCTGTTGATATAGCTACTGGTATAATGGTCATTATGGCACACTGTTGAAGAAATAGCATGACACATCTGTTCACATGTATCCAAAAAACATGTTTAGAAGTGAACAAAGAACAATGCTGGTGCCGTTGATCTAAACAAGGCCGTGATACCTAAGGGGAGTGAGTAACACGTGTATATTTTAGCTTGATTATAGTTCATGACATTGGAGCTGAGAAACATTGGCCATTTCACTTATATTGGTTGACAATTATATGTGAGCTTGTATATTGTTTCCAGCCAACCAGACACAGTGCGGTGAATGGAGCGAATGGAGCGACTGCAAACTCTCAGGTAGTACGCCCATTTCATAAGTTGAGATATTTTACTGAAGCATACACCATACAGTGCCATAGGCATATATAGTTCAAGTGCACACACAGACCAACAATAATATGTTTTATTACGAACCAGGAATTAGTTGTCTAATACAGATTATTTGCCACCTCGTGTGTCATGTGACATTGTTTAAACCTCAGGTGCCAAGTGTTATAGACTACATTTCATATACATTGTACCAAATGTATAGACATAGCTTACAGAGTCATTTTCGCCGCTATGTGGCTACAACCCTGTTTGTCTCGATCGACCAGACCCTGTGAAAGAGTAGATGAGAAAGTGATTTTGTCTCTATAAGTGTTTATCTAAAGATACCCACAATGCATTATAAAAGTCACGTGCTTTGGATTGTTTGTCTAAAAAAACACTCACATTTCATAGATATGAAAACTCGTGTACTGTTTACCACATTGTGTGTCACATGGCATTGTTTACCACATCGTGTGACACGTGGCATTGTATGCCACATCTTGTGACACGTGGCATTGTTGACACACACAGACTCCCAAAGGCGCAGACGTGATGCGGTGCACGTCAGTGACGAGTGCGGCCCCGGCGAACAGACGAGAGAGCGCGACTGCACGTTCTGGCTGTACGAGGGCGCCGACCCCGAACACCGTACTGCTGTAGAGACCCGGCCCTGCGAGCTGCCATGTGAGTATATGCGTGGGTGAGGGAAGGGGGTGTCTCTTGAAATCTGCACCTATCTGTTTGGACCGTTTTCTCCCCACCCACTCAGTTTTTAGCCTTATTCTCATCCCACTTTTCGAACCTTTCCCCACACTGCATTAATAAGTAGACGAGCGACGATGTTAATGCGCAAAGCCCTCCACGTTGTAAGCTGTTAAGAGACATTCATGTATCTTTAGATAGATTCGCAGTAATGACACAAAACTATTGTCATAGCTTGAGCTTCAGCTAAAGCAATGCTTAAAAATAACAAAAACACGGGCATCATTTAGACCAGGAACAGTCATTTACCACATCTGGGTATATACATCCACACAGAGACACACATACACAGAAATTCAATATAAAATGTTGCAAGCCCGCATACAGCAGCCGCAACAAAACTGTTAACCTTCAACAAGCATTTGATAAATCTATTCTTCTCTATCTCTCTGTTCTCAACACCAAGCAATTTCCTACCACTATATATGTATATAGAGAATAGAGAAGCGAAGAGTCGAATTGACTTCACACGCAAGCTTGAAGAAAACACATTAGGTATTTATTGGCATACTTATAAG
>CM032667.1:31601957-31707937 GCA_019095985.1 Streblospio benedicti
GTTTACCAACAAACGTTTGAATGGGTTTTCCAGGTGCTTGTACCATAGAGTAGAATTCCTTGCGGTGTATTGCTTTGTTTTTACCCTTAACTGCTAATGATTTTATTTTTGGCTGGTAGTGACTCTCCATTTAGTGCTCTAATAACTGGGATACTCACGAAGTCAAATAGCTCCTTCCAATTTTGTATCACATGTTGATAATATTTCATCAGTAAGCTCTCTTTCACTGCAGTGCTACTTGCAGTTTAAAGCGTTCCATTCCTCACTGAAGAAGTCCCAAGCCCGTATTGGATCAGGCCTCTTTGTTCTATGACGATGTTGCTGAGGGCTTATTCATTTTTAGCAGATAATGCACCTTGTATAGCATTCTGTACTAATTATTTCAGCGCCTGAGAAGTTATGGTGATATTTCACAGCTGCTGTGCCTGTGCATCGAATCCTTCACGTTGATGACCTTCTGAGCACGTAATCCCATCAATGATGTCATGTCTTTGAATGCACTTCATTTCAATTTTCTTTTATCCTGTTGACTGCGCCATGAAGAATACACAGATCTTGTATTATGTAAGAACCTTTATTAACGGACACATTCCAATATACAAAAATATGGATAAAATAATAGAACTAGACACCTGTTTACATACTAAAGAATGTGGATGGACCAGGCAGGCTATTGTGCTTTGACAGATAATATATATTCATGATTACTTGGATTTATACATTAGAAGACTTTTACATATCATGACTGTGCACACATAATAATAAAATGACATATAAAGATATAATCAATAAAATGTCAAATATTCTACACGGACGTCAGTGTTCTTACTGAACAAATGATAAGAAGTACATGTATTTGTTAAATAGTTCTTTTTCAGTTACGCAACGTCCAGTGTTGAATTACTTTTGAAACAAATAATTGCGCCTATATGTTCTAAAATTTGGAAACAATTGTCAGTGATATTGAAGTGTTCAAGACACTACAGTCGATTTGGAATATGAGAGGATGGGATGATAAATCAGAACCATCTATATGTTTTTCAAAATATGCTAGGTTTGAAGCAGTTGGATATGGGTCTTTGTCACTGATCATCATATCATATATACACTACAGATTATAGCAGACGATGGATGGTCTTCACGGACTGTTATTCCTGTAGATCAATGGGGCGGCAGACTCTAGTCATTACTGTTTTTAGGGACAAGTAGCAGATGTCGATGACGGGGGTGGTGCAGCAAATGGAGGGCAATGACTCAAAGCCGTATCCCCTGTCAATGACATGGACACCCGCTCCAGCCCCAGACAAAGTGTGAGGCCATACCAGTCACCGATGACAATTTTGACCAGCAGCGGTGCTTACTCCAACCACAGCTGCAAGGCGACAATGACAATGTGTCATCATATTCCTCAACAAGGAGCAAAAGGCATTCGTGTTACTTGCGAGGAAGGAGGACTGCAAAGAGAAGCATCAAGCCCTTCAGGAAGAGCTGAAGGACATCAACGCCATGCATGCAAGAGTGTGCAGCTAACCAGCAGCTGCAAACACAGATCAAGGGATGGATGGTTTAAAGGGACGGCTCTGACTACCACAAGCTGCATGACGAACCTTGTTTTGGGTGGACGCCCTCGCAGCAGACCTCGGCACACTGCAATCTAACACCATCGAGACCAGCAAGAGATCTGCAAACTGTGCCTCACGAAAGTCTATATCAGATGTCCTGCTCCGCCTCGAACATCAGGCTGTGAAAGAAGAGTTCCTGTGGTCTTTTTTGAGGGGTCATTAGGGACACTCATCCTCCCCTGCATCTAACGCACATGAAGGCCATATGAGTGTCTCTGTGTGACCTGATGGGCAACCAGCAAGCCGAACCACGAAATTAGGCAGCTTTCTGAACAGTCATGTCTCAGAAAACCTAGCACCATCACATGTTTTCATCATGGATATATGCTAGGTTTGAAGAAGTTGGATATGGTCTTTTGTCACTGATCATCATATCATATACACACAAGAGGATTATAGCAGACGAACCCCTATAAGTCTTCACAGACTGTTAAGAAGATCAAGACCGGCCGACTAAGGAGTCAGGCTGTGAGAGGGACACAAGTGTGATGTCGATGGTGTGGGTGGTGCAGCAAATTGGAGGGCAACAACCAGGCGCACCAGCTCGCATCCCCGTCCAATGACATGGAAGATTTCCAGCCCCAGCCAATTGAAGTGGGAGGACAGAAGAGTGGCTTCAACATGACGAGGTACAGCACCCCGGTGCTTACTCCAACCAAAGCCGAAAACGACCTCCACGACAATGTGTCATCATGGCGTCTACCACAATTGGGAGCAAAGGCATTTGTGTCACTCCTCACTAGGAAGGGAGGACTGACAATTGAGAGAAGCATGTTGGCATGGAAGGAAGAGCTGAAGGAAAGAAGAAGGCACTTGATCCCATCAAGCAGAAGTAGGCATCAGGGTGGAGTGTGGGGGCTATGTCAAGTGGATGGTCCATCTGTGACGAGTCCCCATGGTTGTCTGTGCTCGAAGGTGAGTGGAACCCTTGACAGCAGACATGACACAGCAAACACCTGGTAGCTGGGATGCCAGAGTCTTTAGGATCATCCTCATGGGTGGTCGGTCAGTTACCAGACTGGCCCCATAGGTAGTGAGCTTTGTCAGCTATAGGGTGATCCACCCTACAGTGGCCTGTCATGCTACTGGCTATTTGTGTTTTACACAGCACACCCGAATTCATAGCCGGCAGTAACATCATACTCCATTTCCCATCCTTTCTGTAACCGATAAGGGGTTGGCTTTACCACCACCCCTCTTTGTCATTTGATATCCATTTTTTAAGCCGTGGGAGAACATTCCACACTTCAATTTCAACGGTGTCCACAATGAATTTCGTCTCTAAAACAACACTAGAGCATGTGATTGCTTCTGTCCCAAGAAACGCAATGTGCCTGTATAGTCGTCAAAGCGAAAGAGTCTCATCTGTCATGGATGTGACCACAAAGACATATGATGCTACCCCACTGCTGCGAGAGCTTCAACAGCTTACCCGGACTCTCCCCGCGAAGCAGTCTAGGTGAGCAGTTGTATGTCCATTCTGTGCTCACCCTGCAACGTTGAACCCATCGTGTTGTCCTCGAAGTCAACTCACTTTGGCTATTGTTTTCTGCTTCTGTCAACACACACAAAACACACTCATGAAGGTGTTATGAATTACTTCTAGAAATAAAATCAATATTTGCTAAATGTATCAAGTACATGTATTTTAATGAATTGTCTAGACAACAGTGATTTTCATGTTTTAAGTCATGAATGTAAAAACATAGATTATGGAAATTAAGCATAATGGAACCAAGTTTTTTTAAAGAGATCCCGATTCAAGATGGTCTCTTTTCGGCCACTAATAATATACACACATTAACTATCCAAGAAAGAAGTAGTATAAAAAACATATATTACCAATGTCTGCCTAAATAGGATATTTTTATACAGAATGATTTAAGAAATCCTTGCAGCTCATTTTGTGGTATTCAAATACATGTAGCATTATCCTATAAATAAAATGGTGAAAAATCAAAGAACCAGCATAGGATATTTCATTGCACTATATAGTGTTATGATACCTTCTTTGTTAATGTATGATGTTTAAACTTAGTTAGTATTGATGACTAGAATGTAGAATATCTGTGTTTGTGATAGACCTAGACGAATGTACATCATCTCCATGTGAGGCTGGATCAACCTGCAAGGACAAAATCCATGGCTACAGTTGTGGTTGTGCTGCTGGCTACACAGGAGTGCACTGTGAAACAGGTTAGTCTTAAGTCTCCTTTTTCTCCAAATAGGATTCAGCAATGAATCACCTGCAAGTAGGTACTCAGCATAAAGATAAGGGTGTCTTTTTTCAGAAGTATAACATACAACCAAATCAAACATAACTGTATTTACATATGTACATAAAAAACATAATTTCCAATATTACTCACAAATCAGTAGACAGACCGATCACACCTGGATAACTGAGTACGGTTCCTATACTAACCGTTCTCACAATGGCGGACAACAAAATGTGCTCCTCACAAATAGGTTGGAATTTTTATTTAAGTACCGAACAGATATTAACAGTTTTAGTCATATGTGAAGATTATGTCACAGAGATCACTTGCAATGTACTACCATTCACATAACCCCTTACAATAGTGTACAAATTCAACAAAATAATTTTTTGCGTTGGGTACGGTATCAACATTTCTTGGATACGGTAACTAATGTGTAAGTTCCACAAATTTGGGTATACGGTAGCTACGTTTTTGCAGAAATTGAGAACGGCAACTACCATTTAGTTGGTTTAATATGTGTTTATCCAGCAATTATCCAATTGTGTATACGCTACTTAAAGGATGTTTGCTTGTACCATGATGTTGGGTGTTTTCAAGAATCATAGGTCCCAGCAATTACATGAAGTGAAAACTTATTCAAATTGCTTTGTACTTATTATAAACAGGTGGACAGCAATTAAGATTATTTTATTACTTGAAATATCAGCATTATTGCATCCAAATAGTAAATTATTTGTCGTGATGGACATGATACCTTGAATATCGGTTAACAGTCTACTATCATCAAATAAAGGGCAGTATAAAAAAAAGAAATACTCCGCATTTTCATAATTAGCCCCACAGTCAGAGGCTGGACTGTCTATTACATGGAGACTTGCAAACAGATCACCATGCAATGACGATTGATTATCGCTAAGTTTGACTGAACGATATTACTACTATTTCAATTAGCCATATACTGTAAAAAGTATTCACCCTTGATTAATTTGTGGCATCCTCATATAAAAGTTATTTTGAAAGAAATATTTTGATTTGGATACATTAACATACACATGCTGCCATGTTGTTACTGGTGGCGCACTGGTGGCGAAGTTGTGAACTAGTCGAAAATGACAATCTCATTCCCAGAGATTTGTTAAGATTAGTGCGAGGATGGAGAGCTCTGTAGAGAGTGTGCAAACCGGAAGTAAGGTAAGTAAATATGTGCATAGCAACTCAATTCCCAATGTTGATGGAAACCAGATGTAGTTACCGTACTCTAACAAACCAAAGTAATAGTTACCATATCCATATTTAAGCGCAAGTTACCGTTCTCTAGCCTCTCAGTAACCATTCTCACTGCATTTTAGTTACCCTATCCTCGATTCAGCTTTTTAAATGACAAATTACTTAATTATCTGCCATGTGACTGCTGATTTTTTTATGTTAATCATTGTCTTCATACGTTACATACCTTTGTCAATGATATTATTGTTAAAGTCTTTCTAGAATGTTTTTATATTTGAGCTAAAAATATCACTTACATGACCTAATTCCGTCAACATCCGCCATTGTGAGAACGGTTAGTATAGGAACCGTACTCAGTTATCCAGGTGTGCTGATTAAATACTAAACAACTGCTTAGTGGACCTGGTGAAACTTTTTAGATATAAACGTAAAATGTGAAGAATTTAAAATGCGAAACAAGAAAAAATTGTTGCATTGTTTTTGTCTTGTTTTAAAACTCAAAATATGTTTCTTAAAGAGATTTTAACATGATTGACAGCATCACCAAGGTAAAGCAGTAGAAGGCATAGTCCGTCGATTAAAAAACAAGATTCAAATGTTTTTTGTTGATTATTTGAATTTGTGGAACGAAGATTCATATTTTAATAGGCTTGTATCAACACTATGCATGTGTATTTAGATTGCACATATTGAACACACGTCAAACTCTTGAATGTGTTCATAAAAGCAGGTTTTAATCTGTTGTCATCATTTTGCTGGCAACTCTCAGCCGTTGTTGGAGTAACTCTTTGTTACGAATATGAACACTTTAGTCCGGATTTACTCATAACATGATGACAAAATGATAACCTGTTTTATGAACTCATTGAAGAGTTTGACATGTGTTCAACATGTGCAACCTAATTATACACACCTGTTAATGAGACATATATCAAATGATTAATTCCAATTTGCAGATATTTAAATATTCTACACAAAAACCTTTTGAATCAATAGTCTAGGTTTCCATCGTGTTGTGGTAACTCCCGGAGTTAACCTAACCTCTTTGCTGAGGGAACATGACTCAGAAAATGTTTGTTTATATTACATCGTTTTTTACATAATTAACACACATTTTGAATTTGTACCAAGAGGGATATACATAGATTCAATGCCATAGAAAAGAGTAAAAAAGCGACATTTGTAAATTTCATTTGCTGTATAATATAAAAATGTATCGTCTAGTCCCTTCAAAATATCCATAATTCTGTATATTCAATCTTAAAATATCATAATAACCTAACTAGCATCATATACCTTGCATTAATCTTTTGTTGCTTTGCTTAGGATATAGATAGGATATAAATATGATATTGTGTAATTAATGATAAGCAATTCTTGCAACTCACTTTGTAGTATTCAAATACATGTAGCATTATTCTATAGATAGAATGGTGAAAAATCAACGAACCAGAATAGGATATTTTATTGGACTATGTAGTGTTATGATACCTACTTGGTTAATGTATGATGCCTATAAACTTAGATAGTATTGATTACTAGAATGTAGAATATTTACGAATATTTACTATATTTTTGACAGACCTGGACGAATGCTCATCGTCTCCATGTGAGGCTGAATCAACCTGCGGGGACAAAATCCATGGCTACCGTTGTCATTGTGCTGCTGGCTACACAGGGGTGCACTGTGAAACAGGTTAGTCTTAAGTCTCCTTTTTTCTCCAAATAGGATTCAGCAATGAATCACCTGCTAGTATGTAATCAGAATAAGGATAAGGATGTCTTTTTTCAGAAGAATGATGTACATCCATATCAAACACAATTGTATTTACATATATGCATAAAACATAATTTCCAATATTACTCACAAATCTTGATTAAACACTACACAACTGCTTAGTCAACCTAGTGATACTTTCAGATACAAACATAAAATATTAAAAATTTAAAATTCACCAAACAAGTAAATTGTTGGAGCGTTCAGGTGTTTGTTTAAAACTAAAAATATTTTTAATTAAATGATCTTAAAATGTTTAACAACATGATCCAGAAAATGTACTTTTATGTTACATTGTTTTTACATATTCAGAAGTATTTTAAATGTGTACCAATAGGGATAGGAGCACGTTACATAGATGCAATGCCATTGAAAAAAAGAACTTAAAAAAGAGGACATTTGTAAATGGCATTGCTCTATGATACATGGATGTATCGTCTATTCTTTCAAAATATCCATACCTCTGTATATTCAATCTTAAAATATCATAATAACCCACCTAGCATCATATACCTTGCATTAATTGTTTGTTGCTTTGCTTCAGATATAAATAGGATAGTATTTAAATAATGATAAGCAATCCTTCCATCTCTCCTTGTAGTATTCAAAACATGTAGCATTATTCTATTAAGAATATTGTGAAAAATCAATGAACCAGAATAGGATTCTATTATATCACTATATACTGGTATGATACCCAATTAGGTAATGTATGATGCATATAAACTTAGTTAGTATTGATGACTAGAATGTATAATATTTACTGCATTTGTGACAGACCTGGACGAATGCTCATCATCTCCATGTGAGGCTGGATCAACCTGCGAGGATAAAATCCATGGCTACAGTTGCCATTGTGCTGCTGGCAACACGGGGGTGCACTGTGAAACAGGTTAGCATAAGTGTCCTTTTTCTCCAATTAGGATTCAGCAATGAATCATTTGCAAGGAAGTAATAAGAATAACGATAAGGATGTCTTTTTCAAAAGTAGAATGTACATAGATATCAAACATTATTGTATTTATATATGTACATAAAACATAATGTCCAATATTACTAATCAATCAGTAGGCATTTTTGTTGTTTCTACATTGTAACTGCTGGCAAAAAGGTGTGTCAAAAGAAGGATAAATTTGAATAAGATTTTCTAAGATTTATTGGCTAAGTACTTTTGAATAAATAAAGTCCTTATCAAAGCTAAAATATCTGAATAAGCTCAACATCTTTGCATTCAACAATATCACTGAACATAAAAAATATTTTTTCGTATTTTAAAATGTTTAACAACATAAGTCAGAAAAAGTACCCTTCTTTAATATATCTAAAAGTATCTTTTCTTTCTCAAAAATCTCTGTGACATTTTTTTTTCTTTCAAAAACTAGACTAGGTGCCAAATATTATGTGGTAAAAATTTCAGAGATTAAAATTCACTGTATACATTAACATATAAATACTTTGACAGATGTGTGCATGTCCATGCCATGCCTCAACTTCGGGCACGTGCAGCATCAACGGCAATGGAGATTACATCTGCTCATGCTTACCCACCCACACTGGAGCCACATGTGAAACAACAATTGGTCAGTTTAGAGCAACTTTTTCACTCCACTATAATTGTCTGTTTTATAAATAGCTGTGTAGTTGTCAAAAAGAATTATTGTCAATAGATTTGTAATTGTTATGTAACCTTGAAAGCAGACAAATGGTGTTGTTACGTATCTAGGCTAAATATTAGAACACTTATCATGGATAGCTCCTTAATGGGGATGAAGCAGTAAAAGAAAACCATAAGCAGTTATATAACACAGATTTTATTTCACTGTGTGCATTATATTATTAGAATGTCATACAATATCCACCATGTTGAGTGAGTATAGTCTTAACTAACAACGCTGTCATACACAGTGATCCATACACAAAACGTGTCAGCTCTATTGCTACAAGTCCATAAAATTGACCATGACATAAATACAGATGTACCCGTTTTACTCGAGTTTGCATGCACTGAGCACCCTTTTAACCGCCAGGAAAAATTGTTCTCAATTCATATACTAAATATATCAAAAATGACCCACATAATTATATATTATATATATTATCTATTATTAGAACCCTCCTGGTTGGATATGAGGGTCAACTTCTCCTCAAATAATTCACCAGGGTAAAGTCATTGGGTACCCCAATAAGATGGAGGCACTTATCGAATGAAAGGTTTTCCATTATGTTGTTTATTTGAATTTGTGGAACTAAGATTCATGGTTTAATAGGTAAGTATCAACACTATACACATACAATAAGATTGCACATATTAGAACACGCGTCCAAACTCTTGAATGTGTTCATAAAGCAAGTTCTAATCTTATCATCACGCTGCGGGTAGCTCCCGACCTTTGTTGGAGTAACTCTTTATTTTGCATAACAACACTAAATCCATAA
This sequence comes from Streblospio benedicti, assembly GCA_019095985.1. Classification (NCBI taxonomy): domain Eukaryota; kingdom Metazoa; phylum Annelida; class Polychaeta; order Spionida; family Spionidae; genus Streblospio; species Streblospio benedicti. The sequence goes on from CM032667.1 coordinate 31,611,242, forward strand.
TTACCCACAACATGATGAAAAATTAAAACCTGCTTTATGAACTCATTGAAAGGTTTGAGACGTGTTCAACATGCAACCTAGTATACACACCTATTATTGACACATACCAATTTGGTGATGAGTTCTAATAGTAGAAATATAAATAATCAGCAGAAAAGCATTTGAATTGATAGACTAGGTCTCCATCTTGTTGGGGTAGCTCGAGTTACCCCAACGGCGTTACCCTGGCAAATAACTGAAACAGGTTGGCCATAAACCACAGCCTAATTCAAAGGCAGCGCTTGTTGCACAAGATCAAGTCGGTAAGATCTACGAAAGCCCCAGGGGACATCACACTTCACACTTCACACTTATTTTTTAACCGATGATTTATCTGCGAACAACAGCCCAAGGGGACAGTTCACAGTTCACAGTTCACGGTCCATACTTAAGAATTCACACTTCACAGTTCATACTTCACAGTTCACAGTTGTTTTATATGGACCCCACCTGTATCTTAGTTCCATATTGCGCCACCATGGGGCAGCACAAAAGATAAGTCAGTTGTGCATGAGCCCTATATTTATACAGTAGAACCACTTTATTAGGACCATATTTGGCACCATTGTTAGGTGGTTCCAATAGAGAGGTGGTCTCAGTACAGAGATTCGTTTTGGTAACTTTATGAAGGTTTGGGATCATGAACAGTGGTCTTCTTATTGAGATAGTATGTTAAGCTGGCCACACGGTATACATTGAAATTGCATTTTATGGATACAAGTGGAAGTAATTGGAATACTATAACACATTTAATCTATCCAACGTGTGGGTGGGGGTGGGACCACTCTCTACGGTATGCTCATTTTGTTTTATTGATATTTTTAATGACATGTGATATAATTTTTTTTTCTACAAAAGACACTGCTGTACTTGTGTTCTATAGTCAATAGTGGAGCCTCCCTGAGAACTCTCTCAATTTTAAAAGGCATGATTCATATAAAATAAAATAAGAATAATTCACATCATATTATAACATTTCAAACTTTGCTATCAAAATGAAGGTCGTCAGCATATTTTTAACATGAAACTCATAAACAGTGCTGCCATCTTTTTGTACGAGATAGAATATGGTGATGTTGATTTTATGTGTGAAGTGTGAAAAATGAAGTGGGAACCATGAACTGTGAAATGCGAAACCATGAACTGTGAAATAGCAAACTATGAACTGTGAACTGTGAACTATGAACTGTGATGTGTCCCTTAGGGCTGTTGTTCACAGATAATTAACTGTAAAAAATTAAGTGTGAAGCATGAAGTGTGATGTCCCCGCGGGGGGCTTTCATAGTAAGAGGCCATCACTGTGAAGAGGTTTAGACATGCGGCATTACCAGGTGCGTCACCGGGCTCCTGTAAGAGCAGTAATTGTACAGGATGATGACAGCGTAGTCACCACTTTTTTCACACAGTTTGATCATCAGATGAAAGGGATGGTTGTTGTTTTCTGCCTATCAGTGACATTTAAGTCCTCGTAAACCATATGTGAGAATTACTCATGTTGGAGAATAAGCAACTCCATGATCAAATTGCCAGCAGGATTAAAGACCTTTTGGTAAAAGAATGTTTCGTAACAATATGATGTTGAAGTTCTATGAAAGATGTATGCTGGTACGATGCAGTAAAATATTACGTTAGTTTTTCACATGAGTCATTATTGATAAATATAGTAGTTTCCTATCAAAAGGCCTTGATGTATGCAGTAACTTCCATTATAAATTGTCAGCACCTTCTCTTCACATTTATCACAAGATATCTTCATTCTTCTGCAGATCAACTTATACAATTTAGCAGACTTGGGGCTGAAAAGAGCACTGTAGGTTTTTACCGCTGAAGATGTCTTCTAATTATCTCCCCTGTATTATTCTATTTTGTGCTGTTTGAACATAACATACAGTGTATTCTTACATCTTTAGGTTTTAGACTAGACACATCGAAGAAGGAGACTATAAAGTTTGTTTTGCTGAGTCTTTGTTTTTGTAGAACTTCGAATATTGAAAGATTGGGCCATTATCAAAATATCTATAAAATGTCAGTGCGAAATGGTGTCGCTAGAGTAAAAATTGCTTGACAGAAAAGTGAGAATAGAATTGAAAAATTGGCGGGGCTCTAGTAGAAACGTGTCAATCAAATATGCATATTTCTATACCTATCCATGTTTGCATGTTGTGAGATGCAATATCCAACGTCTCCAGCTCATAAATAAACAAAAACGTTGGAGTGTGAGAAAATATATTCTGCTAAAACAAATCCGCCAAAACCACACAAAACATGAGTAATTTACAAAACGTTAACAATTTATCCCTTGTACCAATAGTACTGCTATAACTATTTAATTTGAAGTACATATTATAATGTACAAATGCAGTCTAAACATAGTCTAAACATAGGCGATGGTCACTTGCCAACGTTGCTAATTTTCACCCACAATCATGAAGATTGCACTGGTGATATTAGTCTTCCAGATTACATCAGTGTATGGACAATGTGACACTATGTCACTAATACTCACTATGGAGAGAATACTTATCAGTAGGGTTAATTATATGGAAATATCTGAGGGGACTGTGCGCAGTCTGATACAAATGCAATAAGAATGTAATGTTAGCAATTTCTAAATACAATTACAATTTTGTATTTGTATATATATATCACTGCTTGAGGTCCTGAACAGGCACGATAGCAGCGGGAGGCCACGTGGTGTTGGTACATGGACTTCCAGAGGCAGGCTAGGTAGCCAACTGAGCCTCGGGTGTGTGGGGGATCACTAGCTATAGTTTTTTCAAACTAGGCGAGTTCTTTTTACGTGCAGAGGGATGACTGTCCTCTTCACGGGACACGCCTTTAACAAGGCTTCCGAACCTCGGGCTTGGTGTCGCCACCGTCTTGTATGATACACTCGACAGCAGCGATACGCGCTGTGGGAAATCGGCAGTACAGTGGCAGACGCACAACGTAACTTTTGGCGCCACGAAGTCTGCCAAGGCCGGGGCATGAACTTACGATGCAGGAAACTCATGTTTGTTGGTAGTACGCGCTGACCTCTGTACTAATGAAGACATCGTATATGCAATTTTGAGTCTATTTGAAAAAATACTGCAAGATAAAAGTATACATGTGACACATGTGTGACGCCAGTGTCAGAATTAATGTATTCAGACATATTTACATAAATTTGTATGAGAATTAAAAAGATATCACCCTTTTGCGATCGTAAAGCAGGCAACTGTTTTCGACCATTTTGTTTACACTCACTTGGCAGTAAGGAAGCTTCATCAATACATTTTTGGACAAAGGCACAGTGCGAAAGCGACCAACGTAACTCCCAAAACGACTACCGTAACTCAGCAAAAATGGCGACGCCAACAGCGCCCGCTTCACGTTAGAAACTCCACTATTGTGCTTATTCTGTGCACTTATATAATGATATCACATGCTGCAGGTTTAGATTTTAGCGTATTGATTCTAGAGAGCATGTAGTTTTAATGTATAATAAATGTATTATGACATATTTTGGTTGAAACCAACCACCTAAGTGACTACCGTAACTCACACAAATGGTTACCGTAACTCACTCACGTGACTGCCGTAACTCTGAAGATACGTAGACATCCAAAACCTAATTAATGCTGACATATATACTTCAAATCAACATTACAGTGTGACTAATATTTGTGTGTTTTGATTTATGCTAGGAGTCCACTAGAGCCGCGACTTTAGGTGACAATGTGCGCAAATTATATCCCTGTTATGTGGATGTCTCTTCTATTTTAATTCCATTATTTTTTACATTAGTAGCACATATAATTTCTTCCATGGTTAATATCTGCAATAAAAAATTCTGAATATGACGTCTAATTCAACAGAATAGAAGCAAAGCTGCAGTATTCAATGATTTTTTCTATGCAGAGTTACGGTAGTCTGGCCCGAGAGCTACGGTAGTCACCACACAATTTTAAAATCCACTTTATACTATCATCAAGTAAACTTTCAACGAAATTATGCAGCATGCAGATAACATGTGCAAAGTACTGTCTTTCTAACAAAAAATATAAAGCTATTAAGAACTTAACCTCATATAAAATGAAAATCCGCTCTCCGCTATATGCATATCATTGACTACCGTAACTCTGGAGTTACGTAGATCGCTTTCGCACAGTGAAAGGATTAATCAACGTAGCCACACAATGGGTATATGTATTTTCTACACCCATCTAAAATTATCTTCATTCATGTAAAATGATAGATAATAAACTACACAATATTCTAATACAAGTGGTCAGGCGAAATCAGCATTGAAAAGTTATGGATTTTGGGCGACGACATTCAAGCAGTGCGTGCACAGATTTCAACCAGCAGCAAGCAGCGAGAATACTAAATAGTATCTAACTAGCTGTAGCAGCAAGCAGCGAGTATATTAAAGTAGTATTTATGAAGTATTTATGTTCTTTTATTTATGTTCCACCAAGGAGTAGTTCCAAGAGTAGGCGATTGTTAGAGGGCTTTATTAATATGTTTCTTGTCATAATGTATCCATGTATCACCTACTTTTTGAAACCTGATTATTGTAATAACCACCATAAGTAATGAGTGCATTGTTTTATACAGTTTTATCATCCTATATAGAAATATGTCATAAGATACCTATACCCATATACTAATATTTCAACTTTCGTCTTCATTTTTGGAATAATTCAACATAACACCAGAGAACAGACAATATAGTGATCATGAGAAGAACTGCTGCAGCTCAAATTGTAAATTTAACAAATAGATTGTCATTGTTTTGTATTTTAGGCAATTTCTACTTGACATTATGCTGTGCCTTAATGTAAACATCTGGTCATGATGGCTGATTGTGTTATTATGCTATGTATTTTTAGGCGACTTCCTTTGCTTACTTTACCTGATCCTTGTTACTACTATGTATGGTGTATTGGATTTAGTTGTGCTGGGTTAGCGTGAAGTTTTTTTTTAACTCAGTTGACTTTGGATGATAGTTTTATAAGTATGCCACTGGATGGCAGTTAGTGTTTCGTTGTGTAGCTATACAGTATGTCAAAAAGAAATGAAGTTACTTCTTCAATTGTTGAGCGAAGTTTGAATAGAATGACAGTCTAAACCTCTCATTTTAGTTTGACGAACAGCAAATTCGTCAAAAACAGAATTAGAAGTTTAAACAACGACTTACCGATGTTTGATCCTAATTCTGTGAGACGAATTTGTGTGAGAAGTAAATTGCCCTCACACGTCTTAATTGGTGCCCTCACTTCTCCAACTTCCTCTCTGAAATAATGGTCAAGTGGTCGCTAAGAGTCTCTCAATTTACTTCTCACACGAATTTGTCTCACAGAATTAGGATCAAACATTGGTAAGTCCTCATTTAATCTTCTAATTTTATTTTATCTCATGGCATACGTGATTGAAGTGTTTTTTCCGAATCTGACTAGTTATGGGCTTTAATTATAAACAGAAGGTATGGGCTCAAAGCTAGGTATCAGTGTTCATCAAAATATGACTATAATATAATGTATGTACATGTCTATATATGCTGGTGTTGTTTGCGCCATGTGCTCGAGTGCAAACAACACCACTCGTTAACATTTGATTGTATTCTACTATCCTAGAAATTCTATGTAGCAGGTACACAGCGCTTGGATCTCATTTTTCAGAAACAAATATTCTATTGTCTAATGCCGTTAATATCCTCCATTTACAATGACTTTGGTTTGTTTTGTTTTTCTATGTTTTACATGTTTTGTTAATTGTCCTTTCAAAACTCAAAATAACAAGTGGGATCTTTACCAATAGACCCCTGCAATTCAACTCCGTGTCAAAATGGTGGAACTTGTACCCCCAGCGCTGGTGGATACTCATACAGCTGCTCATGCGGCCCCTTCAGTGGAGTCAACTGTGAGATCGGCCCAGGTCAGTACACAATGATTATCATATATATGAGTGCAAGTCAAGTATTAAATACTGAAACAAATGTCACTAAAGCTTGTATTGGATCTTTATGACTAAATACCAGTAAATCTAAGTCCATGTGGACTTAGTACAGGACAACTTCGATTATCCGAATCAATTGGTATGTTAGTTGGATTTTCGGATTAAAGAGGATTTTGGATAAAGGAGATATCCATCTATTTGCTACCATAACTATGTAACAATGGAAGATATTAAATACAAGAAATAACTTTATTATAGCAAGTCTCAGACTGAGGTCGTAATAATTATGATAAAATGACTATCAAATACAATTCAAAAAGTAATTTATTGTGCTCCAACCTTACAAATACATCTATTTTATATATATTACAAAACATACATGACATTTACAACAAATATTTCTTTTTTATATTTTTATGGTAGCGCATTCAACAACGTGCTAAACTTAGCATATTAAGGTATCATACCACACATTGCTTGTCTACAACAGTAAGCCTTTGAAATCATTGAGTTGCCACAACACGATTCTACAACTGACGCCTCCAACCAAGTTGTTGTAAACAATAAGTTACCTGCTATCACAAGTCATTTGAAAAGTTCTCACCAATTCAAAGGACAAGTTCATTGTTGTTCTCAGTATTTGATCTTTCAGCTTGTTCAATTTCATCATGTTTTGTTCATGTTAAAATGAATTTCAATAATGTATGCTTAACAAGTATGTTATCATGTATTACATTTTCATAAGCTATTCTTAAATCTAGTCACTATGTGTCAAGTTCAATTTTTGTGTACTGGATAAATAAATTGTATTTGTAAGACTGTATATGGGCCACCCAATACATATAACTGTGATATTTTTATGTACTTTATACAATACATGTCCGCTTTTATCCGACACCTGGGGACATCGATGAGATATTTGGATTAGCGGGTGTCCGGATATCACGGTGGTGAACCAAGACTATTCTGATAGACCATGACATTGGCGATAATACAAGTATGGAACAAGTATCGAACATTTTTAGCATATTTCAGGACATTTAAGTGACAAGTAACATTACCTTTGGTTTATAATCAATATTCATTGTACATTTATGAAGATAATTGCAATAATCGACACGTATTGACCTCTAGAAACAATATTTTTTCAGTTTCACAATCATGTTATTATTTTTAAGCATAGCGCCCATTACAACAAAAAAAAAACATCAGCTATTATTTTAGGTGATAATGATCCAATATATGATTACTTTAACTGAAAAAAATTTTTAATTGATTTTATCACTTTCGTTAAAGTTTACCACCACGCTGAAAATCTACTACAATATATATAAAAAATACAATTGATGATGATATTATATACCAAACAATGGGAAAATCATCAACATTTCTCTTCTAATCATAATTTAAATTTTTTTGAAGCATTGCATGACACAATTCTTTTTTAATCAAATGTTCACATGCATCATCTATAATGTTTGAATTTTTTTTCACTATTTTACCATTTCATTACACGTTTATGACATATTTTACACCTCGAGTGCTGATTGAAACCATATTTTTATTTATCAGTGGAATATAGCGTATTTGCAAATAAAAGCTATCAATGAATTTGACAATGGATATTTTTTTTATTCAAAAAACATATTAAAATGTGGCACCAAAAGTGAGAAACCATGTTTTACAAATATAGATCTATATCAGTTCAATCGCACCCCTTGTCATGATATAACATTCCTATTTCTTAAAAATTACAAAAAAAAATACTCATAGCATACATACCATTGTATACTATTTCCAATTTGCATTTATACAAAAGCTACAGATATAGAATAAAAATAAACGTCCATGAGGTGTACCTCAGAATTCTAAGTGTTGCTTGATTTTCAATTTTTCCAAAATAAAGATAGAGATAGACCCTACCTACCAAAAACCCACACTGTATTAATTTTCTCTAAGCTCACAGTCCACAATGAATGCTGCTTTCCAGTGCCCATTTTACATAGAGGACCACATTTAAATTTATTAAGCAGTTCTTGAAATTCAAGTCTATGCCCAAGAGTTGGATGTGAAAGTCTAGAAGTTGATTTACTCAGATTTGTTGATAATTAGTATACATAATTTATGGTATGATATAATCACATGTTTGTGATTATATCTGAGGAGGGTGTGGTACTTAAGCATTGAAAACGTTAATAAAACATTTTTTATAATTTCTATTACTATTCATACAGCAGTGACTAGAAGACAATACTAATCATAGTAATCATGTTTCATGTTCGCATTTATTAACATCATTATCCCATCAACTTCCTGAAGCAATAATTCGCTCTGTGATGGTGTAAACAAAATATCATTATCTAACTGTACACAAACATCAAAGATTTCAAGAAAGATGTGGCCCAAAGTATTGAAGAACATTGTTATTGTACTTTTCTTGCAATGGCCACACTTTCACATCCTCTCATTATTAATTAAGCCAGATGACGGATGATGTTTAGCATGGAAATCTAAGTTAGAAAACACAAAGAATATAACTAAACGTCCAAATTAACATCATATACACATATTACATTTGCATACAGATGAAACATCTTAATAGTTAGCCTTAGATATGCATTTTCTCTCATTTCCAGAATAATTTTGAAAATAATTATTTGACCTTTTTATTTTGAAAATTATGAAACCTGATTTGGAACTACCGGGTATATACAAAAATAACCACCATGTTGTTCTTCTTTTAATCTTCTTGTTGAGTGGTGAGCACAATTTCATCTGGAGGTGTGGACAACACTAAACTGTTCCATAAAGTTCAATCTTCTTCCAGTGGGCTTGATTTTCTATATTGAATTTTTTTTTCATTTCAGTTTCAGACTAAACATAAATTTGTCCTTTTTTTGCCTTTTTCAACATGTCACGTTTTCCACCCTTTTTCCCATATTCAAATTTTTTTAACACCCACCCCACATTCACACACACACACACACAACACCCACACCAACACACACACACACACACACACACACACACACACACACACACACACACACACACACACACACACACACACACACACACACACACACACACACACACACACTGTATGGGATATTATGTTCACAACTAGTGAATGTAACATTGCTTTTATAAACAGAATTGTGAAAAAATATAGAACATGCACCACAAAAACAGACAGCATTAAAACATGGCCACTAATGCCAGTGAGAGATATGGGCTGAGACCTTAATATGTAAAAACTATGGCCACTAATCATATCAAATATGGGAATGCCAAATGAAAAATGAAATTGTTTAGTGAACGGTTGATCGACAGCTAAGTTCTACTAAATTCCTCTAAATCACCGGGGTAAGAACGGTTGGGGTAACTCAGGAAGTTACCCGAATATGATGGAGACCTAGTCTATTGATTCAAATGTTTTTTTCTGTGGATTATATAAATTTCTACAATTAGAATTCATCATTTGATAGATATGTCTCAATAATAGGTGTGTATAATTAGGTTGCACATGTTGGACACACGTCCAACTCTTCAATGAGTTCATATAAAGCAGGTTTTAATCTTGTCATCATGTTGTGAGTAACTCCGACTTAGTGCTATTATGCAAAAACAGAGTACTCCAACAAAGATTGAGAGTTGTCCACAACATGATGACAGAATTAAAACCTGCTTTATGAACTCATTGAAGAGGTTGAAGTGTGTTTAATATGTGCGATCTAATTATGCATGTATAGTGTTGATATGTACCTATTAAACTGCGCAGACACTGCCATGAACTTATGTTGGTGGACACTTGCCAAATGGACATTTTGCTTGTAACTTACACAGTGGACATCTGCAGAACAAACAGTTGGCAAACATTTCTTCTTATACTGTACTGTATTTACTGATCGCCAGTGCTTCCACTACTTTGTAGACACCATTGATGCTCTCACCATGTTGTTCAGATAAGTCTACATTCACACCACGTCATTGGCATCTTTGTAACACTATATGTTTTTCGCCCCCTGGGGAGTATACAGCACATCACTGCTACCATAGCTCAGACGTGCTTGTCACTTACAGTAATGTTCACTCACCTGACCTCTACCTACTTAAGGTGTAGGTGCCACAAAGCAATGTTCAGCTAACTAGAGATGAGTTAGCTCAACACCCATGGCCATCTGATTACGAGTCCAACTCCCTATCCACTCAGCCCCAGAAGTATTATGTATATGTGTTTGTGGTGTTTCAGAGTGGATCACGAACGCGGGACATTCTTACTATGTTTCCCAAACCGAGTGCACCTACGATGACTGCCGCCCTGTCTGTCTCAGCCTTGGCGCCGACCTCATCACCATCGAGTCTGATGTGGAGCAGCAATTTGCTGCTAGCATAGCCCCCGGTGAGTCTCGCATGTTTATTACTTTGCTAGAAATAAGTTGTCAAATCACCAACACTGGAATGGTTTTTACATGTCACATGGATTGCTGTATTTTACTAGGTATCTTAATTACGTCATGATGAAAAATAACTAAAGCTGTGCAGTATGATTAACTGTTTTATATCTGAAATGTTGAACATGGTAATAAAAATACTGTATAAACTAAGCCAGTGGCAGTTGGTCACATATTAAAGAGATTCAAACTTAATATGTCCATATGAGACATTTCATACAATATTGTCTATTATGTTTGCCACTTCATTATAACTGTTAATTACATTAAAGATATGCCAAGACACGGATTTAATTTATTTCATTTAATACGTGCCTGTGCATATCATGAAAATGCGTGTTGCTGTAAGATGTTTGTGATGCCACCATGTTTGTGTTGTAGATGTCTTCTGGATGTCCATCTACGAGACGACAAAGACTGTGCCCGGCACATGGGTAATCAATCCGGAAAGCAGCCTGGAGATAACATACACCAACTGGCGCAGTGGTCAGCCCAGCAAAGACATTCAGAGGTGCGCTGTCGCAGATAGTGTTTATAGTTACCTGTGGGATGACAGGATGTGTACTGCCACTTTCTATTACATCTGCAAGAAATAGGCACTCCTCCTCGCAGGCGTGTGATCAGCGGCATCAATACACAAGCACATGGGTCATGGGGGTAATAAGGGACTCGGGTTTCACTGTCACTATATGAAGGCAATCAATTAATTCAATATAATCACGAGGGATGAATTTATGTATTTTACTAGTAATGCTTTAGGTGGGTTTTATTAGAAATTGTAATAATCATGGAAAATTGCTGTTTCTTGGTTAGGTTTTTTTTTCGGTGGGAATTCTTGCAAAAACCATTTGCTTGTGTATTGTACTTCTGCAGGTGTAATTGTTACTGCACAATGGACATACTGGCCCTGCTTGAATTATATTTTAACCTTATAAATATTTGAAAAATTAACTTCAGTAGACCCTCTAATGATAACCTTTATATAGACACGGTCACTTGCAACATAGAAACTTAATTGCAACAAGTTTCTTTCATATGTGACAAAAAAATTGTCATAATATCAGGCATAGCCAGTATATAATGAGAATATTTTGCATTGGGTGCTTACTAATAACCAAGTCGCATTTGGTGTCACATGCGTTAGCCATACCTTTCTCACCATCTGCTGGCCGGCATTATTTGTGACCACTTGAAAACAGTGTTGTTGATAGAGGTTTTACTGTAATTTTAGTATATATCAATATTACAGTAGAACCAGTCTTATGTGACACCTCTGGTAGAAGTGAAAAGTGTCCACATAAGACAGGTTTGACAGTTTGTCTCTAGAAAATGCTTTTTACAGTCAATTAAAGTAATTTATATTTTTTGTATGTGTACAATTATTACTTTTGTATGTCCACTTGATTCTCAATAAGTGGTATACAGCAGTTGGTCTCATTATTCAATTACTCAATTCATTACCTGCTTTCATTTCAAAATAAATGATAATTCAAAGGGGACAAAAATACAAATGCTATATACATAGGGGAGACAAGTAGAAGTGGCTATCAGAAACACAACACATGAGTGTGTTAAGAGACAAAAGAGGGAACAGTCACAATGCTTTCAAGCAACCTGTATTAGAGTATCATAATGGGGAAACAAAGTCAAGCTTTAATGTAAATATTATAAAATCATTTCAGAGACCAATGCAGAGACAAATATGGGAAGGGTTTGCTATAAATAGAGAAAATCCCAACATTTTGATGAATAGTAAATTGGACCATTACAAACCAGCAGTTACCAAAGTTTTAATAACTAACTCCATTGAATGCATTGTGTAAAACCATTTCTATCCCATATATACAAAGTTCAATGTTTATTTAGAAATTAATAGAAATATAATAATATTTGAATACATAAGTGATTAATATATATTTCCAATAGTATTTTACTAGGATAAAATGTATTTGTTATAGTTTATATACTTACATAGGTAGTACCCAATTTGGTATCCAATTAGTAAACTTATCGTTGCTGTGTTAATATGTCATATGATGTTTATTTTTGAAAAGGAACCTGTAGTGTTCGAAATGAAACAAAAATTGTATTTGAAATTTGGATTTTAGAATTTATTTTGAAATGAAATCAGGTAATGAATTGAGTAATTGAATAGTAATTACTTATATAAGTATAACTGTAGTGAAAATATTAACAAAATGAAACATAGGCACGGCGCCAGTACTGTATCTGTGCTGACAACGTGCGGCTAAATCCTTTGTATGGATACGGCATTTAGGGTTGAGTCATTTATTAAGGCGTGAGGGGGTCAGAAGTTTTTTTAGACCCCCCCACGGGTTCGCAAGTCTAACATACAACCCCACCCCCATCAATTCAAAGAATGCCTGAAATATGAATTTCCGACACCACACACACACACACACACACACACACACACACACACACACACACACACACACACACACACACACACACACACACACACACACACACACACACACACACACACACACACACACACACACACACACACACACACACACACACACACACACACACACACACACACACACACACACACACACACACACACACACACACACACACACTTATATGTGACAAACAAAACTAGATACCCCACAACCCCTCAACACATAATTCACTAAAATGTCTTTTTATGTTCTGGTATATGATGATATGAACTTATGGAGCAATATGAGGAAATCGAGTTTTAATGCATATAAGAAAATCTATTTTAAATAGAAACTCTGTGGCATATGAAGCAAATAGAAAGTGTGATGCAGGATCAGTTGTAGCAGCGCGTTGGAGGGTGATGGGGTGGGCGCCACAATTTTAAAGGAAGAGTTTATTTAGGCAATACTATAATAGCCCATTTACTGTAGCTAGCTGCAGGGTCAGATGTAGGATTTTGAAAGGGGAGTAAGGGCTAATAATAACATAAATGTGTGGGAAGTCTTCGCTGGCCACCATAAGCCGCATAAGGCTTCTTAATCTATTGAGGATTTTGATCAGAAAATTATCATTGTTTTCTTGCATATGGTGAGAATCTGTACATGCTATATGCATGGAAGCCTCTTCTTCCACAAATGAAACGGTGCAGCCTGAAAGGTTCATTATTTCCCAGCAAAAGCTATGCTGACAACATTCATGAATATGGAATATTTTCATGTCAAGATGCTCCACACCCACAGAAAAATTGGAAAGATTAGACTTCAAGTTTATTTTTTATTTTTGATAGAATATTTCAATTGTTTTCCACGAACATCAATGTCTAATGTGCCCATCAATGTGCTGGAGATTAAATGATGCCATATGAACGGTTCCAAATATTTCACCCGCCATCCCCCACCCTTAAAAGTCGATAAATTTAGAACATTTGACCTTCCCAATTTTTTCAATTCTAACTTCAGCCCCCTCCCCTCACAACATACATTTTCAAACTTCTGACCCCCCCCCATACACACACAACATATATTTTCAAACTTCTGACCCCCCCCCCAAACCCCAACCACACACACACACAACATATGTTTTCAAACATCTGACCCCCCGCATAACATTCAAATTTAAACATATGACCACCAACTGCTTTTTTTCCGACTCCTCCCCCCCCCACACACACACACATACACACACACGCGCCTTAGATAATGACTCAGCCCTTACCATAACCGCACTACCTACTTACGGTCGGAGCACTGCTGACTGCCACACTTCTGCGGGTACACCCCACGGCCTCAAAAAACGCAGCGTTTGTCGCACTTAACACTCACGGATCTTTACGATCTCCATACGTTTTAGGTCATTAACTGTTAAGTGTGTTATTGTATTGTAATAATAATAAATGTAATAAAAATAATTAGAAAATTGTCAATAAGTTATTATTAAATTTGTGTTTTTGGTATGTGAACATTTAATATAATATAAGTGGACTGTTCAGTATGTATGTTTTTTTATGTCTTATATTTTGGTTTAAGATTTATAACTTGTAACTGCTAAGAATTACAAATAATAACACAATAATGTACCTAACTGACTAATTTAAACATGCTTATATTTTCGAATTCGTAGTGCATGCATTATAGTATTATGAGTTTGTTAAAATCAATTGAATTTTGTTCGGAAAATATAATTTAGAAAATTGCAAACACTTTGTTGTTTTGATACCAACCAGCACGCACAGTGATTCATTCACTCACGTACATACATGTAGTCTATTCATGCATCTAATATACAAACTATGATAACATTTTATTAAATGCAACCAACGACATTAAGAACACATTGTGTTTTCGTGTTTACACACATCATCACTTTGTAAAAGAGTCATCCACCAGATGTTTCGCTGTGTAAGCTTTTTGCTGACTATAGAGGCTCTGTACATAGGGCAGTACCACTAAGGACGAGTAAAGGAACAGGGAACTACGATCAAGTTGTTGACAGTGTAATAGTTCTGTTCTCTTAAAAATGCCTATACAATTGCAGATTATAATAACATAACCTTTACGTACCTACTGGATTGATCTTGTAAAATGTTTTTATTCCAATATACTACAGAGTATATTTCAATCATTTAATGGTTTTACAAACTAATGATGTGTGTAAGCACGAAAACACAATGTGTTCTTAATGTCGTTGGTTCCGTTTAATGAAATATTTACTGATCACCGATGTTTCTACCAACTATAATAATAGTTCTACAATATATACATATTCCAGTATAAACGTGTGCTATATTAATCATATAAACTTAACTGGTGACTTTTATTAATACAGCGAAACCTTCAACTAAGGCCACCTATATAAGCCTCAATATGACTATCTAAGTGATTCATTAGTAGTTCAATTATCTTACGCTTTCATACAAGTTGCATGTAGATTGAAACTATTGAACCTCAAATAATAAAGACAATCTCTATAAAGGGACCACCTCTAGAATTAGATCACTTATTGTGGTTCCAAACTCATATAGGGACATATTGAGCACGTCTATGTAAAGACCATTTGAAATCAGTTCACATGGTGGTCTTCATAGACAGGTTCTACTGTAGTAAAATGTTCTGTGTAAGAAGACTAATAACAAGCATTGAATCCACTTTCGTGTTTTATTTCAATAATTCATTCATTCGTGCATCAAAGAACACATGTATAGGATGCTAATCTACAAATAACCGGTAATAAGAGGTTCTACTGTATAATTATGCAGAATGTCTCAATTACTTCTCCCTTTATAAGACCACCAGTGAGACTGGCCTCATGTGGTCCCAATAGAGGGATGGTTTATGTATGGAGGTTTGGTTTGGTCTCTAGAGGCCTCCAAATGAAGGGTTGGGGCCGCAAAAGTTGATCTTATCATAGAAGTGGTCTCTTTACAAGGTGGTCCTAATGGGACGTCACGGAATGGTGAGTGAAAACGGCATGGGCTTTGCAGATATTCTCTCATATTTTATAATACATATATGTATTACAAGTTCACTTTTTGCCACTTTTGAATATAATTTCCATATTATTAACGCCATCTCTGGACTGTATTATAATGAGAGAATTTGCTCTAACTGTACATGATATATAACAAAGCACATATTCATGAAGAATTCTATGCCATAATAATTTGTTCTAAATATAATGAAAGTATTATTCTTATAGCTCCATTGTCAAGGAGAACAATCCTGTTACAATTCTGACGTGTTAGCCTGGTTAAATATTGTGTTTTTACGGAGCCTCAGTTCATGCGGCCCATTCAGTGTTACACATCAGTACAGTAGAACCTCTATATTAGGAGGACCAACCAAGGGCTTAATCAATTCCTCTTACACATGAATCAATTTATATATAACTAGCTGTTTACCCGGCGTTGCTCGGGTTGAAACAGATGAGATAAGGACCACATAAAATGCTCCTCCTTTCCCATCCTTCCTTCTGTCCCACATCCCTCGAACCAGTTCTCGTCAGTATACCGGTCTGTGACAGATTAGATACATCTCCATCACTGTCCTCCCATTGTCATACGTCATATGTCACGGCCATTTACACACTAAATGTACTAAATATGGCAATGATTGATCTCTCTGATATCCCTCCCCCATCTACTGCTACCCATGGTTAACACGTGCGGAGCAGATAAAATGTCCCACTCATCCCTACCCTTCCTTCCATCGCCACCCCACCTTCCTCTTCTCTCCCCAACCCTCTCTACCCCATCCCCATCTAAACAGGTCCATAATTAATGCACACCCTTCCTGCTGCTGCTCTGATTGAAACGGATGAGATCCGGAACAGATTAAATGCTCCTCGCATTCTTTCCCCTGTCCCACATCCCTCACACCACCTCCCGTCACTATACAGGTCTGGGAAAGATTAAATACACCCCCATCACCTTCCTCCCACAGTCATATGTGACAGCCATACACACACTACATGTATGTGGCAATGCTTTGTCCATCTAATAACCCTCCCACCAGCTACTCCTACCCCTCATAAACACGTGCAGACCATTAAATTTGCAGCTCAATCACCCCCTTTCTGCTGCTCCTCGGGTTGAAATTGATGAGATTTGGATATATATAAAATGCTCCTCCCTGCCTCACCACCAGCCATGCCCCCCCCCCCCCCCCCCCCCCACCCCCAACCCTCCCCCCCCCCCACCCCTCACTCCACCCCCACCCTCACCCCCACCCCCGCCATATGGGCACACACATCCTAGCTTTCTGCCAACACCCCTCCTCAAAACAGGTCCGGAGCAGATAAAATGCACCTCCATCACCATCACCACCCTCCCCAGCTCCCTCGTTGTATGACTGTACGTGTGACGTGCAACGTATGTTTGACATATACAAACGTTTAACGTATTACGTACCTTTAACAAACATGGCCCTGTAAGCAACCTTTCTACAGAATTCTTTTTTCTTGTTTTTATCATTAAAACCAATTTTTTGGTTTGAAATGTGACATTATAACTACCACCAAGTTGTCCTAATTGTACATACATAATTTGGAGTGTGTACATCT
This sequence comes from Streblospio benedicti, assembly GCA_019095985.1. Lineage (NCBI taxonomy): Eukaryota > Metazoa > Annelida > Polychaeta > Spionida > Spionidae > Streblospio > Streblospio benedicti. The sequence goes on from CM032667.1 coordinate 31,628,707, forward strand.
TGTGGTTAAAAAGCCTTTTGTGATACAAAATATCGCCTCTTCCTTTATATGTATAGACTAGCTGTTTACCCAGCGTTGATCGGGTTGAAACAGATGAGATCCGGAACAGATTAAATGCTCCTTCTTCCCCATCCTCCCTCCTGTCCCACATCCCTCGAACCGGTTCTCGTCAGTGTACAGGTCTGTGAAAGATTAAATACACCTCCATCACCGTCCTCGCATCGTCATATGTCACCGCCATTTACACACTAAATGTACTAAATATGGCAATGATTGATCCCTCTAATATCCCTCCCCAGCTACTGCTACCCATGGTTAACACGTGCGGAGCATATTAATTGTCCCACTCATCCCTACCCTTTCTTCCACCGCCACCCCACCCCCCTCTTATCTCCCCAACCCTCTCTACCCCATCCCCATCTAAACAGGTCCATAATTAATGCACACCCTTCTTGCTGCGCTCTGGTAGAAACGGATAAGATCTGGAACAGAATAAATGCTCCTCCCTTCCCATTCTTTCCCCTGTCCCACATCCCTCACACCAGCTCCCGTCACTATCAAGAAAAAATGTCCATTCCTGGCGGACGCTGCAGGCGAAATTGTAACCCTCGATCGAAATATGCACCGCAGGGCACCGACAGACGTCGACTGCTTCGTGATCACGGAAGCAGACGGAGTGACCACTATTGTTGGTGCGGATAAGTCTTGCGGCGTACACCGGCATATAGCGGTGCTGAACGGCGTTCATTTTACGTCGGACAGAAGCAGATGGGGTCTGTTGGTGCCAAATATAACTTCGCGCGGCGACCAGCGAACTCAAAAAGATCAAAGGAAATTTAATCAATAATACTCATCCATTGTTACATGGCGTGAAAAATCCACTTTTCCAGAGAAGTGGAAGGACGCAGTGCAATTTTTGCTCACGGCGTTGATGAGGAGGTAGCACGAAGCCTATCTTTGCATGGCAAGAGCCCGCTGGGCGACGCGTCGAAGCCATCCGGCGCCGTCGACCTATGCGACAATGAAAGTGTTAACTTTCCCAATTTTTCATCTTTTTTACGGACTCTGTCATTTTTTCGCATAAAAGTTAACGCGGCGTGGCCTTTCTAACAGGGGGTGTAACATATGTGTTTCACCAATATTTTTTCACCTCGTGATCAGCAGGCCTAATAGGCTATTCAAGTGTGTGTTTTTCTCATCTTTTGCCTCTCTATAAGTTGTGTTATGTGCATTTTAGCAAGTTGAATTATGCCAAATCACATCAAGTCAAATCTGACCAATCAATATCACAATATCGCTAAGAAAAATGCTCTGTGACTCACTGGTGATATTTTTGCTGATCTCCATACATGCACTCTTTAGGTCTCAGACCACCAAATCAATACAAAATGAGCAAAAATTCGGTCCGAACACTTGGGTGCTGTTCAAGTTGATATAACTAAAAAGTAGGCACGGTTGCGATTATTTACTGAATATAGATATGGTAAAAAAATTAAACTTATACCCAATAGGTGTCAAACCAGTTATTTTATTTAAATATTTTTGAATAGTTAGTGCACATTGTCAGTTATAAGACGGCCATGTATCAAATAGAATAGTGCTAGACTACAGAGGATTTCAAGGGGTAGGTCTCTTCTATGGCTGCCAGAGCTCTGGGAAGGTGGTTATGCCCATATGAATTTTCTCCTCAGCAACTGGAAATGAAATACTCTGTTGAAGAAAAATAAGATTATTGGCCAACACTCAAAGCTAAGCCTAAGCAGGGTAGAGGGGGCTGGTTATTACATTGTTAATAGAGCTTACAATTGAGCATTTGTTTAGTGGTCTGAGACCTTCTACTATGAACCGGAAGTTGCAGCTGCGCACGCAACCATTCATCGCACGTGCAAAATACAGAAAACATGGCAGAAAGTGGTGAGTGGTTTTACTTAATTTTAAATATCTTCTTTTAGCATTGCCTCTCCAATACAGGTTACAAATTTATTTATTATCTAATACACGCTTTACGGTTTGCGCAAGTATGAATTATCGTTTCACCATAGATTTCAAATTAAATGGAATATTAAACGTAACACGTGGTGGCGGTTGGCCACATGTTTCTTAAACAATGTGAAGTTCAAGAAATCGACATTATCTTAAAATACAAATTAGTGTACATTTGCCTGCGGTGTAGCTATCAAATAAACGTGCTCATAGCGTGTCTATATAGTGACGAACATAAAGACGTGACTTCATAATCTTCACCTCTACTTTTAAAGGAAGACTAAAAAAAATTAAGAGATTGAGATCCCAGCCCATAGGCGAAGAGGGATAATCAACCAAGTATCCAAGTATCCATGAAGTAATAGTAAAATGATACACGGTCGAGCATAGGTCATATTTCTGGCCGGCTTTTCTGTATATAATTATAACAAGTCATCGAACGTTAATATTAGAGAAATCCATGCGTGCATCTTGTAAAAGACATGCTTGCTCCCCAATGATGCATTGTAGTAGCGTGTTTAAGGTTTTTTAATCTTGTCATTGGAACGATCGAACTCTCTCCTAAAATAATTTTGTCGGTATGTTTTCAAAATCTCCCATTATACAAAATGTGTAAAATTTCTTTTAAATTATGAACGGTATTTGTTATAAACGCGTTTGTTTCTAGAAATACAGTAGAATCCCCCAATTGAGATCACCTCTGTAATAGGACCATTTTTCATGGTCCCACATGTTCATAAAGTGACCAAAATGAGCCTAGATATACCACTTCTGTATTGAGACCACTTGAGATCAGTCCCACCGTCCATGGATTGTCTCAACAGAGAAGTTTTACTGGTTTAGGGTACGATCATACTACAATAATCCACCAGTAGGTGATCAGTGTGGATCAGCCAGATGTACTATAGGCTGTGATGGCTGAGTTGAAACAATTTAGTTTATCAATGTTGCTCTAGAATATTCCAACAATGCATTGTAAATTTAATTTTTTTTAATTTAATTTGATTGTGCCAGAATCCATAGATATAAAAACTTGTGTTTATAGTGTGTCAATGCCTATGAATTGACAATTTTCATCACTTTTTAGCCGGCAAAGCTGCACTATAGTCAGACTGCTCACTTTCTCCGAAGCTGACCGCTGAATTGTTTTATCAGTGCGCAATCGCCCCGCCGCCGGCCCAATTCGCGCATTAATATGGGGTGCGTTTCGGTTCATGGTATTGCCAGTTCCAGTGCTAGAGACACAAATTATATGTCCTTGGAAAGGGCTCATAGCGGACAATGTGCAATTTGTCCCATTCAAATCCATCTTGAGATGGCCGAGGAATCCAGTCTCGAAGTTAAAACCTTTCTGTATTTAGTTTCCTTTTTGGGGGAATGCCTATGATAAAATCACGACTGTGTTGTGTTCGTTCACTCCCAAGTGCGTTATGAAAGTCACTGACATTTTCAAAATGCTGATTTGGTAATTAAATCTGCCACAGTAGATTTAAATCTCATTCCATACTTAGCTGGCTTCTGAGTACGCTAAGTACTTTGATTTGTACCAAAGTATCCCCTCGCTCATGTTCAATCACAATGAGATGAAGTGTGATCAACCTGTATTATTTTATAGTATATTACATAATACAGACTGCAATAATAGATTAATTTAGGACTACCTGGTACTTTTCAGTAACACCCGGTAAAGTGAAAAAAGAAAAAAAGCGGAAGAGCACAGGACTAGATGTGGGGGTAAGTAACTTTTGATGCTAAAATAGGTGTGATATCATTAATGCTTAACTGCAATTTTTTAAATCAACATGGAAAATAATGCTTGTTCTGTATTCTGTAGGAGGCTCAACACAATCAAAGCTTCACCGTCAAACCTTCAAGTGAAAAGCCCAATCTTGACACTTCGCAATGGCCACTCCTTCTCAAGGTAAACTAAATTTTGTTTGATTGTTCTTCCATTAAGTGTTGTCTATAAAAAAAAATTAAAATTGTATTCCATTGTAAAGATCTGTAAGTGCAACTTTTATCCACGCCAATGGATTATATTTTGTGTTGTAGAATTTTGACAAGTTGAACATACTCACTTCCCACTACACACCAGTCCCATCTGGATGCTCACCACTGCAGCGACCCATTGATGAATATGTGAAGTGAGATTGCTCTTATTTATGCTAATTGTATTTCTAAATTTCACCATTTTTCTCTACTATGCAATACAATGATTGTCTGTTTTGATATAATGGTTTGTTATTTGATATCCAGGACTGGTTTCATTAATCTGGACAAACCCGCCAACCCATCATCACACGAAGTAGTAGCATGGATAAAGCGCATTCTTCGAGTAGAGAAGACTGGCCATAGTGGCACACTTGACCCTAAAGTGACAGGATGTCTAATTGTGTGCATAGAGCGAGCCACAAGATTAGTGAAGTCACAGCAGAGTGCGGGAAAGGAGTATGTCTGTATCTTCAGACTTCACAGTGCCGTGGATGACCTCAAACGAATTGGTTCTGTAAGTTATTTTCTTTTGGTTCTATAATAATGTTTTAATAAAATAAAGAGTGGTATTTCTAGCACGAGTTACATTGAACATTCTTTTGCATAGTGTTGTAATTAAACCGAATGCATGAAAACTTGAGTGCAACGCTCTACGTTAGGATTGAAATCTACTTGTTGGACAATCACATGCGCTTGTCAGCTTAAAATAAAATGAATGTTGACGAAAAGGTATATATATATGTGTGTGTATGTATGTATTATATATGTGTGTGTGTGTACTCATATATATGTGCATAATATAATTTTGCAAAATGTTTTTATTATTCTGTACGTTTCCATTTGTGAATGAACAAGTTGGATTTAGGACATTTTTTTCGGACTTTAATCCATATTCACTAGATAATTATATACATATTTACAGTACATTAAAATTATATTAAATAAATTCACCAAAGCTATTTCATTATATTATTTACTTGTTTCTGCCAGTGTAAAAACAATGGTAATTGGAAATAAACATAGGAAGAGTTTAAAATACAGCTTACTAGAATATCACATTCTTCCAATCTAGTATATAGGTTAAAAATAGATTTTCTTAAAACAAAAACAATCAACATTATTCACAAACAATTGTGGAACACTACATCTGTCACGTATACCCAACAAATATCTAAAAACATTGTTCGAAGCAACTTTGGCATTGTGAATAGTACTCTTATTAAAAGAAGACCACAGTGAACTACAATATAAGTTGGTGCAATACACCTAAAATAATAAACATTTGACATCCGTACATCCTCTAAATTTTCTTATGAAAATGTTACTTTTACTAAAAAATACTTTTTATTTATCTTTTGATGTCAGTATCATCTTTCAGATCAGATGATAAGCAGATGCCTAAATATTTGTGAGACTCCACCCATTCAAGAACAATACCATTTAAATACACAGGAGAGTTTACAGAACTATTAGCTCAGGGTATGTGACTCGGCTAGATTAGGACTAGCCAAGTGTGGCGAGTGACTTTCAATTCACACTCGCCAAAAATGTCAAATTTAATGACTTATCATAAATGATGGTATGAATAAACACTTGTAGACACGGTAATTTCACCAAACGTAACTTTCCTGGGCGTATATGTCATTACATATGGTTTATTATGAAAGAAAGTTCAATCACGTGTATACTAGATCTGCATCATCGCCACGTTGTGACGTGTTGGCATGATTCTCGGTGTCAAATCGATTGAACATCGCATTTGTTGATTGTCATTCTCAAATATAGCGATTTATGATCTATTAGTAACGTTATTCAATCAATCTAATACGAATGCTTGCCAGAAAATAGAAATTACTTACTTATTTTGCAATGAGAAAAATATACATATGCATGTTTCCGGGCGTCAATGCGCATGCTCAGTAGTTCAAATGTCGAGCCCGCGCGACGAGGAAATGAAAGTAAGTTTGTGCCCATAGTTAATGCATCTTGTGTAACGTGGCCGCGCCGATTAGAGCTCCTACGACACACGGACCAGTAAAAGACACAACGCTGGTATACATTTAAAAATGGCCGCGCACATGTACAAACAATAGCACGACCTCAATCAAACAATATCGAGTAATTTTGTGTGAAAAAACTCCTAAAAAGATAAAAAATTACACTCGCTAGTCCTGCCGAGTAGCTTTGACGTCATACTCGCTAGTGGGAATTTACACTTGCCTGTGGCTAGTTGAGAGTGTCTAAACTACACGCTGTTACCTTGCTGCTTTATAATCATACATCTAGTTTTAAGTGGATTATATACTATTTCATCATGAATTGCAAATTTTTCACATATATTTAAAAATTTTGAAGACCTTTTAATGATGGCGACATATTAAACAGCATCATCTGCATAAAAGATCTGATTGGAAGTTGTATTATTCATATGACACCCAATGTTAGACATTTAAATCTACACTGAACTCGTCCATGGAGACAGAAAACAACTTAGGAGAAAGAACACTTCCTTGGCACACTCAAATTTAGCTGATATATGGTCCAACCATTTTACATAAAAAGTCTGAGAGACCAGGTTTAAAAAAATCTAACAATGATAATGGGTAGGCTTCTTATAAGGTTTTTGAACAAATGAAAGTGATTTATCTTATTAAAGGCCTTTGATGCATCAATAAAGCAGAGGTATACATTACTTAGGAATTAGGACATAAAAACTACGTTTGATGTTTTTATTATAACAAACAGAAAACAAAATGCATAAACTGTTTTATAATGCCTCTGAGTTAGTCAGACTGAGTAGTGAATATAGTAGAACCTCCAATTAAGAACACCTCTTAAATGAGATCACTTTTCACGGTCCCAAACCTTCATAAAGCTACCAAAATGAACCTCTGTATAGATACCACATCTCTATTAAGACCACCTAACACTGGTCCCAAAGGTGGCCCTGATAGTTTCTTTGTATTTGCATGGTTATATACATTCTCTAAAAGATAGGCCAAGCAAGTATGCATTATGCAATTAGCACTATGGCCAAACCATTTTAGATCTACAGCCTCTTGAATTTTTAAAATTTTTATATTCAATATCGGAGCTCAAAATCAGTTTCATGTACAAACATTAGATGTATCGACTCATGAACCTGCATCTCCTCTTACCTCCAAATCACCTCTCAGAGGCCTCATGGGCCTCATAAGTTATGCAGTAATTAATTTCTTGGTTTTAGCTTGTCACACTGAATAATTCAAGTTTTGAAATAATTATTTTGATTAAAACATTATATAATTAATTTAATCAAAACAATAGTATGAATTAATTTAGTCAAAACAATATTATGAGACAAAAGTGTGTTTACTAAGCATATTGGGAATATGGTGTGTGGATGCTACTTGTCCATTGGACCAGTGCCAGTAAGAGTTAACATGTCCCGGACAAGCGGAACATACTTATTGTAGTAGAGCTCTGGAGTGTACATATTTTTTCGCAGTCTATTTAATTTTTTATCTTTATTTTTCAGTGTATTGAAACATTGACTGGAGCTTTATTCCAACGTCCACCTTTAATATCAGCTGTTAAAAGACAACTTCGAGTGAGAACAATATATGAAAGCAAACTAATAGAATACGACCCTGAGCACAATATGGGTATGTAATTTTGTTCTAACCTATATGCACATTTACGTCAGTCAGACGAATGTCAATTATGAACAATTCATATATTGACATTTTCTCTGTACATGCATTAGTTTTTTGTTTTGTTTATTGTTATCAAATTGAATCATGTTTGCATATTCCCATTCTCTGAAACAAGTGTATTTCTTCACTCCTTTGAAGTGAAAGGGGTCACTTGCGAGAAAGAAAATGCATACTTGTAAGTTGTTAATAAGCTGTTGCCACTTGCACTTAGATAAATACCCTGACTTGTATCCCCATTCAGGAGACAAGTTGCTGTCATTCACTTAATAAAAATCCTGTTGGCACGGACTAGCGGGAAACATTCCTCACCGGTTTGCTCGTCCTACGTAGGTATCCTGTGGATGTCGTGCGAGGCGGGCACCTATGTGCGGACGCTGTGTGTGCACCTGGGGCTGCTGCTTGGGGTCGGAGGCCAGATGCAGGAGCTCAGGCGGGTTCGCTCGGGCATCCAGAGCGAGAAGGTGACCACTAGACTTGTGCTGTAGTTTAGTGACACCATCTACTGGTGGTAACAACTGCTATCCCAAACGTTCAACCTTGAATTCACAGCGTTCGAAATTGGATCTGGCAATTTGTCACTTTAGAATCTTTGCGAAACTTGCCTTTTATATTGAAAATATGAAACAAGAACATGGCATTCTGCCTTTCAGAATTTTTAGCCGTGGCAAGGACATGCCAGTGATTTGTAAAGCTTTTTTCTAGTCCTGAATTTGTAGGGCTGACATAAATATTGAAATAGAACGCACATTTTGGCCTATTTGGTGAGACGCGTGTTGATCTGATCATTCTCAATTGGACAGTCGCGTAGCTGCTTATTCTTGGGACGATGTTTTTTAGCAAATGACTACCAGATCTGTAATTTTTATTGTGTGTTTTAACTGTTATGTGCTTGATGTATACATACATTTAGTCTTTCACACTGAACAATGTTTTGCTAATTTTTTATGTCATTGTATAAAAAGAAAATACTGTTGTGTTGTCAGAAAGATAGCATTGACTTTTTCTTTGATGATTTTGAATTGGATATGCTTGCTAAATATTTTTTTAATGCACAGTTTCATTATGACATAGTGGATTTTTTAACTTTTGCTATTTTATGCGTTATATTCAACCGTAGTACTGCCTTATTCAAGAGTACTGTGTTTGTTGCTAGGATGGGCTCGTGACCATGCATGATGTGCTTGATGCCCAGTGGATGTATGACCACCAGAAAAACGAGTCGTATCTGCGCAGGGTGATCAAGCCTCTGGAGGCGCTGCTGGTTAACCACAAGCGCATCATCCTCAAAGACAGTGCGGTGAGTGATATTCAAATGACGCACCTGAATAGCCCCATTCATGAGTTTGAAACTAAGCGTTTCATACTGATGCTAATAACTACATTGAAATAATTTAAGTTGCAAACATTGAATTTGTACATTTCTAGATTGTATAACCTTGCTTAATTTCAACTGGATACTAATTCTAAGTGGAAATTGTGTATGATGTTGAACTGTTCTCTATTCAGGTGAATGCAGTGTGCTACGGGGCCAAGATCATGTTGCCCGGAGTGTTGCGGTATGATGATGGTATAGAGGTCGATAATGAGATTGTCATCGTGACAACCAAGGGAGAGGCGGTGGCACTAGGTGACTATTCAGCAATATTTATGTACATGTATCCTGCTGAAATTTGGTTGTTGGCAGATTGTTGCCAGTGATTATGTGTACGGCAGGTAGATTATTTGATGTCCGCACCATGAGATTTTGTTCCCAAGCATTATCTCTTCAAGGAAGTCATACACTGTATATTGAATTATATTTTATTTTAAGTGATTGAATTTTGATACATGTATTCTAAATTATTTTAGATCACTCATTTCTCTCTTGTCACTATGAGAGAGAATATCATACATTCAATGCATTGTTTTGCTTATTATTTTCTGCAGCAAATGACTAAAGAAATCCTGCTGAAATTTGGTTGTTGGCAAGTGGTTGCCAGTGATTATGTGTACGGCAGGTAGATTATTTGATGTCCGCACCATGAGATTTTGTTCCCTAGCATTATCTCTTCAAGGAAGTCATACATTAATTGGATTGGATCAGATGGATGATAGCTCGTTTTGTTAGGAAGAGTGAAATGTATATTTGTGTCATGTACGAATCCCATTTTCTTGATCTTTAAAAAAGTATTATTCCCCACCATATAAATCCACCATCTCGTTGCAGCACTTGCCCAAATGACGACCGCAGTCATAGCAACGTGTAACCACGGTGTTGTGGCCAAAATCAAGCGTGTCATAATGGAGCGCGACACATACCCACGGAAATGGGGGCTTGGCCCAGTGGCCAGCAAGAAGAAGTCGCTAAAGGAGCAAGGTCTCCTGGACAAACATGGCAAGCCCAACGAAAAGACGCCCAAGGACTGGACCAACTCATACGTTGACTTCAGGTTGGGTTTTATGAAAATATTAGTTGCATAACAATTTTTGTTTGTTTTTCCCACAGCAATGCTAGAATGAGTGATTCTCAAAGCACCTCACACTTAAAACTGGTTTGATTATGTGTTATTTCATACGTGAAATGGTTGTGTTAGAATGGAAGTCTGTTGAGGTTGATAACTATTACACTACATAAAAAGATGTTCTTGAATTAAATCATGTATCTATGATTGGGTGTTTCATTGACTATTTTGGGTTACTTCATATTTGTTATGTATTCGCACAGAAGTGAGCCCCTGTTGCATTGTAATCTTATGTGTGCAAGATGTCTTTTTTTCAATTTGTGAACTATGTATCCTTACATGCAAAATAGATTTTTTAGCTTCAAAATGCGTACTTCTTGATCTCCCCTAATCAATGTGGTTTTAACTGTTTTTCAGACAATCCAAGCAAGCAAATGGCGAGTCTGGCCAAGGTGATGCTGGCAATGACAAACCAGCACCAACGCCGGCATCTGCCAAGGTAATGTACAAGCCTTTTATTCTGTGCTTTTTTTCTCTGGCGTTTTTTTAAATAGACCTCCCCGACATAATCCATTGATGCTGCTATGAATCAGTATTGTCTTTTTGATACAGACACAAGTGCCTACTAACCACGGAAGTGAGACACAGGAAATTATGTTCAGCCCTGTAAATATGAGTGGCAAATCCACAAATTTCTGTTTTAATGTACGTTTAGACAACTTACAAAATGGTGTAGGAGTTAGGGGGGTTTTTTTTTGTTTTGTTTTTTCTTTCTTTTTTTTAAGGGTGCTTGTGTGTCAAACTTGTTTATCTTAGACTTTCTATCCTGCTGAAATTTGGTTGTTGGCAGATGATTGCCAGTGATTATGTGTACGGCAGGTAGATAATTGGATATCCGCACCATGAGATTTTGTTCAATTACTATAATATAATCTCTTCAAGGATATTGTACACTGTTTTACAGTCATATTTTTAAATTTCGGTACGAGTGTCTGCACTCTTTGTAATATTATTAAAGATGCCTCTAGGCCTATGTGTATTATAGTTCTGTGAGATTACTATCATTTAAAGCCTATTTAAAACCTTTCTCTTTATTGAGAAATCACTTCAGATAATTATATTTGACCTCATCTACATTTAGAGAAAGCATGAAACAAGCTCTGATGACTCTGACTCTGAACCTGAAGCTCCTAAGACCCCCAAGACTCCTAAAACACCCAAGTCAGAACCAGTAACACCCTCCGCAGACTCAGAAAAGAAGAAGAAAAAGAAGAAGAAAGACAAAAAATCTGACGTGGAGGAAGAAGCGGTGAGTTTAGAATGGCATTTGTAAATTTTATTACTATATTTCCAAGTTTTATGTTGTGCCGTGAGAAGGACAGGTTATTATGGTCTACTAGTAGTTTTATTTTGAAGAAAAAGGTATCCATGCTTGTTCAAAAAAGGTACCCTATGTGCTACACTTTACCTTATGAGCAAAAAATGTCTGGATTTTAATGCATTTAATAAACTATGTGTTTGCTCATACAATTAGTTGTATTTTATGTGAACGAAATAGAATGCTTTTAGTGTTTTTAAAAAACCCTAAGCAAAATGTGTACCATGCTTAAAACTAATTGGTTGTCTATGGCTGCTTATTCATATTAAATGTCATGACTTATTTTTTTCCATAATTATTAAATATATAAATTCAAATTCTTGTAATTTTAGCCTACATCTGAGAAGAAGAAAAAGAAGAAGAAGAAGCACAAGAAATCAGAAGCATCAGATTCTGACTGAAAGCAGCAATTTAGTTAAAAACAATTTCTACAAGACTGCAATTGGAGTGGATACATGTCTGCGAGTGATTGTTTTTATAATTTTGTAATTTGTTTTGTTTTCTTGTGTTAGCATTTATGGACTGCTAAATTTTAACGAAATTCTGTGATTATTGAGATAAGAACATCAGGGTTTCCACAGAGTCGGGGAAATGTCATTAAAATTCACATTTTTCAAAGTCCTGGAAAAGATATTGAATTTTGAATTAAATGTATCTAGAAGCATTTCGTGGAAAAATGAAAATCAGTCTTGAAAAGTCATTGAATATTAATGTGCAAAATCTGTTGGAACCCTGTGTGAGAATTGTGGTTGTATGATTAGCAGTCCCGGTTATTTTTTCCTAATTTTAGAGTTAGTAATTTCATGAAACCTTTCAAAATGTGATTTAACACATACATTTGTAAATTGAATGGTTCTTCTGTCAGCAATATTATTGATGGTGTGCAGTTGTATGGTGGCTAGAATGCAGCATTGGGTGATCTCAAAAGTTGTATGTACCATTGTTTAAACCTTCAAGAATATTAAGCTCAGTCATTCTGATAGCTACTGCCAATGTAATGTAAAGCTCAGTGATTTAGACATTGTTCTCTTCAATAGGAAATGAATTTGCGGATGACACAATTTATGCAAATGTCAGTCATCATTCAATTATAATTTGAAAATTAAATAATTTGAAATGATATGGCAGGAAACCTGGTTGAGACTGCATTTGTTGTCATTAGGACAATGCTGTTCATAAGGCAGTTTTTCCTTTGTGGTTTCTTTAAAACCCTTTTTGTGTATTTTATTTGTTTTACCTTATTTGCAATGGAAATGTGAATACACATTTATCCAATTTATTTTTGTAAAGTCGAGAGTGGCTGAGTGGGTGGTGAAGTAATGAATGCTTCCGATTGTATATATTATAAATAAACAAATGAAGTATGAAGTGATGTTTCTGTTTTTTTACAGAGATGTTCTGTATAAAACAAAGCTGACAAAACATTGTGTCAAACCTGAATTAGCTGATCACCATCCTGATATTAATCTGCAGGGTTTTTTTAAGCACCCATTCACAGTATTTGGGGGGGAAGCAAGCGTTAAAATACTTTGTCAAACAAATTGTGTGGCTGAGGAATTTTAATCCTTACTGTTGCTACAAAAATTATTGTGGTAAGGTTCAGGGTAGTTAGATTTCATCTGCCATGCATGGTCTCTCCAGGTGTCAAGACAGGAAAATACTACCGGGTAGCTATTCTTTTGCCTAAGAAGGAGAATCCTAAGAGTCCATTAACAAATTGTGCGCAGCAGGGTGTCTGAATCCTTGGAAAGTCTAAAAATGTGTAGCTATTCTTTTGCCTAAGAAGGAGAATCCTAAGAGTCCATTAACAAATTGTGCGCAGCAGGGTGTCTGAATCCTTGGAAAGTCTAAAAATGTCTTGCATGTATTTTGTTTTGGGGGCAATGAGTAGTTAATAATAGTAGTCTTAAGGCCAGTCATAACTTAAGGCTTGGGTGTCGGAAAATACTTTGAGAGGGGTGGGTGTTCAATAGTTAAATTAAAAAAAAAATTGAGATGGTTAAATGTTCTGATTTATAGATGATTTAGGGGTAGAGGGTGTGGTTGGACGGTGAAATATTTGGAACGGTTCTTCTGGCAGCATCAAGTCTCCACCATAATGGACATAGACGTCTGTGGGGACAGGAATATACTAGCTATTCTTTTGCCTAAGAAGGAGAATTTTAAGAGTCCATCATCAAATTGTGCGCAGCAGGGTGTGAATCCTTGGAAAGTCTGACCTTGTTTTAGGGGAAATATGAGTAGCTAATAAAAGTAGTCTTAAGGGCAGTCATTACTTAAGGTTTGGGTGATGGAAAATACTTTGAGAGGGGTGGGGGGGTTCATATGTGTAAATTTGAGTGTTATGGGGGCGGGGGTGTTCAATAGTTAAATTTAAAAAAATGAGATTGTTAAATGTACTGATTTATAGATGTTTTAGGGGTGGAGGGTGGGGTTCGGCGGTGAAATATTTGGAACAGTTATTCTGGCATCGAGTCTCCAGCACATTGCTGGGCAAATTGGACATAGACGTCTGTGGAGACAGGAATATACTAGCTATTCTTTTGCCTAAGAAGGTGAATCTTAATAGTCCATTAACAAACTGTGCGCAGCAGGATGTCTGAATCCTTGGAAAGTCTAAAAATATGTCTTGCATGTATTTTGTTTTTTGGGAAATATGAGTAGCTAATAAATCTAGTCTTAAGGGCAGTCATCACTTAAGGCTTGGGTGTCAGAAAATACTTTGGGGGGGTGGGGGGTTCAATAATTAAATTTAAAAAAATGAGATTGTTAAATGTTTTGATTTACAGATGTTTTAGGGGTGGAGGGTGGGATTGGGCGGTGAAATATTTGGAACAGTTTTTCTGGCATCATCAAGTCTCCAGCACATTGGTGGGCACATTGGACATAGACGTCTGTGGAAAACAATTGAAATATTCAATCAAAACCAAAAAAACCTTCTAGTCAAATTTTTCAGATTGCATGTGAAAATATTCCATATGCATACTGTAAAACTAGAAATGATTGCACACAATTTAATTTGCTAATTTATATAGTCAGGAAATATTAATAGCCTATGTAAAGTAGGTCCATGATGGACCAAAATCGCAAAATTAAAGTCACAAAATAATTCATAGATGAAAATCTCAAAATTTAATAGCCACGTAATATTGTACTTTTACAGTAAATGTCAGCACAGCCTTCTCTGAGAAATGATGAACCTTTCAGGCTGCAACGTTTCATTTGTGGGAGAAAATGTCTCCATGCCTCTCGAGTGTCATTTAGCGTGTGCAGATTCTCACTATTTGCAAGAAAATAATAACTACTTTCTGATCAAAATTCTGAATAGATTAAGAAGCCTTATACTGCTTATGGTGGCTGGTGAAGTCTTCTCACATAATATTATAATTGGACCTTGCCCATTTCAAAATCCTTGGAGGTTCAGATGTTCATAACACCGCCATGTAAAAAACTTTGAATTCTGAACCTCCCCACGCCTAATAATGACTCCGCCCTACACACATGACACAAGGTATTAATTTCTCTTTCTCATTTATCATAGTTAGGGAGGGTTCATTATTTAAGTGTTAGTGGGGGGCGGTGAAATAAAGGGGGGGGGGTCATGAAAATTATGCCGATACAAATGGGGGGAGTCATCAAAAAGTGATGAAGGTTGGGGGGGGTCATGAAAATTCAGCATCAGAATACGAAGGAAAAAATACAATATTTGAGTCGTCGAAACTGTTTTATTGTGCTTGTATCAATTTTAGTCCAGTACCTTTTGGCCATTAAAAATTCTTTTCCTGAAGTCGCTTGTTTTAAAAATCACTAGAAATGATTTAATGTAAATTGCTGCATCTACACAACAAATTTCTTGAAAGATTGAAATTAGGGACCAGTATTTATGACAGGGTGGGGTAGGAGAATTTTCCAAAAATGCTGTGGAAATAATAATAGCCCCCCCCCCGCCCCTAAAATCTCTGAAAAAATTGGTAACCCTCCCTTGATTTCATGTAATAAAAATTGATGACCCCCCGCCCCCTTACAATTACACATTCATTGTAAGTTAACTCAAATCCTATTTGTTTGATATCCATAATATAAAAAACGTAAATTTTAGTACAGAATCTTAAAAATAGGGGCAAATTTTCTGTGAAAAAATTGATAGCCCCCTCCTCCCTCACACATGTGTGAAAAAATTGATAGCTCCCCCTCCAAACATTGTGACAAAAGTTCATGGTCCGCCCTAAAATCCTCCTACCCCACCCTGTCATGAATACTGAATGGTCCCTCAGTCTCAAATTCTCATTCCTATTGTTTTGTGTGTGTCAATGATTGCAGTTTAAATATAATGCATGCCACTAACGAGCTGACTGTCCCCACTCATCAATTGAATCACCAGACTCCAACAAACGGTCTAATTTCTTCTCTAGATCGTTTTCAAAATTCAAATTTGTAAATACATGTCTACTGTTTTTGATCAGGTAAAACTAAATTGAAATGTAGGAGTCACAGGTATTGGGACCACCGTTTACCTTAAGCGAGGGGCACATTCAACCTTGCGGGCGTGTACACCGCAAGGCGTGTTGAGGTCTGCAGCGTCTACGGCGTTTTCCGCATTCATTGACAAAAGTACATTTGTGGGCACATACGTACGGGCTCCATGCGTTAGGAGTGCGTTGGCTCTGGGAATGGGTTTTTTGAGGTGGCCGTGAGATTAACATGCATAGAACGTGCGTTGTACTCGTGTATAACTTACGTTCCATGCACAGTGTTATTGTCACAAAAGTGGCTCAGACACAATGCATCCTGATAGATTAACAACGTGCCCAACATACGAAGTCAGTAGGTGTATGTCGGATCAAGGCTGGCATGGTTGGTGAAGCTAAATATAGCATCAGGTGTCAGACAGTGTGATTGCGCAATGCAGCATATAGGCGAAGTCGAAGTGTGTATACTTCATCCTGGGAGATTAGCTCAGTGGGTAGAGCAACCGCCCATGACATATGACCGGTCTGAATCATGGACGGGAGACCGTGAGTTCGAGTCCCCGATCTTCCAAATTACCTTTACATGCAACACTGACTTTCGTTTCAATTGGCGGAAGACAAGTACCCGGGTGCTTCGGTAGAAGCCACCGGGTAGCTCCCTGTGAAATTGTCCATTGGTAGTGGGCTGGCCCTGCATGTGTGCAAGACATTGGGGGAGGGGGCTACCGCCCGGGAATTTCGAACTCAGGTAGATGGGTAGTGTAACCTGACGGATGATGGAAAGTTAGATCTGAGAATTCTTACAGGTTCCTCGGTCACTGAAAGCTGACTATGGGAACGTTTCCCACAGGGAGAATTCCTGATCTGATAATAGTGTTCTGTAAATTGTGTTCCGTGCCCCTTGAAAGATAGAACTCCCTATCTGGCTATCTCCAAGAGCCCTATGAACCATTGATGCCGCCGCATGAGGCTTCGGATCGATCCCGTGATATTTCCCAAATGGGATCTGGCTCGAGCCAGGGTCGAGCTCCATGCAGTGGTTCCGGATCCACCCCGGGATGTAGAAGCGAGGTGGTGTCTCGCTGTCCCGTTGCCGTTTCTACTGCCCGGATCGGATCTGGCGCTGGTATGGGGGTTGTCGATGGAGTAGGAAGTTGGGGGAGTCTGTCACAAAAGTGGCTCGGACACAATGCATCCTGATAGATTAACAACGTGCCCAACATACGAAGTCAGTGGGTGTATGTCGGATCAAGGCTGGTATGGTTGGTGAAGCTAAATATAGCGTCAGGTGTCAGACAGTGTGATTGCACAATGCAGCATATAGGCGAAGTCGAAGTGTGTATACTTCGTCCTGGGAGATTAGCTCAGTCGGTAGAGCAACCGCCCATGACATATGACCAGTCTGAATCATGGACGGGAGACCGTGAGTTTGAGTCCACGATCTTCCAAATTACCTTTACATGCAACACTGACTTTCGTTTCATTATTATTAAAGTAAGGCATTCGTCCGTGCATGGTACAGGGAACGCATTGTGCTGGTACTGTATCTGTGCCGGTAATGTGGGTGTAAATCCTCTGTGATTATACCACAATTACTGCACTGCCTCCTTACGGTCAGACCATGACATAGGGTGGTTGTAGAAGAAGTTTGGCATGCTAAACTTCTTCTGCGGCTACCGTACTGCCTTGAAAAAACCTACGTTTGCCGCACTGCACACTCATGGATTGTTACGATCTCCTTGTGTTTTTAGTCATAGACTGGCTGTAGACCCACCTTGCGGTGGAATGTGCCATAGGCATAAATCAGTGAAGGTAAGCATTCATTTGATCGGCCCATAAAATCCAACTGCATTACAGATTATGCAACACCATTGATTGTCTTATGCAGTTATTGGATGTGAAATATTGACCTAATATAGGGATTGTTTAAATGCTTCTAAAAGCACACATGTATAAACACAGCTGTTGTAATTCTTGACCATATGCCTCTTACCAAAATGACTATTTTGCAAAGTTTAAAACCCAATTATTACACTTAAGCGATCATAGGCGAACCCATGAACGCATATTCACAAATTAGATCAAACTATCAACTTGAGCATATTGAGGTGGAATTGAAAGTAGTAAAAATGTATGCTGCAACGAGTTGCTAAGCCAAACGATTTATCTAAACAATATAGACCAAAGTTGTTTCTTTTCCATTTTTGAATCGCTAATTGAAGATGTGGAAGGGGGTGGGGGGTCATCAAATTTATGCCTGACCCAAGAGGGGGGGGGTCATTAAAATTTTGTCACAATAAAAAAGGGGGTCGTTAAGTTTTGAAGTTACAATCTCGAAATTTCACCTCCCCAACACTTAAGTATAATGAACGCTCCCTAATGATAATAATTAAATTTTGAACATGTAAATGCTTTTTTTTCTATTCTTTAAATTTCTTCAATCCATCAATACTAGAGTTGTCTCAGTCGTGTAATGGATAAGATGTACGGCTGTAAACTGCGATTTGCCTGCGTTGTGAGTTGATGGGCTGTGCTTATAGCAGATTTACTGCATGTCGCCACTGTTGAATATAATGCAAAACGGTGGCAGCACCCAGCATGAGGTTAAGAAGCCTCGTTAAAGGGTGTGTCCCATGTAGGGGAGAGTCAATGCTCTGCATATCAAAGAATTCACCTAGTTTGAAATCAATAGCTATATTGTGATCCCTCGATCCACTCCTGAGGTTCATTTGTGGTTGACTGATCTGCCTCTGGACATGCCATGTACAAACACCAGGTGGTCTCTCTGTGCAGAGTATTCATACAAACAAACAAACAAACAGACAAACAAAAGTAGAAATTGATTAAATACAGTTCCATATTTTAGGAGTTTTATACAAAACATGAAATCCAACTATCTACAGCAATTTATCCTGGAGGTTCGTAGTTTTTTAAAAGTAAGTAAGAAGTCTTAATCAATTACTGTTTTCTCATGCGTTTTCGAAAATTTGCAATTTTGATTAAGGCTACAGTGATACTGTATTTGTAACAGCACTGCCGATTGGCTGGTGTTTCAGGTTCCGGAAATAGCGTGAAAATATCGCTATGAAAGGGGTTTTGTTTAAAACACTGTAAATTTCTTCAAATACAACTGATGCCAGAAACGAAATAGTCCTACATTTGTCACCAATTCAACGGACCCTATTGGTCCTACGAAATATTGACATGGATTTCGAGGATTTAAACGAAATGCCTGGTAAATACTTGCATTGTAGTGCCACCAGCTCTTACTGAGATTACGCACCTACTAAGTTGTACATATAGACTGTCAAAACCAAACTAAATTCCATTCCTGCAAACCTTCATAATATGAGTCTGAAACTTTAGTCGTATTTATACATTTCTACAATTTATGGTCTTTTGATGTTGAAACTTATTAAAGTTGTTAATGATGTCTTAAGTTGACCGTCTGTTCGACTGAGTAGATATTAGACTACTAGTAGTGCTCAAACTATGGGTAGTGTTCAGGTTATGGGCACATCCAACGTAGGGTTGATTATTATGTATGTCGCCACGGCCGGGAATAACTTTAACAATAACTTTGAGCAAATGTTTTAAAGATATTGCTCAGTCAAAATCATATTTGTTTTGTAAAATTCAGTATCAATAGACGATGCTTTATCCATTGCAAGTGTGATGAAAATAATATTCACATTCTCCGCGTTTAATACTATTTCCACCTTTAAAAATACCATGCCGTCTCGTCATATAAAACACAAAGTCACGTGATATTGCATAATCGAATGATTTTCGCCAGACGTGCCGTGCATTTCTAAGGACAGACGTCTCATTTAACATGGAGAGATAGGCAGCTGCTTACGTGCACCGTGCGAGTTACGTCTGACGAAAATCATTCTGTTGACATTTCTCGCGTTCACGTGTTTTGTTGAGTATATACTGGCCTCTTATTGCGTGGTATTTAAATTGTTTTACATACTTTGATATGATGTTTAAATGAAATACACTTTCAGAATGCACAGAACACATAATGCTTCTTTAAAAGCATACTTGTTTGACCACTCAGCATAACCATTAAACGTAGAACGTAAACACCTGGAAAGGTCACCAAAATAAAAATCTGAAATTATAGTGTTCAAAGTTACTACTCCTAGTATCGTGAAATGATAGAACAGTGATTATATTTTGATAATCTGGTAAAATATTTCACATATTTCTGTTATATATGAACAAAATTACATCAGAATCTGGATCACGTAAACTGCCCATAGTGTGAGCACTACGTCTTTATATGACAGATCTAGACAGACTTCATATTTTATGGTACAAAGCTTCAGCCGAGAAATTTGAAAGATGGCGATTACATGTTCTTTAGCGTTGTTCATGGTGTTTAATCTTATAGTCTAGTTCTTGATACTGTTATCTCTAATTGCGATTTGGGTGATGATGTGAAATTGCTTTGTGCAAATTAAACATAAAATCAATTCATAAATACTTTACATAGATGTCTTGACCATGTTATTTGTAGTGCTCAAGTTACTGGCACCATCCAATCATATGCATGTCTATCTCCATGTAACATCCACAGTTTCCGATATAACTAATATAAGTAGAGCACCAGTCGCACCGTTCGGCCACGCACACAATCCGTGAATTTTACGTATGACATGAAGTTTAGTGACTTCTACAATGGGGAGTTCATGTCATACGTAAAATTCACGGATTCTGTGTGTGGCCTAATGGTAGGCTTGGAAATTTAATGATCAAAGCTATCTCAGAGTGTAAATAGATAGTTGTTTTGTGAATAGTTGATTATTATTTAGCAACGAACTTTGTTCTTGCTAAATGATTGTATTAGTGAGGTTGGGGGGGGGAGGGGCGGAGGGTAGAGAGGTTGCTTCAAAGTAAATTTATATATGTTTCTATTAGAAGGGATTTTCGAGATTTTTTTGTTTTTGGTGGAAATCGTATTGAATTACAAGTCAGGCCGAAAATTTGGCAGTTCTTTAATTTTACAACATTTAATCTTTATCATCACTAAGAAATAAATATAGTAATGTCGTTGTTGTGATATATGTATTTTATTCTGCATTTGTTCGTGGCCAATTCTAACTTCATGGGAGAATTGAATTCGATGTTGCAATACAATGAACGCTATAATTTCACTCGTAATAAAGCAACATACTGCGTTTTACCCGGAAATCAGAGTAACCCAGCAGGATAAAGTTCAACCACATAAAAAAATCAAAATATATTGTTACCTGCACCAGCCGGTTGCACTTAAAAGGTTCTATTATTCAAAATATTGATGCTGATTCTTATTATCACACTTTGAGACCATAATATTCTACATATTTTAAGAAATCTATCGAATACTCCCCAGATCAAGATTAGCAATAATGCTCTTTATTATCGCCCTACCTGTCTGCTAACATATCGTTTATCGAAAGGGCTATATTAACAATATGCAACAACGATGGGCGCTTGACTAAGGCTGATTCTCTGAAACCAGCATACATATGCATAAATTATGATAATGAGCTTTTGTAGCGCTACTCCGCATCGCATCGCATCTAATCGCATCGCAGTATGGTCGGTGTTGACATGTTTCGGTGTGTAATAAAGGCTAATCATTGATTAGCGTAGTCAGTCGAATGTAACGTTAAATATTATTGGTAGTTGCGCCATCTGTTAGCCAATCAGATGGCGCAATAATTAGTTTGTTCGATGTCAGAAATACGTCATCATTTCTCGTGTGAGCGTGATTTATGATGACGAAATGCACATCGATATGGCAGATGTTACAAATTTTGTTAGGTATTTTTTTACATTTTTCTTAAATGACATCGTTATTTAAACGTGTTAGTGTTTAATCGTGTCGGATGAATTTTATTCGTTCGATTAGGTGGCAATAGCATTCTTTTACAAGCAGTTTTTTCTGCGATAATCGTGTTTTTGCACATTTCATGTGCTGTGCCAAATCAATCTCTAATGAAATTGTTAAATGTAATAAAGTCGGATTGCGGCGCCATAGGCATAGGCGCACAGAGTGCCGGGCAGGGGGGACACCCCCTCTGCGCTTGGGGGCGGGGATCTCCCGAAATTTTTTGAAAATTTGATGCATTTTTCTGCAATCTAGACTAGAGCTACTATTTGGCATAGACAGATATCTACATAGTGTTTCGCGATATTCATTCAAATATTACTTATATATGCCATAAGATAATACTTATTATATATCTGGAATGTACATCATGTAATGGAATCATAATATTAATGAATGTGTGATATCTGCTCTGTATCCTTTTAATGCCACAATTAAATAGAAAATATTAGAATTCTGGTATGAAAAGTTTTAGCGTGAAATATTAGACCCACAAAAAAAGTGGTGTATCCAAAACTTGACTGAAACCCCCCCTCGCTCGAAATGGAATATCGTTCCATTTTTGCGAAGGGTGACAAAATATACATCATCCCTTACTTATATTTTCGTAAGATAAATATTACTTATGAGTCATAAAAATTATATGATCTATGGTGAACGTAGACCAGTAGGATTATGGATTTATTTGTCTAGAAATTTGGTTATGGCTGATGAAGTTTCTTTCACCTTATGGAAAATGTCCTCTACATATAATTCTAAGAAATTGAGTCTTAATTAAGGGAACTGAGGGCGGGAATAAACGTTCGTTGCTAAATTTCGAGGGCGTGGAGGCCACTATCTAGTTGTCTTTTTATTCTGTGTCTGGAGACTTTTGTGAATGGGTAAATGTTTTTGATGGTACTAACTTGAGCACTGCCAATGAGTTGGGAACAATATCTTCTAAATAATTCAAGGAATTTTTTTAAGTGTACTTTGCAGCTACATTGTTATAAAGTTAATAATTTCTCAAATAGAAACATGTAGATCCGCTTGGCGGCTGCCCAAACCGACGCATCACTAAATGCATTCGCCGACACAAGGACACCTACGTAATTTAGTGATGTGTCGTTTTGCCGGCGAGCTCATCAACAAAAAACTCTTTAAACTATTTGTGCGATCTGCATGAAACTTTGCACTGATATTAATGTGATGATTGTGGCAGGTTTCTTTATATATGTTAACAAAAGTTCACTTAAATATGTTCAACACTTTAGGAGGTAATCCCCTAATTATGATTCTTCCTATTACCTTGAAAACAACAATTTACATAAATCATGTGACCAAACCAAGGTTGTAATAACCTTTTGTATTTTTGTGCTTTTATCTTAACACAACAGTACTTGATATCATTGATTTCTTTTTCAGTAACTCCTGGCCGCGATACAGAGGTAATGCATATTTCATTATGATTTTAAATATTTTTCATTCAAAATTCATAAATGTCATTTTCTTGTATTATTTTCAAGATTTATAACCATGAATCAGATTATGAGCTTTTTAATAATAAAAGAGGCAATATGATAAGTCTAAGTGTTGTAACATGATTTATCTTATTAATGTGAAGTGTATGAAAATACTCTTTTACAGGAAGGAGAAGTAGATGGCCCTGCTAGTCCGTTGTATAATGAAGGCCCAGACAGTCCTCTTTATGATGATAATGGGCCTCAGAGTCCAACTGTTAGCCAACGCAGTAACATCGATGGACCTGGTAGTCCGATGAGCATCCCAGGAAGCTTAAGATACGATGCCCCTGCCAGTCCTCACGACCGACCACCTAGTTCTATTAGGAGTCCAACTGTTAGCCAACGCAGTATTGTCGATGGACCTGGTAGTCCGATGAGCATCCCAGGAAGCTTAAGATATGATGCCCCTGCCAGTCCTCACGAACAACCAGCTAGTTCTATTAGGAGTGCAACTGTTAGCCAACGCAGTAATGTCGATGGACCCGGTAGTCCTATGAGCATCCCTGGAAGCTTAATATATGATGCCCCCCCTGCCAGCCCAACCATTGCCAGTCATCGAGACCGACCGGCAAGTTCTAGGAGCAGTCGAACGGTTGGCCAATGCAGTAACGCTGATGGACCTGGTAGTCCGATGAGCATCCCTGGAAGCTTAAGACACGATGCCCCTCCTGCCAGCCCTACCATTGCCAGTCATCGAGACCGACCAGCAAGTTCTAGGAGCAGTCGAACGGTTGGCCAACGCAGTAAAGCTGATGGACCTGGTAGTCCGCTGAGCATCCCTGGAAGCTTAATATACGATGCCCCCCCTGCCAGCCCAACCATTGCCAGTCATCGAGACCGACCAGCAAGTTCTAGGAGTAGTCGAACTGTTGGCCAACGCAGTAACGCGGATGAACCTATGAGCATCCCTGGAAGCTTAAGACACGATGCCCCCCCTGACAGCCCAACCATTGCCAGTCATCGAGACCGACCAGCAAGTTCTAGGAGTAGTCGAACTGTTGGCCAACGCAGTAACGCGGATGAACCTATGAGCATCCCTGGAAGCTTAAGACACGATGCCCCCCCTGACAGCCCAACCATTGCCAGTCATCGTTACCGACCAGCTAGTTCTATGAGCAGTCGAACTGTTGGCCAACGCAGTAACGCAGATGGAACTGGTAGTCCAATTAGCATACCAGGTAGCTTAAAATACGATACCCCCGCCAGCCCAACCATTGAGAGTCATCGCGACCGACCAGCTAGTCCTGTTGGCCAACGCAGTAACGCTGATGGACCTGGTAGTCCTATGAGCATCCCGGGAAGCTTCAGATATGATGTTCCCGGCAGCCCAACCATTGACAGTCATCACGACAGACCAGATAGTCCTATGACCATTCCCGGAACTTTAATGCCTCCACCAAGCTATGCACCCTCTAGTCCTGATGGGGGAGGACCGGCAAGCCCTACATATGAAGATGCTCCCGGCAGCACAATTGACGGGCCAGCAAGTCCGTCTTTCCTTTTTGGTGATGGGCCTGGCAGTCCAATGAGCATCCCAGGGAGTCTCATGCCTGGTCAAGACAGTCCGTCATATGCTCCTTCATATCAACCTTTTAGTCCTCAAGCTGAACCAACCTACACTGATGCACCAGAAAGCATCGCTGGTCCAGCCAGCCCCACCTATGCTGCTACTAGCGTAACGGGACCACCCAGCCCCATGGGCATTCCAGGAAGCCCCATGACCATGCAAGATGATGGACCTGCCAGTCCTGATCCTGATGAAGGTCCTGCTAGTCCAGATTTTGCAGCTCCACAGAGTCCGCCTCAGTCCCTAGACTTGGAAGCTCCAGCCAGCCCATCAGTTGCAGAAGCTCCTGAAAGCTACATCCAAGAGATGCCTCCAAGTCCGCAGTCGACACAAGTCACAGTTACTGATTTTCCACAGAGTCCTGATGCTCTGGATGGCCCAGCAAGTCCTTTGTTTGATGGGCCAGCAAGTCCAGATGGGCCAGCCAGTCCTGACGGACCAGCTAGTCCAGATGGGCCTGGCAGTCCAACGTACGACGGGCCTGGGAGTCCAACATATGATGGGCCTGAGAGTCGAACATATGACGGGCCTGAGAGTCGAACATATGATGGGCCTGCCAGTCCAACTTATGATGGGCCTGAGAGTCGAACATATGACGGGCCTGAAAGTCGAACATATGACGGACCTGAGAGTCCAACTTATGATGGGCCTGAGAGTCGAACATATGATGGGCCTGAGAGTCGAACATATGATGGGCCTGCCAGTCCAACTTATGATGGGCCTGAGAGTCAAACATATGATGGGCCTGAGAGTCGAACATATGATGGGCCTGCCAGTCCAACTTATGATGGGCCTGAGAGTCGAACATATGACGGGCCTGCGAGTCCAACATATGATCCCGAAAGTGCCTATGCTGATGGGCCTGCTAGTCCAGATGGATCGGATAGTCTTGATGAGGATGTTGAAGGGCCCATGAGCCCCATGGCAGATCACCCACAGAGCCCAGAAGGTCGAGTAAGTCTTATGGATGATGGCCCAGCTAGCCCAGACGGACCAGCAAGTCCAGGTGAATATGATGGCCCAGCTAGCCGGAAGGTCCTGCCAGTCCATTTGATGATGAAGGTCCTGTTAGCCCAATGGACGGCCCGGCAAGCCCTGGCAGTCCATTTGACAAAGGCCCAGCAAGTCCAGTTGATGGCCCACCAAGCCCAAGAGATGGAAGGGCTAGTCCATTGGATGGTCCTGCTAGTCCCATGGACGGCCCTGCTAGTCCCATGGACGGTCCAGCTAGTCCTATGGATGGTCCAGCCAGCCCAGGAGCTGCACAAGAAACAGCTTTGGAGAGACCAGATAGCCCAATGGAGCAACCAGCCAGTCCGATAGACGAACCAGCAAGTCCAGGCCGACCAGCATCAGTGACAGGAAGCATCCGATCCGGGTCACGATCCAGAAGCAGGTCTCCAGCCAGCCAGAGGTCTAGAAGTAGGTCACGGTCTCGCTCAAGGTCAAAAAGTGGGTCTCGGTCCCGAAGTGGTTCACCTAGAAGTGTGCGGTCAGGAAGCAGATCCAAGTCTCGTTCCCGCTCCAGAAGTATGTCGCGTTCAAGAAGTGGGTCCGCAGCAAGGTCACGCTCAGCATCAAGATCGAGGTCCCGCTCCAGATCCAGGTCAAAATCTGGGTCACGGTCAAGAAGTGTGTCACCAGCCAGTGCTAGAAGTGGCAGTCCAGTCCCTAAACCCAAAGGTAGAACGGTGATTTGATTATTGCATCTATCTTGAACTTCTATATTGTAACAAAATGAATGTTATTAAAAAAGATCATTTAATGCAAGATAGAATGCATTATGTTGAGAGTTTTCTTTTCCTTCAACTATACTTCATATGTTGATCAAAATAGTAGTTTATTCCAATTTTTTTGTTTATTTTGTGTATGTTAATTATTCTAATTTAGTAGTTAATCTAGTGTGATAGACGATATGATTTTGACATATTTGTTAATGAGTAGTATATGTTTTTCAGTGGATGACGACAGTGACAAAGAATCTGAAGTTGGAGAGTTGATTGCTGACATTTTCGGATCATCAGACGAAGAGGAAGAGTTTGAGGTAAGAAACCGCAGTGATGTTTGCTTATGCGTTAACGATTCCATCTTTTTTCTGTTTATAAAATGTAGAGTATGAACCAATTTGCTGCATAGAAGTTGTTTGACTCTTACTTTATGTTTATTCATTAGGTATGATGACATTGTATGTGTTAATATGTCATGTTCGCTGTTTTATGAAGCATTAACATTTATTCAATATGTTGTAGGGTTTTGGTGAGAAAGACTTGCAAAAACAAAAGGAAAAAAAGAAAGCGGGTAAGTCAAATTTTCTTGTCAAATTGATCCTTGATATGTAAGTTTTGTTACGCTAGTGTTCAGCTAAATTTCACTTTTTGCTCACTAAAGTGTTTGTTTCATATGTTACAAAATTCCTCAGTTAATTCCCAAATTGAAAAAACAAATCAAGAAACACACTTTTCATTGCTTCTTCCACAATGGACTTTCCTATCTCAAATCCATGTTTTCACAAGATGTTTCGCTTTTTGCTGTTGTTTCAACATCGGCAACATTGTTAATGGAATATCAGTTGCCACTAGCACTGTTGACACTGTTAAGACAATAGATGAAACAGCTGCAAGCCTAGTATTATGATGAATCCCAGAATGTAACATTTTTGATAATATCAATATCAAGTAACCACTAATAAATTATTGAATTCCACCAGTATTGTTAAAAGGAATGCAGCAGATTTTATGAAAGACATCAGATATGAAATACTATGTATCATTTATTGTGTGCTGGTTTGCCAGTGCTATTATACCTAACAATCCCAAGGGCCCCTCCATAAAATAGGACCATATCAGAATCTAGATCATTTCAATGCTAGTTTTAATATACTGGTACTGGTATATACTGGTACTGTACTGGTAAAATCCCACACCCTTACATTGACAATTTTTCAACATTAAAGCCCATAGGTGTTTGCGTGGTTGCATGATATGTAATATATAATGTAATACAAGTGTTGGCTTGCCAATAGAGATTGTTGAATCATAAAATCCACGTGCTGCTCCTTCCCTGACAGCCGCAGGGATAATTCTGGGTGAAACACAGTGTGTGCCATTTTGCAAGACGTTGGCGCAAACCTGAAACGACTTGTGTGTGATTTTCTTAGTAATAGTCTTTTTTATCTAAAAACCTGCAATATTTTGCTAGTGAACAATTTAGATTGTGTCCGTGGTTTGCAGCTGCTGTTATATCTGATGATGAGGAGAATGATGCTCCGCTGCCCACCATCCCCGAGGACAAGGCTCCATCGTCCGACGACGAGGGAATCCGCCGCGAACGGCCCTCAGACAGACCGTATGTTGGGTTTGCTTTCTAGTTGATACCATAAACATCCATCCAAGGGCCCACACTGGTGGAAAATCCCCGCTGTCGAATATGGATTTAAACCTGGTTGGTCATTTAAGTTGTAGTTTACCAATAGTCATCATAAAACCATTCAAAGCCATATCTTGTACTACAGGATTGAGATTTAAAATTTGTATATTATAGTAGGGGGACTACCCTTTATGGCTCACAGGTGGTATGAAAAGAATGCACCTTGAGGGAGGTCTCAAATTTTCAAAACATTAAGGCAAGTGTCCTGAAAGTCATACCAAAATGTTTTCAAGTGCCAAAAGGCGAGCTGGTAGAAAATGTTTTCATTGTTTTTGGTTGTTTTTTTCATTTTTCACTTTTCATTTTCAGTGACTTCATCTCGGATTTCGATATTATGCTTCAAAAAAGAAAAGAGGAAATGTCCAAGCGTCGGAAAAGGAAGAAGGATGGTGAAATTATCAATGATAATGATGATCTTATCGCAGAGTTGATCAAGGATATGAAGAATGCTGCAGAGGTTAGTTTAAGAAAACATCCATATTGTTTATAAAGGGAAAACTAAGATGAAGCATTCATTATAAAACTTCATTCGTAGTATACATCTTATAATTCAATCGTAAATTCATTTAAACAATTACAATAAATTAGAAGTGATATAATCACTTCCAAATTTTAAACAGCATGGAACGAGGCTGGCGTAATAAACATGAAAATTTGGAAGTGATTGCTGCATACGATAGCGGTGAAATGATACACCAATGCATCGCTGAATCACGATTTATTTACTCACGATGAAAGTAATAGTATCAATACGATAGTCTATGGCGCGATAGTTTCACGATACAACTGTTAACATATTTATATGCAAAATATTAGTTTTATTCAAGTAAATTCCTCGCATTACAAGGCGGTGCACACATGATGCATACATTTGAAGACGTTTTTAGAGAGTTTTCCAACCAAGTAAGCTGTTTTATGTTCATTTTCGGATCATCTGTACCCATATATGATGACTCGCAGCAGTCATATTATTTTACAAGTAAGAGAACTTATAGAAATTCATCTTTCTAAAGTGTGTCTCGAACCGGTCTTTTTGAATCGAGGGCGGCACCAGCTATATGTTTGGAAGATAATCTAGACGTAAAAATCCATATTCCTAATACTAGATGTTGAAAATAAGAACCGCGATACGATTCTGAGTACACGTGTACAATTTATGTAAAAAAATAAGTATTTATGGAGGCACCAGAAAAGTTGTTGTCTCGGACGTAAAACTGTCAAAATGCCAGTGAGCGGTAGTGTTTTTACTACGTGTTGATGTTTTGCGTATGCCGATACGAATGGGTTAAGTATCGTGATATGTATCGTATTGCTAGCGATGTATCGAGATGTGTATAATATCGTTACTCAAGCGTATTGTTCAGCTGATATTGTTGCAGCCCTAGTACTATACGACCATCCACACGCCCACCTCCCTCTTTCTGCAAATATTGTTAAGGCCCCCCCCCCTACCCCTTCACATAATCAAGATGTAATCGGTTTCCAATTTCCCCCAATTTTTGCCCAGTTGATAATATCTATATTTCTTACCTGAAATGGCTCATTTTTTTTGTGCTGTTGGCACACATTTTTGAGGACAATGGCTCATTTGGCCCCTTTTTAGAAAATCCTAGAATGAACACTGTAGTTAGTTTTGACACCACCCAAAAATTAGGTCTCTGGCCTAGCTCTCAGGCCGCCACATAATTTTCAGTCTCATATCTGAGTAAGCGCGCATCCCCTTTCGGAGAAAATTTCAATCTAAACGCCCTGGGTGCTTGGATGTTCGTATACGGCATATTATTTCTAATTCATTGTAGCTGTTCAAAGAATTTACTGTTGAATTATAAGATAAAGCAAGTTTTGATATCTCAATTTAATTGAGCTTTATTTTTTGCTATCTCTTAAACGTACCAGAATATTACATTGATGAATATTAAGGAAGTGATTTCAATTTATAATAGAATACTTTTATGAGTGCATGAGCATTAGCTTTTATCATTATTATGCATTAAGAGGGTATCTGCAGTTCGTTAAAAGTCATAAATATCTGGATTTGATTTGGGGGAAAATAATAATTTTTTTTAAGTGTTATTTTGCTAAATGAAAGTTTAAGAATGTCTTGCATTTTAGCATGCGTTTTACACAATAAATTTTCTATACATAAGAACACTTGCTTAAAAACAACGCAAAAGAGGCACAGCTATGTATTCACATTTGCTATAAAAGCTACTTTTTGCTTCTAAGTTTGGCTAGAATAATCTTCAAATGCGAAAAAATCTGCAGACAACCTAATATTGTTATCTATTAATTCTCTTGAAAACAAAAGAAGTGCTTTATATAAACTAGTTTTGTGAGGCGTTGACAAAGACATTAAAACTGCTTGTAAATAACTTTCCAGGAGGACAGAATGGCCAATCAGAATAAGAAGCCTGCTATACATAAGGTGAAAATGCTGCCTCGCGTCATGTTGCAGCTGAAAAAGTAAGTCGGTTGAGAAAGGTAAAACCAGGTTATGAAACTCGCGTAAATTTGTATGCAGACCAATTGATTGGATGCAGTCACTTGAAACATATTTTCAAAGAAATTGTAATACTAGTAACTAGTAGTACTTTTCTGAAACAAATGTTTCAAGTGACTGTGCCATTGGACCATTAACTTTTGAAAGCTGGGGCAGTGGCTAAAATGAGACTTTACAGCCTGTGGGAAGACATTATTTTGTAAACTAGACTTTTATTCATTTAATGATAACATATGCATTTTGCAAATGAAACAGCCTTTTTTTTTCAATTGTTTAAACGTTAGTCTATAAAATGATAATTAAAAGTTATATAAAGATAATCAAAAAATCATTATTTACTCCCAAGAAAATTAGTGTTAACTTTTAAAAATAAACATACTGTAACATACTTTAGAGTGGAACTGGCATATGCCTTGCTAGACTGTGGCATCTTGCCAGGCATCACCGTAAGTTACCATCACTAAGCTGCCACCATCTGATGTGCACTACTTTTGTTTGCCATTCTATTTTCTTTCAACTCGTTTGAATTGGCAACATGCTTCAGTATAATAGTTCAATTTAACAGTTCTAATTATTACAAGCATCTTGACAGTGGCAGCTTCTGAAAGACAGTTTTGCATTTCCCGTATCATGATTTACTCTCCGTATCTTGCAAAACTAATGTTGGAGTAAATGTAAAAACTAGATTTAAAAGTAATTTTATATCACCTTCAAATTTACATACTATCCAACATAACTTTAGTAAGATATTGAACCCTTTGACAAAACAATAAAAAATAACCAGATTATGTTGGTTGTGATTTGACCATTCTAGCTTCTAAAATCAAATTTGCATTTTATTTCATTTTTCGTTACTAATGTGTTTTCCATTGAGCTAATATTGCGTTCACTAATAGATGAAGTCCGACCTTGGAAGTCATGCTTGCCAGCAGTTTGACACCAACAACCATTTCATTGTTCTCTTTTTAATGAGTCTGTTTGACTAGCAGCCTTTTTGACATCTTGTGTGTTGTGTTTGTTATATAGGTCTGACTTACATGTAGCTTTTCTTGATTGTGGCGTTCTTGGCGGAATTACGGTATGTAAATACTTGACATATTGTTATTGTTAGGAATAATATCATATATTAGGAGTAATATTCTACAGCTTACAGAGTTTGATAAGTTATGGTTCGTTTGTAGTTTATTTCCTGTTTTCATCTACAAAATTAATAATTTCAGTATTTTCATTTTCTGTTTAAATTTTTGTTCTGAAGATACATTTGAAAGTTTGAAACAACAAGATTCTACATTGTAAAGTTTGATATGAAGTTACAAGATCATAGTTGAGATCAGCAATGTTCAGATGACATGAGGCTATTGTCCGCGCTTGCAGTGACAACTACATGATACATTGTATCTTTCCTCACCTGTTCCAGGAGTGGCTAGCACCCCTACCTGATAAAAGTCTGCCCAATCTGAAGATCCGTGAGGCCTTGCTCCAACAGCTTTGTGATGTGAGTTCAAATTGGGCATTTTTTCAAGGAGATAATTTTGTTAACCAACTACAACCAGAAAAAATAAGTCTTGCATATGTTTGTTGTCTAATACTGCAAAACAAAAAATGTTTGTAAACAATTTAATGTGCGAATTTCGTGGATAGGTGCAAAAACGCAAAATTAAATAGTCAGCAAACATTAATAGCCTAAAAAGATATGTGTAGTAGGTCCAGGATGGACCAAAATCACAGAATTAAATAGTCACAAAATAATTCATAGATGAAAATCTCAAAATTTAATAGCCACGTAATATTCTAGCTTTACAGCAAGTGTACCCCGAAATTTTTTCGCGGTTTTATGCATTTTTTCTTTTATTGATTGCTTCAAACAATAAATTTCAATATATATGAACCGTGAACATTGTTTCACAACATGCCTGCCGTATACAGGTATGTTAGTCTTACAATATGGCGCCCAGTAAGTAAAATGCAAGAAACGTTTTATTGTTTGCTCTTCCACACCAAAAAAATACATTTTTGTATTTCATTTTATATATATGTAATTGTTCAAAATTAGATTAACTTTTTGACCTTCATTTTTCACTTCAAACAATAATAAAAATGAAACTTTCAGTTTCCCCCAATCAATACTGAGCTGTTGAAGATGTCCGGTGTGGGCAAAGCTGTCATGTACTTGTACAAACATCCCAGAGAGGTGAAGCGGAACAAAGAACTCTGCTGCAAGCTAGTCAGTAAGTATTTTTCTATCTTCAATGAGATTTTCGATGTCACATTCAACCATTTCTTATCTAATTTTAAACATGTACAATAAAATTTGTTTTAAGCATGTGGGCTAGGCGGCAGAATCAGATTATGAACTTTTTGATATGTGGTTTCAAACAATTCATATTTAACCACTTTCGCTAGAGATGCTTTCATATTAGATTTTCAAAAACAACCTTTGTAGAGCAGTGGACATCAATTGACTTTAACTTTTTTTTTCCTTTCTTCATTTTGATTGGATATTCTTAGATATTCATGAAACATTTACTTCTTGCTTTTAGATGATTGGTCGCGACCGATATTCAATCTCACATCAAACTACAAGTCGCTGTCTCGAGAAGAGCGAGAACAGAGAGATTACGAACATCTGCCCAAGAAACGACGTCTTGGGTGAGCTCTCTAGTTTCAAGTGCATTATACAGTTAATTTATTTGTGCTTTTTCCATTAAAATAGCCACAATATTCATTGAACAACAGATATTATGCGTGAATTAAATTTGAGTGTCTATAACATTATAATCCATGTATTTTAAGATGATTCTTTTAATGTAAGAAATTATCTATTGTTTAAAGATTATTAATAGTCATAATTATTGAATTATTGATCATGAATGTGTAACAATTTTGTTCTTGTTCAGTGGAGATAATATTCTTTAAATAACAATTTGAATGAACATTTTCCTCTGTTACTAGAATGCTGACTGGTAAAGGGTGAGAGATGTAGATAAGACATACCTTGTTAAATATCTTTTCTTTTTATTGTTACTTAGTTTTCAGATTAGTTAAGAATATCATTTAAGTGACATATGCACAAGTTTAAGGGTGTTATATACATAGAATGCATAGACTTTTCAATTGCAAAATGTGAATATTATAACAAATTGGAACAGTTAGCTCATGATCGCACATGCCATGTTTACTTTACTCTTGTTCAGTATATATGTAGAATGTCCACATACTTAGATCTTATACATTGATGTTAACAAATCCTTTGTTTGCATCCTCAGTCTTGAAGGCCAGGAGACGCCAAGAAGGGACATCAATAGGGCGCTTGAGGCTGGTGCAAAGTAAGTAAAGGATGATTCCAGATTTTTATCAACAGAAATTGACCAGTATGGGCTGAAGAAAGTTTTACATGTGAAATGTGAAAAAACTGACAACATAGTTGAACATACCCTAAAAATTCATTGTTGATTTGATCATTTCTTATATCAGCACTCTTGTCAATCTAAATACTGGCTCAAAGTCAAAGACTGACTCTTACCTTGAATAAGTATGATACAAAAATAAATCTGATAAATTGAGAATGAAAGAATTGTATAACTGATGTGTAATGAACTCATCCAGTGGCATTACTTGCATATGCTAGAAATGTTAATTATGTGTCATACTTAAACTGCTCTTTTTTTTTTCTTTTCTACTTTCAAAGCCCAATTAAATGATAATAAATCGAAATATAACTTGTTTGGATTATTGAAAGAAGCATAAAAAGAATAACAAAAATATATAAATGAGACCATATGCTACATACCAAATACAATAGTGTTATGTTGGTTTGTATGTCTGTTTGGATGCTTACATTATGTTCTTAGGCAAGTTGGAAATATGTTTGACTTTTTTGTTTCCTTGACACAATAACTTGTAGTTGTGCACTTAGGAAGACAGCATTAGCTTTTTTCAATGATTTTATCAATGAAACTACAGTTATCGATCTTGACATACAATTTGATAATCACAGATCATGAACAACAACATTAAGACAGTTACGTTAACTCTGATTTATTACAAGAAAACACAATTTATTCAATTCTGTTCTCTTTCTCTGTTCTGTATAGCAAGCAAGCTCCAACCAATGTATTGACATAGCCGAAGACATGTTTTACAACACTCAGCTTCCATTTAAATGCATCAAGTGGCACTGTCTTCAGCTATGTCAATAAAGAAAGAGAATAGAATTAAATTAATAAGAAAGATTGGAAAAAACTCCTTAGAATACCATTTATTGATACATGTACACACAATTCATCTTCATCCTCTGAAATACATACTCTCACAGAATTTATATCCTGCGAGTATTTTGCAAAGGTTGTACTATGTTCATTATTTAACACTTTCAGCGCTCCCAAGCCGGGTGACAGTGGCTTTGTGATGCGAGCTCGTGTGCCACAGCCGTCCAAGAAGGACTATGTGGTGCGACCCAAATGGGAGGTGGAGGAAAGACCAAAGGTGAGTCGCAGGGCCACGTACATCCATATAGATGTAGTGAAGAAATATTTACTTGCTTCGTGGGCACTATAGTGTGATTCACTGTCCTCAGTTCTTTGATTTTTTATTCATCGTTTGAGTATGCAGTAAGAAATAAGAGCATATAGATGTAGCCGTTATATCACAAATTGCAATTATAAGTTCATCGTTTTGCCACTTGTAAGCTTGCCCAGTAGTATAACATTACAGAATTGTGAGTGGTGTTGTGATTGTTTGTACAGGGCTCTGGCAAGAAGACTCTGACGCGGTATGAGAAGAAGATGCGGGAGATGCAAGAGAAGAAGAAGCACACGAAGCAGCAGCGGGCAGTCACCATCAGTATCGAAGGGCGCAACATGGGCATATAGCAGGCACGTAACTACTGCATAGTTATAAGGGGGCTAGCATTTATCAGAGCCTAATGGCGGGTATGAAAAAAACATGTTTTTGTTGTTTCGCACTTATAATAGCCTTCACTAGTTGAGGGTTAATAGAATGATACAAGGGCGTTGAGTAGGTAATAGGCATCTGTAAATTTTACCTTGGTAATAGCACAGATTTGCTTCAGAAAATGCAGCATTTCGATTTGATAAACTACATTAAGTATTAATATTTTAACAAATTTACAATATATCAGTATCGAATTATCGTGTTGTTACATCGGCCATTTGTAAAGAACTAATTTATTGTTGGACTGGAAATGTGACATAGGAGTAGCTTTCAATTTTTTAAACTATTTTACATTGAAGTTGTTACTAAAATAAATCCAAATTGAATTGTGCTCATCCATTTTTTAGGATATCTTCCAATCGTCTGTGGATGTCACTCTGAGTATCAGACGTCAAATTGCCCCCTGAAATGTTTCACCAGAGATTGGATTATCATAATTTGATTAATTTGTGTGACCTAATTCTTAATTTAAGGTTGCATCGTGCTTTTTTATACGTAGACTATTCAAACCAGCAGGATGGATGCTTCTATTTGTGTATTAAACATAGAAAAGTGCAAACAGACAGTCTGCAAAACTTAAGCAATGCTTGGATTGCTCACTTTACCTAATTCTAATCCTTGGATTAAAAGGTCTGTGATTGGTTCATATTTTTAATGAGCAATAGTTTTGCTTCAGAGGTCATATCTTGACTTCTGATACTCAGAGTGGTGGATGTAGCCTTGTTCACATCTTTTTAATCCTAATAAAAAATCTTAAGGACTGCTTCTTACTTTTTCAGGCGTCATATTGGTGTCTTCATCGTGTGAATGGGATTGCATGGAAGTTTGACTTGGTGCTGTATTAAAGACAATTGTGTAACCAAGACTGATGGAAGGTGTAATGTGCAACAGACACGTTTAATGCGGATGTTGATTCTCTCAGTCGAACTCTCCTATTGCCAAGTGAACATTATAATTGAATATAAAATTTTAGATATAATCATGTATGTTGTACATGAATAAAAAAGACCAGTGGTTCAGGCATGGATCAGTGAATGTTCAGATTAATGGCATGATCTCAATATTTGGAAGTACAGTGAATGTCCTCAACAACGGAAAAATTGAATAATGTAACCTTCTTATGCATTAGCTTATAATAATGTAAGTAAATTATGTAGTAAACACCGGAACACTCTATGATGGAAGGATTTGTAACTGCAAATTGGTGTCCGTTGTTGATAGGACATTCACTGTATTTCTAGTTTGGATGCAATTTTAACTAATTCAACTTTTTTGGAAAAGAGTTTTTGTTTTTCAAGTTACAAAGTATTTCTGCATTGATGCAGTCTACATCAGAATCTAAGATGGAAAGAAAAACTGGTTGTAGCTTAAAGATTGATAACTTGATTATATGGTGTTCATAAGTATAAAACTTATTTTTTAATAATTTATGTAATTAAAGAAGTATTGGAATGCATAAAGATATGGTTAGTTGAAAGCAATATATATCAAGTAATTTCTTTTATTGAAATATATTGGCATGTGTTTTACTGAGGATCAGTGACGACCAGAGATGTTCATAAGCCTTATATCATGGATACGAAATAGATTTAGTGTGTTTGCACAATATTATCAATAAATGAATCCATATATTATTATGAAACAGGAGAAATTATTCATATTTAGTGGTTGAAATATGTTATGTTTGTTTTGTGACGGGTAAAGCGCTGCATTGTTGACGTTTATTTCTATTGTAAAAATTCCTGATGTATTCTTGGCAGTTTAATATATATTCAGTATAATATATATTTTGAAGAGTGCATCCTGTGAAAGTCTTGTGTGAATGCTTCATTTGTAATGAGAACGGTGTATATATTTGTATTTAAGAAAATGAATTATAAAAAGAAAAAAGCTAATAAAATTTGTTCACAAAATGTTCATTAGCAATGACCACTTGTTAATATGGTGAATTTTTACTGAAATGTGTCATATGGTACTCTCCTGAAATTATAAACGAAAGTAAAAATCATAAATGCTTTTATTTGCCCTATCACATCCACACAGCCACAAGTATAGTTGACATACACACTTAAAGACAAGTATACAATAAAAAGAAGTTTCAAGAGAATTTTTTACAGAAACTTCCAAATTCACAAGTGAATTTTCAAAAAAACAACAAACTTTTAAACATCCATGCAACCTTTAATCATTAAAAACAAAAAGACCAACCTATGTAGAGGGATAACCAATGTAGAGGGATAACATGACCTGGATTAGAGATTATCCCCAAAGCATGTTCGCACAGAAATTTTGTGTTTTGTGCATTCTGAAAGTTTCTTTCATTTAAATAGCATATTAGAACATCTATAGCAATCTAAATACCATGCCATAAAAAGCCAGCTAGAAACCCACCAAAACACATGAAGTATCAAAATGTAAACTCAGTAAACCTAATATTTTTCACCAGACAACTTTACGATGCACGACTGCAATGGTAAACAGGATGTCTGCCAGGTACATCTGGCAAAAATCATTCGATGTAATATCATGGGACATGTTTAAGCTAACAAGACATGGTAATTTATAGGTGTAATAAATATCTAACATGAAAAATGTCAAGACTTCTTTTCCTCGCACTTCCAATGGAAAAGATAGCGTTTATTGATCCTGGAATTTAGAAAACAATTATATTTTATTTTTGATTGAGCATTATCTTTATGATTTTACCACTAACAAGTACTAACCACTACCTGTCACCAGTGGTTTGGACGGAAGCAACTTACTTCTTGCGACAAAATAACAATTTTAGAACAAGTAATTGTTACAAAAGGATTGTTATTTGCCGCAAGCATTATAAAAAAATCAAACCTTACATTTTGCCATGCTTGCAAGCTCTGCCTTTTAAACCAAACACTTGTAAATAAAACGCCATGTTCACAGCGAACATCTGTTTTTAAACCTTCTGTGGCACCTGTTACTCAAGATCATCCAAATGACAATTCACTCAAAAATATCCAAATAAACATAACCATAGCTCTTTTTCTATTCAGCAATCATCAGCTGGCAATCATACACAGCCACCGGGTTTCACAAAACAACAAACATACCAAGTATCGCACCAGTTGTGATAACTGTTCACAGAAAACCATTATTCAATCCCAAGGTATCAGTTTTGTTATGTAGACAGCATAGTGTGTGAGGGTGTATCAATGTCATTCATACACAGCCCCTGCGTCCATTCGTACAGCCGATCCGCCTCTTCCTCCCAGTCCTCTTCCTCCTCCCCCCAAGTCTCTGGAGCTATCCCCGGAGCCGCTGAATAGCCTTGGATGGGCTCAGCCTCATCTGGAACAGGGGCTGACTCATCTTCCTGAAAACATACAAAGTCAAATGTAACTACATGTATTATGTTATGTTTCAATTATTTTTTTTACAATTGACACATTGTATGTCAAATAAGTGTTATCTAATTTGAGTCAAATAATTTCAGGAATCAGATTGATTTTTATGATTGCCATGTAGTATCTTTACAGTACATCGATGTACCTGAATAATTCATAAATTGTCTAAGAATTTCAGGAATTAAAAATTGTTAGAAGTATGATCAAATGAATTGATGTAATACAGAAACTGATGTCATAAATGACATTGCAATGCCAAAGAATTCACATGCAATATATATCAAAACTGATCAATTTGACAACAGCCGTATATAATGCTTTTTTCTCATGATGATCAACATTTCGAATTACTTTTGAAAAATCTTACCTCCTTTGCATTTTCATATGTTTTTTCTCATTTTTAGCACCCTCATGCGTGCTCGTTTTGAGCGTCTTGATGAGACATTTGGTTTTGCTTCCACCTTTAGAGTGTTTGATGGTAACACTGTGGGCTCTGGTGACCTGAAAAAAAATATAAAGGTTATATTTAAAAAACTGAACATGAGAATTTTCAGGACATAAATTCTACAAGTTCACTTGTGAATACACCTTGTAATTTTTTATTACCATTGCCTCGGGGCCCCCACACCCATACAATATATTATTTATTAGGCAGTGCCTAATAAACACAATGCGTATATAATGTATATTAGGGCTAGACAGGAACTTTTGTGTTTATGTTCATTGTTCACTGGCTTGCCAGCACTTGCTATTTGAAATGCAAATTAACTTTTTTTTTAATGGCAGTGTAATTCCAGTTTTCCCAGTTTGTGATAAATCATCTGTAAGATTAATGTTATGAACAAATAATATCAAGAATAGATAAGTTTTTATCACAACATTTTAGTATTAGTTACAAAGTGCTAATTGATAATCGTGTGTTTTATGACAAAATTACTGACTGGCAAATAATTACTAGTAACATTATTTTGAACGGGACTGGCAAAAATATGAAACTAAATCAAAAGAGAGTACAGCGTTGCTAAAACAACGT
Source organism: Streblospio benedicti (assembly GCA_019095985.1). NCBI lineage: Eukaryota > Metazoa > Annelida > Polychaeta > Spionida > Spionidae > Streblospio > Streblospio benedicti. The sequence continues at coordinate 31,668,907 of CM032667.1, forward strand.
TGACTAATGGTCAATAAAGATGTTTACTTTGCAATAAAAGCATTAAAGCAGAAAAAAGTCTTTTGATGCGTAATTCACTCTATCTATGGTCTTGGCATTGGATTGCAGGTGCTGGTGCTTTCTAAACATATCAATTGTCCATGAGTTGACAATAAGATGTTGATGCTGCACTCTCTGAGCACTTTTAATCTAATATAACCATTGTGCCCATTTTTAAAATGACTCTGCAAGGTAAATGCGCTAGCTTGTCCAGAGACATACATAGTCATTTAGTTAGTGACATACAAACGAAGTGAACATGACTAAAGCTTCAGCTGCTGAAGTGATGCAATCATTTGTTCAAACTGGCAAATAGTGCTAAATTTGGACCATACTATTTGAGATTCATTAAGTACCGGAGTTTTGAGATGATGCGTATATGCTCCAATTGTACATCCTCAGTCATGGGTTTTGTGAGTAGAGCTGGGAGCTCTGACTGCAGTCTTGGTGTCATGGCTTTCTTACGCATGCCATCATATAAGAAACTCACTACATCATAGAAGATTGTGGCTCGAGGAAGTACTGCAAATTAGAACACCAAACAATTATGATAATTACATGTACAAACAAATTGATTAAACGTCTGAAAAAAGCTTAATTTGATCTTGAAGTGACTGGCGTAAAAGTTATGCAAAATTTGAACCTATCAGAGGAGTTTAAAAGATGATACCTGGTAAGCAAGTGCTATTATCTCAAGTTATCAATAAATTTGAGTATTCAACTTATGGGGTCTCAATATGAATGGCTCCACCTAAAAATTAAAAAAAGAAATAACGTTATAGATGCTTGAAATGAATACCTTCCAATGTGAGTTTCCTCCAGGTATTATCCCTGCCTCCCATGTAAGCTGGCATTTCATCCAGTAGACTGAGGTATTGCATATAATCCTTGAGTGTTGTAATGTCCACCTCATCCACAATTTTGTGAGTCTCGTATTGCATAGTGTCTTGGAGAAACTGGTCGTAAAATTTCCGATGTCCCATTCTTTCGCAAGCGTCCCTTGCAGCCTGTCAATCATATTGTGTGGTACTGTGACAATACACAAGATATGAGATTGCATGCTCAATATTAATGATGCTTTAAATGGATGAAAAATTACACTTTCTATAAAGCTTCACTCACGTCAGTTGCTGGCTGAATCATTTTTTTCCCACTGACATAGCGTACACCCATTCCACCTTTTACGGAAGAGTAGACTTTGAAAAAGATTAATGGAGGAAACTCCCAACCACCAAACCTGTGACAAATCATGAATATATGACCACGATAAAAAATAAAACCAATTCAACACCAAAGAAGTCACTCTAAATACCTTGATCCATCATTATCATTATACATATATGTTGGTTCATGTTATCATACATTAAATAAAAAGTGTTTTGTGCACTACATTCTAACAAAAATTGCAAGTATTGCATAAAATGGCTATTTTAGCATCACGTCATTGTTTTAATGAAATTCATTGCAATATGCCATGAATTAAGGATCTTAATACATGTAATTGCTTGCAATTTTGATGTTTGCATACCTAAATCTCACTTTGACCTGCATACTTTTATCTTTCAGCAACTCTGCTTCTTTTGGAGCTACTTTTCTAAGTATTTCAACTGACAAAGAATTTTCCTACAGAAAATAAGATGTACAGTTCTTAGATAGGATTAGATTAAATAAGAATAAGTTCATTGCATTGTCAATTGTTTACATTTAAATTATATGTTACTCACAGCTGCACAGATTGCATGCTTGAGAAGTTTGAACATTTGACGATCTCTGTATGAAGCCCATGCACGCTCGATAATTCTTGCAGCTACCACTCTTTGGACACTGAAATTTAGGATTCAATTCAATATATTTTTTTTTTCAAATATCATTATACCTAGAGGTTTATATAATGATTAGTTTAATCAAAAACATTTGTATATACATAATCTGTGATTTACACAAGCAGTTCCAATAATCTGAGTTAATTTCTCTATTATTATCAGGGTCGGTCGTAGAAAAACCCACCCAGAAAAACCCGGGTTTTGGTTTGGGTTTTTGTAAAGTGACAGTGTGTTTTAATAAAATATCATAAATATTCCTTAAGTAGTGCTGTTTTATTGTAGTTAAGTGAACACAACCATATTTAACAAGTTTTAACAACAATGTACATGTCTAGTATAACAGTCACAAATATTGATGGTGATTGTTTTCATCTAATTAACAAGTTATTTGTAATTGCATCTTGAGTAATATTCTTTTCCTTAGATCGTTACATATTTGTGCAAAATGAAATCAAACAACTTTTTAAAATCTTGCTTTATTTAAATTCAGACAAAAAAGTGACAGGCTAATCTGTTGACCAGTTGGCACTGCAGAACAGCCTTATTATGTTAAGGCATTGCCTGCAAGCTAATCATCTCAAGGTATATGTAGAAAACCATTAGTGACTTCTGTTTACAGAGCATAATTTTAGCTTTTCTCTGTGTTGTGAAGTGGAGGGGTATTTCTGACCCAGAAAACCCGGCGTTTTTCTACAAAAACCTAGGTGGGTCGGGTTTTCATGAAAAACCCAGGTGTTTGACCAACCCTGATTATTATTAAGATGATGACTGTTATGTCAATAACAAATATAAGTGTAGTAAGTAATGTCTGCGAACCATATACATCTATACAGGTTGATTCACTGAAATTAATTGGAATTTGTTTTCATGTTTACAATTTACATAATTCATAAGAACTTACTCTTTAGGTTTCATTAGTAATTTACTGTCAGTAGGTGTTCCTTGTGGTGGAATCGTCCCCAATGAAAGAGGTGACGCATTTCTGTTACTTGTATATTGCTTTTGGCTGACATTTTTATCTTGTGGAAATTGAATTTGTTGTTCGGGTGAAAGCCGACTTAAATATCCTGGTCGATCTGGTGACACATTAGTAACGTGTACTGGTGAATCTCTTTCTAAATCTTCTGCTGATGTTTGAGGGAGTACCACACTGATTGACGCTCTACCACTATTATTACTTTTAAGGCTTTTAGCACTGCCTTTTGACTTGGTGCTTAACACTCCTGGACTATTCCGCTCTTCTTCCATATTGATCTCTATAAAGAATATGTTTTCAAGTTAATAAAGTATTTTTCATTATGTTATCAGAACTATCCACAAGTGCTCAGGCATTTAAACAAATTTGAACAAAGTTTTGAGGTATTAGAGAATTCCAGAAAGCTTAGAGCACTTCACACATCCCGTACATTTTTTTGTTTAAAACTTTAAACCATCGTAGCACAGCTAATAATGAAGCAACAATTATTAATAGTGTTTGAGGTGTCAAAATAAAGCTACATAGTGATCGTTCACATTCACAAATGACGTCACCCAACAGGAGGGTGGGGTGGGGGTACAGCGAAAGATGACGAAAGGTTAAATCAAATTTAAATATCATGAAACCATGTTGCGCGCGCAGGGTGATGGTGAGGCAAAGATGACGTTACTTACCAGGAGGGGGGGTGCTGCAAATATGACGAAAGGTGACAAGGAGGGGGGTGTGGGGTGTGTGTGTGGTGTGGGGGGGGGGGGGATGGGGGGGGGTGCAAAAGGCCAAAAGTTAGGTGACATTATTTGTGAATGATGCCTTACTTATATTTTCGTAAGATAAACACTATTTTTGATTCACTAAAATTACATGATCTATGGTGCATTTTGTTATGAAAAAACGTTTTCACACAAGTCCCGTAGGTGGCGATAATTATACGGGATTTGAACATGTTTATTCAGAGCAAGTATTCCAGTTATGGGCACTTTACGAGGTGCTCACGATTCTTATGTAATTTTGTTCATAATTTGACTCATTTTCTAACTATTATCAGTTCACAATTTCACAGTTTCACAATTTCTCAAAATTCTCCAAGAAAATTGACCCCTATTCTCATTTCTCATAAAAAATCAAGGGCGTTTCTCACATCTCAAAATAGGTATATTTCCCCCTCATCATACGTATTGCAGATGACATCATGTAACTGTGCTTCGGTAGATCCTTATAAAATCGGTTTATGTGATATCCGCTGTGTGAATTTGTGTTGGTAAGCTTAATATATCTACAAAAATCGATTATTAACAAAAATATTTCACTTTGACAGCCTGTCTACGCCATCTTTGCATTTGAGCGGGCTGCGATCTCATTGGTTCAAATGGAGTTCAGCCAATCGGCGCTGAGCCACAGTAAATATAAACATATGCACGTGGATCAGGTGGATTTGATGGAGAGTAAAGATATGTGAAATCAATTTAGATATTTATATACATGATTCTTTACATCACAACACATTTTTTTTCACTTACATTGACAGTTTCACCAACTATCTGTTGGCATCGTCGGAATGACACTTCTGCGCATGACAGGAGGTCAGTCCCGCCGATCCCCGGATCGTAAACTTCGTGAGAGTTGGTGGCCCCCCCCGTCACGGTTCATGACCTGCCTGTACGTTCGGGATATGCACTGCCTCTTTGATTGGGAGGGGGGGGGGATGGGGGATGGGGGGTAAAAGGCCAAAAATTAGGTGACATTATTTGTGAATGATCCCTTACTTATATTTTCGTAAGATAAACACTATTATCCGCTATTATCCGAGAGTTGGTGGCCCCCTCGCCACGGTTCATGACCTGCCTGCGTTTCGGATATGCACTGCCTCTTTGATTGTCCTTGTCTTCCAGTCACTCTCCCTGTCTATTACACTTGCACCTTCCCAGTCTATATCGTGATTGTGTTGGTTCACGTGGTCCGTGATAGCACTTTTGTTAAGTTCCGTCAGAGATTCCTTCTTTGTGGCTCTAGTAAATGCTCCTTTCTTATTCCGTGAACCGTGATGAGGGGGGGGGCCACCAACTCTCACGAGTTTATGATCCGGTTCTCGGCGGGGATCGGCGGGACTGACCTCCTGTCATGCGCAGAAGTGTCATTCCGACGATGCCAACAGATAGTTGGTGAAACTGTCAATGTAAGTGAAAAAAAATGTGTTGTGATGTAAAGAATCATGTATATAAATACCTATTACCAACACAATGAACACGTTCAGGGACAATGTAGATATTGATTCATTTTTACACGTGGCTTTAAGGGGCAGTAAATATGGTGTCTATCCACGTTGATTTCACGTTCGTGTTATACTACACTTGATATCAACCTAATTTCCACCATTATGGGGGTGAACAATTTTTTTTTTGCCTGCTGGGCTTTAATTATCTGTTAAAATATCATATATGTATTCATTATTTAAGAGGAAATTACATTGTAAGAGGGACGTTTCGTTAAAACTGCTCATAACGCGAGCACTTCCTCTATGTATATTTTCTTTTAGATCACCAGTAGCTAAAACTGGCCATTCACATAAACCGTGAATTTTATGTCTGACGTGAAATTTGGTGACCTCTAAAACGGGGCTCACGTCATACGTAAACTCACGGATTGTGTACATGTCCGAACAGTGCGATTGATGTTCTAAACACGGGATGTGTATTAGAGCAGTGCTCACCCATCACATATGCTTTTTTAAAAAAATACTTAGGATCCAAACAAGTACCAAATATTACTACTTTGAACACAATAGTTCAATTGCCCGGTGCCAAAGTGAAAAAAGATTTTTCTTAGTAAGATCTAATGTAAATAAACATGTTCAAATCGCATATTATCGCCACCTATGGGATGTGTGTGCACACGTTATTTCATAACAAAATGCATCATAGATCATATAATTTTTAATGAACCATAAAAATTGTGTTTATCTTATGAAAATACAAGTACGTAGCTTCCTTTTGACACCTTAAACGCTATTGTTGGTTCATTAAAAGCTTTGCTACGATGGTTTGAACAAAAAAATATATGGGATGGGTGTGAGCTAGGTGCTCGAGTATACGTGTGACCTACAGGCCCAGCTGTTTGACGTGCTCTAGATTTTGACGTTTTCTGTAAGTGTGGTAGCTAACATATTTCAAAATTGAGCGAAATATCCTGTCACCTACACGTCAGTGGCTACACTCCGGCATGCAGGTGGTTGCAGGTTGTTGGACCCTTGGCTTCATAAAAAAAACCCTCCAAAATAACAGTTTAATTGTCTTATAGCAATAGTAACATGATTTTCTTTTATTGTAATTTTCTTTGAACACAAAGTTTTGATTTTTATAAGAAGTTTAAAACCTTCAAATCAAACGGTAAGTTGCAAAAACTAATAAAATCTTCTTTTTTTCTTACAATTTTTCTCGTTTCCAGTGTAAACAAAATATGGCTGCCTCGCTACATCAAGCTAGTTCACAAACGCAAATTTATGTATAGATAAAAATTGTGTTTGCGTTTGTATACTATGTTTTGTCAACTAGTAATAAAAGCAGCCATTGTTATTTTAAGTAAGCGAAACATTTCTTATTCTACCTCAAATAATCTAACTTGATTAATGTATTTAAAATATCAATTTTTCAGTTATATTATACCATAAACTAAATAAACAATTTGTTTTAAAGGTTTAGTCGATATGTAATTTCCCATTAATATTTTTTAAACAAACGAACTATAAATAATTTTGATAATGCCAATTATCTGTAGTTTTCGTTTATAAAAGAAATAGTTTTCATTGTGCATAGTGCTCGCTAAATTCTTGTAGGTGAATTATTATTTTTAGAAAAAGGTAACTATTTTAATAATTTAGGGATTTATAATTTTTTTCACTTAGTACATAATATAGGTATGACATAATATATATGTTTTATTACATAGACATGTTTTAAATAAGCGCATCAATGAGATACATGTAGATTTGTGTATTTTATCTGTCATAATGAATTAAAAAGTAAGCACTTCTAACTTTAATATGACAATAGTCAATACATGCCGTTGTATTTTATTGTCCTTTCAACTATCCCAACAGTTGTACCAATCACATGACCGTGCTTTAAACGCATATTGCTCATGTTTTTATAGAGATCTCGACTAAACAACAGAATGTTATGATGTATGATAAAAAGCATTTTATTATGACAAAATTTCTATGATGTTTGTAAAATCCTCACACTCACGAAAATATTGTGTTCATTCAAAGCTTACTGAATACCCTTAGATGTCAAATAGAGCTTTTAGATACCCTCCTAGCGTTCCCCACCACACTCTACTCATGTTTTCATATACTTTGTATGGCTTGGGATGGAATTCAACGTGATGGCTAATATATATGTTATTTCTTTGTAGGAGTCATAATCATGCGTTTTAAGACACAACTTCAGAAAGAAGCAAAGCATGCGGAACTAGTAAGCTGTATAGGCTGGACAACACCAGATGAAGTATATTCTAGTGGAGACGATCATCAAATAATCAAATGGAATCTACTCAATAATGAAAACAGTACACTTGCTAAACTTCCCGAAGATGTGTTCCCCACAGACATGCACTGGTTTCCTAAAGGATTAGGAGGTCCTGGAAAGAGTAAAGCTGGTTCCGACGTATTTGTACTTTGTTCAACAGATGGTAAGAAATTACCAAGAATCATTGCGGATATTCAAAGTGTCATATTTTGTATATGAAAATGCTTTTGCTGATACATATTGAATAGATCAATAAATGACACTTGCTTGTAAATCAAATATTTTCCTTTCTTAAGTGTGCTAATTGGCTCATCTCAATTCTAGGAAAGTTTCTTCTGATATCTCGAGGAGGTAAAGTTGAGAAAAAAGTTGAAGCTCACAGAGGTGCAGTGCTGGCAGCCAGATGGAGCTACTCAGGCACAGACTTATTGACTGGTAAGTGACATCATTTTGATAATGTTGATCTTTGAATCTGGTTTATTCAAGTGGGATACACATACTTACTTGTAAGTCTCATGGTATGCTTATTTTTGCTGAGTGATTTTCATTTGGAGAGCAATTAGTTTATCTTAGAATATTAGTCTATAAAGTTAGTGATAATTTACCGCTAATGCAATATATAATATTGTACATGTATTCAATATGATAAATTTTGTTTAAATAGGTTTGTGTTAAACAATGCTTGTTAATATTGCAAGAAATTAGTCTTGTAATTTTGAATATTTTATGCAAATGTATGTATGTTTTTTTTTTCAAACAGCTGGAGAAGATGGTCAGGTCAAGATATGGTCTCGTGGAGGAATGCTTAGATCTACACTCAGTCAGAATTGTGCGTTGTTTTTGTTATTCACACTGACTGATTACATTTATGCTAGTTCAATATAAATCAAAATAGTAGAGTAGAGAGCATTCGTTATTCATATACACATGAAGAAGAAATTTCAAGAAGGTTGGGATGTCTGCGTCTAATTTTTAACAGTCCTATATATTCTTTTTTTGTCCGAGCAGTTTAAAGGGAGTGTTGACATTTGAGAAATTAACGAGACTCATTGTATGGAAAAAGTTTCCCACTGCAAAAAATGTTCATTATATAACCTGATTTCAAATCTATTAGTGTGTCAGCTTTATTTCATTCTATTTTTTTTTAATTTTTTAATAATGGTTGAACTGTCGTAATGTTTATTCTTTGCAGTACTGCCAGTGTATTCTGTTGCTTGGAGTCCTGACTCTGATAGTGTGATCTACACCATCGGCAAGCAGCTTGTTATTAAACCAATACAACCAAATGCCAAGGAAAATAAGGTTAATGTCTTAACACCTTTCAAAGAAATAGTAGTCCTGTTATTTTTTGTAGAGCTTCCATGATCAAATGGACTCAAATTTCAAATGCTATAGAAATTTATGTTTAGAATGATATGAAACCATGTTATATTTTTTGTAAATATTTATTCCAAGTATCCAAATGGATTTCGCTCGTATTGACTAGTAAAAATGGGTGTAGAAAATTTAGCAACTCGTCCTTTTGTAGCAATGCTATAGATTCAATTTGATGTTTGAGAATAATATGAAGCCATGTATATATTTTAGCCATCTGTAAATATTTATAACTCTAAGTATCCAATTAATTTGCTATTCTACTTTGTACATATTAACTGTATTTTCATAAGATGTAATCAAAGCTAGTTTGTCCATATATCAAATAGTTTGTAAACAATTAAGTTTCTGAAGAGGACATTTCTTGTCGAAACAAACTGAATAAATTTAGAAATTTTAAAATAGAATATTTAGAACTCTGGATAGGACTATAAAGCAGGTATAAAAAAACTGTGTATTAATATTAAATAAGTATGAGAATGATATCATAATCAATATTTGATATGTTTGACACTATGTAGCTATTTTATGTAATATTAACAACTTGCTTATTTTAGTGGAAAGCCCATGAGGGGGTGATAATGAAGGTGGACTGGAATCCTGTCAACAACCTTATCTTGTCTGGGGGCGAGGACTGCAGATATAAGGTAATAATTTCTTACATAAAAGATTTTGGAGTGTCAGTAAATGAGCAGTTTAAAAAAACAAACATTTATGAAGTATCATATTTAAATCCATTTATTCTTTACAGCAGTTTAAAGAATTTGCTATCTGGAGTTTCTGTAGTAGGCTTGTGATTTTTATTTGTTTACTTTTCATGCTCATTACAAAAAAAATCTTTATTTTGTTAATGTTGGGTAGATAGGTTGATTGGGTAAGAAGAGTAGTATGTTACATGTTTGATATTTTTAGGTAACCCTGTAAAAGTTTTAGTTGTGAATAGCTGTTTGCATTATAGTGTCAGTTTACATTATGACTGTTTCACCATATTAAAGTGTCTTGGGGTACAATACCTTGTAGAAAGAGCGTCAAATTACATTCACATCAATTAAATTATCATATTCATTTAATCTTCAATGTATTCGTATACTGATTGATAAGTTAGTGAGTTAAGTAAATGCTTTCACTTATGATAGCAGCTAGATTATGGACATAGAGCACTGAAAAGACTTAGGTAAACTAATAATGTATGATAAATGTGTCACAGGTATTGTACAGGTGCTATGTTGTGTGTTTGAGCAGGTGTGGGATTTGTATGGACGCCTGATGTACTCCTCAGCTGCCCATGACTATCCCATCACCTCCGTGGCCTGGAGTCCCGATGGAGAGCTGTTCGCTATTGGCTCCTTCAACACACTTCGTCTCTGTGACAAGACAGGGGTAGGATTCTTGTAGCGTAAAATTGACAATGCTTTTTTTGAGCAGCAGTTTTATCATGTGTTGTTCCATGTTTATGGAAACTTATGGGAGGGATTTTGAATAGGAACTTATGGCAACAATGATTTTAATTGTTGGCTTGATTTCAATGGTAATGTTTGTTTTAAGTAAGCCAAAAAAATAGTTTGTTTTGTGTTGTAATTAAAGGCACATGCTCCTTTATATTTCTATCATTGACAATGCATTGAAATTTCTCATGGTTGTTAAGTAGGAGGCAACAATGCAAAAATAGTTTAATAGTGGGGGTCAACTCTATTACAAACTTAAGAGATATTACATATATAAAAATATACATATAATGAACCGGGGAGGACTTGAATGTATAGTGAATGCTATACTTGTCAACATGTTTATTTTGAATTTTCATAAAATCTATTCACATTTTTTCTTGTTATACAGCTTCAATAGTGATCCCTCAATCAAAACATATTCATTTATGGATATAAACCAGTATATGTATTTAATACACATGGAAATAATATGATTCCATTTTTCAAGGTCGCCGATAAAAAGTCCTAATCTTTGGCAAAAAATGGGCTATATAAAATTTTCTAACATTGACAACTTTCCAAAATTGTGCTATATTGTACAGCAAAATACTCTGATCATATTGGTATTAAAAACTTGGGGGTCAACGTTCATTTTAAAAAGTTCTAGCAACTAATGCGTTGGTGTAAATTTACAATATTGACCCCCAAAAAAAAAAAAACATGAAAATTTACAAAGGTGATATTTTCTGTCAAAATCAATGCTTAATGGTACATATGTTTATGTAATACAGTTCTAATATATTTTACACATGAATGGAAGGAATCACAGGAAAAAATTATTCAATTTAGCATACACTTAATCAGTTGTTTATCAATGCAATTGTACAGAAATGTCAGACTAAAGATGGTGCATAAATATCAAACTTAAGAATGAAGGCCATTTGCATTCCCATAATTTATATCCATTTAATTTTTTGCCATTTTTATTTATAAACTTGTTGATCAATTGTTAATTTATAGAAATGTTATTTGTTACAAAGAAGCTTCTTTTTTTCACTGAATACCATTTGAAATACTAGCTTTCGTTATACATACAATGCAAATCAAGAAAATCTCTGTACACCATATAACTTTAAAGCCTCACATAATTTGCTAAAAGTCACAAAACTTACTTCAGCAAATTTTCTTTTTCAAAATAGGCAGCAATATTTTCTGCAATCATTTAGACTTTGTCACCCTTGGTTTGCCAATGTTCAGTTCAGAGAACAGATTTCAAAGTCCCCCTACACCCCCCCCCCTCGTTTGAAACTCAACTCCAAGTGCTTTAGTGCTAGGCCACTTTCTCCTATTTTTGTCACAGTTTTTTGGAAGTATATGCCTTTGCATTTTCCATCCTCCTTTCTGAGCAACACTTTGAGTCACTCTATGTTGGCCTGACCATCCCCCGGGACCATCCCTTACACACGGTGTTTTCTCTCTCCACAACACTGTTCAAGGTGTAGGCATGCTGACTGAGCTCATCATTAGTAGGTAGATCTTGATGGAGCATATGATAAGAGCCTAGCCCAGGGAGCCTAGTAGGCAGGCAATGTGGGGAATTAGCTAAATAATAGTAGTTTCATCCATGATGTTCTTATCTTGAGTTGACTGGAAATCGTAAACACCTGTGTTATCAGACTTATTACACGATGACAACCACTGCATATAAATTTAATCCGTGGAGTATAGGTAGGGAATGATTAACAATCACCTTAAATGATTCACAATTAATTTTTTGATTTTAAATAAATTTCACAAAAGTATTTTAATGGCTGTGACATACTTTTTTGTTTTGCGAGATTTTAATAAAGCGGCTGCTCTGTGCTTGAAATAGATTTTTTTTAAGGGGACTGTGAACCCTTTTCTTAGGATTTTATTAAACTTTGATTTTCTCAAGCTTCAATTCTTATTAAATTTTGTAGATAAAAATTTAACACCGAGATGAAAAAAAAAAAAAACACAATAATACAACTTTGCCTGTGAAGCATATAACAATACAAAAACATCGAAATGACCAAAATCACTAAGTTACACAATTTGTATATTTAAAAAACCTTGCCTCAAAATATTTTCCTATTTATCATTTTACATGCATTTTAAGTTTTAAAACCACCTATTTTCGAATTTTCTTCAAAGAATACAAAAACGTTCATAATTCATCAACGAAATAAAAAAATCAAAATCCCTAGTAAAGGTTTTCTTCAAAATATATCTTCATGTTTGTTTGTGAAAATTTGATTTCATGGTTAAGGAGAAATATAAAAAGAAAAATTCATCCACTATGCAAACTTAGTTTTGAGAAAATGGGCTTTAAACATGGCCTATCAATATACATTGATAGTAATTGATGTCTATAAAATGTATCATATAAGAAAAACTATTGATGATAACAGGTTCATTTTGAAAAGATGTTGTTCTTTATCATTTATAGCATACAAAACATTGAAAATGTAAAAATTTGATTTTTAGCCCATATAACCTTATAATCCTGCAAAGAATGAGTCATTGTTTTTCACTCCAGCTTGGTCTTTACAAAATGCGCTGTAATGGGAAAACTATTGAAGATAAAAGGTTCATTTCAAAACATGTTGTTCTTCATAGTTTACAGTATAATAAATATTAAAAAACTGAAAATATAATATTTTTCCCTTAAAGAGTTCACAGTACCTTAATGTACAAGATATTACAAGTGATTTTTTTTTCTAAATTATAATGCAAAGTCGAAACACAAACATTACGGAAACCTCATACAACACACTGCCCCAGATAAGTACTTGCACACATACTTTTGACTAGTATTAAATCAACAAGACAAGTAAGAATTATAACTTACTCATCCATCCGCAAGCCTGCCATCTTTTTTTTTTTTTTTTCAAAACGTTAGCATTTGTGTGTTACATGGATACAAGTAAGACGAGTAACATTTTTTGAAGGCTAGTAACTTTCTTTGCCATACTAGTTCTATAGACTATTAAGCTTATCAGTTATCAGGGGCACTGTGAGCTCTAAAACTGTGCTTGCAGTGGTCATACTCGCTGGAGAAGCCCAACACGGGCAGCATCTTCAACCTTGCCTGGTCTGGGGACAGCACGCAGGTGGCGGGTGCCTGTGGCAATGGCCAGGTCATATTTGCACACGTCATTGAACGGTAGGTTCTCACTGGTTCATGATGAATTATAGCACAACAAATCATGATAGACTATAATAAACAGTTGAGCCATTTTTGAACATTTGCAGACGATTAGAATGGAAGAATTTCGAGATAGTGGTTTCAGGCCGTAAAACCGTCAATGTAAGAAATGTGACGAATGAAGCGAAAGAGAAGTTGGAATTCCGCGACCGTATCATCAAAGTTTCCATGGGGTTCAAGCATTTGGTTGTAGCCACCTCCTCTCAATGTTATATTTACAAGTAAGCTATCATTTACTGACACTTATTCATGTTTGTACTATGATTATTACTTATTAGATCATCAATAAGCTTTTGGGCATAACTAACGGAAACTGTGTTCATAAATTTGATGACCGTGTGCAATTTGTGATCGGAGGTTGCCCAGACGTTTGTTCACATATACGAGACCAAGTAGCACTGAAGTTCTTATTTCAGGAAAGTCTGTTCTTTGGCTTCTGTGACTTCCACAAATAGATGTGCTCTCATGTTTAAGTTTTATTTACTGATTATAATCGTTCATTATTTATTTCGTTTGTCGTGCAATTTGATTAAGTCTAGAACTAAGTGTTGTTTTAGATTTTCACAGTATCATGTCATACACAACATCAACTATATAGTTAATTTGTTATCATGTTTTTTAGACAAATTGAACTAACTTGTCACTAAAGCTTTGATTGTAGTTCAATGGTCTTTTTGTCTAATTCAATTGTTCTCTTCTGTATTTTCAGTGCGTGAGTATGATAGTGTCTGCTTATAAGTGACGCAAAGATATTTTTAAATACTTTTTGTGATGTTCTCATGATCAAATTGTGTAGTCAAATGTGATTTAGAAAAACTTGCAAAATTATATTTTCACCATGCTGACCGAATGTTGTGGCTTTTCGTACATATTTTGTTAAGAAAAATTGATTAATGTCATCATGAAAAAAACTTTGTTATGGGTTTGATTTTATCAATTTTCACTGATTTCTATTTAGCCGTTTAGCGTTAATGTGCATTATATTTATGCACCCCATGTCTGTGGCAATTGTATGTACAAAGAGCGAAGTGATGTACCCCTGATTTTTACTGGTGATTATATGGTTCTCATGGTGAAAATGTCAACTCTTCAAATGACTTACTAGGCATTATAGGATCTTTGTGTAACAACTATTTTTCTTCTTCATTCTCTTTCTGTGTGTTGTGCCATTAATTTTTTTTCCATTTACAATTCAAATCAATAACATGATGTCAATTGCATCACTTTTTAACTGCATGGCTTCATAGTAATAAGAGAAGAAGTCCTAAAAGATTTCATACCATTAATATCACCTTCATTATCCATCATATTTCTATGATTTTAATATTGTGAATGCTTGCATCATTTGTGGGCATGTCCATTTTGTATTGCTATCTTTTTTTCTAGCCATCCACTGCATTTAATATGTAATTTTTAATCGAAAAAAGTGAATGTTTATGTTAATTTTATGCATGTCAATTTACTGTATTACATGTAACTGACCTTTTTTTCCTCAACCCTGCATGTAATATCACTAACACGTTTTATAACACCACTAGAAACAGTGCCATTTGATAGAATTTTTTAGGTGTTGGGTGTCTCAAACCGTTCTGTAATTTGGACTTCCAATTTCAAATAATTCGACCCAAAGCATTAGAATTTAAATAACATGAAAAATCACATGTTGGGTACAAATTATGACTTCAATAATGTATACTATGATATACTTAGCAATTGTTTACTAATTATTCTAGTAATTCAGTTATAAGCAATGCTTTTCAAATATAAATAGGTTTTGAAGAAAAAGATTCTCACTGTGATATGTATTAAGCGATACCCAAATAAAGTTGTTTTTATTGATTTCTGTAAACTTCAGACACTGTACTATTATTATTTGTTAGTGTGAAGAATTGGAACACGCCAATGATTTTTGATTTGAAGGAGGGTAGTGTGACGCTCATTGTACAGGCTGAGAGGTACGTACGAGTTGCTAAACCAGTTGGTCACATGAACTCTAATTTTTTTTAGGAATGCCACAATTGTAAGAAACATATTTATTGTATATTTGATGGTTCAAATTTTAAAAATGAGCATCATGACCTTGAAAACATTTTAATAATTTTTAAAATTTCTGTTATAACATACATCCAATAAGATAATATACATCCAGTAAGAAAACTTATACTTTGGAACAATGACCCAATCTTTCCCAGTAGCGCAGAGACAGGCTCCTAATGGTGCATCTATTATCATAGACAATTAGTTTCATTTTGTTATCATAGACAATTCCTAATGGTAATCTTCCTGTTATTGCAGACACTTCCTAATGGTGGATAGTTCGAGTATCTACGTGTACACGTATGAGGGCCGTCTCATCTGCACGCCCAAGTTTACGGGCATGCGCACAGACATCCTCAATCGACAGACCGTCTCTCTGTCAGATGACTCCATTGCCATACGTGACAAGACCGATGAGAAAGGTAGGCAGAGAATGATTTATCACCTGGAAGAAATGTCAGGATAATAACAATTTATCGAAGATTACATGTCTACATGTTAAAGTGACGTTGCATACTAAAATGCAATAACTGTATTGGTGTTCAGATTGCATACTAAAAATGCATACTAATATACTTAGAATCATACTATAGGAACAAAGAAACCATAATAGCCCATGCAGGCAAACTAATACACAATGCACTCTTCAAGTACACAATAAATTTGCAAACAAATCAAGAAGTGTGTAGGCACTGGGTGGGCTGAAAATCATCATAATGGTTTAATGTCTTTATTCCCCATCCTTGGGCCATGATAAATGTTCAGGTATTATATCTGTAAAAATTCATTGTTTGAATGCTTATATATTTGTGCGTTTTGTTTCAGTGGTACATCTGTTTGAGACGGCGACGGGCAAGCCTCTCGGTGATGGCAAACCGTTCCTACACAAAGTGAGTGGCCAGTTGTACAAACACTAATATACACTCATATCAAATGTTTGCTTATGTAAATCAGTTTTTATGTTAGATGGCAGCTAAAACATGCATTGACTGTACAATGCTATAGTGACTACGTATCTCACTGAAACCTTGATAGATGTTTGTGATGCTCTTTGATACATAAGTGTATGCCATTCTTAGTCATGATCAACCAGACCCTGGACGAGGAAATTATTTAGTCTCTATTAATGTTTGTCAAATAATTCCCAGAATGCATTGTAAAACACGTAAAAGTCACGTGTTTTTTTGTTTTTCTTTTGTCTAAATAACCCCCAGAATCTGTAGATAAGCAAACTCGTGTATGTTGCTGTAGCTGGAGGTGATGGAGGTTTCCCTCGACACGGTCGGCACATCCACAGAGCGCCGCCTGGCGATCATTGACAAGAACCGCGACCTCTACCTCACCCAGGTCAGAGTGTACGGTGGCGACAGGAAGACAGTCAAACTCGGTACGTCCGCTACGTCGGTGCACAGCGCCATTGTCACACCTCAAAATGAGGTATAGTTAGGCCCTGTCCAAATAAATCTAACATAAGAATGAAAGAAGACAAAACTAGTTCATTTTGAATGCTACAAATTTGTTTCACACTTTACTTCACATTTTTATGTGATATGTGTATGATGCCTGCAAAGCATGAAACAGATTGGTATTTGGTAACATCTAATATGAACTAGTTTTGTCTTTGTTGCTGCTATATTGCTCTCAATTAGAAATGAGTAGAAGACTAAATTTGGGATTACATAGATGGACTTTATCCCAAGTCTGAACTCAGGATTCAAAAAGAACTTTTTACCGACTCCTGTTAGCCATGTTTTTTGGTGTATTGTTATTTTGCAGGCTGAACTCTAGGATTTGTCAGCTGATTGCCCAAATTCTTAATGTTCACTGTCATGATTGTAGCTTCATATAACAAAACATTCACGTACATGTACATGTACAAAAGCATATAGAAATTCCAGCAGCTGATACGAAGGCAGTGGCCTGAATTAAGCATGCATTAAGTTTGGTGGTTCAGTGCTATGGGCCCATCCTCGATGTAATGTATGAAACTCATGAAAATCTGCTCGCAGACCACAGGACCAACAATCGTAAAAAGTTGACAGCCCTGACAGAAAGTATCACACTCTTAATTTAGTTATATTAATATTGAGAACTCCCCAAAGTAGCCTACTCATCGGCTAGCCATGAACTTTTGAAAGTAGCTGGCCCTTGTCAAAATGAGCCGGTATCAAGCCGCAGGATAGGCTCTATTTCGTACCTGCTTCCTTGATGTTGAGCCGTGTTTTGTTGATGTTGCAGCGACGATGATCAACAGCCTGGCGTGGAACGACGAGACCAACATGCTGGCGGCACTCACGGACGGAAAGTTCACCGTGTGGTTCTACCCAAACGCTGTCTACGTGGACCGTGACCTGCTGCCCAAAACCATCCACGAGCGAGACGCCAGGTAGGCAGCAGGGGACACTCCACAGGAGGGAGTTCTGCAGTACGCCTCAGTTCACCAGGGTGTGCATTGCACAGTACTCCCCTGGCACAGAGGTCTGTGGTACTTTCCAGGGAGTTCCTTGCACAATACTCCTCAGACGTGACACCTGTGATACCCACAGAGAATTTAGCATTCGGCACTCCCTGGGGAGTACACTGTCAACACTCATTGTTGACACTAACAATCATCTCGATGTTGGCAGATGTCATGTTGGTTGAGCGCATTTTAACTACTTCTGACACAGCTGTCCTAAAATGTATATTAGGTTACTACACCAAAATCATATCACAATAAGTTAGTGCAAAAGTAGATAGAAAACCCCAACGAAATCAGTAGGTAGATGTACAAACGTGATCAAAAGTTGCTGTTGCTCAGCAAGATGCTTTATGTCTGCTGCTCTCCACCCCGGTTTGGTTGCATTATGGTCCATTGGAGGCTTGTCTGGTTTTTAAGTTGTATGTCTTCAACACAATGTTATTGTTTTCACCATAGTTATACTTATAATTTATTAATCATATAACAGGATCTAGTTATTTGAAATGTTTGTGTTTGTGATCTTAGTCATTATTTAGGTGTTTATGTAAATTTGAAAAGAATTTTTTTAAGTCACTGATCATTTTGCCGCAGAATTTGTGCACTTCATACAAACAAAAATAACAATGAAATTACTTTGCCCACTGCGTTCTTGATATTTTGGCAGTCTACTACATGAATAGAATTGTTTCAACTTCTCTTAGTGAGAATGTTTCTTCTTAAGTATAATACAAAAATGATTTTGTTAATACCTATAATCACCTTTATATGACTCGTTAAATATATCATTACAATTAAATCTCATACCGATGTTTGTATTATTTTCAATGTAATAGTGAAAAACAAAACAACCCCCCAATTGCGGCCTATTTTCATATACATTAGCTGAGCAGAGCCACAAATACAAGTCTGCTGTCGTCGTCATCGGCGTTGGCGTGTGTGACCTCTATAGTGGGTGGTGTAAGAGAATCCGCACCCACTAAATTAGCGCATGTAAATACAAGAACACGATTACTCCAGCCGATCAGTGGAAGCTGCTGCACCAGCAGCGCCGTGTAACACACACCGAATGTCATGTCATCTCTTTCGCTGAACTAGCCACAAATCGTAGCCGCAACAACACGCTCCACATATTTGTGAAGGCTATTATTAGTTGTAGGAATAAAAGTTAAAAAAAAATCAAGTGAAACTAAGGTCCTACAATGATTACAGTAACGTCAAAATTTCGTTTAAAATGTGGCTAGTAGTGTTAGAAATTTAACCTTATATAAGCGGCTATATGTTCTGCTTTCTTTAGACGTGGGTTTCTTAGCGTTGGCTATTGTTTGATCCTTATGAAGCGATCAGTGTGAATGTTTGATAAGATTGAAGCGTCCTGGGCCACTTTCTAACATTGCTGTTCTTACTGTGTAAGCTTTGACTATGAATTGGTAATGGTGGGTGTTGACAGTTATTTTCATGTTTTTAAGGTTGATTTTTCATTTTTCAGAACTAATTCTTATAAAAATGGCATTTTACATTTTAAATATATTTTGTAGTATACTTTTGTCCATAATCTCAAAGTCACAAAAGTATGTTCCATTCAAACTGTGGACCTCAATTCTTTAACCTGATTTGGTGTTTATAACTTTATATGCAGAAGAACATTAACCTGAATCATTTTTTATTGTTATATAATGTTTATGTCATTTGGCGTGATGTGCCTGATGGGCTGATGTCACATTACGGCTCATTTAGTACGGAAATTTAACTGTATACTTTATTAAGATGGGTTGGTGGTTAAACAAACGCCCACATCCAAACTAAACCATTCTGTGATATTGTTACAAATTGCTAGAAATTTGTCTTTCTATTTTGATATTATTCAAAGGATGTTAACGCATTTTACATGGAAGCAATTAATTTGATTGAATTACCCATGGGACAATCACCATATCAAAAGAATGTTTGTTATATAAAAAATATTCACCAGTATATCATGTCAAATTTTATATCAAAATATCCTGAAAAAAGAAAAACTAATGTTTGTGAGTTATCGTATGTTAAAATATGAGCAACTAATAGAAAAAAAATGATGGAGCTTTTCAAAAACGGAAGCCCACAAGCTATTGTAACCGAGCTTCGCGTGTATCATAATGTAGAGTATTTGAGAGGCTGCTGCATTTTGAAGTGCTTCATGTTTCTGTTACATAAGCACAGTGTTTAAACTCGAGCGTCTTTGTTGCAGCTTTGTCATAGTCACATGTGTATGAAAGCTCATAAACTGGCGTCTTTAAGTACGACTTAATGTCGTGCGTTTCGCACATTTTTACGATGACAACTTTTGTTAAGGCCGTCGTTGCGGTCTTTTGTTCTCGCTTAATGAGTAGTGCAATTTATTTAGTGCTGATGATGAGGCGAAACAAAGGGATGTTGGGGTGGGGGGGGGGGCAGTGTCATTGACCCCGGCATTGACCACAATAGTGACCATTTTAAGTTATTGAGCATGAAAACTCCTTGTCTTTTATGTGTATATGCTGTCACAAATAGTTCATTCATGTCTAAATGAAAAATGAATGAATGTGAAAAATTAGAATGTATTTGGTATTTATGCAACTCCAAATATTTATGAGCACAAAATTGATTGTGACAATCAAATCCCTATTAGCAATTGTGAATGCTTTGGTCCTATGAAGCAAGCGTTCTTGCTTCAAAAATAATATGTATTGATAAAGCATTAAATTAGATATATGTTCAGTTATGCAATTGGAATGTTTGAATTCAAACATCAATGTGATCACATTTTGAGTTGCGTAATTTTTTAATAAATCATTTTTTAGTATCCGATCACAAATTAGAAAGTTTATTACTTTTTGAATTTAGTGTCATATTGGAAAAGCTTTGTCTAATAGACATAAGTTAAAGCACTCAAGAAAGTTAGCGTCATGTTCTCATAAGAAGTAACTACTGTGGTCATTCATATTTTGAATACGTCGTACCATTTTGCCATTCAGGTGAATGACTTTTAAGCACAGCATAATGAGACATTTTATCATGGCATACATTTTAAATGCAAACAATAGACTAATGAGAATTGAGTATGAGCTGTGACGACGTTCCCCTGAGTCTCGTGGCTCATTCATTAGAAGATAGTGTCAACAAGAGGGAGATGCATAACACAGACTCTGCCTGTCTCAGCTGGCATGGCCAATTACTGGCGTAATGGTAGTGTCATTCACACTGCAACATGTATGTTCAGGCTGGAACGAACGTCACAAAAAGTGCTTTGTACGCCGTTTGTAATGTGCTATACTTATCACTGATATAGTCATAGCCTTAGATCTCAGCCAAAAGCAATTTTTTTTACAATGATGATCAATGTATTCTCTTTTAGTACATAACAGCTACATAAGAATTTTTTTTAAAAACCTTACCCTCCTGAGTCCTCTGACAAATCCAGGTTTTTCCGAAAAAGTGCACGAGGATTTCATGGATTTTATACCCAGTCCCCACCCCCTTGGCCCCTGAATCTGCTAATGCTTTTAATTATTCGCATATCAGTATCGGATTGTCTGAATGCCCTATATTTTTTTACACACCAAACCACGAGATAAAAATGTCCGCATAAAACCACGATGGTCTTGTCACCAGCAGATACAGGGTAACAACAGCAGAGTAAAGAGAAAAGTGCGAGAAACAGAGGTGGCCCGGCTGCCGCCGCCGGGAAATGTGTCTGTGTCTTGTTGCTCATTTGATAGGTAATTACAGGGCTAATTTGTGTGTCGTTCACACACATAAATCAGAGGAAGGTAACCTCGGTAACCGTGGTGAGGGGGTGGTGGGGGGAGGACGTAATTCTTGTGTCAACACGCGCCAGATAGAAGCCATGACCCGGTGGGTCCAATCACGTGGACAACAGGGTGTCAGAAGTCTGTTGGATGTAATGGAAGGGATGGGGGGGTCATATGGTGGAGCCACGATCTTGCATCAGGCCAGTACAATTTTGAACTTGTCCACTGTCATGATACATGTATGACTTGAAAAAGAAAAATGTTTTAAATAATTCGTAGGTCGGGCAATTGTTTTTTAAATCAAATGAGATTGGTATATTGTCAACTTCTTGGAAATATTCTATATGATGTTTATTGTTGGCTGTAGTCTCTATTTCATGAGTTGAAAACAAACTTGTAAGGTATTATATATGTCGTTAATAAAAAGCCTCTTTTTCAATAGGTTCCCAAGCTAATACGCTACTTCTAAAAGTTCTTTAACCGATGATATTAAAGAGGACATCAGGTGGTTGCTTTTCAAATGCTTGGGATAAATGTCCATAGGTCAAGACATTTTCCATTTCGCCATTTTCCATTTCATTTGTCCGTTTCGCATTCCCATTTCCATTTCAATTACATGCAATACATTAACTACTGCATCTCTAGCTGCGTGATAGCTGCAAACTTCTCTTTACAGACTGTCCATCAGTAAGTGTCCATCAAACTTTGTGTATGGCAATTTAACTTTATTGAAGCAAAACATGATTACAGTGAAAGCAGCATTCCATGTATTGTACCCATCATGAACTACAATTTGTTGCTCACTCATCTGTGTCTCGTATCATTTGCTGGCTTAATAGAGGGAAAAGAAACTGGCACTCTTGAACTTGCTTCTTTGCAATGCTCAGCATTTAATTTACATTTTTTCACACCCTCTTGTACTGGACCCAAACATAAAGGTTACCAATTTGTTTTGACATTGCTATGATATGGCAGTCACGTCGCAAGAAATCATTCATAGTTTACTCATCCGCTGCTGTTGAAGTGACATGCACCCAATCCACAGTTTACCCTTTGGTTTCAGATTGTATACCAGTGTTCATAAGGAAGTTTTTAACTAAATACACAAACATCGCATTTTACGAGTATTTCTGAATGCCAGACTTTATTCTCCATTGATGTACAGGGCTCGACATAGCCACTATCCCGCTATCCCGAGGATAGTAGCTTTTGTGAAGGGATAGTAAAATTTAGAAGCTGGTAGTCCAGTGTGGATGTTAAACTCGCCGGTCTAGAATGATTTTAGGGGACCGATAACGGCTGTTATTTGCCAATATAATATGCACTTTCCATTACAAATTTGAAGCCTCAAATATTTTTATTTGTCTGTAATAAACCAAGGCATGTGATATATGGATGGAATCGTCTTCTCACTATCTTCAAGACTTCAGTGATTCTGAACTTTATTGAATATTTTGGACTTCAAGTCTTGAATACATTTTTTCAGTGCAGTGGTTAGCAAAGTATATTCTTAGTAGCAAATGCACAGAAAGATAATGTTTTGAGGGAATATGTAAAAGATAAGTCATTTCACTTATGAAATGTTTCTGTGATTTATTTGTATGGTGAAGTGATGAATGTGATGAATTTGTATGCTTGAAATTTCATAGTCCATGAATTTGTAAAAAAACCCTGATTTCATTGAATATGCAATCAGAACATTCCATTCATTTACTACAATAAAAACAATTTTGATAGTATTTTATATCTAAACTTATTCAGTATTAAAACATTTTCCATTCTCCAAAATATGGTAACTGCATTTAACCTGATAATATACAACACACAACAGCAATGAATTAAAACAGAAGATTTCCCGGAAAAATGACAAATTTCTGCTGCCTGAAACATGTTCATGTTGCATCAAGAGTACCCCAGAATGGCCCCTTTTGCCTCCAATTTTCAAAATAAATTTTTTCTGGGGGGGGGGGGCATGCTAATGACATGTTTATAAACAGATAGCAATCGGCGTCTGCATTGCAGATAGCTAAGCGCCGTTGGCGTATGCTTGCTGGGATATTCTGTTACTAGAAGGGCTAGCCAACTTCTCAACTAACTAGCCCTTCTGTCTATTTAATTAATACTTCTTATGTCAAGCCCTGATGTATGAAATGCGTTCAACATTAAACCCATTGTTAATTGATTGACTTGTTAAACTTTCATACCTAATCCAGTGTTTATGTTTACTGCTGCAGCAACTGACATCTTTTTTATGTTAATATGTATGAGAGAATAGTCTTTGATATATATGCTTGTCCCTAGCTAGATGTTACATACCTAACCCCCGTGTTTGCTTCTGCTGTTGCAGTGACTTTGGCAAGAACCCGACGCTGCTGAGTTTTGTGGGCAAGCACGTGAACATCCGGCGTGCCGAGGGCTCCCTGGTGACTGCCGGCATCACGCCCTACCCCGCACTGCTCCATAACTTCGTGCAGCACAGCAAGTGGGATGACGCAGTGCGCCTCTGCAGATTCGTCAAGGTAAGGGTGCCACCAGGGTGGTGGGGGTCAATTTACAGGGGTTTATGTGAATGGTTAATAAAATGTTTCAGTAGGGCTCAAATTTAACACTACCTGGCGATTTGCTAAATGATTTCACACTTTTGCCAGCTCAGGATCATTTTGTAAGCAATTGCTTGCCAGTGTGTATTTTAAAAGGATGGAATTCTTTTTAATCATCTTTAGGTGGTAAAATTTAATTTTTTCCTATAGAAAATTTGTGGGCATTGTTGGATCTGAGATCAAACTGCCAACAATACCACCCGTCCAAATGTTAATTACTGACAAAAAAAATGGCTTGTTATGAAACTTAAAGTAAATATTTCATCTTTTATCCAACTACGATGCTTAATGGTAACACTCATTTCATTCTATTGCATTTTAATTAGAGGCTTTAATTCATAAGAATTTAAAGTATATGCCTTCCTAAATTTTGTGTATGTAGCAGATTGTCTTATTGAATTCAAAATGTTAGGTCAAAATAATCCAGCTTTATTAGTAAATGATACTAAATCAAGTGAATATGAGGAAATTTTATGAAAAACAATAAAAAATCAATGATGTATTGCTGCATTTGTTTAATGCCAACAAGACGTAAGTGTAATTCAAAGTGTTGATCACTTATTATTTGAGATATATTGTGTCCTTGAAGAAAAGGAAGAGGGAAAATATATAACAATGATTTTATACATAGAAACCTCCTGTGTGCTCCAAAAGGCAGGAACCATGTGTGACTCAGATTCTTTATTCCTTCTTGCTCTACTATGTCACAGCTGCGGAAGTTGTCTTAAAAGGGTTTTTAAACACAATTTAAAAAAGCTTTTTAAAAGCCTTGTTATAGGATATAAATCCCGTACTTGTAGTTGAAATTAATTTATTGCAAATAGCTTTGCGAACTTTTAAATTTTAATTCTAGAGAACCTATGTGATTACTTATTGTTTAAAAGAGGAGACTTGGAATAGGTCTCTATAGTCTCAACTATATGGTGTGTATTTTTTTCTAGCAATTGATTGATCTTATTGTGTGGTTCTTTATTTAGGCTGATGAGGTATTTAAACAAATAAAACTATTTATCACGTTTTAAAGTGTTATTGCACACGTTGCACTGTAGCCATTGACTTCCGAACTATAGATTAGTCTCTGAGAGATTAGTATAGAACCGCCCATATGTACGCACAAAATTTCGTATCAACAAGGTTTAAGATTCTTAGATTGCTTCTTTTATTTGTAATTTAAATACACAATTGTGAGAAAGAGAAATATTTTATGTGACCAATACTAACATATTTTATTTGTGTTTTGTACAAAGTGTGGATGATTGAATTAATTAGTATTATGCAGTGTTTAAAATTTTAAACCTTGTTCTTCATTCCCATATAGAATTACAAAGATTTAGTTTGTTGTGTGCATTATTTCAAAGTCCAACAAGTTTAATACAAATGGAAATTTTTATAACTAGTTGTAGAGTATGATACTCAATATGTTTCAACCCTCTTAGTGAATATTATTACATTCAGTCTCGTCCATTTCTTAGAATGTAAAATGTGTGAAAGAAAATTTTTAAATTTAGGCTAAAGCTGAAAGCAAATATTTTAATTCAGAAAATGGCTGTATCACGTCTTTCTGTATATGTTTGTTTTAAAAAATTATTATAAATGCTTTTCTTTTCTTTAACAAAGTAACCTTTTATTTTGTGAAGAAAATATACAGAAATGTAGCTGCTTGCTCATCCAGTCAAGACATGATGGCAAACATGTCGACTGATGATGTAATATGCCCATTTTAAATACAAATATAAAACTTATCGATCTAAATAAAGTATATTTGATTTTTTGAATCTCAATTTAGGGTTATAATTCATGCTTTTATAAAAAAAAAAGATTGTCCATCAATTTCTTTTCGCCTACAATAAAGCACACTTTGAGTTATGCAGTTTGAAGTAGTGGGGCCAAGGCTCAATTGTATTGCAATTTTAACATGGACCGGACTGCCAGTAATCAAGGAATGCGCTCCTGAAAGCTACTATTTGAACAGTGAAAATAGTTATCAAACAGGCTATAGTTGTTTTTACAGATGTCACCTTGATCACTGATCTGTCATGGCAGTTATGTTATGGCACAGATTGGATGAGAGGCCCTAATATCAGAATTTCTGGAAAACTGAAATGCAGATAAAAAGAGCTGTACTGTATTGAGAACCTGATAATTAAGAAAACCATGACTGCATTCAAAATTAGTAATTCTTGTTTTGTGTTTTTCTATCAGTTGGAGAAAAAGGTAAAAAGCACTTCGTGCAAGCATGCTTAAACAAATATAACTTACATTCCCCAAATTATCGCGCAAACTCCAAAGCTCTCAACAACAGCAAAAAAGGAAATTTATTGATGAAAGTCAAATAAAGTTATAATTTTGTAAAGTTAGCACAGTTGCTATTTTCCAAGCATAATCTAAATTACACATGAGATCTTTTAGAATTGACAATTTGGATGAGCTGTGGAGTGTGCTGCTGTGTCACTGGTACCCGTGTTGTCTTGTTACTTGTTCATATCAGTGATGACGATCAGCATGTCTGAGATATAAGCTTGTCACATAGTTGTCGGGTCTGATACAGATTCCTTTGTAGATCACCAGTACAGTAATGATCTTTATATTGTATTGCTGAAATATATATAGTAACGACATCTTTATCTAGCATCATTATTATAAGACAATGTGAATTGTAATTAGTGATACAAGTGCTTCCTATGACACATTGGTTTGGTTTCAATGCAGCCATATCTATTTCAGTGATTACATGCATTATAATCATGACACGTTACAGCAAACATCACTCACTTAGATTAACAAGCCAACCACCACAATACAATTGCACCCACTTTGTTGCGCCATTGTGATGAGGATAGGAGGCTAAAACTCTTATCACCTCGAAAGTGACTCGTTTAGTGAGTGTTGGCTCAGGTGGCGTAATCTCACCGTACCACACACGCGTCTCCAGGGTATGCATCACAGAAATTAGGCTGCTTGATGAAACATACAGTAATCATCCATTGTCACAGTAATTGTCACATGTCACAGTAATGTCAATAGTCACAGTAATCCATAAATTCCTACTGTGATGATAGTGAAATCCAGTTCAAACACTAAATAATATTGCTAATAACCATTAACACCAGCTCTTACTGCATCACGATCATAGCCATTTTACTATCTGCAGTGGCTATTTATGTATTTTTGACTTGAATATCCTCAAAGGAACCAGTCAAACAACACCAGTCACCCAACATCAGCTTCAACACTTGTTATCAACTTATTAACAATCAATGCCAATTAATATTTTTTAGTTACCATTTTCTTTTCTAAGATTTTATTTCTATCACAAAATTCACCACATAATGTTTAATGATTATGTTTGTCTTTTATTTTATTTATTATATTTGGAAAATAATCTGTTTATGAATCTAGTATTTCTTGTATTTTCCCACCTCGTGAATTTCAAAGTTTTACAGATGCATGTGTGATGATTGAATAAAATAAAGTCACACAAAATCACACTAATGTTGACTGACATTAAACTTAATGCCAACTACTACATGTCTGTAAAATGAAATTTACTATGACTCAATGTGCATTTTTTATGTCAAAAATCGGAATCCAGTCTCTATATATATGCGTTGTCATTATATGATATGTGATAAGGATCTCTGCAGTAACTTGTCTCATGTAACATAATGGCCTCGGTGCTCAATTAGAAAGTTTAATGTTGATTCTCTGATGATTTATTTAACAATTAACATAAAGGAACAATTCTAATACATATTAACAGCAGTTTCATATGTTGTTTTAGAAGAGAATTTCCTGAGTCCTGCCAATGGTTAGGTCACGTCCTTGTATTGTACAGTGGAAATTTTTAATGGTTTTCAAGAATATTTGCCCAATGATAGTCTATTACAGTAGACTGCCTTTGGGCAAACGTATATATGGAAGCCATCTTAACTAGAGATGTCAATATAGTTTGAAGCTTCCGCAAAGCTATGGAAGAAGCTTCAAAGCTTCTGTCATAAATAATGACTTAAGCTTAGAATCGAATATCAAAATAGGTGAAAGTTGACATCTCTAATCTTAACCTGCCACAGTGCCCATGCCAATGGCTCCTCCATTTTCCCGTTACCCTGACCCTGCTGTGTTGTAGGAGGACTACCTGTGGGCCATGCTGGCCGCCATGTCTGCCTATGGCAAGGAGCTGGGCACGGCCGAGGTCGCGTACGCTGCTATTGATGAGGTGAGCGCTGACCGGCAGATGACCAGCATTCTACTGGCGATGTGAACGTTTAAACTAGACCTACCTAATAGACTACTTGACTCCTGAGTCCTGAAAATATAAATCTAACTGTTTTCAACGATAGATACAAATAATTCCATAAAGGAGGCATTTGCACTTTTTCCTAAACAAAAAAAAGGAACTCATTTCATGTGATTTTTGACACGTCTATGAACTTTCAAGGGTGCAAAACCTATGACATCTACTGGAGACAGAAGAAAACCTCTACTTTAATACTTACACCTAAGTTTATTCATTACAATATGTCTGTGTATAAATACAATATATCTATATGCAATATTTTTTGTTTTTTAACTGATTAAATCGAGCACTTTATTATCACAAAATCTGATTACTCATTACATATATGTAGCTACTTTTGCTCATAAAATCTATATATATATGATATTGTTGCAGACGGACAAGGTGCAGTTCATCCAGTACATCAAGGACATCCCAGCGAAGGAGGCGCGGACGGCGGAGATGGCCCTGTTCTGCGGCCAGTACCAGGACGCGGAGGGCATCCTCATGGCCGCCGGACTCACCTTCAGGGCCATCATGCTCAACATCATGCTCTACAACTGGGACCGGTACGTGCACGCAGTGTGTGTGTGCGTGCTCGTGTGCGTGTGTGATCTATAGTTGATGAAAGTTGATAAGAGGGTCAAAAAAAGTTAGAAAAGAAGTTGATGTCAGTTGTTTTGGTACTCTTTTAATCACGTTCAGGGCAATCATGCTCAATTTCAGGCTGTACAGCTGGGACCGGCATGTGTGTATGTGATAGATGCATGTAATTGACAAAACTTGAGGAGGTGGAGGAGGAGCTCAAAAAGGCAGAAAAGTGGTTGATGTCAATTGTGAACGGCCCCTTGTTTAGGGCAATCATGCTTGACAACTGGGACCAGTACGTGCAAGCAATGTGTTCACGCTGCACTATGCGGATTCCTTGTTGTGGGACTCATTATGTATCATGATAGTGGTGTTCAACATTGCACGCTGCAACAGATACCAGCGTCTGTGTGGTGTATGGGGAGGGCCTTTGGGGTGTATCAAAAACTCATCCCCAGCGTCTGTGGCTGATAAAGGCTGACTGTCCTCAGCTAGGTCCTGATTTACTTCGTTCCATGAATCCTCCGTACACGGTTTATTCTGCAATGTTTGTATATATCATCACCACCTTATGTGTTAAACTGGAAACAAGTATATAGGTGGTCGACTTTGCTGTCTACTTCAAAGAGCTGCAAGTAGTTTGCTTAAGCGACGTCTGCACATTGTAGCGGTGGTGGCGGGTCTGGTGCTGTCGTTTATGTACGGAGATTACGTAATCAGGCGTATGCAGCAGACGCTCGTAAAGCGCGGCTTGTTGCTCGATCCTCATCACCAACGTACGACCCAGACAATAGTAATGGTGCTACCGCTGTCTTATGGTAGATGTCCACTCATTTGTCGACTCATTTATTCGAGTGTTGTCCATTACCTTCCAGTTACACGTCCTTGAATTGAATAATGGAGCCAACTTGAAGCTCTCGCTATTTCTGTGCTTATTAACTTATTCAACACTCCAAATGTCATCACATCTTGTGGTGACAATTTCCTTAGTCTTGTGAGCTCATTGAAAACTTTATTTTACTTATGTTATTTTTAATCAAAAACACCGGGCTGGTTTCTGCCAGTGTCACTGCTTTACTTTACTTGGTAAGAAGCTGATGTCTTTTACCCCAGAATTTCTTGTTACTCTGCACATGTAGCAGAGTTTAGACTTGGAAGATTGAAATCTTTGGACATAATTAGTCTAAATGAGTATTTACCAGCTATTATGTCTACAGTCGTATGTCATCCAAAAGTGGTCATTTGCTGTGGGTTCTATTAGATTTTGAAAATGAGATCGATCAAAATAAAACAAAATACTCAAGAGGTCTAAACATTAAATTGACAATGTGTGGAATAAACCGGCAGTAGTTCTAAAGCCTCCTCCTCATCAAGCCCAAATGGCTTGGATTTCTATGTTGTCTTTCAGTAATCTCACCATTTGTTTTGTCTACAAAGCAACACACTGAGATAATGAAACAAAAAATAAGAACTGGTTGTCATTTAGAGGTACAAGGTGTCGCAAAAGACACTTGTAATTACTCTATTATGTCATGTATATTTCTTGGCTGTCAAAGTTGTACACACAGTGATTACTTTTGTCTGACATATTGTATGAGGCAAAAAGCGGGCACACAGTTGTATGGAATCATTAAAGAAACCCACACTTCTTGCTTTGCATGTTCTTTTGATTGCCGATTGTGATAAATTTCAGATTGGCATGTTATCAATGACGATTCAGATGCAGTGTGATTTTTTGAAACAAGACTTTTTAGATTTGGTTTCAAACTAATTATGTTGATTGATTTTAGCTAATTTATGATTTTTGCAAGGGAAGGCCATCATAGATTTTATATATTTTTTTCTGAGAACCAAGCGCAGTGTTAACTTATCTGACCATTTTTGTATGACCGCGCTATATCACCCAATATAGGTTGCAGAGACTGCATTACGTAATAAGTGTATTCACCGTCAACCTCTATTCAAAGTAAACTACATTGGCGCTGAGCAAGTGCTGTAAAAGGCCAATCACAAACCATCGGTAAAGTTACCAGCTAATCCCAATGGCCTGGCCACTGTTCTTTACAAAAGCTGGCACTGTGGCCGCTCACTGTCTAATTACCACTACCGGTGGTATAGGTTAGAGTCACAAAGCCAACGCTTCTTTGTCACAAAGCCCAGACTTGGCGTAATTACGCCCTATTTCTCCATTTCCCATCCACAATCTGCAACACTGAAAGCCGGGCCCTATATTTGCTTAAAAGCGAGCCGCTAATGAATTTACGAGCACTGGTTAATGAATAATATGCCTCCAACGAGGCAATCGGCAAAGAGAAATTGGTGAATAAAAGCTGGCTGGGATTAGTCAGGCTACCTTTGTATTGCTTGTTTTGGATCACGACGAACGCTTCATGGGGATTTTACTGTCTCAGACGTCTCGCTTTATTTAGCTTGTACACATATTCGGACAATTTCATCAATTATTCAACTTTTTGTCGTCTGCTTTATGCATTATAATGTTGATGAGAGTAAATGTGGGTGTAAAGGAATTGTAAAATTCTTTTTTTTTTCTGCTTGATTGTCTTTGAACAATGGAGTAGACGAAGCCAGGAACTTTTTAGTGTTGCTCAGGGTAAAAAGATGACTATGTATGTGTCTACGTGTCTATGTGTTAATGCTTTTGCTGAGGTGGCATTAGGGTTGTACCGGTAATTCTAAAGTCGCGAACGATTTTGAAAATATCAAATCAAAATTTACTCATATAATTGTAAAATTTACCTTTTTCCTTTATATGCAATTATGCAGTATAGGCTGAGGAATAACAGCACAACCTTGTGACTTAAATTTTATTGAGATGCTAAAACATATAGCCTATTAGCAAAATACTTTTTCTCCAACTATGATGGATCACAGGTGTTTGTAGTCCTTACCTAGGAGCAACATATCTACTGTACCCAAGTTATTTGCAACGCTCAAGTTATTTGCACCATCCAAACATGCGTCTATCTCCAAAGTAGCATGCAAGTCTTACACGTTATAACTGGACATAATGTTAAAAATTGTCTTAGATCTTAAGTAAATATTTCTTTTGTGAATGTTAATAAATATTTTTTGGTAATACCAATAACTTGCGCATGACGTCTACATCACTATCAAAACGCAACACCCATCATGTCTAATTTTTTGAAGTTTTTTTTCATGTTGTGGGCTGCTTATTATAAGGAACAAGGAATGTAACAATGAAGAAAGGGCTTAAAGTTAAAAACGTAGACGAACAATGCTATGCTAGAAACAATAATTATTGTTCTAACAAACACGGCTGAAATATGCACGTTTTTCTTAATCCCCTGCACGCGTGGGGGGTGAACACTACAGCTGACTTTTTGTCATCTCCATATACACTTGTTAACGTGACCCTTACAACAAGTCTTCTTGGGGCAGATTTTTTGTCCAGTTAGGTCATATGTACTGATTTTGGGGGACACAGAGGAAGTTCCATACTCTTACAGCAGTGATTCAAATTGTTTCTACGTTGGGTTATTTTTACATATGATGGATTTGTTTAGTTTTGTGTGTCAGTTTATATGAAATGTGTGATTGTGTGTGACAATTACGGGAAATAAATTATCCTGTACAATTAACCTTCATCGTCACTGTGTTACCAGTTTAACCTCTGAGAGAAACTAATGAAGTTTATTCAAAGGCAATTTATTTTTCATAGCATGCTCACTCCTGACCCGAAATCGAAACCAAAAACCCATAGCTAGCAATTATTTCTAATATGCGAAATATACAAAAATACAAAAATATACAAAAATTACCAGTTCTGTACAAATCAATCCTTTCTGTTCTTCTCAAACTCTGTTGTATTAAGATTGTAGCAATCATTAGTAGAAGTCTGTGTCTGCCTGTGAGACTGAACATCACCTTGCCTTGTTAGTTTTTGTTACCCCTGGCATACAGTTATTGTGGGTGTAAAAGCAGAAAACGCATGTAAAACAAGTTTAAATAACGCGGCGGGGCCGGCATTGCGAGCCATTTGCGTCTTAGCGCAGCATTAGGCGCAAATCTCCATAGGCCATAAATTCATTGTGCCTGGCTTTGCATATGAATTTATTGCGGCTCTATATCAAGCTGGGGGACGGTGCCTTTCTTGGGACTTGTAGATGAAATGTGTGTGAAAATTTGATAATGACAAGAGTCAATGCGGGCAAATGAGGTGAAAGTAGTGTCGGGGGAGCAGATCGGGGGGCAGCCTCTGTCAAGTGCGGTGGTGGTGGTGGTGACCCAAGCGAAGCCTCAGTCAGCCGCAATTAGAACAATGACCCCTATTGTCAATGTCAGCTGGGTAAATGCCATACACAATTTTGTATTTTTGTGAACTTGCTGTTTTTATGCTTGTGTGTTCAGTTAGTTTACTTTTATAAGCTCAAAAGTTTTTTATTTTTACACTGGGAAGGTGATTTGCATAATGATTTTTCGTAATGTTTGTTGGAAGCACAGCCATGTTGATGGTTTTCATAGTGGGCATTACACATATCTTTGACCGTACCATGCTAGGTTTTGTCACAATGCTATGTGGAAACCTGGAACAGAGATGCAGTAAGATTGGGCGATGTTGTGTTATGTGGCGCCGTAATGAGCGATAATAGATGATCGTCATGATCGCAGGTGATGACCTTGATATTCAGGCTAATGACTCCCTTAATGTATGGCATGAAAAAGGTTACGTCGCTGTGCAGGGTTATTTTGTACATTAACAAGCTGCATCTGTAGGAGGTTATTCCCAAGATCACATAAGATTTTTTTTTTAATTTTGCAGATTCCAAGTAGATAAGTAGTGTGCATAAAATGCTGCAGTTGGAAGCTTAAATGGAACGTTTGATGATTTAATTCTGTATCAAATGCAATGAGAGCATAGTGTACAGGAAACAATCGTAAGAAAAATTTGTGCTGTGTACTGTTCCTCCCAATGTAATGTCTCAAATGCATGCCCATTGTCCATTTGGGAAACTTTTGTACTCAGTTTTAGACAAACGTGTGTTTTTAGATTTACAAGTAGGCATCTTTCGAATGAGAATATAAAATGTGCATGTTTAAGACATTTCCAGCATGTTTCTATAATGTGCTATGGATTTTTCATATATATTTTTCATTTGATTTGACCGTGTGCATTTTTTTATTGGCTGCCCAATTTGACATAAGAAGTAATGATCAAATGTTTGTCTTAGATTTTATCCAATGGGAATGAAAACTGTATGTTACTATACATAAATATAAAACTCGTTTTGCATAGACCTGAATATTTATTGCGTATTTATCAAACTACCTAGAATATACATTTTGCATGACATTACTAGTTCCTGAATTTCACTGCAGTTCACTGAGATGGCAGACATGTCAAGCGTCACTGTTAAAAATAGAGAAACTTAGGTCCAAGTATGCTGTCTTACGTCCGCCCCATTAACATGGGCTGTCTGGTCACTCTGTTACCCATGTCAGCGCTGTAATATCACGCCAGCAGATGTATCATGGGTGGTGGGCACTTCGCATGTCCACAAAGCACACAGGTCCATGCCCGGGCTAGCTGAAAACATTTTACAAAGACTAGGAAAAGTTACCCACAGTAACGTTATGTATCTTGCGTTTAGGATGGTCGTATAATTTTCAGCTTAGAATGATGATCATTCGTTGAATCAAATAGGCGCTTTGATTAAATTACTTTCAAAGAAAGTTTGGAAAAGTATAGTTCATTGTAAACCTGTAAGACGCAACAGAAGTCCTTGTCAATTTGACTCTTACAAAAGAAAGTTTCTAATAATTTCAAATTTGAACAGTAGCTTATTCTTTGGTTACAAATAGAAATCATAATGTTGTTTATAATTACAGCTATGACACTAATCGGGAGCTCAATGAGGTCACCTAATTGCACCGAGGTCGTTAACACCCGAGATGAACCACGACCTTACCATATTTCACTGAAATTGCACCTCCGTGGTGCAGGTGTTCGGGTAATGTAAGGCTTCTATCAAGGTCAACTGCCCCTAATTAGGAAGACTATGGTATTAGTGCGAGAGATGCTCCTGTAAATTGCAGCCTGCTTTTGTCCAGACACATCGCTGGGCAAAGTTGGGAAAGTTTGGTGATGGTGGAGTTGAGATTTGTGCTTTTGTGAGAATTCATTAAGAAATTGAGGTGAAATTTAATTGGTTAATATGGCTGAACATGTGTCAAATGCAAAGGGACAGAGGGCACTACTACATGTATATCTTAAGTGGTTATAGTGAGTAGTCATGAACATGGTTAAAGTCTATTTGACGTTGTGAATGTTGTGCTAATATACCCTTTGTTTCTGTTATGACAACTGCATATCCATACATTTCATGCTCTGACTGTCCAGTGTGTCTACCATCTGAATTACCCGGTACAACCATCCAAATGTCGATGGACGTTTATGTTTAGAAATTATCAATTTATAGATGAGCTTTTACCATGAAATTTCAATTTGCGTGGATTTTGATATGGGGTATGGGGCAGGCTTTAACATTGGGTAGGCCTTCAGACGGATGTATATGGTAGCTGTTGAGTGCTGATCCCTGCACTGTACTGCTGTGACGCACATGCTCAAAGTCAGCGAGGTCCTTGTGCCACTGACAATGGCACCAAGTCCCCGTCTCAGCACCATAAATCCCACTGGCCATAAATTAGCCAGAGCTTTGTGGGCTGCTGTTGATGAGGTCATAAATCGTGATCCGGGCAATCCTGCTAATCCTCATCATCCCAGCCTGATGCGATCCATATGCTCGAGACAATGATCTGGTGATGGATGTTGAGCGACGATAAAAAGTGAGGGGGTCGTAAACTGTGATCCGGCCAATCGGATTGAGCGGTGAGCGAAATGACAATTGTGTCTCCTTAATGGTTTCAGACGCTCAGCAGATGCAGCTGATCCACATGGCTGCATGCATATTAGTGTCGATCCAGATGATGATTTTGGTGGATGCCACGAAGTTGGCGATGATCCACGCAGATTGCGATGGAGACTGCTTCTTAATGAATGATGCAGCAGGAGGACCAATTGTGAGCTCATAAAGCGGCTGTTATCACGTGTAAATCTCGCCATTACGCCCGTATCGGCAGTAATTACGCCTGGCGAGGGATCACCCCCGGGGGAGCGGTTACTCGGGCCTTGCCCCGAGCTTGGCCTCTCACTTGCTAATACACCCAGATGGGTGACAGTCCTAGCTGCCTTGGTGGGATTCTGGGGTGTGCAGGGCAAGTGGTCACAGCCTATAATAGTGGCAGTGTAAAATAAACCAACTCATGTCTTGAATGCACAAATGCATGGTTGATTGTTGTTGTTATAGTTTGCATTGTACCATAAATTGTTAGGATTTATGTAAGTCTCTAACTGTTGCATTTGCCATTTTACACACTTTTATGCAAATCAGATGCTTGTTTGACGGGAGACATTTGCTGAGCTTTCTTTAGAAAGATGTTTGCGAGTGTAATTTATTCGTTTTCGTGCTGCATCCAAAGCGGAGTCAATTTGAAAGGGCACTCTCCCCACAACCATTTGCATACTGCATCAGCAGCGTAAACGCAATAAGGCCTGTCGTCGCCACCGCAGCCATGTATTTGATTTACTCATGCACACATTCAACATCTGTTTCAATTAATTTACATCTGTTTTACAAGTTCATCAAAGCATTGGAATGTTCACAAGTGACTCAAGTAAGTTTCGCCATTAGTGAGAGTGAAGCGTTAAGTCGTCATATTCAGAAGGTTGCAGTCTAAGCTTCCACAAGTTGGCGACAGGACGATAATTGTTTTCATGAAGATTATTTCTTTACATCAGATGAGGAACTTTGTGTTTAGCGGATTTGTCCGTTTAAAAGAGTTCTTTCACTTGACAAACACAGCTCGAACGGTAACTGTATTGTGTAAAAGTTGTCCTCTTTAGACATAAAAGTTCTTTTAGACAAGATGGCCTTTCGAACGGATTTTACGTGCAAAGAAGTGGTCATTTTAGGCTGTGCTTCTGTACTGAGATTGCCACATGTTGTTTGTACGCTGTGATTTTAAGGCTGTCGTCATGCATTATTCACATTCTGGGAATCCACCTCGAGCTGCTTTTTAACTCGAAAGTGCCCCTGTGGGACGGCACTGCTTAACATGCACATTGTACCATTTGCTAAGGGATTTTTACTGTTTACATATAAAAATATTCAGGTGGAATCAGAAAGTCTTCATTATCCTCGATTGTGTGCATCGTGTTGGACTACATATGTTTTAGACATTATTAGTTCATCTTTCACAACACAAATTATAACTTAATGGTTGACAGTTTCAGAAACTGCTGTTGCTATTTTCAAAACCTCTTTGTGTCATTCGGCATGGCTTCAGATGTCGAAAATCCGATCATAAGAGAGATGATATGCCCCCTCGTCCCTGTTCATGACTTGCTTATGCATGCACCCGGATCTTCCGTATTTAGGAGAAACTGGTACTTGGCACATGCTTGAAAGAACACATGAAAGATATTGATAAATGAACGTTTTCTCGAACGACAAAATAAGGGATTCTCTAACACAGATAAAAAAGATTGACTGTTTGTCCAAAGGTTTTCTATTATGTTGTATTGACAACTGTTTTTTTAAACTGTGTTTTGTAAAATATTTTTACAGAAGATGTTTTGTTGGCATGTTCTTTTGCTAGCAGTGTGGTCTGGTTTCATTGATCCATAACCCAGCCATCAACCTATGTTCTCTCTAAGGAAAGCTTTCATCAACACGACTTACTTACTTAATTAGGTTGCTTTTTAATTACTATTGACAACATATAGAAACAATGCGCCATTTGATAATAGTTTTGCATGTAAATGTTTGATGCTCTTTTTATGTCTCTAGACTCTACCCTAATCATGCTTTGCTGAGGGGACTAGACATTTGCCAAATTTCCAAACTACTCATATTCTTTTATTTGATTGTGTTTTGTTTATTTTCAAATAACAAAACATTCATGCTAGAAGATTAAATTTTACAAATTTCTTTAGTACTTTTGAATTTTGTTTTAAACAGTTGTTATGTCATCTTTGGTATTTTGATTAACGCGCAGGTAGCTAGGGCAACGTTACTGGACCCCCTTCCAGGTAGCTTGCTTGCTACACACATGGCTGCTTTCCAAATGTCTTTGTCATGAGGTTCAGTTTTGAGAGTTTGCAGTCTTTCTGATCCCTCTCTCTCACCTGGTTCCATTTCGTCTTGGGTCTCCCTGCTCCACGACTTCCTGATACGTGCATGTCCCATGCTGTCTTGATTCCACCGCTTAAACGTTTCATGTGTCCATACCAACGGAGCCTTCTCTCCCTTAGAAATTAAGTCCAGGTCCTCATTGCCGAGAAGTGCCAGAAGTTCATTTGACCTGGAAGTGGCCACATCTTCCGGCCTCACATTGCAGATCCGTTTGATCATTGCCCTGTCGTTGCGCTGCAGATGATGAAGATTTGGCTTGGTCAAGGGTGGCCAGTGCCATCTTTCACTAGCATAGAGTATTGCACTCCGCACAAAAGTGCTGTCCATATGACCCTTTGTCTTGTATGAAAAGTGGCGAGAAAAAAGAACTGGTAGCAGATCTTTGAACTTCTTCCAAGCTGTCGTCACACGTGTTGTGGTTGCAATGTCACAACCATCATGTTGTCTACCATCAATTGGTCTCGCAGTTCCCTGTCTACAATTTGTGACGTATGTCAGGTGTTTCAGCCCGCTGCATTTCTTATCCAACTACTTCTTGCAGCCTTTTAGAAGATACTGTTTCTTCCTACTCCAGTGCAGCTGACAGCACCTTGTCTGAGTTCTGGAGAAGATCCAGATCAGTACCGCAGATCATGATCTTCGTCTTCCTTGCACTCACTCTCTGACCCTTTTTCTCCA
>CM032667.1:31708037-31743268 GCA_019095985.1 Streblospio benedicti
AAAAGATTGACTGTTTGTCCAAAGGTTTTCTATTATGTTGTATTGACAACTGTTTCTTCAAAGACAAAATCATGCTGTGCAATTTGATACTTATGGTTCTAGACCATATCTGACTGCAGTTATATTTACAATGTTCATATTTTGAATAATTATTTCCAAAGATTTTCATCAAAAAGCTAAAGGAAAAAAATTAAGGGTGCAGTACAGATGCTTTGACATTATCACATATTTTACATGTAGACAAG
Organism: Streblospio benedicti; assembly: GCA_019095985.1. Taxonomy (NCBI): domain Eukaryota; kingdom Metazoa; phylum Annelida; class Polychaeta; order Spionida; family Spionidae; genus Streblospio; species Streblospio benedicti. The sequence continues at coordinate 31,708,283 of CM032667.1, forward strand.
ATACTTTGTTGCAATAAAAGGCCCAAGTATCATTAGTGTGCCTAAGATCATGTTATGGGTGTCGTTATTTCACAGCTACTAAAAGGGGGGACATAAGCCATGTAATTACCTAGTTAAGATGGAGTAAAAAAGTGCCAGTGGATCGTAAATCGTGCCTTTTATTTCTGGAGGCATTCTGTTATAGGCATTAACATCAAAGTAAGAAGACCTTTATGGAAGCAACATGTTAATGGCTACTGATGCAAAACTGTTCCGAAAGTTTTCATGCTGTTTTGTGGTGGCCAAAGAAGGCGTTTATGATGATGATATGACAAATTCATGTCGCATAAATTTGATGATGGCAACCAATGCGATGTATGAGTAGGCCTATATATCAGAACGAAAATGTCATAAAACAGCTATGTTCCTGTTGTACCGTCTTTTATTTTAAAAGAAAAGCATTTTCTCTTCTAACTGGTTACGTACACATGTATAGGCAGATCCAGAGGCTGACGCCCTTCCCCCCCTCCCCCCCCCGTCCTCCGACTCCCCCCCCCTCCCCCATCCATTTCCCACCAGAATGTTTTATTTTTATGGAGTTTTTGGCATGTCACCCATTGCTCGCGCTTATGAATCCCGTGAGTTCCCTTAAGTGTACTCCCCCCTTTTCTAAAAACCTGGATCTGCCAGTGGTTACATATCTCTCTTGACATCTCATTTTCTTCTTATCACATGTATAAGCTTGTATATATGAAACTTTTTTGTTCGTGTTTAACCTCCTCTCTTTCATATACATATATATCCCTGAAGTTTCTTTTCTTGTCCGACAACATGTTGTATGCGGCTGTAGCGGCTGGTTGAGCCACCTAATTACCATGCACGGTGCAGTGCACTTTGTGCTGTGCTAGTCAAGTGTCTGGCATGTAAAACATACGTTTCATTGATCTCACTGTTAAATCAATGCATAAAGCTGCACCGCGGGAGGTTTATAGCCCCATAAAGGCTCTCATTGTTATGCATGGAGACCCCCACACTTTGTGAGCTTCCTCTCTTACCAAGACTTGCCACACAGATTACGCCCAGAACCGCCAAGATGCCTATGCTAATCCGCAGATTGCAATAATTAAGTAACATAAATACCTCGATTAGACACACCACTTGCGCTTTTGTAAACATGCTGTGCCTGAAGTTTAGTTTATGAAGAGGTCGAGGAGAATAATCGAAGACCGGCTTTAATATGGTGATGAGGGTCCACTCCTTAAGAAATGAAGCCACAGAGATGACTCGTGCCTCGCCTCAACAATATATTATAATGGCGTCGTCATGAAAAAACGGTTATAAAGGGAAATATGGATAAGCATTAATGTCGTTCCCTGGCCCACAACACTTGGGCATTCGTGTTTTGTGAGTGTGATTTTCACTGGGTAGTAAACACATCAGTTGTTTCTATTATTACCGATAACTACCAGAAATGTCCTTTGTGGGTAGAAACAATGATAAAGTAAGAGTCTGCCTTTTAGTTCTTTATAGAGAAAGGCATACTTGGGCAAATATTCGTTGGATGCATTTTTTTAAACTCAAATTCTTGTCCCCCGGATTTCTGTTTTCCATATTTTTATTTATTGATGTTTGCACAGATGCCCCTGAGATACAAGGTCAGTTGAAAGCCATATTTACAGAATTCCATGGCCCATGTTGGTATCATTTGGAATTCAAATGTACGTGCTCAAGTTTTTGAAGCTCCTTGATGGTCTAAATCATTAAATCATTTTTGTTTTTGTAATGTCTCTTTCATATAAGTGTCATTATAACTTTGCAATTTTTTGCTAATCTGTCTTGCATGCTCTGGAATGCTCGTATGACCAAGACCCTTAGACTGAATGGACAAACTTTTGTCGTGTTTATTCACCAAACTTGCCCCTATCCAGCAGTTTACGACCTGAACAGCGCCCAAACACCAAAGACGCTGCCAGAGCAGCAAAGTAGCCGGATATGTTGTGCAAATGGCTCGACGTATTCTCAGATTTGCATTCATTATGCCTCGGCGTTTGCTGTATACAAATGACCCAAGACATGGGCGAGGCTGCTTAATCAGAGAAATACTTATGGCCCGTAATGTCTGTTTGTTATGGGCCGGTGGCATGCTAGCAACACATGATGAATTTTCATTACCTTGCATGGCTTTGAGCATTACTCTCCTTGACTCTCCTCGGCGGGTGAAAACTCACCTCGTCTAATGATGAATAAATGATTCCCAAACAGTTGGAGAAAATGGTGAGGGATTCGACATGGAGGTTCCTGGAGATATTTGAAAAAATTCTAGTGACTCCATTCTAAAAGAAAAGAAATTTTTAGTATTGTAAAGAGATATGAAGTGAGAAGTCAGCAATAGATTGGTATCAGCTGACACTGAAGTTGAGGGTTAGTGATGCCCGTTTAGATGTGAATGAATTTTCAAATAGCTTACATGATGATTGAACCACATTGTAAACTGGCTGTTTTTAGAACTTGAGTACCAATCGTGTCTATACCATATGTGTGGCTGACTATTATAACAGTCCCGCTCAGAACTAATGTTATCTACCAACTGATCTCTTCACATATCAACTTTTAAAAATAGATACAACAAAAGCAGTTGTTGTCCCCATTACGTTGCAGTGTCAATGACCCTTTGTCGCTGTAGCCACCCACACAATGACCACACCTGATAGCGAGAGTTGATAGGTCAGGGTCGCGCGTCGTCGTTGGGGTGACAAATAAACCACCTGTGAGAGGTTTGTGGCTGCTGTTGAGCGGCTCAGCTGCCCATTACCACACTCATTACTCACATCACGCTCAAGGTCGCGCACATAAAACTAACATCTCCCCCCCTCTAGTAAAAAAAATCCGCAGCATCTCTCCCCTCTTGTCGCTGTAAAAAGCAAGGTCGATAGGGTGTAAAAAGTAAAGATGGCTGCCCTTGGGGGGTATCAACATGCGGCTATGAGAAGTAATCGCTGTTTTAGTGTTGGTGGGTGACCTGTGAGGCTGGGGCGTGATCTATGGCTGTCCTGCTTTATGGTCCTCGTGGCTTTTGTCTTCTTTTGTTCTCGTCTCCTGGATCCTGGAGTGATTAACTGCTTTAACATTGTGCATCCATAAATTTGCCTCCTGACATGCCCAATTTGATTATGTTCACAGGTCTCGAGTTCGAGTCCCACTGGGTACGCGCAAATGCTATCAGCTTAGCTCTCGATGTGAGTTACGTGAAATAGATTTTAGATGTGCACGGTTGGGAGTAGATGTATATAGAAATGTAATATTTTAGGAGACTCAACATGCAAAGGAATGGTTTATATATGAAAATCTTTGCTACAGAGGTTTTTTTTCCAGTCCCCCCCCCCCCCAATGTTTTTTTTCATAGCCACTTAAGCATTGATAAATGTTAGCCCTGTAAAGCGTCACACTGAACATTTCAAATGTTATATTTCTGTGGTGTGACACTTGCAAAAATGGAAACAAATTATCAGGACTTTACATTCCACTTTTATCATGGGAAAGTCTAGACAGTGCTTTTTTTAACTTGAAGGGTTTACATGCGGAGCAAAAATCGAATGCCATAGATTTAAAGCAACAACAATCTCGCTGAGTTGTGCGTAATTGATGATTGGCCATTACTGCGTGCAGCCAGGGACATCAGGCCACAATGTCTTCAAGATTGGCAGCTATAAAGTCGCCTCACTGACCATAAGAGGTGTGGTGATAAAGTGACGTTAGCCAGTGATTTACGACGCCCTCGGCACAACCTCCGTCCGCCTGATTAGAACGCCTATACACGAGGAGGTGCTGCTGGCGGATTTCAACAACTTATGACCATGTTCAACGTAGAGATGGGATGATGTGACGTGTGTTTTAACTTGAAGGTGGGGTGGGGTGATGTGACGTGTTTTAACTTGAGGGTGGGGTGGGGTGATGTGACGTGTTTTAACTTGACGGGGTTGATGTGACATATCTTAACATGAGGGGAGGTGATGTGACGTGTGTAATTCGGTAGTAGATCTTTATTCTCCTCTGAACACTAGTCTTTGTGGGGCTGTTGGTTATGTGTCAATACTTGTGACTTTACAGGGATTTGTTTAACGAATCAACATGTGACTGAAAATGGCAAGTGTTGAGAAATCTCATTCTGTAGTATATTTACACGGATCACTGGTACCTACTCTTTCTACATGAGACAGGAAATACAGAACTATTAATGTAAAATTTAAGTCTCTTAGATCTTTGTTTTTTGAAGTTTTAAATCGCTGTCAAATGATTGTATTTTGTATCAAAATCTGGAGAAGAAAAAAGCTTCAAATCTTTCTTTGTAGAATGAAACTTTAACAGATGCAGTTTTTGTTTTACCAATTTGCCCTTTGAGAGAGAAAACGGGCATGTAATAATTCATACGAAGCCTTGGATTTCTGTGAGAATATTACTTATGACTCAGGCATGGTGTTGTTTCTCCTAAAAATAAAGATTTAGGAAGTGAATTATACTTTTGGCGAGTCCATAAGCAGCTGTGATGTAGGAAGACGGCTCGTGCTGATTAGCCACTGACCGTGATTAGCATGTGTTGTCAGCACAGAAAATGTCAGCTACAGTCAGCACAACAAAGACGGTGTGTGGGGGGGGGGGGGGGGGGGATGGGGGGCGTCAGAGGGGGCGGGCAGACACGGATGGCATCCTGGACATCTTATTAGCCATGGAACCAGCTTTTTGTAGAGGTTGGTTGGAATAGGGGTGTTGAAAATTTTTGTGGATTTTGGTGGGCAGCATTAAAGAACTTTTTGTCAAAGTTTTTTTTTACACTTTAGTTAGATATATTTGATTTAGCTTTACATTAAAAACACAGACACCCAGTGTATTGGATGCTAAATCCATTTATCTGCTAATTCTCTCGAAAACAGAAAACAATGCATCTGTTATGAAAGTTACTTCATACTTCATTCTCCCGTCCACCCTTTGTCTGCCCTGAGCGGCCACTGACAGCCCCCGCCAGCCCCCCGCGTGTAAATCCTGCGTCTTGTTACAACCCTGGTCGGAAACAAGAGCTGATTAGGTGAGAAAAATCATAAACTGGCCGTCTGCTGTCGGCCGCGCCAACGGCGTTTAATGCGCCACATAGATTAGGCTGCTGCAGGATGGTTGAGGACATAAAGACGCCGCTGTCTTGTTACCGCCACATGCAGGCGGTGGCGGCGGTGGCGGCGGTGCACCGGGCGGGGTGTTATATGTGGCTGCCAAATGGAGCGCGCCGCGTATAGACCCACTATATACAAACATAGTGTGTGCGTTTGTCATGAGGAAGTTTTTTATGTGAGATGGCTGCTTTGTTAAGGTGTTTATGATGCGGATTGTTTGGCATGAAAATAAAGGGATGAATTAGGCTATGTAGATTAAAAACTCGCCATGAGGACACCTCACTAGTCAGGGACACCTCAGATTTACGATCACTTTTTTCACTACTGAGGCTATGCAATGGTACCATACAGGTTTCACCATATAGGGGTCACTATAGGGGTCACTTTGTTCTACTTCCACTGGTGTTCCGAATAGCAAGGATTTACTGTACTCTATATGCTGTACATTCATTATTTCTTTTTACAAAGTATCATTCCTTAGAACAGCATTTTCTAGGGCATTATCTCCTCTGGTTGTCCTCAACTGTGAGTACTTCCCCCCATTACACACAACTGTGCATTAAATTAACTCGTATTTAGAAAGACCTTCCATGGTGTAATGGGTAACAATTTGCATCTGATTACCTTATGTATTATTACTTACACAGATATCCAAAGAACAATTGCAACTTTTGTGTGTCCCTTATTTGATGATTCTGAGTCTGTTCTAACGAAGGGCATCTGGCTTCAGATGTTTCTAGTAAGAGTGCAACACAATTATCCAGTCGATTACGTAACAATTCTAAAGTCAATGAACTACAAATGCTATTAAATATCAACATGCTTCATGGTCGAATCTGCCTAAATTTTTGTCCTCATGATTGTCATGATTGGCAGTGAAAACAAAATACAGCAGCAGCAGCAGCAGCAGCAGCAGCAGCAGCAGCAGCAGCAGCAGCAGCAGCAGCAGCAGCAGCAGCAGCAGCAGCAGCAGCAGCAGCAGCAGCAGCAGAAGCAGCAAGCAGCAGAAGCAGTAGAAGCAGCAGAAGCAGCAGAAGCAGCAGAAGAAGCAGCAACAGCAGCTAAAACCATCGGCTGGTACTGCTGCTGTGTCCATACATCATGGTGGGGTGTCCCCGGAGTGCCACCACGCCCCACCATGTCACCACAGAGTCCCCAGGGGACCCACAACCACCCTATTGGCGACTGCCACCGCCGTCGCGTGGGCCGATTTACGGGCAGGCCCACAGTACCCACCTGGGCCGGTGAATTATGGGAGAGACACGGGCCGTCTGGAGCCTGCTGACAGGGAGGGTGCATGGCGCTGATGGCTGATTTATGGCGGAACAGTCAATGTGTGCTGTTTATTGAGGTTGAGGGTGTAATCGCTGTTATTTTGAAACGTCACTTGACTTTGACAAGTTTGTTTCGTTTTGTGTGGTCATATAAAATTTTGAAGATGTTTAATAGATTCCAGAAAATGAGTAATGTGTTATTGTAAGCAATTGGCTAAGAGGTACATTGTAGCTTTCTTTGCAATGAGTAGGATTTTATGATTAAAAATAAGACTCCATTTAGTATGGCTGTTCATGTTGGGGGCCGCTGACCAACTCCAACTAAATACGCTCAGACACAAAACCAAGTGGCAGTCACACGGACGGGGCAAAAAACAATAGAAGCAATTTCACTTTGGTCTCGGGGACACAAATAATGGGAAACATCAGCACATTGGTCGCAAATAACAGCAATGTCCGCATGAAAGGAACAATATCGTCTCATCCGCCGTTTTTTTGCTGCCAACTGTCGGAGTAAACAATAGAGTAAATGCACCGGTGGCGGTGTGTCCGCGTTGTTTATCGGCGCATTCGCCAGCGTTTCTGCTGGTCGCGGAAAGACGTGTACGTTGTCAGTCGACTTTGAGGCGAGTTCTTTACAATGTCTGTGTGATGTTTTAAGATGCCTTTGATGGTCCAATCGTCCCAAGGATCTTAAAATATACACTGGAATGGCTTAGGATTTTTTTCTGTGCTGTGGCTTGGTTTGGTATTTTTATGTGCGCTTGTTTACAGACTTTAAGTTGTGGTGATATAAAAGTATTAATTTTAACAGTTGATTCAAAGCCAATATGAGTGTTTGCATATATTTAAAGCTTAAACTTTCAGTTGTACTATTATTAGTTTTCCTGTATTCTGCTTATTAAAAAGTCCCTTGCTTCTGCTTCGAAAGTTACATTGTCAATCTGAAGACAGCTACATCACCGTTTGCTAAATTAAAACTGTTTCCATGAAAACAGTGTTAAAAATTCATTAGACGATGTATTCCAACTGTAAATGTGGCCTTTCGTTTGCATAAAAGATGCGCTGTTTAAGCAATATAGATGTAGTCGGAAATGGACTACAAGAAGATGGAATTGACATGTGCCATTAGGTGGAGGGAAGAAAACACATTGGTGAGAAATCGTGCTCTGGAATTTGCCATGGCGGACATGCGCGTACAAGGCTGCAGCATTACGGAGGTGGCACAAATGGGGCAACAGCATGCACAGTAGCCTCGCTCTCAGCGCTTTCTCATGCTGGGTTTGCTTTCATAAAATAGGTCAATTGAAAAGCGCGAAAAAGAACTTTAGAAAATAGTATAGAAAAGTGCCATTTTATTTGTATTAAGTCAAAGTATTTTCATGTTAAGTCTATTACAAGAAGTGTACAAATGTTACAACATTCTGGTCTATTGTGTTGATTTAGGAATCGCGCATCAAACAAATAAATGCCATTTCCATAAACCCAGCATCAAATAGAAGTACACGTTTCGAATTAACAGCCAAGATTTAGAGTTAGTAAATAAGCTCGGAATAGTTGAGTAATAATCTTCTCGCCAAAGTAGAGCCTTTGATGACCACGGCTGGTGTAATGAGAAGGGGACACCTCAAGGTTTTTTCTGTCCGACAAAGCGAGCTAAAAATGCTTTATGGCCAACTCTGCAGCAGCCCAAAAAGAAATTACTGCCCTACTCGGGTAAAAAATGTGACGGGCGGTCAAGGGGACGGGGGTGCAAATGGATAAATCCCGCCAAATCTCGCTTTATCCCAGGTGGCTGCAGCCTCTAATGAGCAAAAGTTTCAACGAACTGGGGACTTTGAAACGGCCAATTACTGACCACAAACGACGGACACTGCTGCTCCTAGCAGAGAATCACTTATAAGTAGCTTCGTCATAGTTTGCTTGTACACTTCTTTTTTTTTCTTTTCAATAATATGTCCAGGTAAGCATTTGAATTTTTACTCTAGGCTCAGCTGGATGGAGTTGTTTTTTATACTTTTTACTTTTACTATTGCTATTAACCATCATCCATCCTGCTAATATAACCATATTTTTTTTTAACAAGGTGGTCCTTTTTTCCCACACCTAGGATTATTATGCAGTCAGTGGTAATAAACAATTAAATTTTGTTGTTGAATTTGGCAAGGTTATCTGAGAGTTATTGCTACACAAATGACAGTGTGATGAATAATTTCTCTTCCTTGGTTGATATATGAGGCGTGTGGGTAAGGTGGGTGGTTTATAGTGCTGGGCAAAAGGGGAAAATTTGCCCAGTCTTCGACCATTTCATAAAATTTGTCCTTGGATAAGTGGATCAGTAATTATTATTTATCATCACCGTTTAATATCGGTTTGATGCAAAGGGAATTATCTTGATAAGAAACATAATGCTACTGTATAAATCACTTGAGAAATGAGTGCTATAGACTGGCTAGTACATTTCAAGCCCAGAGGTTAAATCATGAAAACTAGTTTGCGATTTCAGAAAAACACAGCATAATCTAATTACAACATGTTTTTGCAAAGATACATAAAGTTGGCCTAGGTCCTAATGAAGCTAAAAATGAAGGGAGGAAGTAGGTTGTTACATCCCCCCCTCCTCGACAAGACCCTCCCACCAGCTGGTTCCTTCCGTGATAAATCATGCGCCTTGACAAGTGCATTGGTACATATTGTTATTACGAGCGTCTCTAAGGCGTGTGTGAGAGCAGGGAGGTTTCAGGGAGTGCTTTATGGACTGTGGGGCTGACAGGTCGGACCTTGTGTACCAACTGCCACCCACCCACCAGAGCTAACCCGCCTACTTACCTACTGCAGAGTGGGACATGTACAATTGTTGTTCTGATTAGACCACAGCTTAATGAAAAGAAAATCTGTAACTGATTTTAATAACATATAACTTTGCATATCTCTCAGCTTAGTGGCTTGTGTCCCCATAATTCTTCAAGATAATTCATGCTGTAATATTTTTTTTATTTCATTAGACCCCATACAACAGTTATAACACTTGCAATACAATCTACTAGCAATTTGAGACTTCACGCGTATCTCGGACTTCCGGGGGCAGAAGCAGCGATCCACTCGGCAGTCATCCACTCACGCAGACATCAAATGCCACAACCTTTCAAACTTTGCTTTCTCGCGGTATTATAAAGCCATTGGTTGAGTTACGTAACTGGCCAGAAAGGCGCGAGTGTTCCCGCGGGGCTCGTGAAACCTCCATCTTGCTCTCTGCCGGCCTAATGAAAACTCACTTTTGTCTCATTCACATGTCATACGACCTCTTACTCGCGACATGAAGCGGGGCCCGGGCGGGGGCATCAGTAATATTAGGGGCCCTGGTGGGGACGTGAATAATGTAGCAGCACGAGCCAAACTCAGCAAAGATGTACTTTGTGCAGATTAAAAAGCTTGTCGTACTGGCTTGGGGTATCGGGAATTGGTTGTATGCGTTTTTAGGCATATGCAGAGTGTGTTTGTGTGTTTGTTTTATAAACCAGAGAAGTGCTTTGAAAATGTAATTTGACCTTTGAAAACTGGTTTTGTTGTTTGAACTTTTTAATTTTTCATCTGACACATCTGCTAATTGCATAATTAAAGTAAAGCATCTTTCCCAATGTAAATAGATGTTCCAGTGACAAGCAACAGCAACAACTTCATGTTTTCTCTCTATATTTCACTAACTTCCACAGAGATGGGTCGTTGTTGTGATGTAAGATGTGTCGTTAGTTTTCATCTAGTTTTGTGTTTAACAGTGTGGTGCAAAATAGCAAGATGAACATTCATTAGGTTCTTGTAAGTTCATGTTTTAGGAACAGAAAGTAATCCCTTTTCATACAATGGTGTGTTGAGCATTAATTTCATGGATAATTTATTATTCTTGTCTATTAAAATTGGATGCTTTTTTAAATAATTTTGTTGTTAAAAATTTATATTGCTTTGTTTAAAGGGACTCTTTTTCATTACAAAAAGCTTTGTAAAACCTTTTCAGCAAATAGTACAAAATTTACTACCAATTGTTTGTTTTAAAATTATTTTGACACAAAAAAGTTGCCATTGAAAACCCCCAAAACTTTTATGCACATAAAAATGAATCATCTGAATCATAAACATTCCAGCCCAATCAAATTTCTGCTGATATAACCTCTTCACCCTCAAAATCTAAACTCTTAATCATGACTAATTCTAAAGATCTATCAGTATATGCAATCATCACACATGAGCTGTCAATGGATTCTACAAGTGTACTTTTTTGGCAGCAATGAGTGCATTGTGGAAGTGTGAGATCTAGTGGCTGTGAGCGGCCATCTTTCTCTCACGCGCTGGCACCCAGCGGCGGCGGCAGAGTTAAGATGTGTGGCTGGTTCCCTGTCGTAATGTACACACTGTGCTCCGAAACATGGACACGCCACGCATCATTCACCACCAGCCTTCTGTTTTTCTATTCTTGCCACCGTCAGTCTGTCTATTTTTTTTAGTACCAGTTTTATGTTGTATTGTGGGAACTATTTTCTGACGTAGATGTAGAAAAATATAGCTCATTTTTTTCTCGTTCGAATGACCATAAATGGCATATTGAAATACTCTTAGAAGTCCCTATCAATCTGAGTTAAATCGTTAATTGTGTGAGTGTACCAATGAGCTGGTGTCGATTGGTGCTACATGAGTGTAGCAATGGCCTGGTGTTGTTTGATTGTTGTAATATGAGTGTACCAATGGCCTGATGTGCTGTTGTAGCCGAGTGGATAGGGAGTTAGACTCGTGACCTGAAAGTCGACGGTTCGATTCCCAGTCAGGTTTGGTAGTGGATTTTGAGCAAACTCCACTATAACAGGTTGCACATTGCTCCGTGTTACCTACTTGTTAATTAGATACAGGTCATTGGTGTGAAAGTTAATGTGAATGATTATGTAAAGTGATTAGCTTTGTCAGCCGAATGTACTGCCGTTGCAGGTATCATGTGAGAAATGATCAATTGATCAGTAAGTGTGCCAATGATCTGGTGTGAAATGTAAAGTTATGAGAACAAGCATTGAATCACGCGTATAAACCAGCATGTTTGCTGTTGCAGTGCTCTGGAGCTGGCGGTGAAGCACAAGACGCATGTGGACACAGTCCTCGGCTACCGGCAGCGCTACCTCCAGCAGTTCGACAAGAAGGAGACAAACAAACGCTTCCTGCAGTACTCAGAGGGGGTGAGTGAATATAGTACTCCATTGGGTTGAGTACTTTCAGTACTCGGAGGTGGGGGTGGCGGTTATAAATCTTAGGGAAAGAGTGATTGCAATACTCATTGGGGATAGGTTAAATCTGTACTCTCAGTACTCATTATGATGTAGTACTTAAAGACATAAGATAATTCGGTACTCAAAGGGTTTGAGTTCTGTCTGTACTGGAAAATTATTGTGTAAATGCAATAGTGAAAGGGACTGTGTAATGGAGCTCTATAAGGGTACTAAATATGAATGCACAAATCAGTGGGTTACTATAAGTATAGGGACATGGTTTATACGTAAGTTCAGTTGTGATAAGGGACTCTAGTTTAAGTTAAGATGTTTATTTCAATAAGGAGTGTCATAAGTGTTGTAATTAAGCCATTGTTTGTGTTACTATGTTGATGTATTTAAGTAATGATGTGACTAAGCGGTTGTTGTGTTGGGTCAGGTGAAGGTCGACTGGGAGCAGATCACGAGCAAACTGGCGGCTGAGTACGGCGGCGAGGACAAGATCCCCGTCTAGCGGCCGCAGCAGTGTACGTTACTACGCGCTTCTTACGTAGTGCGTGCTGTGAACATTATAACACGCATTGTATGCTACATGAATGTTATAACACGTAGTCCATGCCGTTAACGTTATAACATGCCTCTTGCATAGTGCGTGCTGTGTTTGCCTTTCTATTGTGGGCTGTACTGCTGCTTTTTCAATCTTGTAATCATGATGCGCTCTGCATGTAGATATGTGTTTAATTTTTGTGCCTGCTTGTTTTGTCTTTTCTTTTCTTGTCTTTTTTCCTTTGTGTGTTTAGGCTGGTAGATGCATTTAAAATTAGTGATGTGAACACCTTTGTAAATTGATTCTGCCAAAATTGATTAACATTCACTTTTAGTTGCGCTTGTGTCCTTTCACTGTTAGGGCAATGGCCTGGTGCTTTATGCTGTTTCCAAGTGAAGTTTTCCTTTCTCTTTTCTAGTGCCATTTTGCAATGGCTTTCAGTTTTTGTTTAGCTAACACTTTTTGTACATATGTATTTTCTCTCTGGACTTATAGTTCAGTTATTGACAGTCTCTCTCCTACATGCACATTTCTAAATTCTATATGTTGTGGAATAAGTCACACACTTAATTTTATTTCTATATTATGACTTGAATAATTCAAAATTGATAATTTCAGACAGAAAAAAACACAATATCACGACAATTATGGGTGGACTTTTTCCTTTAATTTTATTCACTAAAAGGTGGAGGCAATGACATCATGTTGACAATAAATTGTCTCATACTAAATCATGTACATCATTGCACATAAAAATAATGCACCCGGTAATTTTCAAGATGAATTTTTGCATGAATTATGGTTCTTTTGTGACATGTTTACTGTTCAAGTTAAATAGACTAACGCCCAACATAATAACTTTATATGACATGACAACCTTAGTGCTAAATACGTGTGGACATGAAGCACCTCAAGTCACATGACGGAGGCCTTAAATTTCGAGTGTCGCGCTGCCTCGGAAGTCTCACGAGATTATAAGCTCGTAAACACAGGTGCTGCTGTTGTCACTGGGCTCTAACAAACGTACAATAAGTCTTCCATTAAGACCACATGGGGGCTGGCTTCAAATAGTCTCGATAGAAAGATGGTCTCCTTTTTGATGGATGTTTTTGTTAGTCTGTTTATGAAGCTTTTGGACCGTGAGAAATGCTCTTATTATAGAAGGGGTCTCTTTTAGAGGCAGGGATCTAATTCGGAAGTTCTACTATAGTGTCTGTCGAATACAGGTCCAAATTTCAGTTCACAATGAAGCAAAATTGTCTTTAAGAATGTACACGAGATGATCATCATCGTAATCAGCAGCTAGATATGGATACAAGTTAAGGGGTCATTTGGTGACGAAAACACTCCATTGTGGACAAAAACTTGGTAAACCACACATCTTATTTTGTTGATGAAAATAAAAGCACTCCACAAAAGATTTTGCTGTTTGTAAAAGCTTTCTGTCATTGGTGAAATTTCAAACAATCATGAAAAATTTCTGTTGTTGGTCTAAATTCAGTTGATGATGGAAGGATTTTTGATCAAATCTCATAAACAGCGCAAAAAGAAATTCTGTTGTTTATGAAATCTTTTTTTTAATTAAAAACACTGCAGTGTTGATGAAAGTACTAAGTTGTTGGTGAAAACTTATGTGATAACGTTTTCATCTCACAACGGCCATTCTTGCGCGAGCAGCAAACTAAGCCGTGCTTAACCTGTGACAAACAGCTCCCTTTATTGCACGCGGCTTTTTTTCATTATCCGCTCCACAAGTGAAATGACAATAGCTTCTTGAACTGCTGTACATTTCCATATTCTGTGTGAGCTTCGGCATCCATTCTCCTAATGTGCTAAGTAAGAAAAGTGGATTTCCCCCCAGAAACTGATAATCACTGGCTTTGTAGAGAAAAATGGAAATGTAGACATGGGAAGGTTTGTTATTAGAATCGATAGTTCGCACAATACGGTGTCAACCTATAGACTATGGCATGATTTTAAAACCACTTGTAAATGTCAGACACCAACAATGTAAGGTGAGAAGTCACGGATCATCTGAAAACTAAAAATGCTGTAGTGGAGTGCATTCATTGGTTGATGACACTACTTTGCCTAGTAATGTGAGCGGTTGATGAAGAGATAGGCGGGTGTAGGTGTGACTGAGTAATGACAGGAGCGTCAGATCATCATCATCAGAGGTATTACACTCACAAGTGGCTGCTACGCCCGGCGCATGCCAAACGCGGGCAATGGCTTCACGTGCATTTCGTTATAATAAGTCCTCCTGCCTGGCAGTAATCACGCTTTAGTGCGCTGTGTCCATAAATTACTTAATTCAGCCTTGAGAGCAGTGTATGGTATATAACAGCACACACAGGGCTCAGCAAGCAAAGGTTACAGCGCTTCATCAGGTGGTGAGTACCGGGCACCTCGAGCATCGTTAAGCGCTTAGTGAGGAGCGTAAAATACAGCGACACTGTCGCGGCAGTTAGGTTTTAATACAGTGTGGTCAGGTTATTGTATGTTGTAAAACGTTCTTTGTGGCACAGTAAAGTGAGAGCGGGATGGGGAAGTTACAAGGCGGTTATTCACCGCACCAATTTGCTGAGTATAAAATAGAGGTGTATATTTGTGGACTGACTGTTGCTGGCTGTATTTACATGGCGACTTTACTCGGGGTGTTTTTGTGAATGGAACAAACGTACACATTACACATTACATTGAATGACGTGAATTTACATTAGAATACAAATGTATCAATCAATTGGTTTCACTCGGATTTTTTTTTTTTTTTTTTTTTTATAAAATTCTTTGAATGAAATTTATGTGATTCCTGCACATTTTGTATTTTAATTCCATCTAATCAGTATGTACCATAATTATTTATTGAACTGTAAAAACATCTGTACACTAGTCTTTTGTTAGTAACATTTTCATGTCTCTCTCCTGATATTTTCAGTTCTTTTTTCTAGTAATATTTAACAATCTGTATTACTAGAACTTCATTTTTTTTCAAAAGACAAATGATGCACTAAAGGAAGAATGGTTTTATAAGTTTTCAACCTCTGCAACATAACAGTAGAGCTTTGTTATTTTAATATCACTTATCTTGAATTTTAGTTTTTCATTTCCTTTCAACCTCATTATGGACTTATGAGTTGCTTATCTTGAATGTTGGTTATCACAAACATTTTACTGTTATCCTTACAGATTCGAGATAACGAGTTTCAACTGTGTTTGCAAACTTCTATCAAAAGAGACATGGCTCATATATAATTTTAAAAGCTGATCCGTTTAACATTAAGATATCTTTATGTATCATTGTCCTTTACAGTCTCATAGGACAATGAACATTTTATTTTTTATATCTGAAATGATTTCTCTCAAGTCTGTTGTTTACTAAAACACAAAACTCCTCTGTCCAGCAAGAACAAAGTATAATTCATCTTTTGATGCCGACACAGAAGTGTTTGCGTGGTTTTCGGCCGTGGTGTAGGGCCTCGTTACAGCGTGTTGTGTTGGTGACATCATTAGTGGGCGTATGACGGGGCTGACGGATCGGCTGACAGCGCGTGATACATCGCACCAGCCGACACAATGCAGCCGCAGCCACAGACGCCTGTTAACGTTATACCTCATACAGGACAACCTCCAATTAACACCACCCGTGTAAAGATACCACCCCTATGATAAGACCATTTTGCGCAGTCCCAAATCTCCATAAGGAGACTACTGGGAACCTCCATTATAAGGCCACCTCTCTTTTGAGAACTTGTGACACCTACCCCCAGGCAATATAGAGATTCTATTGCTTTTTTTCTTTCCCTTTTTTAATCCAACACATCTCATGCCAGTGATGGTATTTTACATATTACATATTTAAGTGTAGAGCTGACGCCTTCCTCGCTTTAAGCAGCACTCTGAATTAACGTTCAAAAATAACATTTCATATAAACCACATGTATATCAACAGTCTTATGTATTTCTTATGAAGGAATCTAAACTATCTTCTTATAGTAAGCAGTTTAAGTAGATGATAGAAACATATTTCTAAAATTAAGACCATTAATGTCCCTTTCTACATGTAAGATAGATAATTCTTAAGTTAATACTATTACTCTCCCTCTCTGATTTTAATGTAAGTAAGTTGCTGAAAATGCTGTCCTGACGATAAAGTAGCAGCCTAATATGAGAACCACCCACTGCAGTGTGTTGTTGATGGTGTTTGTCTGCTGTAGGTGGCCATCGACTGGGAGAAGATCAAACAGAAGATTGCGATGGAGATGAAGAAAGAGGCTGAGGCGGCAGGGGACGCCGATAAATGGAAACCAGCGCCTCAACGGACCAGCATTGCCCAGTCACCCACCAGCACACAGCCAGCCAGACAGTCAATCAAGGAGCCAGTCAAGAAGAAGGCCACGCCTCCGTCCAAGCTGCAGCCCACTGACTCTAGTATTGGACTTAGTGGGGCCAGCAGTACTGAGACGAGTCCCAAGCCCAAGTCCCGGGGCAGCTCTCCGCAAGCGGGTCGCAAGAGTGTTTCTGATGGTGAGACCTCGCCCAAGCCTGCCAAGACCTCGCCTGGGGGCCGCAAGAGTGTGCAGGGCAAGTCCCCACGCGGCGGAAACCTCACCATCGCAGAGGAGGAGGCGCCTGCCGCGGAGGCACCTCCCACTACATCTCCACCCAAGGCGAAAGGCAAGGGACGTGCCAGTGTGGCCGGTAAAGGTGCAGCCACACCGCCAGCTGACGGGGCAGAAGGGGCTCCTGCTCCTGCTCCTGCTCCAGCCAAGAAAGGTCGAGCGAGTGTGGCCAAAGCAGCACCAGCAGCCGATGGTGCTGAGGGTGCCACGGATGGGGCTCCTCCCCCGAAAAGAGGCAAGGGACGTGCCAGTGTGGCCGGTAAAGGCAGCAGCAGCAGCAGCAGCAGCTCCAGCAGACGGGGCGGAGGGGGCTGCTCCTGCTCCTGCTCCTGCCAAAAAGGGCAGAGCCAGTGTGGCCAAAGCAGCACCAGCAGCCGATGGTGCTGAGGGTTCAGCTGATGGGCCGAAGAAGTCTCCACCAAAGAAGGCAGCCAAGAAGGCCAAGGCGGAAGGCTAATGAGGATCTTGTGGCTTTGACATGGGCTTAGGGAGGTGCAGATGGGTATTTGAACTATTTTTTAATCAGATTTGCTATTTTTTGTGTTTAAACAAAGGCGGCTGGATGGAATCAAAACTTTGGTTGGTTTGAATTGTGTTTGATTTTTCTCATAGAATTATGCTGGACATTTGAATGCAGCAGGACATCTCCATTGCTATCTTCTGTGTGGTTTCATGAGTATGTATCTCATTATCATTGTGTATGTAAATTTATAAACATTCACGTATAAAAGGAGAACTAGACAGTTTGTGACTTTACAGAACTGTGGCAATATTGGGCTATTTAATATTTATTTCAATGGAACTTACTGGTCAAATTTTCTGTGTTTATCTTAAGTGTTTCATGATATTGATACATTGATTTTGTTTTTTGTATTATTGGCGTTAGCCAAATTTTGTTACATCACTTGAAATAATTCTTTATTTCCCCAATGAAGAAGTATGTGAAATGTTAACCCTTAATGTCATTAATAAATACATGTACAATGAACATTTTTTTCATCCTATTAAAGATAATGTTATATTTTGAGCCGCAAGGCCAAGTCTTGACAAGATCTGCTCAGTAAATTGAATCCATTATTATTTATTATTCATATCAATTGTGGAATTATTGTTAATCCTATTGAAAGCACTGTAATGGTATGGTAAGACTGTATAGAAAATACAGTTATAGATAATTCATTTTGTTTAATTATCAATTTTGTCCTTGTCCTAAATTATTTCTTTCTTTTTGCGCATCAAAAATATAAGAAATATCAACTATACATTTATTGTAGTTTGTAACAAAGTGCCATGTTTATGTTTATTGATGCTGTACAGTATAATGGTACTGTTTTGTTCATCGATTGTTTATGAAATCACGGTTCTTGTTTTGTTTTTGTTTTAAATTGCAAATGACATTTGTATATTTTTCATGGGTATTTATTAAGAAACCATTTTATAGTAATGGTAAAGTTTTTTTTAGAATTGTGAGCAATTTCAAAAACTGTTGTGTTATGTAAGCGAATTGTATATACAAACTGAAGTTGAATAAGACTTCTATAATGTACACTTTTTATGTATCCCTATTTGGGAGTTTATACTGTCGAGTTCACAATGCTTGTGTGACTTGCAATACTGTGATAAAGGTTTAATGTTGCAGAAGATCTTAATCCGTCCAAATTTGCATATAGCGTCTTCTGAAGTTTATTACTTGTAGACTGAAGAAAATCAATTTTAACTACAGAATGTTTAAAATTGAGCTCTTAAACTTAAAGTTGTTGCAATATTATTGTTTTGAAGTAAATGATGAGAGGTTTCATTAAAAAAAATGCCTCCGATTTTACTAAATTGTACATTTTATTGAATGGGAGCTGAAAATGTATGTGTCAAGAAATGTGTAAAATAAAGATCTCTATGAGAAAAGTCGGGAGAAATTGCTAAAATATTTACATACAGTCATGTAGATTATTGAAATAAAGAGTTCATTTAAAAAAAATCTATTTGCATTATTTTATTACATTTTTTAGGTGAGGCACTTTTATTCCGACGCATTTTTGAAAACCACACTTTACAAGGTATGGGAGTGTCAATATGTAAATGCACGTTGGACTGAGAGGGCGGTATATACAATTTAGTGAGAGTTGAGATTTGGGTTTTTAATTCATTAAGAATTGAGATTTGACCTTTCAATTTAATGAGATCAATTGATTGAGATTTGAGAAAAGGGCTTTTGGATTGAGACTTGTCACATTATTTTTATTGAGATTTTGAGATCCAAGGGGAGTTCTAAGTATATACCCCCCACCCCCCGTCAACTAACTGCGCCTACATCTAAATATGCACGTCTTCAAACTTTTTTTTTTCAATTATTAACTTCAGATCAAACTTATTTGATTAGATACTAAGTTATGTTGGTTATGTATTTTTAATGTCCTTGTAGGTTTAGTTACAAATGACTGGGATGCATAGATCATGAGTCCATGACTTCAGATATATGACATAAATTCAGGGTTGCCACCACTCCGGGAGAATCAGAGAAATCAGGGAATTTTGACAAATTAAATTCTCTGCAGTTATTTGGAGTTTGGGCTCATCATTCAGGAAATTTCACAGAATTATATTTTTCAGGTGAACAAATTCAGGGAGAATTCAGGAAATTCAAACTTTTTTTTTAGATTTAATTTTTTTTTCATTAATCTATTTGAAAACAGTAAGAAAGACTTACAGTTACTGAAACTGATATAAAAGCTGTAGGTAGATATTACTCCACCCTTGATATTTGGGAAACCGGGATCCTAATATCAACAAAGTCCTTTCCAATAATTTGATGTGGCTTGCTATATCAGTATATGATGTCAATGTAATTAAATCCTGTTACATGTATCAATGTTATTTCTAAAGCAAGAGGCTGATCATGAGGTGTAAATGGTGTGTTGATATTAGGGCACCTGACTATGCAAGGAATGAATTACATATTCAGAGGAAATAAACAAAACACCAGTTTATACAAGAATGTTTAATTTTTGTGTTGAACTACACCAGTTTTATATCCCACAAAATATTATTACATGATTTCACCACTTTGTTCAACTTCTATATCAAATCAGCCAATCAACATATCGATAAACTTATTTACATATTTTTAAACAAAAAAATAAAGAACGTTTTTTGTGTAGAATATGAACATGAAAGAATAAACAGTTACAGAAGTCCATAAAAACTTCTTTCAAATACAAAAAAGGAAGACAGTACTGACTATCATTAAAATATAATTCTACAAGACACCGGGTTTTCCATGTATGTTAGGGTAGGTATATGATTATGAACCATACCCAAAAATGCAATGAAATGACGTGAACATCTTTCTGAGGACTTGTAGCCTTGCACAATGCCCAATAATATCATTATCGGATTATAGTGTTGAATAGATAAGGAAGAAATTAGTGGTAATGTATTCATGCCCTTTAGATCATATATAGCAGTTTTTTGGGTTCTATCGGATACAAAGTTTTCAGAAAGATGCCCACCAAGATGATTGTTGCATGATCGTAGGCTTGGTTTTTCAAGGGAAGTTTAGAGTCCGCCTACTTGTCATGTTCAAACCATTGAATTCAACAAATTCCATTGACAATCTAAACTCCGAAATTATCTCAGTTTTCCATTTGGTTTTTGGGTTTTTTCCAAAAAAAATGTCAATGGTTGAACATGATTCAGAGCACACCATCTCCCTCAGCTTATTTCTGAATGAACTAGATCTTAAAGAATGGTGAGAGTGTGTTCCGAGGTTGGCAGACTGTGGCGGCGGTGGCAATGGGAATCCTTCACGGACAAGAGGAGGCAAAGTCGGGTGTGGAATGCTCCGTGTATTTGACATGAAAGACCCCCACTTAGTGTCATGTTCCTCACTCTAGCACGGACCCTGTCATGGTAGTACACAGCAGTTGTAGTATTATTGATGCTCTTTTCGACTATATGATCAAATAATAAACTTAAAAAACCTGCCGATTATAAATAATGGGACTGGCTAATGGTCGACAAACTGCAAGCAGTTTCTTCTATTCTTCGATATCGATATCGGCGAATTCAGACTCACTGGCATAGTGCTTTTTTCATTTCTGTTTGTTACAAAAAGTAGTACCTATAAAAATGGTGTTGTCATCATCGTATACATCCATAAAACTACGATCTCTAATATGACTCGATGAAATTGATTACTAAAGACTTTGAACTACTAGATGAACATTAACATGGGTTTTTAAGTCATTCATCCATCCTCGATTATATACTTAATTTTCCATAAACTTTGACCACAAATTAGTGATCACAAATGCAGTATTAGTCGGGGTCGCGCCCTTGAAGGAAACACACAACAAAGAATGCCATAGTTTTGTTTCTATACATCAAAATGAGATCCATGGTTTGAAATATAATTACAACAAAAAATGCAGGTTTTTGAAACCCTAAACTAGCATTTATAACAAAATTGCTTTTTGCCCAGTATTGCCCCTACTCTGACCCTGGGACCTCCCCTAATGCTCTTGTGGTTGTGATGGCGGCTACTGCATAGTAAGAGCACTTCACTTAACATCATCATCATTATCATCATCCTCAATAAAACCAACTTATCACAGTTTGAGCCTGGTTGCTACAAAAGTAAGTTGTTACGGTCGCTTACATAGTTGCGGCAGTGATCAAGGCTAGTTTGACTCGCTCAGATAGCATCGATCGCAGAGGCGGTGGCAGCGGCGTGTTGGGGGTTTGAAATCGTTTTGTTTTTTTTGTCTATATGTGGCAGTAGTATGTAAAAAATCAATGACAGAGAATGAGAGGGAGCATAAATGCCAACCAAAAGCAGGCAGCAGCTCAAATAGAGACACAAGCCTAAAATAAGCTCAATAACGTTGTAGCGGTGGCGAAGGCTGCGGCGGCACTAAATGGCATATGCGGCGGCGTATGCGGCAAGGCGGCACAGAGAGAATAACGCCAATCATACTACAACTGCTGGCAATGATGATAGAGGCTACTGCTGCTGCTGCCGGTGGGGTTCTAGCTCAGCTAGAATCAGGGATCATGGCGGTGGTAGATTTGTAGCAGCAGCATGGAAAACAACGACCCATTTCTTGGAATAGTAATGCACTGTTGTACACAAAGTTGTGCAGCTACACCTGTTGCATGACTATCCCTAGAAATGCGACAACGCGTTTCATTGCTGTATGATGATAAGCAAAGCTTCTGAAATAGCTACGAGTTTTGTGATCTTACAAACATCAAGCAGAATATGTGTTTTAGCCAATGCCTGATGCAAGCCTATTACAATGGAGAGCGTCAGCAGCAGTTACTATGGGTGGGAGGAAGAAGTACATGAAAAGCTGCTCAAGCTAAATGCATGAAGCGACCAGTACTGCCGGGTACAGCAGCCAACTGGTAATAAGCTAGCTAAGCTAGAATGTCTGGTGTGTTCTAGTCAGCCGGCAACAGATGTAACAGACATCAGCAGCAGGAGCAGCCCTATGAGAGACAGAAATGTGAAAAGAATACATCAGTCTATTGTCTTACTCTTAGCTGAATTTGTTCAGCTTCACTCGTTTGCTGGTTTGGAAAAAGAATTGCGTTTGGCCATTCAATTAAGCTAAATTTGAAATGTTGAACTTGATGGAAACATTCAAATTGTATGATCAAAGCTCTGCAACTTTCTAAGCATTTTGCCAAGCCAGTTATTTAGATATAATTTGAGGAACCCCCCATACTTCGAGTTCTGCACCAGAGTAAGACCATAGACTGATAGGATGAGGAGGAGGCACAATTGTGAAGAAGCCGTTCAAAGCCCAGATCATGTGAGATGGTTTTATTGCCTAGTCCAAGCAGTGGCGGTGCTGCCACAGAGTACGATGAAGTGTGCATGCAGCGGTGGAGGTAGCGGCAAGAGAATAAAGCACAACAACAAAGCAGCTCATGATCATCCTTTATTTATTAGGCTACTTGGTTCAATTGTGAATTCTACCTGACAAGGACAGCTAGAAAGCAGATTTAGCGGCGGCGCTGGAAACCAGGTCGTCGCCGTGGTAACATAAAGCAGTTATGTTGTTTTTGGTGATATTACATACCCGGATTTAATTTCTTTCCATGGTTACTATTATATTAACTATTATGACCGTAGTACTGGGAAATAGAAGCTATAAAAACGTAAGCAAAGCCTATTGTACAAACTACATGTCACTAGTGTATCTGTTGGTTGCAGAGGAATACCGCTACTGTGGCTTTACCAGCTTCACTGAAAATATGCTACTCATTGAGGTGCACAGTAAATGGCAGACTATGGCAAGAGTGCTAAGCAGTCGGCCATTCTGGTGATTTACATCAATGAAGCACTTTTAGCAGCAGGTTTGGAAGCGGTAGCTTGTTTCTGACAGCCATTGCTGCTGCTGGGCAGAAGAGAAAGCCACATGCAGGCGGATTGTAAAGCACACGACACTCCCACAAGATTTGCCTCTTCACTTCAAAATTATTGTGAGTTGTAAGACAATACATGAAGTTACATGCACTTACTTCTAATACACTGTGTACCTGTAGTAATCTTTCAGTGATCTATAATTACCAACCTCCTTAAACAAGGATCTTCAGTTTCAACAACTAGAGGATAAAATTTGTACTGGCTTCATACAAACACCGCTCACTAGAAAGGCAAATCTTGAGGAGAGCGTCGCTAGCGCCGCGCGGCACCCCAGCAACACTGTGGCACAAGTGATTATTGGCCAAATTGAATGCCTCATCAGTAGCTGGGGTGCAGGTGCTAGCGAGTGGCATCATCAGCAGTAGCAGCTGCAGCAGCCTGGTGAGAGGGGAACCTGGGACGCCGGCCCCCGGTCCCACAGAAGCAGGGGGTGGGGGCCAGCGTGCTGGACCAATTGCTGCAGGAGGCAAGATACTTGACACGTGGCCCTACTACTTATTCTGTGTTTGACACAGGAGGCAGCTTGATACTAGTCGTACATGTACAGGATTATATATGAAAACTATAATACAACAACATAAGAACCGTAAAACAAAAAAAAATATATCAAGTTACGTATACATATTAGACATAATAAAAGACTGGCTGCGGTGGTGGTGAGAGCGTTGGTGGCAACAGGAGGCTGCTTCATTCCGGCAGAAACATCGAAATGTGTACAAGATAAAAGCGGGATGTCTTCGGACATCATTGCGAGAATTATCTAAAGTTTATCTAAAATTTTAATGCCATAGTTATCGGCAGTGATTATCATTGACAAGCTGCAACAACAGTTTAAAAGTCACCTATACGTGCAGACACTACTTTGTAGCGCTGACACCATTTAAAACAATGTTTAAAACATAGCAAAGACTCTTTGCCACCAACAATCCCCCACCTGCAAGCCGCCAAATTGAAATGCTACCCTACTACAAAAATCATATACATTGTATGACTTTAAAAATAAAACGCTTACATATTTTTGAAAGAATATCACAAATAATCGTTCCTACAACGTGCCAATTGGATAATCATAGCAATATTTTTCCGCCCTAACTTAAAAAAAACATCACATCATTTGTTTTTACTTTAAATAGAAACACCAACAATAAAGGCATAATTATGATTCTGAATCAGTCCGCCGGTTACAAAACGTTAATGATCTATAACAAGTTCACGTTCATCCATGAGACTTCACAAAGTAGCTATTTGATGGAAGAAGAATTCAGGCGCGATAGAAGAGAATTCCTATAAAGTCAATTATTGTTACTATTATCTCAATATTGAATGAATAGACCTGGGTAATAATCATAATCTAGTGTAATATTTGCTAAATAGTATATAGTAAATAGAAATACAGTAGTTTTATAGTATCAACAAAGAGCACGTTACAATATAGTACCACTAAATACAAGGTTGCTACGATGAATATAGGTGCGTCATATCATACAAACATCTTCGCCATCATCTATGGTGGAGTTGGATATACAAATGTACAATACAGTAGTAAGAGCTTATGGTTGCGGATGATATGTCTTGATTGTATCCATCACATAGTTTAAGGGCTGGTTGTATTTGTGGAAAAATGCACAATCATGCTACGAATATTTAAAAAGTAGGTAGGACGCGTCCAGCACAAGCCAACGAGGAGGCCACCACAGTATTTTTTGGCACTTTTGAGTCAGTCTTTAGTATTGGATTTACTGTCGTCTACAAATGCGACAACACTACTGTAGTAACGATGCTAACTTCTTGGAAGCCAGTTTTGGCAAGAGTGTCAGCAGAAGTTGACTCCGACTAAAGTTATTACATTCTTCACACTACATATGGCACATCTAGCTTTCCATATTGCTACTACATCAGCAGTAATACAGACAATCACTTAACAAGGTTATACACAAACTTCCACAGTGCCTGACCAAGATCCCTTTAGCCTAGCTTCCGATGCACTACAATTCACAAAAAACTGGAGTACCTTTGAAGCTAGCCTGAACAGAAGTGGCTCTGGCTGTTAGATAGTTGTGGTATGTGGTGATTCCACCTCACCGCCATGTGCTGGACTCGTTTAAGCTGGTTCATCACGTCAGTGGGCACCTGATCTCAACCCACGCTTGCCTCCCACCAATAAATGGTCACTTTCAAACTATGTGCCTCAACTTAAGAGTGCCTGCACATCTAGTTAAATATATTATTTTAATGTTTCACATCAATTCTATTGCCTTTGAACAAGTTACAATCTGGATTATCTATAAAAATTCAGGTGAAATCCTTGGCCGAAATGTATGTCATCAGAATCAATGCAAGTGAACTGATCTTATCTGCCCGAGTGATGTTTGTTGAGAAGAAGCGTGGGTAGACGAAGGCTGACACCTAGTGGCTAGCAAAGCTTGCAGCAGGCAACAGATACAATCACAGTAGCTGCTAATACACGCTTTTGTCATCGGCCAAAACCGTCTTTTGAATGCTACTTTTGCAGTATAAACAGTACAAAATGACTATATTTAAATTAATTAATACCCATACCTAAGTTAAATGGCTTTCATCAACATAATTAAAACCAAAACCAAATTTTGAATACACAATTTTGTTACATGTAGTTCCAGTGATACCATCAATACATAATATAACATAAATATCACTACTGCGTGAATGATCGTCAACTTCACAATCGTATTCTACTTTAATATTATGCTGACATGGCTTAGACAGATACACATCCATGTTACCACATCGCTGCAACAAGAATTTTGGAAGACATACAAAACAGAAAAAGGAGCATACAAAAATACAGTGATGGCAGCAAGCATATTTTTGTGACATTGGTCTGACATACTAAATTTCATTAGGCATGCCAGTTTTTGACTCAACTTATTGTCATGAAACATGCTCTTTTATTAGACACACCAACCGAATGCTGTTTATTCGAGCACTCTTAATTCTTGAAACATTATATCTATAAACGATGATTTAGTACAATATGCTATGTATTACAAATAGTAGGGTTAATTTTTTAATCAATCCTCCTCTAAAAATTCTGTACAAGTTTTATGAACACAATAATATAAACGGGTTCTATTGCAGCCAATTTACAATAGGGAACCACTCTGCACCGGTCACAGGAATGACAACACGATGATTATAGTCTGTAGACAACATGGCAGACTTTAAAACGCTGCTGCTAGAAGAAGGTTAGATGCTCTTGGAGCGAGGACGACGTGGACGTCGTGTTTCTGCTAAATCACCGATGTTACGTTACTCACAGGTGCTACATTATAAAACGACAGGTGCAACGATAATAGGACACGAAAAGTTAAAAAACCACCGGTTTGAATTCTCAGCTTTGAATCAGTATGTCTGACAAGGATTGTAACAATTATTTGTATATACGTTGTATATATTACAGAAATACATTTCATATACATATATATAGGAATTTTGTTGTTGTCTATAATATATCATACAAGTATGATACTTTATGCAAGATAAAAGTCGTAGTCTGCACAGAAGTAGTTGGCAGCTGCTATTATAAACAACACACACACATATAGACAGGCACGCCATAGATTATCACAATAGTCTTAGTAACATTGACAGCAGCAGGAGCAACAAGCCAGTATTGAAGTAGCAGAAATCATAGGGGCTGGCGATGGCGGCGACGTCTGCGCACTTTTGCTTGTAAAAAACTCTTGATCACCGAGACTTTTGTGACATCATCTGGCCAGTCGCTTCCCAACGACAACAAAAACACAAACACGATCCACACGAACAAGTACCATTAGTAGTAGTAGTAGTAGTAGTATACAAGTCAACAAAAAATATCAACGGTTTCAAAAAAACACCATTCTGCGATTAGTCTACGGCCGGAAGGAAGCGACTGGCCTCACAATATATACAGCTGTCACCTTTTGCTTGTGCTGCACAGTAGACTATTTTACAGGTAAAGGGACTGTGGACATGAATGTCATTGACTATGGCACATACTATACAGTCATCATAAAGATTAGTAATAATATTGGACTATTTGTTTGAATATCTGGGATACAAGACACTACGTAGTTAAATGGCTAAAATCACGCACAGTTTATGTTAAAATGGCAAGTTTGTAAAAGGTTTCTATGATATACACGTCGACCAAGTGAAAAAAAGTGCCTAAAATTGAAAGGTAAAGTGCTTCTATGGTAAAATGTACAGTCCCTGCAGCCTATGACCGCTGTGTACGTGCAACGTTTCCATTCTTTTTACAATATCCAAGTACATACGTCATTTTAATATAAACTATGACCTCATAATCATCATATAACAAACTACATGCTAAAATAATGGGTGCATCACCGCTATACAGTAGTATATCTATATACAAGAAAAGTTAGTGCATTTAAAATCTTTTTAAAAGACTATGTTTACGTACTGCATTCATTAACATCGTCATCATCTCAGCATTCCGATAATATACATAACACTAGCAGCGTATATGGCGGCACTATAGTCCGTGTCAGTAGAACATCTGAATGCCAACGCACCATCCATTCCATCAGCAAAACTTGAAACACACTATAAAATATGGCACTATAAGGGGTGGTAGTTTATCACTGCCGACCTCCATTGCTGTGTAAAAGTCTTAACAAATCAAAATAAAGTTCTCTCTGAACAATGATATATATAATATAGATATACATAATAGTAGTGTAGTACGTGGTTGTTTTACGTGCATCCTTCTTACATATAGCCGAGTCTGCACAGTCCTAGACAGTAGTAGATCGCTCGACAGATAACAGACAAAATATAATAAAAAACAAGTTTTGAAATTAGCAATTCAGGCATCGGTAGTAGTAGTAATAATTCTATGTGATCTCATAGTAGTAGCACTCTCTACTGAATGGGCATATTTCACGTGGCCCCCAAAAGTAGTAAGTCCTATGGTTGAACTAGTACATTGAAGCTTGCAGTGCAACACAACGAAGCAGCGACGACGACGGCGGTGGTGGCAGTTCTTGTGACGACAATTTCACTAGAGGAAGAGGATGCTACATGCTGGTGGCGGAGATAGCTGGAAGCGGCGGGTGCCTCCTGTCTGGCTCGGCGACCCTGCTTGGGTTTTTGGAGGCGTCATCGGTCCTCAAGTGGAGGAAGTCACCCGCGAAAAGACACAAAGCAGCAGCAGCCAATAGGGTCTGTTTTCATTGCACTACTACAGAATTAGCGTCATAAGAAATAACAGGGAGTGAAAAAAATCAAGCACCTTTTGAAACAAGTGTCAGTCGTGTTTTAAAAACCTGACGACAGGATATAAATTGCATTAACACATACGTAGTAGTCGTATACAGTTAGAAAAAAACAACAGAACAGGAAATTATATTACAGGCTGACAGGTGGTGGAATTCTTGCATGAATATAGCTTGGTTAGGTGGATTACAAAGTTAAATCCATAAACATAAGTCTTACAGAAACAATGACTTTTGGATGGTGCTCAGAATTGGGTTAGCTAATGCCGCAAAAATGGGAAAGACCTAGGCCCTATTGGGTTGTTTCATAGTCCATGCTACTTTGATAAAAAAAAGAAACTTCGTTCAGGTGGACTGTAAAATACGTTTTCTGCAGTAGTGTTTCTATCCTTACAAGAGTCAGTCAATAGAAAAAAAACTTGGAAGATATGATTTTAGTCGGCTGATATAGAGTTGAATATAGATCACAATATTCAGTAGTAATTTACAATATAAGAATATGGCGTATATCAAACAGCTAAATTTTCCTAACGATCCTCCTATGTTGCAAAAGAAGCCATGTGTTGTGTGTGACATCACAGTGTGCTGCTGCGATGTCCACGCCATGTAACTGCCATATGACGACCACAATCACAACGATAGTAGTGATAAAGTCTCGTTTATAAGAACACTTTCAAAAAAACGTCACACATCATCTTCATCTTCATCATCATTAGACTTAGTAGTAGAGTCAACACCAGACATCTCAGCATCATCATTATTATCAAAAATTATCACGCCATTTCCAATTTTCACACATTCTTCCTGCATCAAAAAACGGCAGGAGCGTCAAACAAACATACACGACGATTCTCTCACGACGAAGACGACCAAATGTAGTAGACCAAAGTTCCGCCAGCGGCAACGACGACGATGTTGCAGCAAAGTCTATCCCTACCATCACCACTGCAGCTATCTAGTGGTTTGTTCGCAAGCAGTAGTGGTGCGAGGCCTAGTTTGACTAGGTGCTGCTGCTGCTGCTGCTGTTGCCATGGGCGACTGCTGCGTTGGTTGCCGCGGCGATGCCCCCCACCGGGATGTGGTAGTACTTGCAGAGCGAGCGTGCACACTTGCCCTTGAGGGCGTCCCTACAGATGGTCACATGGCCGTCACAAACCTCAACGTAATCTGCAACACACCACAAACACAGGACGTTATGCTCAGTGACCGAGTAGGGTGTATGTAGCGGTGATTCTAATACAATAATCGTTATTAACTTTAAAAGTAGGCTCAGTTGATTTCTGGGTGATTGAAATACATTGACTAATTTTGAGATAAATTCATCTTAAACTTAGTGATGGAAAGAGGTCTCAGACGATGGACATGGAAAATGTCTAAAAATATTAAAACAGTCAGTTTAGAATGGATTTCTCTCAAAATTAGTTAACGTAATTGTAGTCGTGTATTGAAATATGTTTAATTAACAACTGACCACCACATTATGCACTGTAGACAGAATGCATGAATGCGTCAGACGTAACTTATATGATCTACACTGGTAGAGAAGGAAATAAGTTAATGAAAGAACTTTTTTCGTGATTGTAATAGAATTTTCTACATTTTATATTGAAACATTTAAGAAATTAAGCAATTTTGAACTTTTCTTACCTTCAACCAAATGAACGTACTTGCACTGTGGTCTCTGGCACTGACCACACTTAAAATCTCGGCACACTTGGAGGGTGGCCAGCAACTAAAAAAAACGGACAGCTCCCACGTTACTACAGTAGGGATCAGATTGACGCATAATCCTGATTTTTCGTACTTGGAATTTTTGAAACTTTTTTATGAGCCTCACTTTTGAAGCGTATTTGAAAATGGCATTAACTAATGATGAACTACTGATCGAGACAACTGATCGTCCTCATAATCACACCACGATCTTGCGACAACTTTCCAATGGTTCAATGCCAACTCCAAAGACTTCTGACTATGCTATTTGATAAATATACAGTTTTAGAATGGTATGTCTAGCAGGTATACTAGGTAACTTCATGAACAAGTCAACCAAATTGTTGCTGCAGTGGATGAGGATGACATCTTATTTTATGAACGACAATTTTAAATCTAAACGGAAAATATGACTATTTCATCATTTATTTAAAAATCGATTCTAATAAGATTCTAGCAACAAGTACTTTGATTGATGTTTTAAATTTACTTTAAAATAATGACACATTGTTCAAGATCCAAGGAATTGCTGCTGATGCTGCACATTATGCACATTTAATTAAGTATCAAATTTTCAAAATGAAATCACACAACATTTAAAAGCTAGTAACTAGCCTCAATCTTAAAAAGCAATAGCAAAACAAATTTCTGCTTATTTAAGACCTTTTTGCTTATCTTCTTAACAATGTTTTTATTGCTTGTAAATTATGTTCTTTCTGCAAATTAGAACTGGTGAAAATCTGCTCTGTCAATTCCTTAGATGAACTCGAACAAAATATGAAATAGGAATTTTGAAGATTGAATTTTGATAGGAATCGGTTGGAATTTGTATTTCGCAGAGTTTTTCTCCATGAGAGCAAAAACCATTGTGCAATGAATATAATACCATTAATACATATAATATTCATTGCCACTGGTTCAAAGTCGCATGTCTAGCAGAGAACTGGTTAGATGTGTAACATTTAATATACAAAACATTGGCTAAAATATGGTTATTGAAAATAGATTTTACACAATAGTAATGAGATCATCTTTAATTAAACCATTCACCTGTCCATGATTATATTATAGACCGTGATTTAATGCACTAGCAATAACTTGTAATACAATAATCGACCCAATGTTATTCATTTTCAGCTTGAAACAATTGTTAAAAAAGGTTCTATATTTTAGAAGATTTGTTATAATTTGTGTTGAGGGAGAAACAGCAACAGAAACAAGATAGCGCAAACACCAAACTAAAATGCAAACAGGAAGGAGTTCTAAAAATTATGCCTACCCAAACCTTATCAATGAGCAGACTTGATTGTCTTTAGCAGCTGCAAATCATAATGATGATCAGAGCAGAATTTAAGATCTATATTAATTATGTGCATTTACATTCAAAACAAGAAGCTAAAAAGAAGCGACTAAGCATGTACAAGTGAAGCAAGAATTCTACCAATTGCTTGTAACTGAACCACAGAGCTCAAAGGCAAACTAAACACATGCACTGGGAATACAGTTATCAATTTCAGTGAGGATCATACATAGTCTCCGTGGTGCAGTTTCAGGTGGTTTTAATAAGCATTTTTTGTTTAGCCTAGCTTAATTGGCAGTCAATGTGATAATTACCATTCTCAAAGTAGGGATATGAACCATATACTGCGGACGGTCTTTGTTGTAAAGAGGCTGCAATTAGACAAGCACCAATATGGGGGCATTTTCCCAACCGATGACGACAGACTCAGCTATCATCAGTCCTCTTGAGTCATCACTTAATTGAGACCTGTACTCAAAAGCTTACTTTTTAAATTGAGGCCTAAGTTTCAGGCTAAAAATGAACATTGAGAATACTATGAGCTTCATCAACTACCTTGATGGACCTTCCTATATGTGCATGTGACCCTCAACTACATGATCATATAGGGTGAGTGGAGATGGCTGATACCTCGCAATTGAGACCACTCAGTGGCAAACATCTAGTGGTCTCAATAGAGAAGTTATATACTGTATGGACGTTCATGGTAGTATATTTATAAGGGTTTGTAGCCATGAGAAATGGTCTCATTATAATGATAGTCCTCAATAGAGGTGCTCTTAATTGGAGGTTCTAATCTACCTTGTGTTCCAACTTAACAGTAAGCTTTTTAAGTACAATATCTTTGCAATTAAATGCCAATCATCAATCAGACTAAATTCTCTTTCCAAATGTTGATTTTATCATTAGACAAGATTAAAATGTTATTGTTGCTGCATTAAAATACAGGCAACATACAAACTTGTTCTTTTAGCAGAAAAATATGAGTCACTTTGTCTCGTGTTCTGGTGAAACCTTGCAACATTGAGACAGTGACAATATGTATAAAGCGACCCAACACAGTTGTCACTAACACTAATAGAAACTGAAAAATAAAATGAACTGAAGAAAAGAAGCATGGCAGGCGAGTTTGAAGAAAAAAATCTGTCTTCCAACATACCAGTGACTGTTGATTTTTCAATGTACAATTTTCATAATACAACAGCAGTACACAATATATGTACACATGCTTTGAATAATACATTTCTTGGTGAGAATTGGAACTGTTTAGTTTTCCGATAATACAGACAATTGAGGTGTTTAGTGAATCTTCGCCACTAGAATTAAAATCTATGATACCTACAATAGTACGTTTATAAACAATTTCTAAAAGTTCTCATGTCATAGATAAGGCTTTGAAGCATGTGACTTATAGAGGCCACAAAAGCATCGATTGGTCTGCACAAGCTCGAAAAACAGCTGAGTCATATGAATTAGAAGTAGCGAACTATTGTTGATGTTTTTGCTGGCATATTGGAGACAGAGTTAACATCCTCGATCATCCGCCCTACCTGGTTAGCCTCGTCAAAGTAATTGACACTGGTGGCATTAGTGACGAAGGCTCCTGCTGCAGCAGCGACCGTTGCCGCGTGCTGCGAGCCCCCTAGCAACGCTAGAGGTGGCAGCAGCAGCAACAGCAAGCAAGCAGCAGCAGCAACAGCAGAAGAAGCAGTGCATGGAAAGTCCACAGGAGCAGCAGCAGCACAGAGTATGCAGTAGTATCGGCCGCAGTACAATTCAGTACAGAGGAGTGGTAGTAGCAGTAGTGGTGCCGGTAGTAGATGCAGTATAGTAGTAGTGGTTGTTGAAGCGCAAGTGGTGATTGTAGGTTGATGAAGAATTGTAGAGAGAAGGGAGAAAGAAACAGTGCAAGTTTTGAAGTGCTGCTGGCAGAAAGCTTAAAGCGTGCAAAGATGAGAGGAAAGCAAGTAGTGCAAACTTTTAAGTTTGGGGAATAACGAGCACACAGATTTTGAAAGTATATGGCTTACTGAAGAAAGAAAACAGCCTTTATTGCTGTACTTATTTGCACAAAAATCCATTTCAGGCCGACTTTGCAATAGATAAATAGAAGAAAAGTCTAGGCAATTTTTGTAGTGTCTATACGTTTCATCTATTTATAGTTACTGCAGAAAAAAAATGCTAATGTTGATTGGGTTTAGTATCAATATATGTGCTTCAATACTAATTACTTAATTGTTTGAAAAGAAGAACAAAGCCAACAGTTAAGCATGAAGTTTCAAGCAATATGTCTTTTTTTTTTTGATAGGAGCAAAAACCATAAAAGCTTCGATGGTGTTTGCTCCAGTACCGGAAATCTTAATAAATGACAGCTCAATGCAGACAAAAAACATATAGGCCCTCACCGACATACATGAACAATATTTCTCTCTTCAAAATTGACCATAATCATTAACTAAAATTAATGATCTGATAGATATTATTCGACCAAGGTAAACAAATTAGGAAACCATCATTTTTCAAAGTATTTCAAACATAGCATTTGTTTTCAAACTATCAAAACTATTAAAATCTAATAAAAATAAATTCCAATATATGGATACTAAAAAGTCCATAACAAATAAATAAATTCCAACTCTACATTATCAACGGGTAGTTTTCCTTTTATGATACTTTGTAGATCTACAAAGGCATTGATGACTATTGGTTCTTTGTACAACCATGACAAAATTGTAGCTGCAATTTATATACTGTGCAGTAAAATTACAATAGGGACACAATTGTGGAAAATATTAGTCAGATGAATAACAGGCTTATAACAAGGGTGGGGTAGGGTTTTTATGGTCAAGAAATCCTACACCCCTAATGTTTTTGGCTTTATTTCCCATATCCCAAAATTTTAGGGTGCCTTTCCTCCCACATTCCACAAATTTTAAGGTGTTTTCCTCAAATCCTACTTCCTTAGAATTCCATATCCCTCATCTTTGGCCTTTTTTCCACATCCCTATTAGCCCCTATTTCCATTGGCCTTTTTTCCCACTTCACACCTTATCAACCGCCCCACAAGATGCCACCATCTTGTCACAATGTGCCAGCAGAATAGAGAACTACAGTCCACACCGGCAGCACATTGATGCAGCAAGCTCAAGGACAACAATATACAGTACTACCTAGTCACCAAATACCAAAATCAACAAAGACATCATGTTGTTTGTCTGAGTAGCAATTTTCTCACATAAAAATTCTTAAATAATGCATAAGTCGGATTTCTACACAGTACAATATCAGTCTTTCTAAAAAGTTATAACATCAAGAAATGATCCATCTGAGAATGCAATGATGATCATCATGTGGTCAAAGTCCTTATTGTATGTTGGACTGCAATGCATAGAAAAATATTTGCTTAGTATCCAATTGCTTCAATTAGAATGAAAAATAGATGTTAACTTTTTTAAAAT
>CM032667.1:31743368-31833546 GCA_019095985.1 Streblospio benedicti
CAGTAGTAGTGCCGGTAGTAGATGCAGTATAGTAGTAGTGGTTGTTGAAGCGCAAGTGGTGATTGTAGGTTGATGAAGAATTGTAGAGAGAAGGGAGAAAGAAACAGTGCAAGTTTTGAAGTGCTGCTGGCAGTAGAAAGCTTAAAGCGTGCAAAGATGAGAG
Organism: Streblospio benedicti; assembly: GCA_019095985.1. NCBI lineage: Eukaryota > Metazoa > Annelida > Polychaeta > Spionida > Spionidae > Streblospio > Streblospio benedicti. The sequence continues at coordinate 31,743,532 of CM032667.1, forward strand.
GAAAGCAAGTAGTGCAAACTTTTAAGTTTGGGGAATAACGAGCACACAGATTTTGAAAGTATATGGCTTACTGAAGAAAGAAAACAGCCTTTATTGCTGTACTTATTTGCACAAAAATCCATTTCAGGCCGACTTTGCAATACTTGCGAAATAGAAGAAAAGTCTAGGCAATTTTTGTAGTGTCTATACGTTTCATCTATTTATAGTTACTGCAGAAAAAATGCTAATGTTGATTGGGTTTAGTATCAATATATGTGCTTCAATACTAATTACTTAATTGTTTGAAAAGAAGAACAAAGCCAACAGTTAAGCATGAAGTTTCAAGCAATATAGTCTTTTTTCTTTGATAGGAGCAAAAACCATAAAAGCTTCGATGGTGTTTGCTCCAGTACCGGAAATCTTAATAAATGACAGCTCAATGCAGACAAAAAACATATAGGCCCTCACCGACATACATGAACAATATTTCTTCTTCAAAATTGACCATAATCATTAACTAAAATTAATGATCTGATAGATATTATTCGACCAAGGTAAACAAATTAGGAAACCATCATTTTTCAAAGTATTTCAAACATAGCATTTGTTTTCAAACTATCAAAACTATTAAAATCTAATAAAAAAATAAATTCCAATATATGGATACTAAAAAGTCCATAACAAATAAATAAATTCCAACTCTACATTATCAACGGGTAGTTTTCCTTTTATGATACTTTGTAGATCTACAAAGGCATTGATGACTATTGGTTCTTTGTACAACCATGACAAAATTGTAGCTGCAATTTATATACTGTGCTTGGTAAAATTACAATAGGGACACAATTGTGGAAAATATTAGTCAGATGAATAACAGGCTTATAACAAGGGTGGGGTAGGGTTTTAAGTGGTCAAGAAATCCTACACCCCTAATGTTTTTGGCTTTATTTCCCATATCCCAAAATTTTTAGGGTGCCTTTCCTCCCACATTCCACAAATTTTAAGGTGTTTTCCCTCACATCCTACTTCCTTAGAATTCCATATCCCTCATCTTTGGCCTTTTTTCCACATCCCTATTAGCCCCTATTTCATTGGCCTTTTTTCCCACTTCACACCTTATAAACCCGCCCCACAAGATGCCACCATCTTGTCACAATGTGCCAGCAGAATAGAGAACTACAGTCCACACCGGGCAGCACATTGATGCAGCAAGCAAGGACAACAATATACAGTACTACCCTAGTCACCAAATACCCAAAATCAACAAAGACATCATGTTGTGTTGTCTGAGTAGCAATTTTCTCACATAAAAATTCTTAAATAATGCATAAGTCGGATTTCTACACAGTACACAATATCAGTCTTTCTAAAAAGTTATAACATCAAGAAATGATCCATCTGAGAATGCAATGATGATCATCATGTGGTCAAAGTCCTTATTGTATGTTGGACTGCAATGCATAGAAAAATATTTGCTTAGTATCCAATTGCTTCAATTAGAATGAAAAATAGATGTTCAACTTTTTGGAAAGATTGATAACAACAAGACATTGTAATATTTCAAGGACAAACACATCCAGTTGCTGCTTTGCCACATTGCAAGCTGCTGCCACCACAAACCAGGCCCATGGTCATGGCAGTTTTATAACACTGTTCAAAACTAGACTTATTGGTGTGCGCTAAGAGGAGAGGACTGCTGGTTAATAGCTCAGAGAGCTACATGTCTCCCCCCACACCCACCCCTTCATCATGAACTCTATACTGCTATACTGGACTACAGACCTGATAGGCAGTGGCAACGAAGACACACAGGCAGCCACAAAAAAGAGAGAAATACAACTTGTTGCCAAGGGAGGCGAAACCGGAATATCACTAACAAGAAGAAGAGTGCGACTCACTTGAGACTGGCACGAACTGCTGCTGCTGCTGCTGGAGGTGCATCAGCTGCTGGTAGGCGGCGGCGTTGGCCGTGGCTGCGGCGCTTGGCTGGTACATCGGGATGCCCGACTTGCCGCCGGCCGCCGGTGTTGTCGGCGCGTGGCGCTTCATCATGGGGCCCATCATGCCGCCCAGACTGCCAGCCTGCTGCAAGAGGAGACGCCCGACATGGGGCTGTTAGTGGGACCGCTCGCTGCCGGGGGCGGGGACTGGAGGTGGTACGTTAGGCAACAGCCAGCGAGACGACGTGTGCACGCATAAACAGTCGTCTAGGTCATGAGCGTCATATATTTTGGTTGGTTATGGAATCTAACAAAAATTAGGTCTGGTTTAAGATAGTAGCCAGATTTGTTACCATATTGATATGTCATTTATAAGCCTATGGGCTTCGTATTTGAACATTGAGGCCATCTTTTATGTTAGGACCATGGGGTTTAATCCGTGGAATTATAGTAAATAACCTTGCAATATGATGGGTAAATAGTCAAATGTTGGTACTAGCCACTTAAGTCGTCTTTCATTGAGGAAAAGCTACTTCTTTGGTCGTGATTCACTTGGTATGCAAAATTTTGTTCTGTGTTGTAGAAATTTCAATCTCTGCGTCATTTATTCAAACATTCAATTTCAATGAACTATTTACTTACAATAATCAAATGAAGGTTGTGATTTTGAATAGAATTAAGTTAGATACACAGCCAGATATTATGTAATCATGCTACTATATATATTTTCCAGAAATTATCTAGTCCATTTCTTTCTGTGAACCCAGTGATTCAGTATTTTTTTTTCTATATAACAAACTCTTCAGTACCGTTTTCAATGATACCAAGCATTTCTGATGATTGTGAATGATACAAACGATTTCCTAGACATTTCTGTGGTATACCATATAATTCAGTAGCTGTACCAATAAAAGCATGATACTGACCACCACCGTTTTTTCATTTTGTACAATATTAACCATAGTAATGTCAAGTGAGAATGACGCCTGTCAATACAATAGAATGGCAACTACTATTGCAAACCTAATATATATTTGCACAGAAATTATCAACACTCAGACTGTTAGACAAGAGTTCACGGTGCACAATCGTCACACGCTGCTACCACACAAAATACTCGATTTGTCTTTTCTTCAATATTTTAGTAATAGTTTGTTGAACTACAACTACATAAAATAGAAGATTCCACATCTATGGTACATTCTTCTATTTCACCTAATAGCAAATATTAATTCACAGTTACTTGTCAATAATCCATTTTCTACATAATATATTTAGGTATATCCTTTTTCATGTTGACCTATTACTACTTACTGACCCATTGTAGTGTATGAAGGGTAAATGTATCCCAGAGACGAATGCACACAGGACATTGAAGCCAAAAATTTAATCTAAATGATTTCGTCTCATAAAGCCAAAATTTCCATCCTGTTTGTGACAAATCTCTCTGTGTGAAAACTTTTTTGGTCAGTTGTGATTTCAAGTCGTAGGTGGCTAGATTTATATATATATAAATATAAATAGTGATCTACTGATGGTTAAAGCTTGATTAAGTTGCAAAAGATGGTGATACTGTGAGCAATCAATGTAGCTACATTAGCCCTGTACACCATGGTGTTAATTGTTTAACAGTTACTAACCCATAATTTGCTAATTAAAGCCTAGTGTTTGATTTTTGCAAATTACCAAATGCAATCTACATCACTTATAGCTGCTCTACGTTTAATCGTCTAGTCTTTCGGTGACTGTATGTGCAGAATCACATGACTGCCTGCTACCAATGTTGCCGTCGATGACGTGTTTGTTGTTTCATAATAATATAAGGTTACGGGTCGGCGGGAAAAGATGGCCAAATTTTCAAACATAAAGCAAATATAAAGCAATACAAAAATATCCATGCATGGCAGCACATATTAGCGTAAAAGTATAATAATCTCTCGCTGCGTATGCGGTGATAGATAAAAAACACGTAAAACTCAAGGTAATGCAAAGTATTCATACAAATAGGAGAGAACAAAAATAAAAAGTTTCGAAGAAGCTTTCGAAAGAGAACTTATGGAGGAACAAATTATAATAGCAGAAACACTACTATAACATTGAGTAGTCATGTGACTGTGCATACACATTCTCCGAGGACGATGACCAAGCACACTACTTGCTACATGCAAAGCTTTTGTTTGTTTTGTTTTTCTCGTTTTTTCGTTTCTATTGGGAAAAGTACCAGAGCCAGTAGGTCATCTGCTGGGTCTCGTGGTCTCTTCTTGGCTGCTGCTGCTGCTGCAGCTGCTGCTGCTGCTTGTGCAGCAGCTGCCGATGCGGCCATATTGGGCGTAGCAGCAGCTTGCTGGCCAATGTTTAACACCTCAACCACTGGCGGCTATTAGTAATGTAGGCAGAAGAGCGTAGTAGGAGGAAGTCGGCCCGAAATGACGCGACGGATGAGGACGAATACGTTGGCCGTGGCGGCGGCAGCAGCAGTGGCAACGGCAGCAGCACAGCAAGGGTGGGCGGCACATGACAACAGCAAGCGGCAAGCCATCATGGGAAATAAAAAAAACAGCACCATCGGTAAGACGATGACCCATGGCGATGTTGTTGATGATGTGGATGATGATGTTGATGATGATGATCAGCTTTTCTCATCTCAATGTCGTCGTCTTTTTGGTGTTGTAGTCGCATTTTCAAATAACATGCATTATGAATAGTAAGTTGTCAGTAAAACACCATGAAAGAAAAGAAATCCTAGAGCTAAGTGTTCCGCCGTCACATGAGCATGCCTTTTTGTTAGCAAGGTGCCACCAGACACTGAGGTGGTCGAGGCTACCGCAAGGCTAGAGAGCCAAGCGCCAGCCTCAAGCACTTGGTCTTGTGACGGAGACAGGTTGACAGTCTAGAGGCAGAGGCATTCAAGCTGGTCCTTTTAGCTCACTAGTAATTGAGCATGTTCGCATTAAAGATAGTCAGGAGTCTGTTTGCTTTTTACCGGAACTTCATGACGATTTCCATAAAGAAGCAGTTGACTTCTGGCCGCTTAAAATCACTACACGCAATTTCAGCAATGAAGTTGTGATGTTTCTTTCTAGTGTCTTGATGTTTTTTGTCTCCAAATAAGTAAAAACGTTGAGCCAAAAGGAGGAGCTTGAATGCGCCAAACGACTGTGATCTGGCTGCTGCCTCTGCCGCAGTAGGCGGAGGAGGCCCTGGCTGGGTTAGAGTGACATTAAAGAGACAGACAATCACAATGGCACGCAGCAACATGCACTAATATATACAAGAAAACACAATCCGCGTAAAAATATACATTTAAAAGAAGAAGAGCATATGGACCCACAACCATTATACTACTTAATCTAGCCTGGTGTTTGTTTCTGCATCATATACCGATGATATAACGATCTTTTAAAATAGGTGACTAAACTGCATTGGAAATTTCAACAAAAGAGACAATGCCAACAAATTTTGACTGATTTGGTTTGATTTGGTTTGGAGGCAGAGGTCTGTGCTAGTAGTAAGGGGTAACATGAAAAAGGCCATACTCCTGGACGGGGCCAACTCTATACATGACAGCTGCACACCCCTACTACAGTGCTAGTGGAATGATCTTGTGAACGAAACTGCTGCTGCTGTGTTACAGTAAAAGACTAAGACCTCTCCGCGGCAGCAGCAAAAATTTAGATGCCTTTTGACAACAACAACAATTAAGGGTGGGTGAAGCTTCTTTATGTGTGCACCAGAAGGAGTGTGCATTGTTGCAACAAGCAGCTTTGTTTGTAGGCAGCAGAACCAATGATGTTTAGCTGTGTCTAGCCAGAATAAACCAGTACTACACTGCTGGTAGCCAAATGTAGCACACGATGACGACGACGAGGCCTAAAGAAATGCAGATCAAAACGTGGTCAAAATCACAACAGGTAGTAGCTTGTGGCGGCATAAATGAGACTACCAGATCAGTGAGGGATTTACAGTGTAATGTTACATAGTGTGGCCTGCGATGATATGATTGAAGTCTATCTTGTTTCAAGGCATTCATGATGAGATCTATTTTATAATGAACATCTTTACCAACATTTGATTACTGCGACCATACATTACGATTTCGTTGTGCTAGGAGGTAATGTGCTTGACATTAGAAGTTTCTTGCCATGCATTGGTAGGGAACACCGCACTATGAAGACGAATGCACAAAACTTGAAGTAGCGCCGCGATAACTTTGATCTGGTAGCCCCATAGTGAGGCCATTTATTTAAACCGAGGCCGTCGTAGCACTGCCTGTAGTGGAGTAGCAGCAACGACGATGACTGTGGCATTAACAATGTAGCAGCAGCAGCGGTGGTTGCACAGAAGACGAAGTAGCAAAATGTTAACCGACGGCGGCTGCAACAGCATGTTTCTACTACAAGCTCACTAGGAAAATAATAATAACATCATGGTAGCAGCTGAAGCAAAAAAGGAACACAAAATGATGAAAAACGTTAGTTTTTTTTTCCATAACAATAATAATAATAATACTGATGATTACAAATCACAATATGACACCTGTAGCTGAGGAGGAGTCGTAGTTCACGTGTGCTGCTGCCTTGGTCACTTACAAACAACAAAGTGAAGCGAAACTCAATGTACAAACGCCTGCTAATAATACACACTGTTTTTGAAACATAGAAAAAACAAAAAGCTTCAAAGCTGTTATTTAGTTTCTTATTATCAACTATTCATTTTCAAAAAACAAAACAAGCAGGTAAAAATGGCGTATTTTAATAATTAAAAGTAATGCTTAAAATTTGGTCATGCTTGCAAGTTGGTTTTACACCTTTTTGTTTGCGCCGGCAAATTTTACGGGTTTTTGTTACTCGTAGCACCTAGTGAATGAGCTCAGTAACCTTGGTGACCAACCCCCGGGTCATGACCCTGAAAGCAGACACCTCTAGATGTCATCTCTCTAACAACATAATCTTACTTGGTTTAACACACATTCTTCAAAATCAATCTTCTACGACCCACCAAGACTTAGTAATAGTGATCACTGCTTTATTTCACACTACTATTCTCTGAACACCGAACTTATTACACATGATGAAGATGATAAAAATTGATGATAAGGAAGTACAATGATTTCTATATTCGCATTTTGCACTCCTCCCGAAGACGTGGCCATCATTTTGTTTTGTTTTTTATCTAACATCGTTGTGGACTTTGTCAATGTAATCCTCCGCCGTCGCCCTGATTATGCTCTGCCTCTTCCACCTCCTCCGCTTTTTCTTCAACCTCCTAGTCAACATCTTGATCAGCTGGTAGGACTAGGGAGTAAGGAAGGCAGCTCCAATGGTGGAGGCGGAGCAAGACAGCTGGAGGAAGCAAGCAGCAGTGACAGCAGTGACAGCAGCAGCAGCTGATGAGAAGAAGAAGAGAGAGGCAGTGGCAGTGGCGTGTGGACTAGAGAAGAAGACACAGAGCTACTATGATGAGAGTTAGGGCAGTAGCAGTAGCAGCCAGCATTGGCAGCGGTGCGCATCAGTCTCCTTGAGATAGAGGAGGTGGCGGTGTAGTGGTAGTAGTAGTGTGATATACAGAGAACAAGGTGAGAGGAGGAGTTGGTACAAGGAGGTGAAGAAGAGACTGATGATGACATATAGAAGTGGATACAATATCTATGAGTGTTGGCCTCAACAGTAGCGGCAGCAGAGCGGTGTGGCAGCAGTAGGGTGGTGGTGTTGGTGGACAGTAGCCCCCTCACAGTGGTTTTGGTGGTTCAGGTAGTAGCAAAGAAGCGCTGTGCTTCTGAGTAGGAGGCAGTAGTGAGGAGGAAGAGTTTGCTGCTGTATCTCACAGCAGCAACGGTGTAAGAGTGAGAACATTCACTAGGTGCAGCAGTAGCAGCAGAGAAAGCAGCAGCCAGCAGGTGAGAAACATAAAGGTGTGACAGAGGATACTATAGCTGTTTATTCAAATAGAAATGGAAAAAAATATACTAGTGAGTGTTGAAAAGCGGCATTTTTAAAGCATTTTGCATGAAACAGAAATAAAATAGCTTTTTTGTTTGGAAAATGCAAGGTTATTGAAAAATTGAAACATTTTTAATAGCAAGAATAAAGCAGAAACCAATCACATTAGTAGTGAGAAATAAATGGAAAGTTAGCTTAAGCTCCCCCATGAGAAGAGCCACGAGTTAGAGACATTGGCAAGCAATCTAACAAAGAAACTATCACTCTTAGCTAGAACCAGCAGGCCCTAGGCAAGAGTTCTGTACTGTTAACGGCGGCAGTCCCTAACAAGTGGCTCTCTGCTGCTGCAGCAGCAGAAATCTAGAGGGGTGGTACAGAGGGGCAGAAGTAAGTAGGAGCAGTAGCAAGAGGGAGGTAGGAGCAGGAGGAGGATCCTACCAGCTGGTGCGAGACTGCGGCTGCCGCGGAGGCGGAAGCAGCGGAGGCGGCGGCCGCGGCGTTGGCCCGCTGCTGCGCCAGCTTGATCTGTGCGGCGAGGTGCGGCGGCGGGTGGAAGTAGCGACACGCGTCGCGGGCGCACTTGCCCTTGACAAAGTCCATGCACACGGTGACAGCGTTGTCGGCTGTGTCGATGGCCACGTGTTCGGGCGGATGCGCGAAGCGGCACTCAGCCGGCGAGCGCGTGCACGACGAGCGCTCAAACTCGCGACATACCTGCAAGTAAACATGGGAATATTGAGGGGCCATGGCGATTGTTGCCGCCGCCGGCGACAACGTCGGGGCGTGGGGATCTACGCAGGATCCCGCCGCCGCCGTTGCCACCGATGGCGGTGATGACCCATTGACCATGACCCCTGCCGCCACCGCCGGCCGATGACCCGTCGTCGTCCAGCTCCCTGTTGTCGCGTTGACGGCAGCGTGGTGGTCACCGTTGGTTACCGTCGTGCCGTTACCGTTGGCTACTGCCACAGATTGCTGAAATAAACACCCAGAACCGTGGCAACGCCGTCGTTGGCAGCAGGGCGATGGTGTTGAAACATTGGCGTCGTTTTCAGAATCATGAACACAGCTCAAGGAACAGACAACAGACATGCTCCTCACATTCATGGACATGTCATGGCAAAATTTGATAAAGTAGATCTGAATCATTGTCAGTACTCGGATGATGAGGTGATATGAAGGTCATCTATTACGTGACTTTGATGAACACAGTATGCAGTAATTGTGTGGTAGTTTAACTATGAGTTCATATGAATGTTGCAATTAATGAACATCTGCATATCTATTGATAAGTTAGATGAACATCAGTTTTCTGTCAAATCACTAATGTTATATCAAGCATGAATAGCAAAGAGCACAATGTACATTATGTCTTGTGTACTTAAATACTGACATATGTTCTGCTGTTATGCTCCTATCCATACATGTATTGTGTTATGTAGTTTTCTAAAAGACAAACAAGTGCATGTTTTATTGTATGGCGTACATACAACCCCTTAACAACAATGGTCTTGAGTTTAGAATTCGAAGTAATATCCCATTATATGGTCCCATAAAAAACGCATTGAACTTTAACTTAACATCGATAAATGGGTGAACTTCTAATAGGTGTCTTTCTATAGGTGAACTTCTAATAGGGAAGTCACTTAAAATGGGTGAACTTCTAATAAGTCAGTGTCTTATAATAGGTGAACTTCTAATAGGGAAGTCACTTAAAAAATGGGTGAACTTCTAATAAGTCAGTGTCTTTAAATGGGTGAACTTCTAATAGAAGAGTGGTTTTAATTGAGTGAACTTCTAATAGGGAAGTGACTTAACATGATCATGTGATTTTATACCTGTGTATATGATATGGTGATTACATGTTAACCCGCTAGAAAATGATTTCCATTAGTAGCGGATTCATTGATATGCAGCTTGTATATATTTTGTTCTGATATTAATGAAAAGTAATTCCAGCCTCTGTTATGGGAAAGAGTCAGACTTTGAGCGAACATTTTCCATATAGTAGATTTCAAACCATGCAGCAAAACGCTCATAAAACATAGCAGCAAAGTTACTCTGCTAACAACGATTTCCAAACTAAGTGAAATTTGGATTTGGACTCAAGCATCCAAGGGCATTATACGTATGTATCTCATGCCCATCTCTGGTAGTGAACTGTCAGGACAAATATACTCTTGACAGCCACAATTAAGCTTGAAAAAAGCATGTCTTTGAGTTGTTCTAATCACATACATTGATGGGTTAATGTTATGAAGTCATAAAACCAAACACAAGCAGATGAACCATGCACTCTCGATGACTCTAGTACACACAATTCATTCTCAACTTCAACCCTATTGCGGCAGAATAGATCTTAACATGTATATAGCATATCAATCGTTGATTTTTTTACCGACTTGGAGAAACAGGCAAATGACTGCAGAATGATTAGAACATTGCACAAACAACACTAGACTTGACAAGGAACACAGTGCTATCGAAGATGAACACAATACATATGGACATTCATTCGAAAAAATACATATACATTTCTGTTCAAGTTTTTTTTTAACCGCTTGCAAGAATGACCAAATTTCATTACACAAAGCATTGTCTATTACAGCTGTATTAGTAGTTCTATAACTAGGAGAAAAAGTAAATGAAGAAAACATGATAATTACAAAAGATCCGTCACCACCCCAAGGAAAGCTAAGCATCTAGTACACATGGCGCAATCTGTACATGTTATTGAAGCGAACACACATCAGCTTTAACTACCCAGCAGTTTGCATAATCTGCTGTTGGCATCACAAAACACTCCTAATTTGGCAACACTGTTGTTAAAAACTAAGCAAAGCGATGTAACATGGAATATCATCAGCAGCAGTTATAACGGTAATCAAAAAAGCAGTTACATGTGAAATACATTGATTGATTGAAAGCGATGTTTTCACGCTACAGAGACGATACAGTAAACGGCCGCAGCAGCAACAGCCAATTAAAAGCCTGATAAAAGAAAACAGCAATTATAATAACAAGCGAAATGGGCAAAGTGCGGGAAAGATATGATTAATCATGGTACATTCTTCATGAGCCATGAACCACTAGACAGTTAGAAGTTGAAACTTTCCATTTAATTGCAGCTGCTCCTAAGAGTGACCGTTCAATTTTCGCTGCCTCCCAAAAGTCCAAATGAACGGATCAGTATCTATCAGGATTTTTGGCAGGGGACAAACAGAATGGTCACTCTTGTGAACTGCTTGTTTGAAAATTAAAAGGGTTAAAAAGGGAGATTATCTGGCCAAAATAAAATCTGCTAATGGCTTAACAGTCATGGATTCCCAAATGTACTGATTCCACTTTTTCTGTGGACCACTAGCTACACTGAATATTGCAGCGTTCTTGAATGCCAGTTTCTTGAAAATTTCACTAAAGGCCAGCACAGCATTCATGCACAAGATGAATGTCATTTTGTAAGTTGCTTGCACTTTATGTATTCACACCCAAAACCATGTATGGAGTCCAATAGCCTGGAAGTTACGTAATGATCAGTACGTAAAATGAATGAATTGCTCTCAAAGAAGTAACAGTGAATGTCTCTTGTAAAATACAGAAGTTTTACATCATCAGATTTCACAATCTTAGATTGACATTTTAAGTAGAATATGCAGACATCATCTGAATTTTCAATGCAAGCTATTGGACAATCCAAAAATTGTGTGCAATAATATCATTCAGACACATTCTTTTCATATACATTCATCATATACAAAACAAGAAATGTATGCCAAATTTAGCGCATGATATGAACGATATAACCACAAGATTCTAATTTGGCCAGACAACACTGATCATATAAAATGGCTGCAACAGTTAAGCAAAGCAGGAATAAAAATCTACAGAACAGATACGGCATTGGAATGATGTGTGATTGCATTTCTCAGGTACCATGTTCTTTCATAGATCTTGTGCAGTTTGCCCATTTACATTGACTAGTATTGACATGTGTCTTTTTCATATGTAGCATGTTGTACCCGGTATCTTGTACATGTGGTTGGTTTGTGACTAGTATTTTGTTGAGTGTGGGTGCTTTATCTACTTCAATCAAAACTGAACTGCTGAGCAACGTTTTGATTCAAATAAACAGAAACTTTTGAGGGCATTGTCAAAAAAATTATATACCATTTTACATATGAACCACTCATGTTAAACATTAAAACAACTTTAACAATTAGCTGATACATCAGTCATATGTGCACAAGTGATTTTTTGCATAAATTTCAAAGATTTCATAGATTATAGCAACCTGCAAACATTGCAGATACCAAATTTCAAGCTCTCTGTCATATATCATACACACAAATTGGGTATGTACACAAAATTCTGGGTGCATTCAAATAGCTTCTGCATTCAATTCAGAGTGCCACTATAGGCAACATTACAAATTAAAGGAATAGACAAAATATTGGCCATACTACAGACATGAGCAGCCTTGTGTGTGTGTGCAAGAGTGTATGCACACACACACTTAACTTGCAGGCTCCACTAATACAAGAAAAATACGCAAATCATGTGTGCACCTGAACTATGCCCTACTAGCATTCAGATTAAACAAGATACCATATATATATATATATGTAGATTTTTTAGAGCAACCATGTCTAGCATTACCTTCTAGCTAATGAGCACACTATGTCTCAAACATACATCTCACTTAATGCTGCTGCTGTTACCATAGATACCATTGATGAATGGAAATGCTCGTCAGCTCCAAGTTTCATGTTTGAATAAGACAAAGTGTAACAATGCATCAATACTAGAAAGCCTTCCCATACTAGTAACATGATGCTGGTGGTGCCTTTGCACCAAAAGTACCACTCACCTCGAGCCTGTCCGGGCGTCCGAGCTTGGTACCAGCGCCGGCACCTCCGGCAAGCACCCCGGCTGGCACTCCGGTGGGCGTGGTGGCTGCGATGGAACCGGCAGCAGCGCCACCGTCCATGGGTCCCAGCATGGCGCCGGCGCCTCCCAGACCAGACATGTAGGCGGTGGTGGCGAACGCCGCCGCGGGGTTCTGCTGCACCATGTAGGCGACACCTGCTGCTGGGGGCGGAGAGGGGACAGTTAGACAACTACAGTGATAGTCATTCAGCAGTATGATGTAGGTGCTTGTGAGTTTGAATCATGATGGACAGGGTTGCTACAGCTACATCATATTAGGTTGATACCTGTTCCTGCAAGTGAAAAAGGGAGAGTTATAGAACCACAGTGGTAGGTATCGTGGGCTGTTGAATAGCAGTAGGAAGGGTACAGAGGACTTCAATTGGTGACGATATAGTGGTTGTGAGTTTGAATCCTGGCTGCATCATATTGGGGCGATACCAGCTGCTGTGGGCGAGAAAACCCATGATGTGTTTCATACTTGGGGCCAGTGGTTATGAGTTTGAATCCTAGTAGATGGGAGTTCTCCTGCATCATACAGCTTAAACTCGTTAACTTGAATCTGTAGGGAGAACAGCAATATGCATTGAATACTTTTGAAATGTCAATTGATCAAGATTGAAGTAGGTTCTTTCCATAATTGTGCATAATAGAAATAGAAATAAAACACTGTCAACTGAAATCATAATAACTCATCATCACTGTTTTTGTCATTTTTACAAATACGAATATCATCATGACCTAACTCTTGTCACATACTGGACATGAGGCATGCCATTTGGCCCCAAAAAATTGGTGAGGACAAAAATCTGCAGACAATCGAATGTACTAGGAGCAGTGACATGGAAAAGTTCTCTTTGATGTCTGTCAGATCATTGGGCCCATTGAGGGTCACCAACTCACGTCTTTTAGTGAAGTCACGTTTTTGGGGAACATCCACAATCCATATGATCTCTGATGCACCTTAAACGCACTAGTTCTTTTCAATCAGGTCTCTATACACAGACCAACATGGTCGTTGAGGGCAAAGCATATGTTATACAGACTTCTGCTTACGGTACAAGTTAGATTCCATTGATGACAAGCATATTGTATATCATACACATCAGACATACCAGCTGTTTATTGTAATTTTACACAAGGTTTATTCATGTGAATAGAGCCATGTAATTACACTCATCTTTTTAGTTTGTGTTTCTTTTAATATGCTGGGCACTCTACAGTTATTACACAGTTGTCTCAGAGATGGAGATTATCTATCAATCTTTTCAAAATTGTGACACACTGTTTTCATTTAGTACGGGAATATCTTTCTCAATGCTCATAATACACCAGCTTAATACACCAGCTACCATTTTTTATTTTCAACAAATTATGAATTGAAATATAAGCCCAAAATAGATGATGTCAGATGACTGTGGCAAATAGAGGAATCTGACTAAAACGCACAACCTACATTACCCTTTATTCAAAACTGGTGACCTTTTCCGCAGATCTCACTTTCAAATCCCACCCGGAAATCCAGACAAAGGAGCACATTGCACACGAAACCCACGCATATTTTTCGAGTGCATCTGCCAGTGATACAGGAAAGCCTGATGGACGATGACTTGGTATGGTAAAGGGCTCGCCAGACCCCCCAGACCTCGGGCACGGCCAGGCCATGTGTCACTGCCACGCCCTGCCCTGCCACATCAAGGCCCTGGCTGCCGGCTCAAGATACTAATGGTGACATCTTGCCACTTTGGTGTAATAACATCAAAACATCCCTGTGTCAACTGCCATGCTTTTTAACTCCACTAAATTAGTGTAATGTGTACATATATGCTAGACAGGTTGAAGTTCTTCGTGGCAAGGGGTGCTCAAATATTCTTCGTGTGCAGCCTTGTTTGTGACTTTGTACAACACTCATGTACTTGTGAAGTTACATTTCTATTGTAACAGCAACATTACATTGCTTGAAAGTTGGGTTAGCTCGACTATAAAAAACCAACCAGTGGGTTTCTGTTTGCCTGTTTTCAGGAAGAAGATTACTACAAACTTTAATTTATGGTCCAGGCAAGACTCCCAGGACTAGGCAGCAAAGCTCCGTCAGATTTATTCACCTTTTAATGTTACCTAACAAATCCATGCACTGGACATCTTTTAAGCAACAGGACCAGACAGGTCATTAAAACAAAGTTATATCAATGTCCATGTTTAGACTGGCTTGGAACAGAGCTTCATTTTCAGATAGGCTTTATTTATGGTTATTCAGCTGTTGTTTGCATGAGCATCAGAACAGATTTTTTACTGATTCATATACCATTACAGAAAAATAGACAATTCTTCACCTTTGTCCTGCAGATTTTTTTACACGTTGGCTATGAATTGAGATGAGGAGACGCCATCAGCTGTACTGGGCAAATGAAGTTGTCTTAGAAATCTCTCAACAAGTCCCCAGGGATTCTGTGAAGGCTCTGGACATTGCATATAATAAAATCAACAAACAAAAACACACCTCATGTTAAGCTGAATGGCACTATACAACAGCTTTGAGTTCCCTATTCTTGCTTGTGATTTACAAAGCCCATCTTCTTGCCATGGTAACGCCATGGCAACTGACTAATCAGCCAATCGCCACTTGTTATTCGGCACCATCACCCGGCCATGTGCTAAAACTTTGTTTACTGCACTTAATAAAGAAGGCACAGTGGAGAGCCAGACTCTCGCATGGCAACTGCTGTTTAGAAGAGTCCTACATCTTTGCTATTGTACACTGGGTCTTAGTATCATAGAAAAGACACAAGATGCATTTTACCACGGCAGCAAGAAACTGTTCATATCTGCTTTCATTTTTGTTTGAATGTAACATTGTTTTTACCACACAGCACAACTAGTGCAATTTCCATCGCATCAGTGGCAATGATCAGAGATGTATTTCCATGAGGTTTTGTACCATTGATGGAGGCGTCGAACATGGGCTTAATGCTAAAAAGGCTGCAGCAGCTCGTAATGAATGAAACCTTGAAGTCTGTGGCGGCAGCGGCGAGAGAATTGCTCATGACGGTCACTATCTAATGTGTAGTGAGCTGCGGCAAATTAACGGGCCGCGACTTCCGGCTGCTGTCTCCCGTGGTTACCAAGCACATCAAACAGTGATGTAATACACAGGCCAGCGGGCACGAGATGGGGCACGCGATTGATATGGTGGGCCGTGGCTCGTTTATGGATCGGTGAACTAGTATGTTTTTGTTGTTGCACTACTATTTGTTCAGTATTGATTTAGAACATAATTTATTTCAAAAATGATAAAAGGATTTCACCGAGTGGCAAAATGCAACTTGTGCTGTTGTTGTCTCCATAGTGTCAATATCAAACTACCAAGTACAGTATGAAAAACCATGACTCCACTATGAAAACCACCATGATTAGAGACTGCAAAGCTTTTGAAATATTTCAACAAAACCATTAACACAGAAAGATGACCTTTTCTCCCATGAGCACCTGCACACTTTCACCAAGTATATGCTTGTATCAAATGGCCACATTTGCAAAACAAAAACGCCCAGCAAATCCAACAGGCTCCACCATAAATAAGCTAGTGGTTAACATGTAAATAGCAATGATAAGTGGCAGTCAGAATGGATTGGCCACCTCTGTAAGGTGGTAGACAGTCCCACCGGGTGAGGCAGAGACATGTGGCACTGTGACCCGCCGGGTCCCTGAAGGAGGCCACCATCGGCTGCTCTTCGAGCCCCCATGTACGCCGCATCAGGTGCACCAGAGTGGCCTTTGTACCCGAGTAGCAGATGAGATTTCTACTTTTAAATTGTACTTTGATTTCTTTAAAGCATAGGAGAGTTGCCAATATTTTACTTTGTGCAAGTATGGGGTGGGTCATTGCACATATTTTACGCAAAACATGGTGAGGTATAACAATATTGGTAAACCTCATGGTCAAACTATCACCATGCACGGAACTTCTGGAAAAGGGGGATCAGTTGACATGAACATTTTCTGACTACAACCTCCCAAAACTCTAAGCATCACTTGTGTTTCTCATGCTGTACCCAAGTCGTGCATTACAAGCCTCTCCACAAAGTTCAAAATTCCCATGTCCATCTTTATACATTAACAAGCATACTATCAAGAACGTGTCATAAAAAAATTGTTCACACGTCTATAGATTGTAATATAACAATTTTAAGTGTGTTAGCGAGATGTCGTAAAACTACCCTTTCCATTAAAACACACCATTTTTATCATCCCATCTAGGGCCATCACCATCGCCCCATGTAGGGCCCACAATTCTCATCCTCCTCACCTAGAGGTGTACATTGTCAATGGTGACGGATGCGTCTTTTATGGGCCGACAGTAACACAAGTAAAGAGAAGAGCCTTCAGGGGGCGCAATGGCAGTGGGGGGAACACTTCCTGTTGCCATCTGTCTATTGGTAATGGATGACAGCGGAAGCAGACTGGCTGATGCTTCATATGCCACATCAGCGTTTTGTGGCCTCCTCGACTACACACGGCTACTGCGGTGGCCAAATAATACAGCAACATCCGAGACACAACTTGTTTGAGCAAAGACACCCACTTTTGTTACATAACTTATCCCAAAAAGACAAGCTAAGTTAGATAATTTTCAAATGGTGATACTTAAAATTTCAAACAGTTTACTTTAAACACAGTGTTCAAACATATATCTACATAGTCTTCAACATGGGCTTAACTTTACAACAAAAAGTTCATTGTAAATGGGGGAAATGCTTTAAGTAATTTGTGACTGGGCTGCACTAGTTGAGCCCTACAACTGGCCGAGACAATGCGCTACACTTTCACTGAAAAAAATATCTACAAGGAGAGTCTTCAAGCAGGCACCAACCAGTAACTCTCTTTGTACATCCTCAACTTCAAACATTTTTGCTGCATGACAATTGTTTTCAGCTATTAGATGCAGCTCATTCAGCATAAATTATGAATCTGTTTGTTTAATGATTTTATATAAAATGTATTAGAAGATTTTCGCAAAAAACAGATACAGCTTAAAATAATATTTATATAATTATATATAATAGGCTCAGCTATATAGAAGAAAATTCCAAATATATACATAAGAGACAGGAGAAAGAGAGAAAAATCAAGCCACCAAAAGTTAGTAGAAAAGCAACGCTAACAACCAGTTATTATGCTCTATAAAAATATGCATAATACATGGTAACGCGCAGCCAATTTAATTGTTAAGGTACAAGGTTAATCGCGAGGGTTAGTAAATTCATCATAAACCATATTTGCAAAGGTAAGCAAGTAAAACTAAAGAGACAGTGTACAACGTACTGGTGAGCTGCGTAGTAGCCCTACATGGTAATCACCTAGTTCTATAACATACAGCTGTAAACTAAATTGCACTTTTTAAATCGAAAGCTGTCCACTACTTAAAAAAATGTTTTTATTTCTAGAAGTGTTCAAATATTGCTGGGAAAAAAACGCTTCACAAATAGAAGCTAACGATAATTACTAAATAGCAAATGTTTTTGGCTGCTGAAGACAGTTGAAGTGGATATAAGGTACAGCTGATAAAGGCTGCTGTGACAGATGATAAGTAGCTGTAGTAGATTTATAAGCAGCTGTAGTATATATTTTTAAGCAGCTGAATAAGATTTTAAGCAGGGTATTAGATTGTAAGCAGCTGCAGTAGATTATGGACCGATTTCACACGTTTTTTGTAACGCTTGACACATTTCTTCAGTCTGTCACAATTACTGCAAAAGTCTATGTTTGCTCCATCTTTCTGACATGCATTTTTAAACCAACACGTCACTAAAATGTACGTCTGTTGATTTGAAAATGTGTGCAAGAATGATGGTGTGCGTATCTACCGTATTTAGCACAAATTGGAAAAATCAATGTTTTGCAAACAAAACAAATGGACATACATGTAAAAGTGTTGGGGGGTTTAAAACTTGCATGTTCGCTCAGATGTAATGTTGGAAGGTTTGTGTACTAGCCCAATTGCTATCATGTGATAATGGGCCTCTTTCTTGATTCTACATGGCTAATGCGTGAAATTAGCTGTCCATAACCAGCAGCAACAGCAACAGCAGCAGCAGCAGCTAGAGTAGCTGGTAAGCAGCAGCAGCTGTACAAGTGTGATAAGGTGCGTACCATGAAGGCCGCAGCAGCAGCTGTGTTGTGGGGGGTAAGGAACGCGCCCTCTCCCGCCTCATACGCCAGAAAACAACAAAATCATCAACATCAACAACAGACCAACATTGAGTAGTTACCAGTGGACTGCTATTATTCATGCAAGTTAAAGCTCTTCAGCTTACAACCACAAAATTGCTGTTTTACGGGGATTTCAACTGTAAAAACAATCAGTAATATAAGCCCATGACCCACCCTGGAGTCAAAGGTCGATTGGACACTTCTGCAGTATATTTTCTCATTTCATTTTCGCATATTGGTAAAACAGCAACTTTATGTCACAAATATCCACTAATAATTACACAATGTAGATAACTAAAAGTATATAAACAAGCGGAAACAAAAATGCTAGAGTTACATGTTTACATTGTATATGTATGTTATCGCAATGTTTTCTAAGACCTTTTATATCTGTGCCATTCATTGTGTATCATGAATATTTCTTAACGATTTCTATTCTTGGTGTTTAAGTGTCATAATCATGATCAAATTCATGTTTCTAAATCGTTAGTGTTTGGTTACTATGTAGATCCATGACACATTACAAATTATGAATGCTACACACATATAATTTTGTTCAATTTAATATGAAAATCATTTTGACATATCATACACGTACATCTACTAGGCATGCGATGTGAATTCTAAAATAAGAAAATGAAATGATGCAATTTGGATGAGATATAGATGAAAGATGGAAGATCTTGTTTGTTACTTTTTAAGGAGCGAATATGATTGCATTTTCACTCGATGTTCTGTATACTACATACATGCGACATGTGACGGATTCTAAACATGACGTACATGTTTCGGCATATATTAGTTCAACAAATACTGTTTTATGGTTCCCAACTATGAGATCAGATCATGCATTTTGTTTTGTTGGAAATAGTATAATAAATGGTAAGACTAGCCATTGAAAGAATGATGCGTTATACAATGAGATGGGGAAAAAAAGAAATAATAATAGTACATAATGTCTACATGTTAGAAACATAGATGTATCTAGAACCTGCCCAATTCCTAGTAGCCAATTTGTTTATAGTAGATTAAAAACATACAGGGTGATGAAAAAAAATTACCTCATATGTGTAAAACGCTGGAGTCTGAGAATTCTGCGACACCCTGTAGGGTTCGGAAGTGGGATTTGTTGTTGGTTGTTCACCCTAAAATCCAAAAACTCAAGTCTCAAATACATGCAAAAACATCTGCCAGCATTGGCCATGACTCGGTGGAAAAGCTGGGCACTTCTCCACAAATTGCATAGCATTTTGTAGAACACATCAATGATTTTAATTAGTTTTATAAAAACTGCTGAAAAAATATAGTTACAATGCAGGACAATGAAATTCCTTGAACCCATTTTGTAAGAATATATATATATTTTTTTCTTGTATGTAACTAAAGCTTCTTTCAAAAAAAGTCCCGTAAAAGAGCCACAGCTGAACTTAAAACATAAAATTAGCAGTTGTTTCATGTAATATTTCTAATACATCAACATTGAAATAAGCAAGTTCCTCACCACAATGAGAGCCTTGCATGTTTTCATTAGAAACGAAAAATTCGTAATTGTGTCTGATATTGTTATATCATGCAAGAAATTGATGTTTGCACTGGCAATATAAAGCACCCTTTACCTTCCAGAGAGTCCAAGAATAATAGGCTACATAATTTTTGTATGTGCTACTTATAAGGACCACAGAACAGGGGATATTTTCTGTACTAAATACTGCACAAGGGCTTTGGTTCTAATTAGTGAAGTTTGGCTGTAAAGTTGTTGCGTTTTGTATTCTAGTTTTGATTTAATGTTATTAAGTTTCTATTTAATATTTCATTGTACCACGATTCATGTGAATTTTACATTCAATGTACAGATATAAGATGGAAGCAGTAAATATTAAGATTTATTGTTACAGGGCTCATGATACTATGTCAATCTTCCTCTCTATCAACTTCCAATACAAAACCCTATTTTGAGCAATAATTTAAGTCAATGCACTATTAAAATGCGCATTACCATATTACTATAAAAACCCCAATGCAGAGCCAGAGACGAGGTGAGGTTTCAATTAAACCTCCCACTAGAGCGCACCCTGCATATGTTGTATGCAGATCAGCGACTCTGCCTATTATCACTCGTGTGATTGGGGGCTCCGAGGGGTTGTGGGGGCTCTGTGAAGGACTGGGGGGCTCCAAAGGGCTGGGGAGGTTGTTGTGAGTAGATCAGGGGGGTCTGAGCCCTGGCCCCAGAGGACTAGCATCAGCTGCAAACAGCATTCTCGCCATACATGACAACGATGCTGCTATAAAAGGGGCGGCCATTCCGGCAGACAGTTCGCATACAGATAGTGTCTGGCTTTTTGAGGTCTCTAAACGGTGATTTTTATTCGGGTGTATCTATGTGGGTTTGATTCTGCAGTGCAGTCCTATGAGTATTGGATTGCTGCAGCTGCATAGTATTTTCTTTAAAAATCCAGACTTCATACACATTTACGTACATGGGCAATTGATATTTACAGATCAATGTCAATTGTTAAAACCAGGGCTACAAATAGACTGCATGCGTTTCAGGGTGTCTATAACATTAAATAGAACATGTATATTAAATGGCATTTACAATACATTTTCATTTATAACCCAATGAATTTTGATTTTGTAAATCATACGTTACAAGAGGTATCGCGTTTAAATTTGGACCTATTAAATTTGAAATCCTGCAAAAATGATTGATTCTTGTTCAATCTTTGCTACTAAAAATGTTCCAAAAACAGTCAAATTTCCACAGAGGATATCAGCTGACTGCCGCTACGAACCTTCTGTACAAATTAAAGGCCATAACATTTACCGCGATTTGTTTGTCCTGCTGGGGCAATACAACGCCAGCTGATACAGGCTGGAGAGACAAAGCCAACAGGTCTAAATATCGCCCGGAATACACAATGTGCAATAAGGCAGCTGGGTGGGATGTGACGAACATATTCTTACTGGGAGAGATGTGATGCTCATTTTCTTACTTGCTATCGTGAGTATATCATGGTGGGGTTGTACTTTAGTTTAGACCCTTGTCAATGTGAGGGTTGGTTTGAAGTGTCGAGCAGAGGATCTTCATTTTGGGTCCACAATCATCCCAAAACTGCAACAAGTTTTCGCTGAATAGCCTTATCCGAAGTATGATACCTGGACATAGACCTGTAGTTTATTATTGTATTGAAAGTCGAAATTGAGATTTGAGTTATATAACCTTATGAAATGACTTCATATTGATGTAAGGGAGTGTTGTCATGGGCTTTCTTAAACAGGGACTATTTCTGACCCATTTCCTTTTTTGTAGTGATTTGGACATTAATTAATGAATTGTATTAAACTTAAGCTATATTTGATTGTACTTGAGACCATGTATGTAGTATACAATGTGTTGTCCCAAACTTGTTTCAGCCTCTACCAACTCAACAGCTGCTATACACGTGTCAGGAAAAAGCCTGTTTATGCCAAATGCGTACTCCATTGTGGTGTCAAGGGGGCGCATTGTGAATAAATAAAATTGCTTGCACAATGTTCACAGTGCTCAATTGTTCTCTGGAGATCACAGTGTAAAACATGATGAATATACAAGTGCCCTCACTGTTTGGAGAGTCCAGGAATTATAAGAAGACACCTGTGGAATGATATGTTACACAACTTGAATGATGTTCACTCTATTCTAATAGGCTTCAATTGAAGTGGCGCAGACTAACCGGAAATCAAGGGAATAAACACCCCATTTAAAGTCAGACTATTGACGTATTTTTGTCTTGAAATGGTTGTATTTGGCATAAAAAGAAGTAACTATTGAGGTAGTTGAGGTAGTGAACGTCTGGTTGTTTCAAGATATTGTTTTCAGAGAACGTTTTTCGTGGTTTTAAAATTTTTGAGATGGAGAGTTAGTACAAGCTGATGTCATGATAACTGCAAAAACAGAAGCGACTTTGGTGCACAGATGGTAAACAACAGGGTGCTACAGCCTTTGTTGTCTAAATCTACCACAATAGCAATGGTAAATAAACAGAGCAGACAAAGAATACTCAAGTACAAACTGCACAACCTTTGCTTTGATAATCACACACATTTTAATAATAAGAACAAGCGGTTAAGCCCAACATAATCATGGTAGCAGCCATTTTCGTCTATAATAGAGACGGGAGCTTCGATCACATTGATGGAAGAAGCGAAGTGATGATGGTGGCAAGAGATTTCAATGCGGATCGCCGCTGTCATGTGTTGCTGTTGTCTTTGAAATGAGAGCGGCGATGATTTTAACAAGGCCTATTATGTATAATATACATACATAGTAAGAAATGCAACGTAAAAATAATTGAAAGCTTGAGCAAAAATCACAGTAAGCTTTTCAAAGCTAGCTTTGGATATGCTGTATCTATTGAGTAGAGTAGGCGCTTCGTCACGCTATAGCTAGAAGCAGCGGAGACAGAATAGTCACCTGCTGTATCGGATCAGAGCGAGTAGGTGCCGGTGGCGGCCGTAAACACACCCAGTACAGTCAGCCTTATTGTCACCTCTGACAAAATAAAACATCAGCACAGTCAGACTTCTACACCCAACGTGCATCAATATCACTACTATATGATCAATACAGTGCCCCCCACCCAACCCTTAGTAATTTTTTTCTAATCACACACTGTTTATCATAATTACAGATTTAAACTTATGTTGATTTTTTTTCTTCTCATTTCTAAGGTGAACCCAAAGCTAGCTTTGGAACTACGAAAATGAAAAATAAACTTTCAATACATGAAAAAAATAGATGCTGCTACAAATTAAATTCACTAGCCAATCTCTTTTTAAATAATTTTGAGCCTAATTTTGCAGGTTGATTTGGTAGGCTGGTTCTTGATTACAATATTCCTTACTGAGCTGGTACAACTGGAATACCAGTATTTGATCAATGCATGGATTCACCTCGCCACACATAGACTTTCACCTACTTCTGTGTCTTGCTCAAAAAACGTTTAAATAATTGCCCTTTTGTTTGTCTCTAATGAAACCCTGTAAAAGAGAAAAGCTATTTAGCCACTAAGGAGGTCCTGTTCCCACTTGACTCGTGCCTGTACTTGGTCTGGCACCTGGCACAGAGATGGCTCACGACCCTTGCCTTGCTAACCCTTGACCATGACTATATACCCCTGTTACAATGCTGATGGGCATTGCCCACCCCCAAAGGCCCTTATTAACTTCTTAACACCCCTAAACCCCTGACATCTTTATAGAACTCTCTATAAAGACTAATTCGAGAGCTGTCTCAAAGATGTCTACATGAAAAGGTCGTCTATGTTTTAAATATTTTTACATCAGTCTCTTCATGAAAGGTCAAAGCTTCATGCGAAATTGTCTTATTATAAAGAGGTCTCATTATAGAGTTTTATTTGCAGGTTCTACTCTATGAGCCGCTTGACCCGCATTTCATCCTGTGACCCTGCTATTATACACTGCTTGTGACCTCTTACAGTACTTCCCCCTACGATCCTCTATAGTATCTACTCCTATGAACCCCTTTAATACCATCCCCTGTGACATCTATGACCCCCTGTGACCACATTATAGAACCTACCTGTGACCCAGGATGTGCTAACAACCTCTATGACCGCTATGACCTCCTATAGTATCAACCCATCAACCCATATGACTCCTGTGACCCCGGCACGGTAATACCCCTATAACCCCGATGTAGTACCAACCCCTATGACCTCTAACACCCACATGACCCCGGCATTGTACATACTCCCATGACCACCGTGACCCAGCAGTATGGTACGTACCCCTGGCACCATGGCGGCAGGCACCATTGGCTGGAGGCCGGCGGCGATGTACTGCATCTGGAGGTTCCTCAGGATGAGGTTATTCTTGCCGTTCTGCAGCAGCTGCTCGCGCAGGTGCTGGGGTGGGTGCAGGTACTTACAGGGCGGCTCCTTGCGTTGGCACTTGCCCTGCGGAACAGACACACACATATATGATAACAATCAATCAATCAAGAAATCACAAAGTAAACAAATTAAACCTTTGTATATATAATTTAATATAGGATTTCTTTGGTAGATGAATTGGTGGTTCTCTTTGATACATTTTCGGTTCCTACATATAAAGTATATAATATTAAAAAATCATCAGCTCAGTGTTACATCAAATATGTTTCTTTAGACAAACTAAACAAGAGAAAAAAATACAGAACAGTTAACCCATGTCCAATAAACACTTGAGCAAACAAAATACTAGTTCCAAATGCCACCACTATGTGGCACCACTGTGGGCTTGACTTGCTGTCTTTATATGATCAGGATCTGTGTATATGGATAATAATGACATAATACAGGTCGATTTACATGAAAACTATTAATCCAATATAGTTTGAAAACTTAGCAGAAGCTTGCGTAATTCTGCCATCTGAACTATACATTAAGATGAATGCTTATTTCTGCTAAGAATTTTTAGATTAAATGTGAACAGTGTAGCGTGGATCCATGATTGTTTTCAGCATGGGTGTAAGTGGCACTCACTTAGTGGGTAAGCTGTGGTAACCATTGTCAGATCACTGCAGATATACAGCACAGCTCCATATTGTACCAATTTATTGCTGTTTTTACAATGTACTCAGCCAATTTTACAATGTATATGGTTACATGACTATGGATGTTGTTTCTACACAAACTTTTACAGATTGTTTATACAGTTTGCCTATTATATTTTCTTAAACACATCCTCTTAACAGCTTGGGATGATAGAGTCATTACGGTCTCACAACCATGGTGTTTGCGATTACCATCTCGGGTACGCGATATATTTAATGTAAGATTGTCTTCAGCTATACCATGTACATGTATGTAAGAATATGCTTGCTTTATATAGAGGTCTAATAGAGACTGTTGGCATTGAAAATTACTTTTATTTAAACACTTTCAATCTACTTCACAAGTCAATGATCAAATGTTGTACTTTTTGTGATTAAATTATCTATATAAAACCTGTAAATCGACTTGATAATGACTGATGTATTCAAACCACTCTCTAGCCCTTATTATATATTAGCAATGAAATCACCAACTGAGCCACTAGCCAGAGATGGATGAAACCATTTGTATCCGCTACAAAATGCAATCTGTGTCATGCCCTTTCTGTCTGCACACTACAGGTTTTTTCTCACCCGCAGCAGCAGGAGCAGTAACAGCACTGTAACCAGTTTACACAACACAGAATAGAAACCACATGCCCGATGCTAAGTACAGAATATCGACCTTCAGCTGAGAATCCTTGTGTTGACATGCACTTTAATTTCGAACACAAAAAAAAAATGATCAACTGTCAAAAGAAGATTCCATTCTCTGGAATGCTCATCATGTGCAAGACAATGGAAGGATAAAATGCTAGCTTATTAATGGCCCCACTGGATTGCTGTTTTACACACACTTGAAAAGAGATCAGAAAAAAGCAAGTTAAAATGTCAACATTTGCAATCTCATAGAGCGCCATTTCTGCCATTTCTACCCATCAAAACAACCGTAACTGATTCCAGCTGGAGGCTTTGAGGTGTCTCATTTCGAGATGATTTTTATCAAAGTGTTCTTGTTTGCACCAGTGGGCCTCAATATTCATTTTTCACCGACTTTTCTCCTGCCCTCGACACATGCACCAGTCAGGCACATCTCCTTTGTAGCTATCTACTTAGACCATGATTATCAGGAAGGCGGAAATATGCTAAGACATTTTTGCTAGAATTCTAGAGTTTAAAAACGTAACTAGTCAGCCCACACTGCTAACCTTTAAATCTGTCAAAAATGATGCATGCTTCGAGATGGTGATTCCTCCAGCTACCGAGGAAATCTTATCTACAAGAGCGGCGCTTCTTTGAGCATAAAATAATTTACTTGGCATTCTAAGTGGCAGAGAGTCCTGTAAGAAGGGCACTTGGGCCTTCATAACTAACACACCCGCTTATATCTGAATACACAATGCAATTACAGATGTTCCCATTCACTAGAAAATGTCTTCAGATCAATCTGAAATACGTTTTTTTTATATTAGATAACATCGGTAATTTTGAGACAAATCTATAAATCGTACATGTCATACAAAGATTTAGATAATTGTTTTGGAAAATATACTCGCAACATTTTTATCAATGTCATGACATGGATATTGCACCATTATCTGAATCACTCATTTTAACGTCATATAGGACTACTACAGTATAGTAAATATCAAATGATATACCAGTAGGTCCTTAATATTATTTTTGAAAATACATACTGTGTCACAGTTTTTTTCATTTAAGCTCCCATTTCAATGTTTACTATGATTTTCATATACAGGAAATCCTTAAGTGCCACTGTGTAAGAATTCTAAATGTGTCTGTTTATCAGGCCAAAGATGCTTAAAAACCGCGGCGGTGGCAGCGTTGTGGTTTTCACCCCTGTCTACCATGTTGAGCCCTGCCCTGTGTACCCCCGTGACCACCATAATCACATTGTGGCTGCACTCTCTCTACAGCAGAGCAACAAGAGCGTTCCGGGGCCTGTACAGTTGCAGATAATCCAATCTAGAGCAATATCCGCCGATGAGCCGTGTAAAAAGGCCGTAGTTAAGGCTATTGTGTCGTCGATGGCGACTGGTCACCCGCAGCAACGGCGACAGTCATGTACACACATAATCTCTGCTGACAGGGGATGATGGATTGAGGCTGGAATTCAATAAAGGTTTCCTAGGCGTCGTCAAACATGGACATGTCGCCTCGGAGGGTGGGAGGGAGAGATTGTTTGGTTTAACTTAAATCTGGATCTTGGGTTCATATCAAATGTAACAAACCACTTGAAGATATAGGTTTTCGGAAAAATTGGTGGGTGGGTGTTCCAACCAGCCAGTTTGATTGGTTTTGTATGCACGGACATGCCAAAAAAGCCTCTTGCCTTCTCACAATCAAGGAATGAGGAACGGAAGAGATACCAGCTCCGGATGAGAGAGGCACTAGATGCCCTTCCCGACGATGGTAGGAGCACTGCAATAATTAACCCAATAAGGGCACACAACCACAGCAGAAGTGGCTTCATCATAGAGCTCAAGCAAACTTTTTTCATACCCATGTGTCAGTTTAATTTTTTCCTATGGTGCGTTATTTTTTTACATATAGATAATTTAACCTTACTTCTGGCAAATTCAGTGGTGTTTGAATGAAGGAGTGATACTTTCATATTGTTCAGAACATGTACATTTATAATCCATGTGTGTTTACACATCATTGAAAAGTTTATACATGGCTTTTGAGTCAAAAATTTGAAAACACTTTTAAAAGCTTTCAACTTCTCACAAAGTTTTTGGCGCAGAAACCCCCTTCATGCACCAAAATATATAATTTTCATCATGTTTTTTTGGGTGTCCGCTATTGATTGCACTAACAAAACCCATGAAATCCCTAACGTGGCCCCCCCCACCCATTTTTCTAAAATCCTGGATCTGCCAGTGTAAACCATACACAAACCCCAACCGTGTAACGACCAATCACTTTCGCACACAAAATGCCACAGACAGATGTTACCTTGTACGAGAGATGCTTCAGTGCTCAGATTGTGCATCCAGGCACCAGAAAGACATCGACATTTTGCTTCTTACACTCTCTTCCGTGATCTTTTCTCTTACCTTTTTCACAACATTGAATGAACTAAACTATTCTATAATTCCATAATTGAAGACAAATTACGAACTTTATACACACACACTTTAAAAAAGATGCTTCTAAAATGTTACAGATTATCCTTTAAGAGACCTACTGTTGGACACACAAATGCTACTTTTAATGAAGCATACTGCTTAAAGTTCAACTTATCACTCAGCACCATCTAGAACTCATACACAGAAGAAGCGCATAATTTTAGCTCCTCGTTATTTTCCGCTAGTTATTTTCCGCTGGTTATTTGCCACCTTACTGCACTTGGGTTTATCCAATTTGCAGCTTTCATCTGCCCTGTTTGTTTTTCCTGTGTATGTTCTCCGACACAACTAGCTAGCTCTATCAAATGTCAGCAGATATGATCACAGATTCCATCCGCCGTATCACATGAATACATCGCATATCATTTGCTAATCAGCAACATAGGCAATTGAGACTTGAAATAATAATTCAAGATGTGCGCGCGGCATCATTCTGAAATGCGTTTTTCAAACCAACACGTCAGTAAAATGTACGCGTGTCAGTTGGAAAACATGTGTTAGAATGAAAGCTTGCGCATCTATGGGAAAATATACCTTAAAAGTGATAAAGACACTCGACATTCAGGTTCAACGAAGATGACGTGAGTATAAAATTACCATAACAATTCCACCAAAACATACATTTACCTAAAAGAACATGAGCTTTCTTTAAACCCTGATCAGTTAAGGGACAGGGTATTACTTGAGTGGTCATTTTCCATGGCTCTCAACAGTGCCAGATTTTTACGGTAACTGCATTAGACGATGGGCATATAAATGAGCATGGACCCTTCTGTAAATGTTCAAAGCTAATTTAATGTAAGTACATTTCCTTCACATTGGGACTGCATACAACCAATCATGAATAAGACGAAAAGCATCCCTCAGAATTCACACTTTTCACAGGCTCTACTACCCAAAGATCAGTCTGGAAAGAACAATTTACATTTGGACACTTGCACTAATATAGGATATGCGATATTCTCTCGTAAAATTGCTATCACGGGACACACATGTACAGCTTGTACGACGCTGTGCTGCGGAGGCGAAATGCTCCTATATTAACATTTATCTCTGTTTAATTTCCTTGTTCTGCAGCACAATTTCCTGGCCATAATTAGTGAGCAGCAGCCAGATGGGCACTAACCCCCAGGTCCACAGCCCCCAGCCGCGGTCTCCAAACATCATCATTCCCTTCTACATGCCACATATATCCAAGCTAGCTGGCCATATAGCTAGCAGTGTGATGCTCTGCCTGATGCAGACTATTCAGTGGTACAATGTCTTACGTGGGTTCAAATGTGGCTTCTAACTGGAGAAATTTGTTTGGTTAGACTTACATCAATAGCAACTGCTAGTCCCTTCTACAATACCTTCTACAAAGCTCATATATTCAGTGTCACAATGTCTCTCTGCCTGTGGGTTCAGTTGTGGCTTTTAACTGGAGAAATCTGCCTGTCAGAAGCAAAATCTATACTCTGTTTTTCTTACTTGGCCTTGTAAGATCGTATGTTTGACGAGGCGGAACCTAAAATGTTCTGATGTTTTAATTGGCTGAGGCTGTGAAAAGTGTTCCAAGAAATTTGGACACTTCGAACAAGAGGTTCTTTTCAACAACTTGTGAATTGAATAATAAGCCCAAAATCATAAACCCACAGGTTATAACATTAGCTACTTCATCAATTAGCAGCTAATGAATATGACGGGTGTAACTTTCCGGATGTAACTTTCCGTGCTAACTAATGACAGCTTTAGCATCATCACAGCATCTATAATTAATCTATTATTATGACTATTCCTCTATTAGCATCACTGGGCTCCGAGCCTGATGAACATAGCTGGGGATATTGAGCATCGACTCCATTGTGGTCACCATCAGGTTTATCACGTTTAGGGTTTTTCCAGTTATTAGGCTTACTTTGTAGACCCAATGTGGCCAGTTTCAAAATTAATATTCAAAATTAACATTGACTGAATTTTTTTCAAATGTATATTCATTACATACAGCAGGTTATACATAAAGATATACAAGTATAACGTTAATTCCAATAGAATAAATTTAAAATTAAATTTAGGACTTTGTCTTTAATCATTTTAAGACCAAAATCTTTCAGAACATAAGAGCTCATCTAGAGAAATTGTAAGAGGCAAAATCAACAGCAACTAGAACGGTGTAACATCAGTTTATACGGACAAGAAAACAGTGTATCAATCAAATAGGAAAAATAATAGTTAGTTCTACGCCCTCGTAAAATGTACACACTTTTCTGCATCATTTGGCCAATGCATCTTCCAGTGCATTTAATGTACAAGGTTCTGGATAATTATAATGGCCTATTTATCGGTGTGCATAGTTAATGGAAAGACAACCTCATATGTATCACGGCCACAGCATCCATGCTGCTGATCAATATAATGGCTGTGATTTTAGCCATACATCATGTAATCTGTGTCTATCAGCATGAATATTTATGGTCTGGGCGTCCTGATTGAGCATTGTACGTCAGCTCTCTGAATACACAAGTACAGTAGAACCTCTTAATTACAGCCACCCCCCAATCCCTGATGCAGTGTCAATAGGGAGGTGATCTCTTTATGGCTGTTCACAGAGCTTTATGGAGGCTTGGGACAGTGAAATACGGTCTTATTATAGAGATGGGTCTTCCTCAATATTTTTCTGTACAAGCTATTAGAAGACATGCTTTATCAAAATGTCACGCTCTTAAAGCAACTTAGCGAATGTTGCCATCTGGTTAGATGATTCAAATTTCAAATGCGATGTTTGCAAGTCTACTGCTTTCTATATGGGATCATAAACGTGAGCCAAAATTTGCCCATTTTGACCCCCTGCCTCCACCCCACCATGGCCTGAGTAATTGTAAACAATCCCTGAACAATCCCTATCTGCAGATCTCCTTCACCTCACCAGCTCAACATGTTCAGCCCTATAAGACAAACAACCGACGAGGCCACCGCAGCCACAATTACTCAAGTCACTGAGCCAGTTTAAAAGCCATCGCCATGATTCCATTACAGCAGTGGCCACTTACATTTACATTTGAAAACTACAAATGAGGCGGCCCGCTAATCCTATCAGCTATTGTCAGCGGTGCCACAATCCTCGAGAGGTGTCATTAAGTCATCAGACGAGACCTTGACCCAGCGAGGCTGGCTGCATGTGACAAACACAAACCTCGATCAACTAGCACTAGTCCACTTTACTAGTTCTGACGGAAGAGTGGACTAGTCGGTTAGCCTGAACTGCTAGGCGATTAGGTGCCATATGGTCATGGGTTCGTATCCGACCAGTGACTGTGATATCATCCTAACCTGACTTGGACTCATAGGTCTAACTACCATTGCCAATTCTGCACCAATATACAAAGGATGTAACTGTCATGGCAAGCAGATTTGATTGAAGGAAGTTAAGGAATAAAAGGTGGGTTTGATTTATTTTGGTACCAAGAAAAGTGACCAGGGTTTCTATTGTCACTGGCTAACAAGCATCCCAATCAAGTGTAGCACTAGATCCCAAAAGAGATGGCAATGAGGACAGGAGACTGACAAAGGTAATGGCTGCCTTTGTTACTGCTAATCCCGTTATGTTGCACCATTATAACGTCAACAAGACTCATAAACGGATTAACAAAACCCGCAGGCACGAACTTTGATACAGTGTCTCCAGTGACGTGCTCGTATTTCTCCAGTTTAGTGCTTAAGTGTTAATGCAGAACCAATGGTATCATTTTGACTTGAAAGACATTTAATAAACTTGGCTACTTTGGAATTCAAACCAGTGCAATGCAGCATTATTTCCTGTTCCTACTCAAATTAGAAATGGGCAAAAAATAGATTTTGATTATCTTTCTGTTGAAACTGCCAAAAGAACAACTCTTATTCTTCCATGTTGTCACTAACAGAGATGCCAAGTTGGAGGAGCTTGAAAGGGGGAGACATTATTTTTTGAGGTAGAGGCATTTGGCGCGGGGCGAAGTGTGCCATAGGCGCGCAATGCTAGGGGGGTCTGGGGGCATGCTCCCCCAGAAAATTTTGCAATTTTTAATGCCATTCTGTGCATTTTAGGCCACTTTTTAGGTATTTGTTTGATTTTTAATTTATTTTAGGGAATCAGTAGAAAGGGGGAGATTAGAACACCTGAGGGGGAGAGGGGGAGAGAGGTCTCCAAAGGGGGAGTCTCCCCCCCAATGCGGGAGACTTGGCAGGTCTGCACTAAGCTTCCTTATTTTTAACTCAGTCCTCAGACAAATCAATCCTGATGGAAAAAAATCCATGTAACCAACTGAAATAACAGAACAGGTGTCGTAGATGTCTATACATAGGTTAAAAAACCGCCAACGTGATCAAAATACGCAGGGCGACTGTTACAACACAGCGAGTCATCATTTAGCGTGTAAACACAGAAGCAATTTGCACGACAGATTGGGCAGCAGCGAGCTGCAGCGGCGAGACAGACGCAAACCCGGCCGGGCAGACACCGCGCAAATATTTGACGCCGAAATTAATCCGCGCTACAGAGAAACCCGCCACATCTGAAATGAGATCGTTTAATGCCACCACTCCCACGTTACATAGGATTAAGGATTCTTGCTGTTATGATTCTCCGAACAGTCATAAGGTTGGGTTAGTGAGCTGGAGGCCCAGATTCATATCTTTGTAAATATGTGTGGAAAATGTAGAACTTTTTTGAAAACATCTCATGATTCTATAATAATTGACAAAACATTGACCCAAATCAGGTAGTATACCTAATACAGATGTATAACTGAACTCCTAAGGATCATCTGCATTAACCATCTCCATCCATTACCAAGCTGTTCAACTACAAAGCATCTGGCCATCTTAAAGCCATTTTACTGTACAAGTGTCGGCCATCAGTTAAGTTGTACTGTACAGGAAGCGGCTGACAAATCTGCCCCTCGCGGCGGCTGCGTCGCTGTTATGATCTACCCCTGCCGTGCTTGTTTTGTCTCACCCTGTATTTTTCCTGTTGCTGGGGTTGGAGGAGTTACTGCCTCATGGATAGGCTGGTGGCGACGTTCTGAGCACAACAGAAAGTCTCTTCTTTGGGGCTAAATACGCACAACAACTTGCCTACATAAGTGCATTTAATAATGCATACGGTAGCACCTGTCCATGTGGACACCTCCCTTTAAGGATACAAGTCTTATGTGGACACTCTGAGGTCTGAACCTCTCCACAGGTTTCACTCGTGACTGTATATGCCCATACTGTTCTATTTCACCTGCGGAGATTTCTCCATAAATATATATGGCCCCTCATTGTTGCTGTTACACCTTTCAGCACAGATTGGGTACAGCAAGGAGTACAGTAGCTGCAAACTCAACTGTCAATTGTATGATCAAGTGGATGAAACATCAGTGTAACATTGTAACATGCATACGTCCATGCACACATGATCACTAATCAGTGTCTATGCCCATATATAGTGGATATGTACATGAGGGAATCAGACTGAATTGTACAGTAGCTTGGTGCTTCTGCTACTACTGCTGCTTCTGCTTCTGCTGCTGCTGCTGCTGCTGCTGCTGCTGCTGCTGTGATGATTGACGACCGTAATGGCACTTCCTGCATTACTGGGCCAATATGGATGTGTATATGGATGTCCTAATGTGCGCTCATCAGATGACGGCTCATGACAGATCTCCACATTATGAGGGAATGCGGCTGCCGCAGCATAAAGACTGTTATTACACTGAGATGAAGCTTGATGGTCCTTGGTGGTCAGACAGTAGGGTTGGGGTTGAAGGGCTGGGGGGGGGGATCTCATAAAATTGATATAAATGTAACCGAACTAAGAGATGTCGAAAGCATCTCTTCATCATACAGTTGTATGTCAGGGGCTATTACTCAATCATTCAACATGGTCATCATACCTAATGATATGAATAGCTAGTAGTAGTAGGGAAGACTATGAAGAAAGAGATAAGATTATATAAAATATAAAATAGAGATGATATTACATAGACAAAAAATATACTATTATATGCATATTTCACATAATGATACTGTGTTTTCATATTTCTTCCAAAATTACATCCATTCCTACAAAAAAGAAACTCTCCAACATCAATTCAGACAAAGGATCTGAAATGTTGCAGCCATCATCCATTCCACTCTATTGACACTAACCCGCTAAGTCAAGCTGACATGCATTTTCCACGATTCAATTAACTGACCAACAACTGACCAAGATGGACGACTGGACAAAGGCATAAATAGCAGTCACTAGTTTTACATTTTAGAAGATATTTCATGTGATTTTGCATGGCAGTTTTCAAGCAAAATTTTGCATACCAGTATTCAAGCAATATTTTCCTATCTTCAGCTCTTTGCAAGATAGAGGCAGATCATATCTCTGTGCATCTTTCTAACCGCCATTGTTAAAAGTCATATAAGTCAGTTGTTGTTTTGTTACACATGATGTAAGCTAAATCCTAGCCTATCACACAGGCCTCTTTTTTACGAGAGCCAATATGAAGGACCAAGCAGCTAATGCTCGGATCTATTTGGACATGTTTACGACAAGCATAACTTAACTTCCTCCTCAACTATACACTTACAATATGAACACTGCCCTTAGAAGTCCTGATTTCAATAAGAGGTCTTTTGAATTACTGCATATGCTGAGCTCATACAACACCGCTGCACATTAGCACATCAAATAATCACGTATTCGTCGCCAAAAGCAGCGAGTGACTCTCTTGGAGTCACACAAATAAGAGACGAACATGTCGGCCACGAAGAGACATTTGTCGTCTGCTGTAATTTGCATTACAAATTTAGCCTTGTGATTCATACTGACTGTCTAGAGTGACAAACGCACACCGACAGGTAACCTTTTGCTGAGACCCACCGATGAAGCACGTTATACGAGGGTTCATCATTCTTTAGTTAGTCTCATGGCACTATTGGACAGTACTGAAGCCAACATATATTACGTAAATGTTCTTCTGCTTAAATCAATTGTTTTTTACGGACACTATGGTGGTCGTATCAAGTAAAGGATGGAGATCACCTCTCTAAAGTATGATGGCAAGTGTGCAATATATGTACCTGGGGACTGGGGATGATATTGTATATGCTCAAGGCTGTTGAAACATTACATAAGTAAAGTAAAGTAAGTAATATAAGTAAGTAATTCAAATAAGTGAAGTAGTTTACGAGGAATACTCTCTACTATCACTGAATCTCATTTAAAAGTGAATATCTGTTTTTAAGTCCAGAAAGTGATTCAAGCAACATGCTTTAGTTTGTTAACTAAACGGCTCCCATCCTGACTAATAAGGCCCCACAGGGCCATGATTCCCATACAGTAACATAGCATGATGCTACGGACGCGGCAGATTCTATCAGGATGAACGACTCATCGCCAGATTGGCTGCAGCTCGATAAAACGCCTCATTTAATCCCACTGTTGCATCTTGTGAATTGCTATATAATGCCATAAGCTAAGTGTTTGCCAGATGGTTGTCCACATTGGAGATGTGGAGTTAAAATGTTTCAATTGTCAAAACTACTGTGACACACACACACTTTTACAGTCACTGTGATATGTCTATATATTCAGGACATGAATCTCCACCACACCGGCGTATATAACAATATTATGCATGATTGGATTTGGCGGTAATGCATGGAGACACATGGGCTGTGGTGATTCAATCAGCAGCTGGGGACATAGCACGGCTACATGTTCACAGGACATG
Organism: Streblospio benedicti; assembly: GCA_019095985.1. Lineage (NCBI taxonomy): Eukaryota > Metazoa > Annelida > Polychaeta > Spionida > Spionidae > Streblospio > Streblospio benedicti. The sequence continues at coordinate 31,779,979 of CM032667.1, forward strand.
GGGTGGGGGGACACCTGTCTGTGGCACCTCCATTTACCGACACTTTTGTAATATTCTAAGATATCTTTAACAACACATGTGTGGATTTAGTACTTCCTGGTATTGATCTGGTATGTGAGCTGCTGATAACATTCTTTATGTACTTATCTGTTGTGGAAAGGGTTCAATCTTAAATCCTGTTTGGTTCTAGTAAAGTTTAGTATATATAGCAATACAAATACGGACCGTTTGTTCAGTGTCTTTTTAAAGACATACAGTTTGATGCATTTTTAAAAAATCATGTTTTCTTCACGTTTATTATATTTGGTGTATTATATGGATAAACACCACCTCAATCCAAAATACCAATCATCAAGGACGATTTTTATTTGTCCACTTTCCCTGAAAAACAAGATATTTGTAGACAGAACACCAAATGAGCAACTTTGTATTATGGAATTGGTATTCTTTTTTTTCGGGTTATGAAGTTATTTGTTGGACAGATAGCGATAACGAGACGTATCGGCTGCAGCAGCTAGACACGTAATTTGTGTATATTCAACTTACAAGTTGACAAACAGTGTATAATGAGTCTGTTACAGCTGTCTGTGACTGTCTGCTGCATTCGAATCACCACATTTGCGTCACAATTCACCAGAATTAGAACATATATTCGAAGTGAGCGATAGAATATTTCTAATGGCCTACCCACTAATAGAGCATAATTGCTTGTACATGCATATTTAAATTTGAACGCTACATTTTTGCCACTTAACACCACAGTCTATTGTCTATGGGAATGTAAATTACTATGTATTTTACACATAATGCACCCATTTGTACACATTGGCTTTTTAGTATTTAACAAACACAGTATATTGGCGTAAGCACGTTGTTGGTGTACGGGAATCTCTTTCACTGTTCATATATATACAGCAGTACAATAAGTTGTAATTTGAATCCGAATCAGAAATAGATGAGGATGGTGTAAGCATACCAAGCTCAAATTCACATGCATATCTAGATGAAACTTTAATTGGAATATATCAAATACATGCAGTGGCATGGAATAGTTTTAGTTAGTTACCTGGTATCTTATTCCATGCTGTTTTATGGCTATTATTCATGTATCTGCACAGCAAAATCACATTCAATATGCTACAATATGTTGTCACAAACATTATAGGTTTGAGGTTTTTTGTAAATTAAATAGATATATTTTCATGGAAAGTTTGTAAATTTTATTTCGGATATACGGTCAATTTTTTCAAATAGCATTATACATAATTACTCTCAACATTTTGCCAGTTTATCTCTCACATGCCAACTTTTTTCATGCATTATATATAAATAATGTAAGTAAATTATGAAGTAAAACAACTGAAATCCTCTGCTATGGAAGGATTTGTGACTGCAAATTGGGTTTAGTATTTGAGGGTATTCACCGTAACTGTTTTTTTTTTAGCCACCAAGCAGTCAGCATACAGTGATAGCCTTCACCATAACGAGACAGCACGGGCTGCGGCTACAGTGGGCAGCATGAATATTTCATTGTGTCGGCTTCGGCCGCAATTGGCAGAAAACACTTAGCTGCTTCCGTGGAACAATCTCCCATTGAGACCACCTCCAAAAAATGACCACCTCTATAATGAGACTACTTTTCATCGGGTGAAATCTGCATATAGAGACCACGGTGAATCTGTGTGAATAGACAGCCTATTCATCGAGAATGATTGAGACCAGGCACTAGGTGGTCTTAAAAGAGAGGTTTTGCTGTACAGTATAAAACATTGAGGAGTTCTGATGCCATTCGAGCCACGACCACTTAAGGCAATTATTCTGTATGTGTGAGCGCTGATGCAATAGGAGGGAGGGAACACATGGAAAAACACAGCGAAACACAAACATGATCCTTTGCTCTACACAAACTTTCCATTGTCAGTTCACACATGCTGTTTAGTCAAATTTGTGTATATGGTGTTTCAACACTGAAGTCTATAATACCATAACTTTGTGCCAGCATCAAAATGTTTGCTACATCGAAGCAAAATACTCTCCTAGTTGGAGTTTCTATTGATTCTCTCACCTTTCTCATATAAAGTCTATTTAAAAACAGTTTTATGGCCAAGACATGTGAAAAACTCATGACCGAAAGTTACAGTTAAACAATCATAAAACACTCAAAGCTCATTACCATTACATTTGGATTATATCAAACTAGATTTCTAGCTTGTAACTGCAAGTCAGTCCCTCATACTGTTATATGATACTTTTATTTTTTGCATCTGCAAGTCTGGTGGGTACTGAAGTTGATCAAGCGATGAATCTGTACTGAGTACTCAGTATTTGATGGATGGCTCGTTCAGCCGGAACGCTCCTGGTCCATCGTGGTCAATGACATTCTCAGCGCAGCCACAAAGATCAAGGCTGCTTGTTACGAGCCACACTATTTGTCTTGCACAAAAGGCCAAACTGGTCTTTGGCCATAATCACGGCAATAGACGTCGTCATTCAACTGGGCCTTGGTTTACACAACCTTGGCAGTAACATAAAAAATGGATAGGAATTTTCGCTTAAGACTCTTTAAGCTACTTCAACCTTCTCTCTATATCTCATTGAAAACAATTGGTGGTTAAAGTAGATAAAAAGGGCTGAAAGAAGACTAAACTTAAAATAAGCTAAACTTTACCACCATGCACTTCTGATTCACCTTCACACTGCACCCTATCTATATCGAGCATTGATCTTGCTAAATTTGAGCTTATTGTAGCATGTGTTTAACTCATATGGGAATAGCCCTGTACCATCAGTTTGTTAATATCAAGCGGAGATTGGCAGCCTGATACATGGTGGATGTCATCTCTCCCATGTCATATTGACCACCCACTGACCCCAACATTTGTCACAGACAAATCACATGATAATAGAAGATGTTACATAGGTGAAAGACAATTCTTTGTGTTTTGATACACCGGGACGGTATAGAACATGCAGGATCACATGCTGTATACAGCAGAAATAACCCTTGTATCTTATTCTATTACACCCAATTCTCTTATCCTAATACGACTCGGTCTCTTATCCTGAATCAAACCGGTCCATCCCTAATAAAGCTTGCGTCTGCTCCAATAACGTGTTGAATGTCCATCAATCTCTATTTTTTGCTGTCAGTATTTCCACTACAGTGAGCACAGGGTGCAACAGACACGAATTATTCATCATGTTCAAATACGACCTTGAACGACATTGACAGCAGCCAGTATCAATTGGCACATAGTTACAATTGAGTATTTTTTCTTCAGAAAAACAAACAAACATGTACAATAGGTATCTGATACTATACTATTGCTCTTGAAATCATGATTAATAGTGGGTTCTATTAATCATGATTTCAAGATTCATGATTTCAGGATTAAATTAGTATACATTTAAACATGCATATGTTCATTCACATCAACCTGAATGTTATGTTTATCATATTTATTGCTCAATTCAAAGCCTATATCTAACAAACAACATGAACATGAGCACCCACATTCCAGCATACAGTAGTGCAATAACTGAGAGAGTGGAAAGACCAAACGATGCAGTAGAAATCTTGTTATTTCAAAAGGATTAATGGAATAATCGTTTTGCGTGAAATATTAATCACAAATTGGATTTACAGACAGAAGGATGAGATCAACTCTTTACCTCCGAACAAAAATTGCATCCATTCTCTAAACACCGACCCCAGCAAAGTAGTTGGTAAAATATCCCGTACGAGCAAATTTGCCATAAGAGGAATTGAAAGAGTTAAAGTGACTTTTCCAATCGACTAAGCAGACATCCAATAAACGAATGTTTATTGTGTTTATTGATCAAAAACGTGACGTTGACCTGATGTGACAATGACCCTGCTGCTGACCCATGGGGTCGCTGGGTCAAAGGGGAGACTTCCTGACAATGACCATATTAGGTGTTAGGCTTATGAGTCTGCTGGCTTCATGATGCTTCATGCATCATCTTTTGTGTAGTTTTTATTTGGATGATCACTCTTTTGAGCCATCACTAACATTGTTAGACTCTCGTTGAGGATAAAGACAGAATATAAATTAAATAGAAAAAGAAGAATAAAAAGACAGAATACATTGTCATAGAATTGGGCTGCTGTGTTTCAGTTCAAGTAACTGTCTTTCACCACCGTCTATATTAGAGTTAGATGAATAATGCGGTTTTTTCTAACTGAACCAGTGCTAGATACAACTGTTTGGAATTCTTCTATAGGGATGAAGTTATCAATAAATTCAAAATCATAACCAAGCTCTTTTGAAGGATTGATAATTATTTTCATATCACTGTATTGAAAGTACTTTTGCTTGATAAGAATTCCATAAATGTCAACAATGCGATCAATCAGAGTATAATTTGGAGCTTTGAGAGGTTGCTCTAATTGCACGATGTATCTTCACGTCAAATCAACACGTCAGCTTTTCCCACAACAAATGGATCAGATTCTGATAACAACCTGAACACTCCAACAGCCTACAACCTCTCAATGCCAGTCGGGCATCCTATGCTAAAGTTTAACATACTATATCTATCATACTATATCTGTCTGTTTGCTTCGCAAAGCCTTTCTGGGTATCACATGAAGGGGGGGGGTGGGGGGTGGGGGGGGGGGGGTATATGGGTATATATATATATTTCATATATTATGTATATACATATCATTGCGGCTAAATCCCAACATGAAAAGCCATATGTTCTTAAAAATTTGATATAGATAAAGGGATCCTCCATTTTTTTCAGCTCACATATTCTAATAGATATCTTGAAGCCTGTTTTGCAAGGTTTTTGCAGTAAACGGCTTTTAGCTCGGGGTATCCATGAATTTGAGATATATGAGTTTGCTATAAACTAGCATTGAATTATTAACTTCTTATATGGAAGTTTCTAGTATTAATGATAGTCTAATAAGAACTTCTGTACGTTACCACTCCAAGAAACTGCAGATACGCACCTACAAAATATAAACAGTCTTGTTATTATTATGAACGACAAAAACAAACATGAAAAATATATACTATTAAAAAGTCATACATGATCTAAATCTGATCATGATCATGATCTACATCTAAATACAAAACTTCAAACCCTGATTTTAAATTTAACATCTAAAACACATAACATGCATAAACATGCTTAAAGGCCGTGCATTCCTGCCTTTCCAACCTCCGAAAATTGTCGTTTTCGAGATGTTTATGGCATAGATCTCTGTATATAATAAGCTTTCGTGAGGGCGAAATCCACGAATTCCAATGGTTCTACCAGCCAAACATATCCCGAAAACCTGGATCTGCCAGAGATGCTGACCAAGGCTATCATAAGGTCAATATTCGGTCACCTGGGTCATTTCAATGGTCATCGATTTGAGTTGAGGACACCTGTGGTGACCCTATCTCACTCAATGACCACACACATGACATGGCCACCCAAACAAACAATACCGGTCAGCATTGGTCACTTGATCAGTCAGTTTGGTCACTTGATCGGTCACTCAGTGAGACTTCACTCCCATCCCAAGAGCATCCGTGTCCTATGACATCTTTTATCAGGAACTAGAGCTCAAACACACATTTCCTGCTAATCTATGGATCTGCATACGATAAGGTCTATCCTTTCCTAGGATATTTTGAAATAATTCTATGCGTAAACGAACTCATAAGCACTATGCATTAGAACCTCTCTACTTAAGCCTTCTGCGCGACCGACCTCAAGTGGTCTTCTTAGATAGGTGGTCTGACTGGACTCTTTATGCTGGTTCACGCTGGTTTTACCATAGAGGTTATCTCTATAACATTACAGAGGTGGTCTCTTTACAGAGGTTGTCATCAATAAGTTTCTACTCCCGTTTCTACTGAAGTTGTATCCACAGCTACATGTTCAGGCAAAACAATTTCACATGTTCAATTAATACAGACAGCAATCTACATCTGTTAGATTCACTGTGAATAATCCAGCTTATTTTTGTCCAAGACAAGGCCAACAGACCATGTGGATTTGCTGCTCAGCTAATTGATAATAATTAAGCTTGATGTAAAATCTCCTTGACCTTTCACATTAGTGTATCAAGATACACAAACATGTCATATGATGCTTTCACAGATTGACTGGTCAATCACTGACCAATGCCACCATGACCTTTGTCCACTACTGGGGTGTGGTTGGACAGGTGGTCAACAACAAAGTCAAAGTCATTGCACAGAGCCGAAAACATCATTTTATGTAGCATTCTAGTATCCACTTCCTGGCTGTTGGTGTTGAACAAACTCATTCCTATTAAAGTGCATTTCTACTAATATGCATACAAATAAACAGCTTTTGAATCTGGTATCTATTGGGAAAGGATATAAAAGGGAGAGAAAAACAATACAGCACTGACCTATAGTCTGGTGTCAAGTGTATAAGATATTGCAGAACAACCATAGGCATTTTCAACAAACATTAAAAGGCTAGATTGGGTAGATTGTGCTAGCTTGTTTATGCTTGATGCTGGTCAAGGTGCCCAGCATGCATGGCTAGAGTTACAATCCTAGCATTACTAGAGTTACAACTTCGCAGCTGGCTGTTGTTGGTCCTGGTTGTGTCCTTGTGGTCAATATTGAGAAAGTGTGGATGTTTTGGACTCTTCCCGCCGTCTCTCTATCAATGGTATTTTTCTGGAGACTTTAGACTTTCAGCTTACTATACAGTATATTTGGCATGTGCCACTGTGGGAGTGAACATTGGTCAAGCAGTGAGTGGACAATGGTCAAGCAGTTATGGTGGACATTGGTCAAGCTGTGAGTGGACATTAGTCAAGCTGTGATACAGTCATAATAGACGACCTGTAGGCACTATGCAATCAGACAGCTGTGTGTATATTGTTGTAGGCCTGTGGCTATGCTGGCCAATGATAAAATGCTCATCTTCTATAAATGTTCTCATTACTAAAATTACTAAAGTATTACTAAAGCATTTTGGGGGATGGATCTCTATAGCCACCAAAGTCAAATTTGCTATTAATACAGTGAATAAATTCAGTCTTGATCTCAGTGGCAGATTTCTAAAAAAAGGTATCTAAATTCATTTCTAAAATTCATTTATAAAATTCAGTTCTGCTTTTGAAATTTCTAAAAGTTGACTCGTTATAGGTTTATCACATTACCATTCAAACTCCAACCAATTTATCAGTATATGATGATAGCCATTACGATGAAAGCGTACCTTCTCAATATTACCAACCTTATTATTACATTAATCATAAACAGGGACCTAGAAGAGCCCACCTTAAAACATATGTACAAAGATTCCTCTTTATCTCGTATCATCTAACAACACTGATAGCAACTGATTTCACAAAGTTCAATAGATTTTTCTACACTTCACATCACAGATGAAAGGAAAATATCATCTTGTGTCTGAGAACTGGGCTGCTTATATCCAAGGTGATGCCCACATCTATTATCACTGAGTGGTAGAGAACCTCCGATTAGAGTCACTACCTCTATAAGAAGACCATTTCTATTAACTGTCCCAAACCTCCATAAATAGGTCTCCATAATATAGAGACGACCGTGAACCTTCATATATAGATCCCCTTTGTTTGAGACCACTTGAGTTCAGTCCCCCGGGATGGTTTCATCGAGGTTCTGCTGTAATGTAGATGTGAGTGAGCATGATGGTGTTAACATCAGTCACATAATATGGTAGATCAATGGCAGTCAATAGGTGGTCAATAGGTGGTCAATAGTTTGCCACAAACACCTGAGACCAGTAAACTACTCAATGCCACAGCTAATGAGATGATACAGTAAACTCCCTCAATTTAGCCTACCTTAAGTATAGACCTTGGAGGTCATACAGTAGAACCTCTCAATCAAGATAGCAAAGAGGATGTCTTTCAGGTTAGAAGTAGCAAACTGGTGAGTTGCCAGGCAGTGAAACAATCATTATTATAACATACTTGTCACATATTTCATCAGTAGGTCGAAAAGTGAACCACCTACTTTCACCGTTGTCCATATTTGGACTAGATATGCAATGTAGCATGAAATGTAATTTGTCATTCTGTGTTGTCCTCACACTTATGTTCGCGGTCTGATGACTTTCCAGCTGGTGCCATGTGGAAACAATGGATATTGATGTCACAATGATCTCGGCCAGCTTTGGTAGGTGATGAAACCGTGTGCTTAGAAAATTATATATTCATTTGGCATCATCCGTTCTTTATACTAATCAAGGACTCAATATCAGAATTTCTCTACATACATGTGAAAAAAAGGTATAATATGCAGTGTTTATGTAACAAATGAGCAAAGTCACAGTTTATTGGGCTATGTAACCAAATTATATGCACTGACGAAATCTTAAAAATACATAGAAATACTCTACATATAAGGAACAAATTAGGAGCAAATACAGATCTATTGAAAACTGTCCTTAACCATTGGCAAAATCAATATAGGACTGTATAATAGTGGTAGAAAAAGTAACCCTCCATGAACACCACAACCAAGGCTGAATCAGGTACATTGCAGCCTTGAGTTGTAAGTGGCAGCCTTGGCGTGCGAATGTTGCTCTGGCTGAAGCCTTGACCTTGTCACGATTGTATCATATCTGCTTACAGAACAAACCGCTTCTTCTTTGTATCCTGGGCTTTGTCTATAGATAGTTTTAATACCGGTTTTTGGTATACCCATTAAATGACAGCCATTGTGACATTTATTGTCTAGCATTATATATATTATAGAACCAAAATATCTGAATAGAACTGTTGATGTTATCGTTTTGTTTTTCAAAATACGATAAAATATGAGGACAGAGATGACTTGCAGATGTCTCTTTCCAATATGCAGACGGTAAACACCAAAGAATCTATACTATTCATTGTTTATTGTTGAAATATAATATTATTGTATTAATATTGCTGTAAACATGTATTGCGTGCTGAGATTGCATGACTTTATTTTCAAAAGACGGAAATATGTCCTTTCAAACACAATAAACGCCTACAGCTCAATTTATTAGAGTGCAATGTAATATATAGCCCAGACACTTATTTATACTAGAAAAAATACATATATATAAACTTGCTCGCTTCTTTTGTCGCATACTGCAAAAGTCATTGAACGATGTTATGAGGTAGAGAACCTTAGAAGGTAAACAATGGAAATGTTCTATACTTTGTACAGTCGAACCAACCATTAGGACCTTCTGTATAAAGAGACTACCTTAATAATACGATTACCATCATTCGTTTGCGTTCCCAAGCCTTCATAGAGAGACCAATGTGAATCTCCATACAATGATTATTGAGAGCACTTGAGGCCAGTCCCCAAGGTGGTCATAATAGAGGTTCTACTGTTAGTATATTATTATTGTTTCAAATCATCCTGCTGGCAATATGATAAAGAATGACTTTATGCTCCCCACTATAATTGGATTGACAAGGGGGTCCATGACCTGGTGTAACTGCATGAAACACGTTATAGCATTGCGGGCTGCACATTTATCATTATTTTTATCAAAGCTGCCTCTTCAGTGGAAAATCCTTTTCCATTAATCACACACTATTGTCTGTTATACCCTCATAGACTCAATCAAACTCCACTCCATCAAAAAAAATCTGCATCTCCCAAACTCTGTCCCATTTCCACCAACCCAAAACCGAAATGCAACAGGCCAAGTAACGAAAAGCAACACTTGTCGCTGCTGCGGCTTCTGCGTAAATATATATTCGTCTTCAGACGTGGCGCTTATTCTCCGATATTAGAGCGTTGGGAATTTTATTAAGTCCGAGTTATTGCGCATCCATCTTGGCTGCGAGGAAGTTAACAAATTGAATCATACGAGGCTCGGCTTTTTGCTGGTATTATCGCTCAATAAAGTCTGTCTGCGTGGCGAGCATTATAAGGCTGCTGGTGAACGGTATTCGGCCACCAATATATCAGTGTTTGGCTTGCGGCGAGATATTGCGGTGGCAGTGGCTGCGACTCGGTATGTACGACATGTCTGCTGGCTGAAATGGCTGACATCGGACGATTCTATATTACGTAAAACGTAGGAGTGCAGTGAAAACATTGACGCAATTATTTTAGTCGTGAGCATGTAAACTTATCTATCTTCTATCTATCTTTATAAACAACCAATGTCTGTTAGTATGATCTTTGAAGACTCCCATTCATCCAATCATAATGAAACTTGATGCTTGACACATGATTCGTGATGCTTTGACACACAGATGCATTGTTTCTAAGTACATTTAGATCGTTGAACCAAAGGACACTAATTAGTAATATGCTGGGATGAATGGAAAACAATGCAACCGTAAAAACAGCACAATCAAAAATGGACATATTGTAAACAAAAATAGATATAGATCAGATAATCTTGATGAAAAAACAAAACAATAACAACACACAACAACATAGGTCACCACATGGAGTTTTTATGAATAGAACGGAACAAGAAGAATATTCAGTGTCAATACATCAAGGTTACTATATCATTTTATAAACAGCGACTAAAAATGGAAATACTGGCCAAAAAGGATGTCTTGATAAAACCTTAACACAACAGAACAACTTGTTCCTGGTGACAGGAAAACTATGTGTTTGTTACATAGAAGATACTTTTGTGGAACACTGTAGATGTCACGCTAAAACAAATAGTGTCTGTACTGCATGGATCCAAAAAGAAACGCACGTACTGGGAGTTTTTTAGCACAATTTTTCATGTACCGGTAGTTTGTTAGCACCATTTCCCCACCATATACTCTCTTATTAGGCACTATGCTGCAATTAATTTTTCTCAAAGTTCCCACACTATCTATTCAGCACTATGCTATTATCACGCTTTGACATTTTAGCAAAATATTTAAAGATAGCATTTAAATCTGATTCATGAATTCAAGCTGAAATTCTGGATTCAACTTTACTCAATGCTATTGCAATTTTAAATTCCAGTGTTCATTTTGTTATCCAAACAAAAGTTAATTACTAGATAAACAGATGTGTTTTGATATAGAGACTAGGATTAATGTTGAGTGAATAGGAACTTTACTGTCATGATATTCTGCACTACACTACTACAGTACTCGATTTTGCTAATTTCCACCCTATACCTTATTCCGCACTATACTGCAATAGCGTTTTCGGCATTTTCCACCCTCTACTACTATTCCGCACTGTAGTACAATTGATTTTCAGTAATTTTACCAGCTTATACCTACTATTCCGCACTGCGCTATTACTTGGATCTGCACAGTATTGACTTAATAAAGAGAATCTGATCAAATCAGATCTCAATTATGGACATTCCCTCAATGTACTAGTTAGCAGAGATTTACTTTCAAAACATAAACAGAATTGTTGACTTTAAAAATCTATTATAAATGTGCTCAATATCACACACTAACTAGAACACGTTTTTTTAATTGAATCCTCCTATATTTCATACTTGTCATTCAATTCACAAGTAATTGAAAATAATGGAAATTGCAACAAGGCATATGTGGAAGGTAAAAGAGATTCCCGTAAACCAACAATGCAAGATTATGACAGATCGAACAATTAGTCAATAACTGCACTTGTTTTAACGAGCCTCTGGACACTCATAATGGCCATAACAGGCGAAGGTGGCAACGATCCATAACTCACTCACAACTTATCTTATGAGGCCGTTAACTAATTGCCTCCGGTCAATATCCTCCTCAGTGCAATCTCACAGTTAGTGACCACTGAGATAATGGGCAGTATTGACCTAGTGGTGGTGGGTGTGAATGACCACTGAAATAATGTTCTGACAAAGGGGGCGCTGTTATATCATATTGGTGACCTGCTGGTTCCCCGGAAATGAATGCTATAAGGACAATGCCTGTTCTGGACAAATGTAAGACACAGGATTGATTTACCTTTGGAAAATGGAAAGCTTGGCTTGTAAAAGGATTGTAAAAAATACGGAGGGTTTCAGAACTCTTTATTATAATTGCCACATAAGAAAGGTTTTTCGCTAGTCCAGTAACAATGATTGAAATTTGATAAAACAAGATCCTAGACTTTACTTGCAATGCAAGTCTAACTCAGCAAACTTATTCCACTTAAAAGAAACACTTTAACCCATGGTGAGATATTCAAACATTGTAAAAGACCAACAATGACAAGGAATGAAAGACAGAAAGCGAAAGAGAACGACAGAAAGACATAAAGACTGTAAAGAGTTGCTCACACTGACAGCATGATAATAACTGGCGTTTCTCACTTTCTCTGTGATGGTGTTGGGTTCTGCAGCTCAGTTACACTGACATTCTCACTATTCCTAGCTTGCTTTGAACGCACGTCATTCGTCTGTCACACAGATCGCACAGCTGATATGATGACGAAGCATGTTTTTTAACACTTTTATTGGCAGTTTAAGTCATTGACGCCTACTATTGCAACCTAGATTAAAGCCTAAAGTAAACTCAACTTATGCAAAATGCCAGTCTGATTCACGCAAACGCAGTGAGGGTCAAACGAACATGCACGGAGGTAAATTATTCAACTTATCTTAGGCCTGATTCTAGGCTGTATTATACTAGTAGCTCCAAAATGGTTAAGAGAACCAAGGGGCCAGCTGCTTGTCCCAGGATATGCTATGGTGGTCAATGTCTGATATGTAGATGTCTTGCGTTTTTGAAGGGCAGTGAAGTTACTACGTACTGCAGTTCTTGTAGGTTCCTTTGTTGTGGGTGTTGCTCATGCAGGGCTGTCACTACTATCCTGTAGTGACTGAGGGATAGTAGTGACTGAGCCCAAATACAATTTTGTCACCACGGGGCAACGATTTCTGGGCTTTGCAAGCTGAAAATAAGGCCCAAAATAACAGAATTACGCCAAAAAGTGGTTAGGCCAGTCACCTATACATATGCTATTTAGGTCCAAATCTATAAGGCCAACTCAGTAGTGATGCGTCTCTTATGTTAAAATTTGCAAATTCACAAAGTCTCAATGTTCATTGATTCATATGATCCTTTTCTATTGAAGATTTCATTCATGGTTATAGCAAGAGTCTAACATTTTACATCCCCAACTTTTCCACCAAATGGTCATTTATGCACTAAGCTGTAAAACACATGTACATGGGTAAATCACAAGCACAGTTGGAGAAAATCATGATGGTGTGTCAACTACCCTGGCTAAAACCCCGGGCTAAAACGTTTTCATCACATTGTTGTTGAATTTTAGCCATCATCGAACACATTGAAAAGCACACTTCATCTCTAGATGAAACATTAGAATAGTGTAAAATAGCAAAGTAAAAAACTTCGTCTAATGTATTTACCACTTGCATTTCCCTTTTGATAAACATGCGAATCACCGAGTCACATTCCATTGACATCAAACTGCCTCATAATTCACCAAAATCTGCTTTTTTTCCCTCCACGCAATTTTGTGCATTGTCTTTCAAAGCATCAATGGACAAGCGGATCTCAGCAGCAAAACACATTCCAGATTTCATTCTAAAGGACGTGGTGAAAAAAGCACTCTCTAAGCTGTAATATCACTCTCCAGAATTGACTTCTGTCAGCGAAACTTCCCCAATTTGGGGTTCAAATTATATTGAATGATGATTGATATTGTCACGCCTGGAAACCGACTCCAGTGCTCAAATTCAGCACACAATGTGAGTCTAGTGCTCCAATTCCAGAGCAGGTTTATATTCAAAGCTATTATTACTTGAATTGGCTTATTTTGTGAATTATCATCAATTTAAAATTATTAAAATTAATATTCTACTTGGTACTAATAAAGACTAAGTCATTCCTTTTTCATCAAAATTTGGTAGTAGCAGAATTTCTACACATTATTGCCATGGCGACAGTACTGACTTTCGAGGAAAGGGTTGTACTATTGCAGTCTAAAAGAAAGTCTAAAATAAGCCAAAATTTACCAAGATCGATGTCTAATTTACCCAAACGCAGTGAAAATCTAGGTCAGAAGAGGCCCCAGATCCAAACTGCCCCCCATACCCAACCCCACATCTAGATTCTAGATCTCCTATTGATACTCTAAAAGTGCATGGATGGCAAAGGGGATTGGATTGTTGAAGATCACCTCTATAATTCAGCAGCTTGAGACATTATGCTTGCATTTTCTGCTCCTACCATCTCAGTGCATTGATCGTATTAGCTTGTGACAACGTATTTATAATCAATATCCATCAGCATGTAATTAACGGTCTCCCCTGAGATGGACAAATTAGGTGCCACTGCACACTGCTTGAGCTGCATTCACAGCATTGATGTTGTATTTCAGTGCTACAGCAAGTTTCTATATTATAGATAATTGATCTTTGTAGAATTGGAACCGAGACACAGATATGGTAACAAACAACTTACAAAAAGTTATATCATGTGCGTTACTTGTAGATTCGTACCTAACGATATTTATGTATTTTTGCTGTTCTTACCAACTACATCGTGTTATATTTGCTTCTAATGACCTTCCTATTTGTTTGTGGTACAAAGTTGATTGACAGCAGACGGAAGGATGTTAAAATTGAACCATACAAAAGTTCTCAAATGTCTATAACACATTATAAAAAAAGGTCATAGTTGGTTAATGTGAATATCTTTCACATTGCCTTAAAACATTATTTCACTACCTATTTTCAATAGCTCATTGATTGAATAACAAGAACAAAATGTTATTATAATCAAGCATGACTTGTGCACTGTCTTCCCTATTAGAAATCGACCCCATAGGTGTAATGTTGTGAGATCTCATAATATCATATCCAACAACGACACAATCTCGATATTGCATTAAATATCATTTGTTCTTAAATTTCAGTTGCTTTTATTCTAGTCAGACTCCATCAGAGTATTAAACTTCAACACAATGAAAAAAAACTGATGTTTTTTTCAATAAAAATGTAGTTATAGAAGAACCTGTCTGCTACTCTCCACCGCGTGTTACTCATCTCAAGGTTTTTACGCCATTGCACAAAAAATAGCAGCACCTGTCAGTCTGTATTTGTCCGAGAAACGGGATAAATATGCACAACTTCAGCGTAAAACGTACATCAATAGAGGCATGCTTGGGCAGAGATTTTCATTCAATGTGCCACGCACTGTTCTTTCATCAAAAGGTCACCCAGAAAAGCTTAATGATTTCTGACCATATTTCTGCTTCGTTTACAAAAAGACTAAGTCAGAGATACATTGTAAGAGCTGTGCTTTGGCATCATCAAACTTACAAGAAATATCTCCATTTGATTTACGGATATTTTTCCTCTCTCTTCTCAAAATACTAGTTTCTTATTACTGAAAATTAATAGACTAAAGTGCAGTACTTTTTCATCCTCAGATTTAGAGTAAGTGAGTAAGTTATGTCACGTTACTACCTTTGGACAGTCGGGTAATACCACGTGTGCGTTAAGGCGATGGCCCACATTACCATCCCATCTGACCTTTAGATTTAGCGTAGGAAACTGTGAAATATAAAACAACTGTAATGGTCACTTGGGTAGGCTTTGCTGTACTGCCAGCATGGTTGTTACGAGTGCACGGATATATGTCTGCTACATTACACAGCAAAACAGACTAGCACTCCTATAGCTTTCTTTCTCCAACAATAAAAACTATTTATACGAGAGTGTAACGTAACAACAATGCACTCGACATCTTTTACTACTTCCTCTTTCTCCTACAGAAAAAAATCAGCCGAACGTCTCAACTTGAAATGTTATTGTTGTCCATGATTCTGGTGTTCGTAATCTGCGATCAGGAAGAGCTATTTCTGATGCTATGTATAAGGAGTACTTAAAATTTTTCATGTTAGATGAATTAAATTCTCACATTCACAGTATAATCATTTTGCAAGAAAAACGTATTTCCTTGCATGTTAAAAGCAGATTGCTATCTGCAGGGCAAGTTTTTAATGATAAAAAGTCAAGAATGTAGATTTGCCACCTACTTGAACACCTACCTACATAGTTTACGCTTTAAAAAGGCTTTCCATAAACTATTTCTCACTCTTACTAATTTTCCACTTATAAAAATGGAGAAGTTTCTTCCTTTTTTCCATCTGAATTTTGCTTTATGACTCAGGGTTTCTGCCGATTGTGTTATTTATATTCGAAACACTATCTCAATAGACAACACCTATGTATCAAAATGTAAATGTCAGGCATTGTGACTGCCCTGGTCCAGACAGGCAATTAATGGTGCAATAAATATACAACGTGCATAATGCATGCATGGGGCTGCACCCTATGTATCATTGGGTGGTTGCAGTGATGTTACGTGGTGTCACCCAGCCTGTTATAATTCATAGCCAAATGCTACATAAATAGGAATCATTATACAAATTATCTATTTATCTGTCTATTTTTCTTTTAAAAAGTCCACATTCTATGAAAAGTCCAGAGATGGAAAAAATAACAATTTTTAGGGAGAAACTCATGTGTTAAAGATATCCTTTTTTTCATCTTTTCTCTCTGGGAGAAGATTTTGAACACTTTTCCGTGTATATTTCATTTGTATATATTTGTATACAATGCCTGTGTTTGATTTAGGGTGGCCATTATGTTATCAAACCTGTTCGAAATGACCACCTCTGGAGTAAGACAACTTGTTTTGCAGTCAATGATACGTTTAGCATGAATTACATGAACACATTGCTTTGCCCAATATTTACACATTTCTAATAAATGTAAGTTCATTAACATGAGATTTATAATTGAACATATGGAATTATCAATTGTTGTGGTAATAAAAATGTTTATGTACTTTACCAACAGCCATAAATACTTGATTTTCAGATACACACCTGTAAAAAAGAAACATGAATATTAGAAATGGCAATGTCAAAACTACACATCTTATAAATATTATTATATTACAATAATAATGCAAGATGATTGTTGTCATACATGTTTAATCAACATCATGCTCCTGGGATCACGTTCAAAACATATAATTCTATACCTTTTTTCATGAAAATAAAAATACGTGTCGAATATCATTTCATACCACTTAAACAAATTACATGTAAATGTTGTAATAATGTTGTTGTGATTTCAAGGGGAAAAAGTAATAGTTTTGCAGCAACCTATTGTATAACATTAGGAACTCATAGAAACCTAACCACGGCAGACTTAATAATGAATATTTACATATGATACACATAGTTACAGGGCTCAAGTTACATAGTTTCAACCACGCCCAGACATTTTTTTACATTTAGATAATATATGATGAACACCTACACGCTCGCTAATGCTCTATTTTGTATTTGTACAGCCAATAGTGGCAAAAATACAAATCCATTTATTTTCAATTATGGTAATACATTATGCTGCTATAGAAATACAAATTGCTTACATAAAACATTTTTTCAGGCAAACTAACATTTGTATTTTTATAACATACAGGATACTCCTCTAAAGACAACACCTTACAACCAGAAAGCAAACACTCACAGAGATTTCATCAATGTTCTTAAGACCACGTCTACAATGAGACCACCTCTACAATAAGACCATTTTTCAAGGTCCAAAGCCTCTATAGAGACCACTAAGAGACTACAAAGAACCCCCATAAAGAGACCACCTCTCTGATAAGACCAATGGATGCCAGTCCCATGCTTGGTATTAATAGATTCTATTGTACAGGATAAAACACATCACATATCTGGTGCGTATGAAGTGAACCAGCCTGCTGGTTCTTGTGGGTGTGCGCCAGTCACGTCATGCCTCACTGAACACGCATTATTACATTGTCTACTGAACCTGCAATTTTTATGAAACAACTAAGTCAAAAAATGACTTTTTCCTTCAGCATTTATCGCAGTAAAAATCAAACGAAACTGCTACAAATGTCTTGCACATTGAAATCTGATGCAATTTGACTGTCTTAATGTCAATGCTAATAGCATATTAGCCCTCTGTGGATTAATCACATGTGAATTAATTAGCTGGATAGAAAAATTTCTGTCCCATTACAACAAAAATAATTCAATAAAATGATGGATTTTTATTGTACTTTTCAACCCAGAACAAAAACTGAGGTTGCAATGCTCTATATGATGAAAGGACAAGTGAACTTATTTGAAGATCTTTAAGAAAGTGGTGAGAAAGGGTTGCAAAAACAGAGCATGATTTAGGCATTTATCATCTTGTTAGCATCATTGCATTATACAGGTTTCACTCCTTCGATTTGCTCATTACAGAACTGACAAAACTGACAAAGGTGTTTATAAGAGTTGGTGGTTGGATGATAAAATAACAGGCACCGGGAGTATCCACCACCCCCCCTCTTTTTTTGTACAAACTCCAGAAATGTGAAGAGCAAAGGCGAGTGTAACGTGAGTTCTAATGGTCATTTAGAACTAACAAGCTCTGCGCAGACTATAAACGTGTTACGACTTTCACATAAAGAGTCCGTAAATCTCGCACATCCTCTGTGGTAAAACACACGACTTTACAACGATGCTACATCGTTGAGAGAAAGAAGATTCCACCAATGATGGGGTCTGATTCAGAGATACCATTCGGACAGAGCAACAGAAAGGGACATGGTTGAAAATGTAGTTAATCACCGCTAAAATCATTTTAAACACACCCAATTATCAAGAATTTCTGACTTCTTCAATTCATAAGCAGTTGTGTAGGGTAGATATTGAAACAGTACATCCAATGTGATTGAGATTCCTGTAGACCTACTACAATGAAAAATGCCTGTGTTAAGGTATGTTAGAAAAAACATAGTAGCACAGTAGAACTTCCAATTAAGACTACCTGTATAAAAAGACCACCTCCACAATAAGACCATTTTGCACCGTCTCAAGAATCCAGTAACAAAACCTCCATACCATCTCTTTATTGAGACAACTTGAGGCCAGCCCTTGGGTAGAGGTTCCACTGTAATCCATGTACAGTAGAACCTCCACTTAAAAGTATCCTTATTTGGTGAATAGCACTAGAAAAAGAAATATAAGAATAAGAACAATAATATGAGTAGAACCTCCAAAAGACCACATCTATAATGAGACCACCTTTATGATTAGACTACTTTTCTCGGTCCAAATCCTTCAAAATGATTCCAAGGGAAACCTCCATAGGAAGACCACCTCGCCATTAAGACGACTTTAACTCGGTCCCACAAGTGGACTTAATGGAAAGGTTCTACTATATGTTGTAAAGGCTCTCTCGGCATGCGGGGCTGACTGATGGTGATGGGGTGCCTGTTAGCCCACTGCTCCACCACTGGGGAGGAGGAAGTCTGATGATCAAGTCTGACGGATGACCACCATCTCCTCCACTAACGAGCACCACTAATTACGAACTCCCAGCACCTAACACCCCAATGAGTACACCAGGTCATTGGGCCTTTTACATCGTTCATTTAATGATGACTATGCTGTAGAACCTATATATAAAAACCACTTATTGCAACTGGTCTCAATAGAGGTGGACTCCAAATGTAGGTTCAAGTGATCTCTTTATGAGCGGTTAGGACCATGAAAATTATGATAGATGTGGTCTTCTTAGAGTTTGTTGTAATAGGAAGCTATAAAGTACAGTTTAGGTGTTTTATTTAGGATTGTGGTGTTTACAGCATTTTTAGGGTTTAGGGTTGGGTCGGGTGCATACTTTTTAATGATTTGGGATGCAACAATGCTTCCCTCTCTCCCTTGCATCTCTATCCAAGCTCTAACCTATAGACCCTGTCCACTTCCATAATGACATGGTAATACCATCCATTTTAGTTGTCCTGCAGGCCTGGACACGCACATAAACCCACTATCTTACACACTTAACCTCCATTTACATATTTCTTATACAATCACCCTCTATGAAGCATGTGGAGATTGTTAGACATTTGAAAACAAATTAACTTCTATATTGAAATACTATATCACAGATCACTGTACCTGTTAGGAAGAAGTCATCATTGCACTTTAATTTTCAGTTGTATATATTCAATGTATAAATCAATGATAAACAGCAACTAAATCTCCTTTCCCAGAGTCCAAAACAGCAGCCCCCAGCAGTAGTTGTGTGGGTTATGATTCGAGCTGGCACCCCATACAAGTGTGCATGATTTAACATGGCACCTCATACACAGATTCCAGCAAACCTCAGTCTATTGAATAAGACGCGAGAATCTGTAGCTATTACATAGTCATCTTTCTCCATACAAAAGCTGCTAAAATACCAGTCTGAAGCAGAAAAATGACTGTCAATGGGGAAAATGCACTGGCAGATCCACGTATTTTGGAAATGTGGGGCATAACCACTGAATTTTATGGATTTTGTATGTGCAAACATACCCAAAAACTCATGAAAATGCACTTTAAGATGTGAAAAAGGGGGTGAGTATGTGTACATGGACCTGCTACCTATGACAGTGCAACATTCTACTGCCAACTTTCACCTATAAGCAAACAACAAATATCAGGACCAAAGCACATCATCTAGATCTTACATAGAGTTTGCACTGTTCTCTTTTATTCCGTTCTGCAGCTCAGGAGACCCAATATTTGGCGGTATGATTTCATTTGGTGGTGGCGGGCTAGATGAATGAACGAGATGTCTGTGGGGAGCTGGCTACAATGTTATGACGGCCGCAGCCATGATCACTTCATTCACGCTCTGACGACAACCTAGCTTTCTCCATCACAGTTCATTATTAGCGTGACCAGGTTTTCTGAATGGGAATATCACCAATTTGACAGCTATGAAGGAACCTGTACATGCGGATTCCCTTTTAGGACACCGGCCTTATATGGACATTTTTCACTTCTTTTATTTATGAAAGAATGTCTCGCTGTCTTGTGTGGCAATTGTACCATATGTACTGTATCTAAATCTCACATATGTAGCCTCACAGATACACCATGAAAACCTCTTATAAACTCCTACAACCATAGTCAATGTTACATGTATTTCACAACTTTGTAACTGTCAGAAGGACAAGTAGCATCAAATGCCACTCAAGAAAGGCCGACACTACAAGCAACAATCGACAAACTCCCTTGAACTTTGAAGACGGATGGTTAAGAAAACATCAATGTAATTAGGTGCTGTTATAGATGGCGGTTGAGGCTACCTGTTGGTGAGGCTGGTCATTGACTAATGCTGCCAGTATCCCAGGGTAAAAGGCTTCAGAGGTTAGCACTGCCAAATCCAGAATTTGGGGAATCATGGGTTTTGGGTTTTGTATACGATATCAATGGCTGACATGCCAAAAACCCAATGAAAATAAAGTATTTTAGTGGAAAAAGAAATCTGGATCTGTGTATGGTTAGGACTACTATAGTCTTTCACAATAGATAATATGTCTAATAGTTTTATTCAATCTTATCAAAACCAACACCAATCATGCTAGTAGTAATCATGTTTTTTATAGTCTACAGTTAAAGAGCAAGTAGCAAGTACGAATTGTAATAGTTTCTAGCTCTAACTCAATGGTTGTTTGTACAATCATCACACTGGGCAGTATTACTGCCCATACCCAGCGGCATCAGCAGTGAGGGGTCTGGTTTGCCGGGGTCGTAGCGATTATGCAGTGGGCATCAGCCGCCCGGTCGGGTGGAAAGCCGAGGTGCCGCAAGAATCATAATGAGGCTATGTCTGTCAACAGTGCTACAGTGCGACAGCCACTTAACACCACATTGATACAGAGATCACCTCCATAAAATTTTAGTACAGTAGAACCTCTAGTAAGGCCACTTTCTTACAGAGAACACCTCCATAATACGTAATCGATAGGCCTATAGCAGTAGAATCTCTACTGCCTGCAGGATTGGCCTCAAGTAGTACTGTTTATGGAGGTTGGAGGTAGTCTTTTTCTAGAGGTTTGGGATTGTGAATAATGGTCTTATTGAAGAGGTGGTCTCAATTTGGCAGTCAACTGTATGTGAACTTATTCTCACTTTTTTAGTACAACGCATATGTTGATATGTTGAAGCATTTGATTACGGATGTCAAAGTTTTCCAACTTTGACCAGTAAAAACTTTGACAAGTCGAAATAGAAACTGGGACTAAAACCTACAACTCCACAACCATCACCATGGCACTTAAAAATCTGAATTCTGATTATAAAGAATATACAGTCAGTACCTTCAAGTTTGAAAGTGTTTGGATTGAATTTGCTCTCCATGGATAAAGCTATTACACAACAGTTCCTCATTGGTCATAATCAAAGCAAGAACGTGTATAATCACCAATATCAGCAGCAGGCTCTACACTTTCAGCTTCTGTTTGTGTTATAATGATAGGATAAGTGTAAGAAAAGTAGCCAGATTAGGTCAACATGCGCCATAATCTCCAGTCAATTGATTCTTAAATGTTTCTCCTTCTATTATAAAGGAAATTAATTGCTATTTGCAGCAATGGTTTAATAATAGAATTCTCAATTGAATGTCCTTGAAACCGGCTTATGCAAGTGTATTGTAACACTCAATCCTATGATACCATTCATAAGCATAGGATCATGAAACACAATCTAAGGCATTCACACCTGCAAAACCATAGTGATAACAATAATGACTACCATCATCATAGAGAAAAAGCCTCTCCACTGTACTAATCTCACAAGTATTTTAATATGAGCAAGATCTTCACTTTCAATAAGTACTGCGAACGATTTCCACCCGCCCTCAGGCAATTTCGATTTCATGCATGCTTACTGTGAAGTACTTCCTTCTCAATTACATTATTTGCCCGTCCAATCTATCACTACCTCCAGTAGAACCACCAATTAAGCCCATCTCTATAATGAGACCACCTCCATAATAAAAACAATTTTCACAGTACTCATGCAAGCTACGCACATAGACCAACACGAACCTCCACAACGACACCTTTCCATTTAGGAGAGTCCCCGCTAGTGGTCTTAATAGCGAGATTTAACTGTCTATAATAAGACTACTTCCATAATAAGAACATTTTTTCTGATTCCAAGCCTTCATAGAGACCAATGCCAGCTTCCATAAAGAGACCCACCCAGGTGGTCTTAATAAAAAGATTCTCTACTGTTCAACAAACGTAGCAGCAACAACAAAGACGACGCCGACAGCCGACGTGTGTAACGTAATTTCAGGCCCACTACAGCTCATTAATAGCATCATCACTGTGCTGTGCGGACGTGAATGGACGAATTCTGCACCAAGGTCTCGTGGCCCCTCAGGGACTCGTGTGTCTGAGACTGCACCTTATAACGGGCTCAGCCAGGATCCCAGGATTAGCAGCTTCTTACAATGCTGCTACTGCTGCGTAGATAGCAGCCAGCGACGTGGTGGTGTGAAACCATGCCATATTCAACACTGTGTGCTTTCTTATAACACTTTTTGTCATTGTTTTTTGTACTACAGAGAGATGTACATGTTCGCAATTTTCAAGCATTTGAACAATTTGTGTTATAAAGATACTACGTATTGTGACCTAAGTTGAGATGTGAATAGATTAATGTCCAGTACCTTTGTACTATGGACTAATTCATGCATCTGCCATGTTGAAACCAAAGAGAGGCTTGTTATCACATGACCACCAAAAGGAAATCCAAGGCCGGGTTTTGTGTAAATTTCTACTGTTAAGACGTGTGAAGAAGAATGGCATATGTAAAAAGCTATGTGGGTAAAAAGGGTCTAAAGCTTACATCGCATTTGACTATTACCAGGGATACGATAAGACACTCTTATGCTATTCCTACTATTACCTTATCCATGTGCACACATGTATTTCATAATGTTTTTCAAAAAACATATATATCTAAACCAAGGGTCCATAGCTTGTGTATTATACACTATCGTATTATGACAGTAGGAAGGACCTCAAAGAACACTTCGATTTCCATTCAAGCTGCCATATATGGATAAAGTGTCAGCGCAAAACAAAGTTGGTATATTGCTGCATTACGAGTCTGCTCACACCGGTCTCTGGCTGGGAGTGTTGGCGGTGCAACAGGCTGCGATAAATCAACACAGCCCCATACATGCCCACTTATAAAGGAAGGTGGCTGCATTTTTGTCCAGACTGCTGAACGGACATCGGTAAGTGATGTCAAGATTTTGTGAATGTGTTTATACACATATATCAATCAAATATCATTGAACTTTTGACATGAATGATGAATATTCACATAGACATTCAATATGTCTTTCAAGTATCAATTTTAAATGTTTGAAACCACATGATTGAAATTAATGTTCATGATCGAATTCGGATTCCATTGTTTGCTCTACTCAACAACATGTCCAAAGACCCTAAGACCTACGCTCTTCAATATGAAGAGCTATCATATTCTTAACAATTGAAAATATCTTGAATTAATAAGTCAACTCCCACAGCTAGATTATGTTGACTGCTGCCAGTTGAAAGTAAGTATTTTCACATTGAAGTCGATAGATATGGATCCAAACTTTAAATACTAATGAATGTAAATGAAGGAACTATCAGGATAAATCATATCTCTGAGACAATTTGCTCACATCTCATAATACACACATAATTACAGAATGCATAACCACCTCACTTGTCCATACGTTAGATGCCAGATCAAATGCCAAGTGCCATATGCCGGTGTCTAAGGCAAGCGTGGAATGCACATAAACGCCCAATATCTTTGTTCTATAGGGCGGAGAAACATAAAATACGACCACTACTGCAGACATACCATGAATATCTCGCCCAATCATGAACACGGATCTAATAGCATTACAAATAGCAGCGATTACAACCTTAGTGTGAATTTTCAATACCATTCCCTATACAGATTGAACAGTTTGAGGTACATGTATTGTACGCAGCTAGACATTCCCAGTATGTACAGTTGGTTCTGGACCCAACTTGCAGGTTAATTGCATGGTAGATATTGGATAATGAGAATCCATATACAGTGCCATAATGAATCTGGATAGTGTTGATTGCCATGGTTAATTGCATAAAAAGAGAATGTTCAGGGATCAGGCAATACAGTAGAACCTTACTATTAGGGACACTTGTTATAGTCCAATAAATTGTCCCTATCATTGAGGTGTCCCTGTTTGAAATATGGTAGGATCATATAGCCAATGGGAGGGTGAAACTATGTCCCTTATTGCGATGTGTTACTATTGAGGTGAGCTGTCAGGTTTACTGTATATATACAAGTATAGATTCATGCTATATGAGGTTAAACAACAACTGGGTTTACAGTGTTACCGCAATTAAACTATATATGCAAATATCAGATATGCCATTTGGGTCTGAAAACAATGTAGGTTGTTCACACGTGGAGCATAATTACATACATGTGAGGCATTCTGCCCAGCCAACCTGCACTAAAAATACACCGCCATCAAGCAATAGATTATCTCTCTACGCTCATGTTATTACTGTCAAAACATATTCCATAACGAAAAAGATAAGTCACACCGCCAGCAACAAATGAACAGTTATTGGTGACTGAAAATAAAGATGAATCAAAGCTGGGGGCTCATATAGAGATTCTGCGGATTCTTGCGCCTCTATAGGTCTCCGTAATCGGCATTGTGGAATCGTCATCACCCGTGTTTGTCCTAATGGATCACCATAATAACGGGTGCCATTAAGGATCATGAAAGTGTCGCCAAGAATATTAAAGTACGGTGTCGACTCGCAATAACATGACAGCAGTGTATTATGAATCCTGCGGCTACGATCAAAGTGGATAAACAACATCACTAGACGAAATCTCTTCGTGGTATACTAGTAGTGCCAACATCAAAGTGGTGGCAGTTTTGTAGAAAATTCTTAATATTGCCTATCTCGAGTTTTCTGTTTTCTCAAGGTTAGTTTCATTTCCCTTCAACCAGATTATGAACATATGTCAACTGGTTAGTTTGTAATTGGCTGCTATCTCAAGCATTTTACTGTTCTTCCTACAGCTTCGATATACCGAAGTTTCTACTGTGCAATGTCAAATCCAACCAGTCTCGGCATGGGTTTATAAACTTGCCACGTGATTTTCCGTTTTTGATTTGACAATTGAATGTTTTCATGTTTTATAACATCAGACAACAGGCTTATTTTGATAGAGATAATGGATTAACAGGTCAATAGTAAATTAGAGCTTCCATGCGACTGAATAGATGCCAATGGTGCCTTTCAACTATTAGAGTCAAACATGGCATGCGTTACAATGAATATACACGACAACACAGTCGGCAGAGGATACAAAAATAATATCCATAATGTTTTGCAAGCACCATAAAAACCCAATCTATGCCATTAACACATCACCTCTATGGTTACACCAGGATATAACGCTATTTTGCCAGCGTCACGTCATGACAACAAAGTGTTTATCAACACCGAAAAAACTTTTATTGTTCCTATCACGATGGACACATTAACATATTAACCTTGATCGTGGACCTTTTTGAACTAATCCACAACTGCACCAGCCTGACCAGCTTTTTTAACGAGGCCAATGACAGCCTTTGTAATTGTTAGTAACTTGCAGTGTAGATATCTAATCTGAAAAAACACCTTATCTTATTAATAGAGCTATTGCTGCCTAATAAAATCAACACTGCCACATTATTTCATACACAACAGTGCTGCAGCCACAGTGTTTCGACTGTTTCAAGCATCCAGATAGAGAACAATACCCTCTGGGGACAGCGATACCATTTATGTGATGATAGCACAGGGGTGTGTGATATCTCATGCTCCAGTGCAATTCTACCACTAACCACTAGTCATTTTTTGTGTGGTGGACACTTGAGATCCATCCAAGTTGCATATAGTTAATATAATGAAAACTAGGATACTTTTCCCAAAGCATCTGGATCAACGTATATCATCCATTGTATGCAGACCGGCTGAATGGTCCCCTTTTCCACATTGAGTTCTCCCTGTAGCGCCCGGCCTTGTGATGAATAAGTCAGCACCTTTTAGCATGAGTGTCATCATCCTGCCAGCTGTTGTTGTACTATACAGGCATCAAGTGCCATAACAGTACACCAAACTCATCATGTAGAAATTCATCTGTCAACTAGTCCCTTTTTTAGAAATTACATATGCCCTTAGATTTAGTCCAGCTTCAGTTGAGTGTGATTCTGATGAGAATTTTTTGTAGCCTGGTATTATATCATACAAAAGTGAATGCAACTCGATCAGAAGCAAGCATAAATCTGCGCATTACATCGCAGTATGCACGGAGTATAATAAACTGATCCTCCATCAAACAAGTAATGAGTGCAAGCTTACACAGTTGCCTCGCAAATAACCCGGCATTAGACGCTTCAAGGTCTCCGTGGATGGACGAGGGTGACGACAGGGTATAGGGAACCCCATATACAGCGCCCAGCGTGGGGTAGGGAACACCGTAAAGCCCTGGCGGTGACGCACTTCCGCAATAAGCCGCGTAAATTTCCAGCGTAAACGAGGTCTATTATGTTAGAGCGCCTGATCAAGGTCAAGGGAGCGGACCTGAATTAAACATGTGCCAGGGGCAGCCTTTGGTCATGTTTTTTACTGCCCATGCACCTTTTTAGGGTGATGACAGTAACAGATTGTACAGATTTAGAGCTCAGGGTAGCAACTTTTTGTGCGGGGGTGAGTTTTTTGTTGAAAACTAAAAATATGTGGTTGGTTAATATAGAATTTAAAAGTAACAAGTACAGAGGAAATTCTCTATCAACAACCTCCTAGGAATGGCCTCAAGTGGTCTCATTATAGAGGTGGTCTCTCTATGGAGGTTCACGTTGGTCTCTAAATGAAGGCTTGGTAAGGCAAAAAACCCCGTCCTATTATAGAGGTGGTCCCTTTATAAAGGAGGTCCTCAGGTCCTAATCGGAGGTTCTGCTGTAAGTGATTTAATAAGGCTCATTATCAAGAGCTGAGTAAAATACTCATGAAAGTAATGTTTTCTTACCTGCTGTCATTGGACTATAATTAACAGGACATTAACGTGCATTGGCTTGAACGCAGCATACGTACTTTATCATAAAGGGTAAAAAACCTGCCCTTGAGGTCACCGGGGTGCAAGGTCACTGACTTGGCTACTACATATACTGTTCTTGCCCTTTCTGGCTCTGACAACAAATGCACAAGACAACTGAATATACAATATAGGCAGGAATATGGAAAGAGCTTCCTCTCATAGCTTTCTCATACAAGGTAAAGTCATTACTTTTGAAAATGAATGTTTGAAGTTTATTTGATGATACACTAAGCAAACTGTATAGAGTGAAGTACCAATAAAAATGCACAAACATCCGATTGTGACATCAAGAGCCTTTGAATACAGTAAAATGATGATCGTGACGTCAAATTAGAGCATGTTCTTCAATTGCAAACAAATGAAATTTTGCGACAGGGTTCTTTGGTCTAAAACAGGTTCTGCTGGTTGTACAATGATGTGTCAAAAATACTCAAAATATGTTATTTTAAATACATTCAAACTTCCAATAAGCCTACCCCTAGAAAGGAACCACCTCCATAATAAAAACATTCCCAAGCCTTCCTAAACAAAGCACCATAAACCTCCATAATGAGACCACCTCTCTATAGAGACCATAAGACCAGCAACAGGGGTGGTCTTGATACAGAGCTTCTACTGTACAACTGGAAAACAATCACACTACTTGACAACCATTATTCTCATATGAAGACAAAACCCAAACTGATATGGTGATTGATAATTGTTAAAATGTAAAATTATATGTCGCAAAAAGCAATCAAATGAAGATCATAATGAAATAAATCACACTACCCGGCATGGAGTAAGTGTTAGAGGCTCCGCACCTGTGATTGTCGTCATTCTGTGCGTGATCATACGTGGTGCAAACAGGGCAGTCTAGACCCGCCACACTGATTGAGGCAAGGCCTATAATAAAGCCTCTGCAAAAAACAGCCTCCCGCAAATGTCACGAGGTCCCTGCTTCATTGGCTGGCCAGCTCACTGCACAGATAGCATGCTGGTTGTGTAGGCAGCTGCCAATACAGGGTATAAATAGGGAAGACACTGTAAAGAGCACGACTGTATTTAAAGGGTGACAGTGAGTGTATAAATAGCATCAGAGGCATCATTAAAGTGAAAATAGCATGTTAAAAACTTACAAATAATATGTTAAATTGTACACAATGAGTCCTTGTTGAATAAATTCTATGTCTTTTCCGCATTGGTTGACAAAGTTGGTTTTATAAATTGCAATTGTACTTTTTTATGAGTGGTATAGAGCTAACCTTTGAAGAAGAAAAACATATTTTACTAAAAAGTAGTGATACATCAGTCTCCTGCATTTGTGTAATCTGTCTTGTATGCAAAAATTACATTAGAATCTCAACGATTCCAAATAGAACACGCAGGGTAACATTAAGATAAATGTTAACATGTTAAATGTTAACAAGCTGGTTGGCTGTGAATGTTGGAATTGCATTAGCCCTTTGATAGATTTGCGCAATTGAAAACACAGCACAAGACTCAGCTCGTAATCAGCTAAAAACCAAAATCCTGATTTTCATCCACTAAATTCCCAGCACATTCCTACCAGGTCGACATTGTTCTACACACACTAAAAACGCAGATATCAGAAGGTCACAAAGAGATAGCTCAGAAAAACATCAAAATAAACATCCCTGGCAATGCAAAGCAATTGTCTAAAAACCAGCACTAAATCAAAAACGGCATCAAATCAGCCAACCAAAAAGTCACTCAAACAAATAAGCAAACAATTCTACGATGTGCAAATCAAAGAAAACTCATCCGCATCTTTCGCCCTCTCTTGCTTTCCTTCAAATCACCACATAGCTGCGACTTTTGCCCTCGTGACTCGGTATCTTCGCTTCAGTTGCTGTCGTGTCGATCGGCGTTCAAAGTTACGAGCGTCGTCGGCGTCATGTGATTACACTGGTTGTGCTGTGATTACCCGTGCCCTCCACTGCGTCGCGTTCACCCGGGCGTGCACAAAAAGGCCATCAAAGAGCCAATGATCCCGTAACCGTGTCATGCATCATTGAGCGCGGTCAATTGATCGGCCGACGCCTAACACGACCCTGGTCACCTTTTTACAGCCGACTTTGGCCCGAACCCTCGATTGCAGCAGTCACACTGGCTGTGGCCGGGGCGTAGGCCAGCACAAAAGGCAAACTGCCCTGACGACGGTGCTTTGGCATGATTGGCTGCGCTTTGTTACCAGCTCGTTGTATTGAGAGCTGAGCACACAAAAAAACACATAAATATATGAATGGGTGCGGCAATGTTTGGGATGATTTATGCTGGTGCTGAGTTGGGGGTGAACCGGCCCACGTAATCACCATTGTCTCGCTGTGTCTCACTCCAAGTACAACCAATCGCACGCCTTTTTGTTAGTTGTGGTGTTTTTTAGTTTCCTGTGTTCTTTAGTCTATACAAGATCTAGTCTTGAACCTTAAGTGAACTAAGCTCTTCACAGTGGTCTGGTGGTAGCTTGTTTTAGCAAGAGCCCGCTGTGTTCAAAAGTTCACGGCCCAGTGGGAAGAATACTTTTTTAGTGCTTTCAATAGGAACATACATAGTTAAGGGCCTGCTACTTTTCATACTTTTTTGTATTCCCAATTAAGCAACCATGCTACATTCTCACAATCAATTGAGGCCTGCCTAATATAAATTTGGATTTAGATTGAACAAACCCTATTAATCACGGCGGTAAGAATCATCGCCTGGATCGGAATCCTGATGGAACAACCTGTAGAACTCTACTCAATGATGGATCTGACCAGTGTCCCGGGTTATCTCAACACGATCCATTGTGGAGTCAGATCCTCCATATGGATTGCATCTGGATCCTCCTTCCATCCATCATCTTCAGCAACACTAGTACATCTACATCCAGATTTCATCTGTCTGTCTGTCCAGAGATTCATTTTGAATGCTTTCTTTTCATCAATCAAGTATTAAGTTTTCTTTTTTCAATATTGCTATAAAAGAGAATAATATTCATGTTACTTATAAGTTCCAATACACCTCTTGCTTGGGAATCACTTCTTGTACTTGCCCTATAAATGTACTTAAACTTCTTCTGGGTGCTAACATTTATCATGGCCTATGGGGTGTATGAACAACTAGGGGATGCCTGACATACAAATTTCAGGCAGGCGGGTCTGACAATCATACCATCCCAGTTTCATTTTTTTATACCTCCTCCCCCTAACCAAAATAAATGGTAGCCCCTTTAAATAGGATAAAAAATCCCCGAATAACTGTACAT
This sequence comes from Streblospio benedicti, assembly GCA_019095985.1. Lineage (NCBI taxonomy): Eukaryota > Metazoa > Annelida > Polychaeta > Spionida > Spionidae > Streblospio > Streblospio benedicti. Next base: position 31,811,185 of record CM032667.1, read on the forward strand.
GGACAACATATCATCAAAAGTAAAACAGCTCCGGCAAGTATAAAACAATGAAAAGCTGTGAACTTTGAGCTTCAATTCACGAGGTGACAAAGACAACGAGATGAAAGGTTCCGCAGATTGACACCAGCATCGTGATTACATGAGGACCATCCCAAACATGGCAACAAATTATAGCCTCACACAGCCGGGGCGAGGAGCAGGCTGCAAATTACATGTGTGAGGTGGCGCTGCGTTGTTATGACAGTGCTGCTGTGTCGTACAATGTGCCGGCCGGGAGAGTTTAACAGGCCAAAGGCCAGACAGAGTGTCCCAATACCGGGTCACGCCAACAATCAGCCCATCATCATCATGGTGGCACTTTTTGTGCTCTCAGGTTTTACACAAAAATAGCAATTGATGATGAAGTTTATACATTTTTTCTTGAAAGAGATTTTTAAGATTATTATTCGGCATCATTTTTTTTATTGGATTAGAAGGGAATCAGTAACTTTATAGTACAATATAAATTTTTATAGCTATGATTAAGATGGAAATGCAATCAATGAAAACAGTACTTTTCATACATTCCACACAATACTGCCTGCATCACACCACTGCCTTCTCAATGATCAAGGTGCATATAAAATATCTTGTCCTTCCAGCACAGCAAGCATGGACTTCAGCCATCTAACTGACCACAAACATCTCATCTGTTACCCACACCACGATTCTCCAGCCTTCCATCAACCCTCGTATATTTCCCACGATTTATTTTAATGGGGGCATATGTTGCGCTCGGCTGTACAAAGTGGGGCGGATCCAAGTTATTCATTCTCATTAGCTTCAAGATGATTCGCTGCGGCATCATGGGTAATTTGTCTTCTTTTTGTTGAAATGAGTTTCGTTCAATAAAATACAATCTGTTCAAACTTAGAGCAGACAAAACACTATTGAGCTAAAACATAACTGATAAACTAGTAGAATACTTTTTATCTACATGGAATAACTATAACACAGTAGCATATTAAGAGATTATAATAGATATAATTAATTCAAACACACCTCGCGGCTACAACATTAGTTTAATAGAACTAACTGAATGAATGTACAAATTTAGTATGGACATAATCGGCCCCAGTTACTTCGTTTTAAGTAGCATAAGATGAACAGCTCTCCTAAAATCAAGAGCCCAAAAAAGAAAAATATCTAAATCTAATGATTCAGCTGTTCACAAATAGCAGTTTATTTACATCAAGCACCAAAATTCCAAGCATTCAGTCATCAAACAATTGGTAAAACCAAGCCCAACATAAACCTGTCCACCTGGTAATATAAATAATTCAACACTTTAGATTTACAAACAGGGAAGTACTTGTCATCGTCAAAAACTCACATCTTGTTTAGCCTTAAATCGTGGCTTTATGTTCCTGAATTCTTCACTGTTCATGTAGCATTGCACATCCCACTGTAACGATCACTTCATGGGAGCAACGCCACATCAAGTACATCTTTTATTCCCATGATAAAATGTTTATTGGAGTTCAATTAAAGCTTCTATAAAGCGCCAGACAGAGTCAGGTGATCCGTTTCCAAATGGGTGACCATAAAGATTAAGGCCTCTATTACTCTGATACAGCAGAATACTATTCTGTGGGGCTCATGTCTACTTGATCAATTGACGTTTTAAACTTTTTTGTGGCCAGTACATGTTCCAAGATTGTTAATGGCTCGAAGAATCTAATATGTCATGAATTAGCTTTTTCCCAAACACTTTTTCCTATTGAGGGATATTTTCTCCCATATTGTCTGACTTCTTTAAGTGGGCCATTGTCCACATCCTCAAAAATCTGAGTCTACATTGTATATTGTTATGTTGCTGTGCAGGTGGTCACCCACTGAATGCTGCACTGTTCTCAATAGTCTGGGTCGCTCCATAAAAGGCTTTTGATGACCAAATATGGAAGAGTCTATCAATGGCATTATGGGTAAATATAAAAGTCACATTACTCTATAAACAAAGATGGAATACTTTTTCGCTGACAGCGATGCACCCAGCGACCAGCTGGTGTCTGGAAATCAGGTCTCTGTATGGTGACTAGAGCCCATGGAGCCGTGATTGGGAATACATGGCATTATGGGATTAGGGAGAGGATTACTGGATCTCTTCCCGGAAATGGATAGAAAATCATACAAATTTATGTTTTAGTTGGTCATATTTGTGCATGAAGGAAATGATGAGGGACGACATAAAGCAGAAAATCATCCAAAAAGGGGGTTGTTCAATCAAATCTTATCAATCAAATCCTATATTTATTTGGACAGACCCGAAATTATTTCTCAATTTGAGGGCGTTGTAGTGCTAAAAGCACGTCTGCAAGAATAGAATGAGTATCAAAATGGGTAAACCATATACAGCACACACCTCTGCCATCTTGATACGATGGAGAGGCTCATTACCACATGATCACTGGAATGGACACAAAGCCAGCAATGAATTTATGTTCAGCAACATTGCTCTTCACTTGTTTTGTGTCTTATGCTACACTTTTGAGACATGTTCCAGTAATGGGGATAGAACAATTATGAAATGTGTCCATAGCCTCCAGTCAGTGGTTCGTATCATCGGCTGCCTCACAGTCAGAACCCATCAACAGGTAGTTTATGGCGAGGGCAACTAGCCACCTCAATCAATGAACACAGCAGATACAGAGCTCGTCATATAGAGCAGCCGCAGCAGAGACACCGCCATAGATTGATGTCCACAATACATGCTTCTGAGGGCAATGATCGGGGGAAAACACGACAGTCGCTTTCAACATCAACGTTTGAATATAATCGAGAACTGTTAAATTGCAGTTTATCTATTACCTAATCCATGATTTGTATATATGTATTTTGATAATATGTATTTTCAATAAACCAAAATTATTGCAAGTGTCCCAGTTATGAAAAATTACAAACTGGAAATAGGTAGAAACATGCACGTGTCTATAGCTGTTGCCTGCAGACATGAGTATTTTGACGTTAAACAATCATGTTATCAACATTGAAGGGGAATAGGTATTGATAATGCAGGGCAAAATATTTCATATATGATTGATATACTATCTCTCCATAATTGCGAGGACTACAGCCTACTTCTAGCGTCAAATTACGTTCCAGCCTCGATACAATCTGCTACAATAGATCTGTGCAAACTTCAGCCCACATACGAATCTGTTGACATCGAGAGCTCATTATTAACTATTTTGGGCTCATAGGGGAAATAACCATGAATTGTGTGTCAAAAACACGTGACGTCTCGCCGAAGAGCAAATACAAGGTGGTAAAAGAGCTGAAAAAGCATGCGGAAACAAACGAATACTCGTGAAGAAGTGTAAAAAAAACCACCGTCACCGCCTCCTCTGGCAGCTACATGACCATAAATACACTGCAATAGAAGAGGCTAAAACGTCGTAGTCAAGTTGTGGCTGGAGACGAGGAAAAGAAGTGCATAATGCGCCCGTCTGAGGGGCGCGGCTTTATCATCTGTTGCTAGCCTCATGCAGTCTTCATCATCCAGGCTCTGTCTGTACATTACGATTTTTATCATCTGATAAACGGGCGCTGACTTCATTTTTTGTCTAGCACTACCACCAAGAGTGTTTTTTTTATCCATATACATTGTTGGCACCGAACGGCAAGAGGAAAGAAGCCAATAGCCTGGTGTACATGTAGTCATTACAGCAGGCTATAGGTGGATTTTGATTCTGAACGCAATCATTTGATGTTACGTTTTTACCCCAATAGACTGTGTTGATGGAGACTGGTGCTGATGGCCCTTCACGGTTTCCCGGCACAGCAGAACAAAGTCATAAGTTGTTCAAACGTCACCCACGTAATTGCAATATCAATAGGCTCTCCACTGATAACAGTATTGATTGTCATCTCTGTGAAGATTCATTTCATTTACTGCCGGGTGGTTTTCATCTGCTAAGAGAATGATATTTCTTAGAACAATGATGAAGAGATGGAGAGACAGGAAGTGGCTTATGGCTTTGCTTTTTGCACTTGAGCTATCTCTGTGCGTGTATCTTATTGGGTAAGACTGAAAGGTGCTGAATCAGTGAGAAACACGAAGTTGCTATCAATCATGGTCTGATGTTGGCTTTTCCTATCAATGAAAAGAATATATTGTGTATACAGTTGGACCCACTTAACATGAACCTCAAGGCATTGAAAGCGAAATTTGAGTCATTAAAAATTTCAAGTAATCAGTCATTAACAAGAGAGTGACAAAAGGGGAAGTTTATGTGATTGAGTTATCTATAAATTCATGTTATCAGAGACTAAGATAATTGATTACTATTGTAAAATGTTCTAAATATATTTCTTTATAGATTGTTCGAAAATGAAACCTCACTGTGCACTAGTAGTAGGGACTATGGATACAGAGATGCAGCAACAGGCGCATAGCAACCACACGCTTGACTTGACTTTCTGTTTATTCCGCCAATGAATAATGACAGTCAAAACACAAGAGAAGGAGAAATGCTTAATTTACTAACAGTCTGTATACAAGGCACTATAAATTCAGAGAAGCATGAATTATGTGTAGTCTGCTCACACGGCACTATAAATTATGAAATCATGAGAAACACAAGACTTTAGGGGCCATGGACTGTATCTGAGGCAGAACTGCAACTCATATCCTTCATTGCCAGGTGTTCAAGTGTAATAATTCGCTAGAGCAATGGTTCTATTTCATAAAACACTGTAGTTTATTACATCAACAACATATTTGAGGTACTGCAAGGTTGCGATACTACCTATACACAAGGCACTATGTATCATGAGAACATGCTCAATATGAGATTTCGGGGGCCATGATGGATTCTAAAGCAGAACTGCAACTGACATCATTTTGAACATTTTGAATAACATCCCCAATCTCACCAACAAAAATTAACATTCCTGTCTCTCATCCTCCTGCTTTCCACCATTACATAGACCATATATCAGTTCTGTAGTCTCCGCTTGAGGGAAGCTGTGGATCAGTTCAGTAAAACCTCTTATTGTAACCATCTATATTTTTTATAGACAGTAGCGCCCACGTTGAAGATCACTGACTTTGATGTGCACATAAGAACTGGAGCGCTTCGTGATACAGTAGAACCTCCAAATAATGACCACCTCCCTATTGAGTTGACCTCTGTAAAAGACCATTTTTGGAGGTCCCACGCCTTCATAAAGAGACTACCATGAACCTCTATAGAGAGACCATCTCTCTATTGAGACCGCCTCTATACTATAATAAGACTATTTGATGCAGTTCTAAACCTTCAAAAAGAGACCACCATGAACCTCCATATAGAGACCACTACTCTATTGATACCACTAGTAGAAGACTATAGAAGGCCATGTACATTGATGAGGAACACAATAATCAAGACTGTCTGACCCCAGCATTTTATATCAAGAGTCCTTACGTTTGTAACTTTGGGTGACAGAAACGTCACTAATGAAGTCGTCTGAGGGAACTAGGTGACCATGACATACACATGTTGAGAATCCAATTCCATGAGGCAAACTTAAGTTGGTCATGGGAGACATCATCAAAAGACTGTTGGGTCATCACTATACAGTACTCCACATTTATAACCGATACATCAAACCAATCAAGAGGACATGCAAATATTGAATAGGGCTAGTTTTTCATGTAATGCACTGATCCATTTAGTTCAGCTGGGGGTGTCTATAGCTTATCCAGTTACCAGTGTGCAATGTGATACAAAATAGGAAAGTTAGCCCCTTCATTGGTACACTCTGTGAGCTTTGTCCATTATACAGTGTAACCTCCATATAAAATAACCTCCCCATTGAACCACCTCTATAATAAGACAATTTTTTGTTGTCCAAACCCTTCATAAAAGGACTTCTCTATTGAGACAGCTTGAAGGACAACTACCGGGTGGTCTTAATATAGAGGTTCTACTGTACATGTGCCCACTTGTACCGATGGAGAGTGTCCACTTTATAGACAGCTGGTATTATATTATACATGGACACATGGGCAGCATTCCACTTTGCTTCTGTGAATATGAAGTTGAACTGGTAACCATATGTTTATGGATCCGATTCCCCATCATGGCTGGTAGTAGGTGTGTTGAGCAAATGCATTATAACTAATTTCACACTGCTTGAATTACTCTAGTTTTAAACTCCTCTTTCAATACCTACAGTTCATGTGGGTGAATCCTCATATGAGAGATTAACACCATACACTTCGAATGTGATGTGCTGTAATCTCCCCAGGGAGTCAAGGAGAAAGGCAATATAGTGTCTTCTGGTGTCAATGTGACAGTCCGCTACCAATGACCTGGTGTAGTAGATGAAAAGGCATTTGATCACCAGACCAACACATTAACATTTGTGCAAAACATAGTGTCTGTGGGTGGAATGCTGTAAACAGAGTAACACCATCCATTAGTCAGACGTAAAACTACGAGTCGCCGTAAATCTGTTGGTGGATCTTTAGCCACTCTACTGTACATTATCACACTCTGTCGGGCGATATGGGAATGACTGCTAGACATGCTGCCAGCCATGCCAGCTAGTAAATCACACGGACGCTAGTAGACTTTTTCGTATAAGAACATAAATCTTGACATTTTAGAGGATTCTTTCTATAAGTCTATAGGGCTATATCACGTAGCCTCTTAAGGGACGTGAATACTGGACCACAAGCAATGTGGTGGCACCTATTCTATTGGCAAACAGACATAGAATATGGCAGCATTTAGCTATAAACTAATACGAAAATCATCTACCCACCTATAGGTCTCCAAACATTAGAAACAACAACAGCTTATTTCATTTCAACAAAAGCCACTTACCATTATGCGTATAGCTGGGAGCGAGCACCGTTATTGTCAGCGTATATTGCCATTGTGCGATCACCCGCCTCGTCTCTTTGTGTCTCCCACAGTGAGTGGAATTCTAATTGTCTAGCGTGTGTGCATGAGTGTGTGAGTTGGGGGTGGCATGGCTTTGTGCACGTCTTGCTTTCATGAAGACACATTTGACCAAGATTTATGTGCTTTGTTTTTGCTGTTGTGCTCAAGTTTTGTTTTAAATGTTGCTGCTTGAGTGATTGTACAGCAGACATCGTCGTCGCTTCTGTTGTTACTGATTCAGATGCTATTCTAGACTACAATGAGGATGACAGTGGCGGATTGGACTTGTGAGTCGGTCTCGACTACTAGGCGATTTGGTACCATATGGTCATGGGTTCTAATCCCACTAGAGGGTATGCAATATAGTCCTAACCTGACTTGGAGTCATAAGTCTCATGACCTAATTAAATTTAAGCTTCTGGATTGCCAGTTTAGGTTCAACTGGAGGGTGGTTGATCTTTATATAGAAAAACATGCATTACAATGAAAGTGTTTCTGGGTGTACTAGATTTAACACAAGTATATGCTCGGTCCATTGGAATATAGTGTGCCTGTACTTACATACACCTACACTGGCCTAATTCATACACAGACATATTGGGAATTGTATCTTTCCACATCACAATGATAATTATCATATTGATGTTTATACTACATGAAGATTGAAAAAACAGGCGATTGTTGCATCTGTCTATGCCCTTCAGGGAACTAATGCATGATGAATTTCAACTGTGTACAGAGGGAAGCGCATATTGGAAAAGCATTTAATCATTTGAAGTAATGCCCCATTGTCACGCAAGGCAGGACTTGGTAAGCCCTTCTACCTGTTCATTTAAAGGTCATAAACACGATGTAATGTAAGCTTTTTATAAACACTGTATTACTTGGCGAGCTTTTTTTATAATATACTTATTCTTAGTTTTCAATTATGCTACTTAGAAATGGATTAGTGAAATACACATTGCAACTGTTGCAATTTCAGGCATTGAAATAATTGCTTAGAAAGGGAACAGGAAAGGTTATTTTATGCTTCTACTAAAATTTCGATTTTCTCTCTTGCTATTATAATACTAGTAGCAAATCTTGAAAGTTGTATGGACACTATTTTTTGTGGTATTCTAATAGCTAAATGCAGTAAGTTCACTGTTTGCAGTTTTCTTTCTATCCTATTATAATACATTTTCTCTACAACCGAAATACTATCCTTCCACAATGCAATATTTATACATCCAACAGTCTCTCACCCATCCCTCTTACTATCTAACATTTGGACAACGTACAGCTTTAATTTTGACATTACTTAGTTCCATTTCAATGATTTCATGTATGATAAATGGCATCATTTAATGACCTTGTGCAATCATATATGATAATTAGTTTCCAAAACGTTAATTAATGTTGATTTATGCAACTCACCATGGATAAAGTACTCAAGGTGGGAGGAAAAACGGTTCTTACCTGAAAATAGAATATAGGAATTGTTCAGACAAGCTCAACCATAATAAATCTTATCACTTCAATAAATCATAGCAAAAAACTAGTGCATTATGCAAATCCAATTGCATAGAAGTTTATTTGGCTGGATTGATTCTATTGAAGAGATACACAAAATCAATAAACAACATAGAACAGAATACGTTCAGCCGCGGACGAATTACTGAAAAAATTCACAGATATTCCAACAGTGATTAAATTTAGTTTTGAAAGGATATTGAACCAACATGGCAATATGAAAAGACGTTGATCAATACGATACGAGCAATGTGCTGTATATTGCATAGTTTAATTAAAAATGAATACAGTTTTTCTCCTTATTAGCTGGTAATGTAAGTTGATGGTATTTTTTGAGTATATGACTGATACCATGGATAATGCTTGAATTCGCCATTACCCATTTAATTGTTTTGTCATATTTACAGGACACTGAAATAATTGTGCATAATGTCATTCATACAAAACTGAAATGTTTTGGGAGACAATCCCAAGTCTGTGGTTAGTAATTATTATTCAAATAGTCTGAAAGTTTGAAGAAGAATAGTCTATGAATTCATTTTTCTGGCAGGGATTTTTTTCAATCTAATGCTACACATCAAATTACAATACTTTTGAGGAACAAATATGGGAAAAAATAGATCTGAATACGAAAAGAACAAGAAATACTTAACATCAACGATTCACAAAATTTAGCAACGCATTTATTAATAGGAAAATAACTTGATGAATATCATAAGCCTGCTCACGCATATATCACATCATTCAACTGATTGCTTTAAATGTTGTGAAAAAGTAAAATAAGTTCTGTAAACATTTTTGCATTTTCCCACTTCTGGGTCCTGCATTAGCAACATGAAGAAATCAATAACTACTCATACAATGCAAAAATATACAGAAAATAAAATTGTACATTTTATTCAAGTAGTAGACTCAGCTCGTCAAGGAAGACTGATGCTGTCATGGTTTATGTACACAATAGTTCATACAGATCTACATTTTTCATGTCTAAACCATTATAAGACAAAAGATACAACATACCAGGAACAAAAACATCATGAATAAGGCATAACACTGGATACAAAACAAGAAAGTCAATAATAACAGGCAAATCGCTCCAATGAATGGGAAAACTCTATTTTTGTACAACAATACACAAATGTCAAATCCATTTTTAACCCTGCAAAAGAACTACTTATGTTTTTTTTAGATAATGAGCTAATAAGTTATAAATCACGTTACCGTTAGCAACAAGTGCAAACTAACCGTGTGTATATTTCTCTTTGTTACACAAACTTTGGTAAATTACATTTCGACTTTTTTGAACAAATGGTCTGTCATTCTGTCATGAAATGTTAATAGAGCTCTATAAAAGCATTTTCTCTACATACATTTTCTGCTTCTCTTCAATACACTGAAATTGTATATATAGATTGATATCAAAACGCAAAAAGTATGTAGCACTTAACGCATTATCGCTAGAAATCTAATAGAAATTCCATGATTTTCTGGCAATGATACAATCACGTTTTTACTTTGGATTCTGGCTGCCTTTTTTGACCAATTATTGGCAAGCCATTTGCGCATTTGTTTTCACATATTGGCTTAAAACGTTATTTTTGGCATATTCCGTTGGGCTGTTGACGGATCATTGCTCTCTCTGTACTGGAAATAGTCCCCAATGTACATTATTAGTAACACTATACAATGCTCTACATCACTACTACATTTCAATATGACAATATGGATAGAGAAAGATTTATGTCAATGACTGGCTATGGGTGGCTGAGAAAGTTCTCCTATCTCTGTATGATATCTTCTGTTCCGACAATTCATCATTTCTATTCCGTCTACTTTTACTGATTCATATCTTATCGATTGATTTTGATTATTTTTTTCAATAATGAATCATAGTTAAACTATGATCAGTGCAATTGCCTTAAAACGAGACCCTGAAGTAGGTGTAGATTGCAAAAATGAACATTTGTCTTACAATGACACTTATAAATATTGCTAAATAGAAGAAGCATGTTAGAATTCAAGAATGTTATCAAAACTTTACCAGACTCAGGTGCTGACATTCAAATTAGAGATCATAATAGTGAGTCTACTTTAATGATAGCAGCATTTTAAACTGAAACTTAGCTTCTATTATAAGATGCTCATGGAAAAAGGTGGTGAAGGACATTAAAAATTATTACAGGCCTCAGTCCAGCTACACTCTATTAGTTGCCATCAGCACCAGTGTGTATCGTTGTTGGAGCCATGAGACCTTGAGAAATGCCTCAGTGAGACGCACTCTGCATTTTTCATGACCTGGGGTCACATAAATTTCTGTCTTCACAGAGAAGAATTCGGCAGTAATCTGTTTTCGGCAGGAGATGGTGCTACAAGTTTGTTGACCCAGGAAAGTGGCCTTCACAAAACTCTAGTTATACTGGAATTTGGAATTATGGCATTTTTAAAATCACTGATACATACTCCTGGTGAACATACAGGAAGGGTGTTTTTTTATCAACTGTAAATTAACATGCTGAGTAGTCACAGGACTACTCATATGTACATATTTTAATCAGCAATATTTTCAATTGCTTGACATTTAATAAAATTGTGAGTGGATTCAACACTTTGTTTTACTGAACTATTAGTGTGCAGCAAACTAATGTTGTATCCAAGGTAACATGGTCTACAGACCAGTCTGTATTCCCGACCAGTTTGAAGAATGAGAGCCGGAAGTTCACAGGGTTTTTTTTCACTTTGATTCACGATATAGAACTGGATGATACAGGGATACGACTAATAAATAAATAATCGAATATCCCATTACTTGGCTAAATGAAACCACTTTTAGCTAAACTATCATTTAGAAAGTGAGCTATTATTTTTCCATGCTTCTTCTGCAAGCTAAGATGAAGTAGCCGTGTTTTGCTGGTCTGGTGTCATTGTGCCCGCGCCCTGTAGCTTTAATCATGGTGGCCAGTGCGGCCTGCCTATATACATCACCCCACATCAAACAACTACCACATAATGGGACCATCGCTTATATAGGCCGAAGATAACAAAGTCCAGGAGCCTTTATGTGAGAAAGTCTACTATGGTTTATGGGGATTCTCCACTACCAACAAGTAGCAAAACAACAACATTGACTCCTGTATTTAGGTAGAAGCACTGACACTGGTTGAGAATTCCCATCAAAGCAACCACCATGGAGACCTATACTAAGTGGGGATCTCTTTGCATTTCGGTGTGTTTGACATACAGTAGTAGAGCCTCTCTATTAAGACAACCGGGTCGCTGGCCTTCAAGTCACAATAGAGATTGTCTTATTATGGAGGCTCATGATAATGAAGGATTGAGACTACAAAAAAGGTCTTATTATAGAGGTGGTCTCTTTATAAATGCTTGGGAGTACAAAAAATATCTTACTATAAAGGTGGAGAACTAATTAAAAAGTAACAAATAGGTGGTCACTTAAAAACACAATCCATGTAAAACATTTGTTCTCTGCTAGTGCAGCGAGAAAAATTGAATCCTGAATAATCCAGGCGTTCAGCCCTACATCAGCCTCGAGAGACGCCGTTTCCAAGGCCAAGTGACAAAACGGTCCCATGCGACATGGACATACGACAAAGGATGAGGTGATAAGGCCAAGTTGATGTGTCTTTAAGTGAGCGATAAATGGGGAGAATGCTGGCAGCTTTAACATGCGGGATTTACCTCCGGGGTTCGGCGCTCAACAAGTCACGGCAGGAAGGAAGTGAGGTTCTCACCGTCAATAGAGTGTCATTATACACACATAATAGACGCAGTCTCAATGGCCGGCGTTTCTTGGGGAAATTTATTGCACGCGTCAGAGGTATTCAAAGTGTATAACGACTTGCGATGAAGAAATATTCATATGCCTTCAAAGTATGTCACAATTAATGAGTAGTTACTGTGCATTTATCGTTTGAAAACAAAGCATGGAAAAATAAAAAAGAGAATTCACAAACCTGAGACAACGATAGACAAGACAGACAAGCATTTCTTTGGTATGGGAGTGATAAGAAGAAAATAATCTAAAAACTCTATTTTAAAACATCGCACTGAAATTGCACATATTTTATTACCCCATATCGCCGCTTCGCATATTTTTTGGTAATGATATGGAGAGGATCTAAAAAATATCTTGTCAAATGGACATGACACAAAGAGTAAAACCTCCAAATATGACCACCTCTCTACTGAGACAAACTCTATAAGCCCACTTTTTATGGTCCCAAAACCTTTATAAAGCTACCAAAATGACCCTCTGCATAGAGACCACCTGTCTATAGATATCACCTAACACTCGTTCCAAAGGTAGTTCTAAAAGAGGTTCCACAGTATTTTTTGACCCCATATCGGGCTGGCCCGCAGGTCGCAATCCCTCAAGCGCAGTTCTGTCTTGTTCGCCGTCCTCGGCATTTGTCACCATTAAAGGCCTGTCCATCTGTAAACGCCCTGCACGACGCCGACAACGTCGTGACAAATTGACGCGGTAAATTTAGCGACTGCTGTTGCTGTACAGTTTCAGATTTGTAACTGTCTGTCAGGGTTAAAAGAGGCAGATCCGCTGACTTAGTTTTTGTGGGCGGCGTCGTCCAGTCAAAAAGGAAGAGGAAGTAAGCAGAGTAGGAGGACATTGTGTGTTCACGGCAATCTCTTTTACACTGCCTATAAGCAGTCTTACAATATCTCTACATTATTTCTAAAACCTTGTTAATTGAATAATAAGCCCGAATACACGAGGATGCAAATTTATTTTGTATGAACAAAACCCTGTTACATGGAAAGAGATAAGGATCGATGCAACCATCTTATCCAAATGTCTTTATTGTGAGGAACAACACTGTAGAGTAAAACCATGAACATAATGTACCCAAGTTCATTCCAGGCATTGTTAAGACTCCAGCGATCAATTATCATCATGATTGGGGCTACTGTTTATCATGGCTTAAAGGTGGTACGAAAAAACTAGAAGTGCGCACCTGAACACCTCAACATGATTATTTTTTTGGTGGGTTGAGCATGAAAATCTGGAGTGCACTTACAGGGGAAGATTGGTACTAATTGAGTAATTGTAGGAGGGTTTGAGAGGATGGTGACTGACCCCCGACTGAAATCTTCAAAACATTTAGCCACCCTGGCCATCACTCATTGAAGTGGCTAGATTCCCTTATAGCAGCAGTAGCCATATAACCCACCAATATGGCTACTCACCCGCACCGGCTATTTCATATGCGTCATCGTCGAGGCAACCGACAGCCACCTCAGCTTTAATTCTGCCCTCAGTAGGCATCAGCATCAGCTTTAAATCGGCTGCTAATACGTGGCTGTTTTTCGCCACAGCGGTGGCGCGGTTGAGAGCCTCACCCTCGGCTGCCCAGCAGTAACTTGTTGAGCCCCCATAAGCAGCTGGCCGCTTTTAAGCCCAAGCCGACGGGGGAAATTAGCGGTGAGGTCTGGGGACTGGTCGGCTGCGTTTTGGCCATGTCATTCGGCCGCGAGAAGAAACATTGGCTTCTTCGATCGTATGCAAATGGCTTCTACCAAGGAGAATGGAGACGGCGGAGCTGTGGCTGCTTTAAGTGGAGGCGAGTAAAGACAATCCAATTTGCATTGATTGGTGGATCCCACATGTTGCCCCCCCAACCACCACGACACCTGGGAACTGTTGCTTTGCACATATCGTCTTTTCCCACCCACTGGGCTCTTCTTGTTGGAATTCATTAAATAGTGGACCTCAGAATGCATTTATATTGTTGTCACTTGCAGATGAAGCCATTTATTGTCTGCCATGGAGCCACAAGTTATACCGTTGGAACAAAGAAGGAAAAAAAAACGAATTCAGGCGAGATTTCTTGATTGCTGGTTTTCCTGTTGAGAGAAAAATGTACAGGACCACACTTGGGTGAGAATTAGCTGACTGTTTTGTAGGGTTTGGGGCAATCAACATGAGCACATTGTGACAGTATCGGGGGATTTTTACCATGCAACCCTCTCCGCCACAACCAGCTGTGGTAGTAGATTAGAAACAAACACACTTGATTTCAACCATCTATCTTCGGTGGGAAAGTGAGATGCTTAAGGTGTAACAGAAAGCCAGTATTCGAGTTTAGATTAAATGAACATCGCATCAGCTCTTAATCATGTCAATGGAAGAACAAATTTCGAGTTTGTAATTCATCTATGTATTATTCTTTCAAATCGGATTGATCCATTTTGATTACAGCTTAAGTTGTAACAAACAGTAAAATTTCAACATCTCCATGTGCCACTTATGTCTACCACACTACCCAGTAAGAGCGAGGTAGACACCAAAAACATGGATATCACCCCACAAGCAGCTAATAGAATCAACTGTAAACCAAACCCATGGTGCTGGCAGCATTGAGAGGCAGCAATGAATGAATATATTCCCTCCACCCAACACTGTTTGTAGCAATTTGGAGAAGGTAAGAATTGATGGGCAAAAAATTGTCCTCCCGACAAGCCAGACAAGTAGAAATGTGTAGCAGCTGTTAACAAGAAAAAGTCTCATTAATAGTTTGTTCTCTGCGATGTTTTCCCAATTGAGCCTTATTTGCATACTAAAAGCTGCATTTGCATTTAATTTGTTGAAGTCAACGGAAAAAGAAAATTCTTTATGTAAAGACTCAGCGACGACGGACGCTGGTAGCATTCCAATAGGCGACCCAGCCAAATTTAGCAGGTGACGTCTAATTCATCATGGCGCGACGAAACCGTCCAGTTAATAGATATTGCAACATACGTCATTTCATCATATGTTAGTGTGGAGCTTGCTAATCATTGAACTAAACCTGTAACTGTCACAAATACTAAACCAATTTGCATTTTTGTAAAATTAAGCTCAAACAAATGATATTGCACACTGAGAAAAAGGGTGGTTGAAGGTTGTGTGTTGTTCAAACTTATAACTACTTCAGTATAAATCATACCAGTAATTTATAAAGTCATGAGAGTACTGAAGATTATATAATATCAAACCTAAAACCCAATTCATACACAGAATAGAGACAAATGTATAGTCCATGTATAAAGTGGTACAAGGGTTTTAGACACGTGTGTTCATTAGTACAGCCGGGAGCATCACATATTCCGCGATTCATCATCACTGTGGCGACGGGGCAAAAACAACCACTTGTTAGTCCACGGCTGCGGCCATTTGTGATTGCCACGGTAACAAACGATCACTTCCTGTGTCTTAATAATGCACACTGCACAAGATGGAGGGAAATAGGGGAAAGGCTTTTTCTTCACACAAAATTAGCAGAATAAATCGTGTAGTGAATGATAACTAATACCCAGGAAGCTGGACATTCTGTCAACAGGAGATGGAAAGGAAAAACGGAGGATCCCAGGGTTCTGGTGTGAAAGTTACGTAACAAATTATGGAGAACATGATGGTGTAATATTTAAGTTTGCAACCGGGCAGAGGAGACTTTCTGTAAATTATAATGGTTTCAAATGAATACAAATTCATCAACTATAATTCCCATTCAATCTTAATTATAAAATATGACTGATAAATTTCCAGTTTATATAAAAATCATCATTGTCATTTATTAGTTGTTAAACATGGTTTACAAACTGCAAAAATTGATAAAAATCCGATATAAATGTTTGTCTTACATGTTTATGATGGCAAGATCTTGATAGTGCAATCCTGTGAGGGGAGATGCTATGATCTTACTCTCTTTCGCCCCAAATCATTGCACGCCGGAGGTACATAAAGTATCTTAATGTTAATATTAAAGACATGTGAGTCAATAACGTCTATCAAAAAGATCTGGCACTATTACTAATCTGGTATTTTTTGCGTTTAGAAAGAGCCGTTGTTCTTTCAGACGTACGAAAACATATACCATTAAAGATGATCTAAAGTTTCCAGCTGTAGTAACTGATTATAATAAATAGCATGTGCTTCTCAACCTCTACATTGAAAGAACTGATTGGATGATGGTACAATGATTTTAAAGCATAACAATCATTAATTGAGAGATGGCTCATTTATGAAAAAATGAAAGATTAATCTCAATTCTACCTACAAAATCAGCTTTTAGTGTGAAGTGTGTAGGGTTGACATATTATCATTTCATCAAATCTCAGAAATATAAGGGATAAAATTCGTGCCATTTCTCAAAAATCAATTATTTGCAACAAGTAACACTATTTATACAGTATATAGCGTAAAAAGCTGCTAATCTGTGGTTGTGTTACTATCTTCACGTAAAAATTTCTTGGCAGGTCTCTTAAATATTAACGCAAGGCTTTTCGCTATCATTTTGTCCCTCCTTTGTCTCTGCGTGGAGAGTTCCCCTGCGAAATGTCAACAAGGCCCGACCTCCCATAAAGGCTGCTCTGCTGCTAATGCATGCAATAACTTATAAACTGTGGAGTGTTAGAAGAGCATCAAAATGCTATAAGGATATCAAGCGTTGAGCAAATATCACCCTGCTAAATGGGAGTGAGTAGTTTTCAAATCAGTAGAAAGCATCTCTTTTTGACCGAAGCATGACCATATAGCAAGGTTTGCATTTGTCAAACTGGCCCTATGGAAAACACCAAACAGGTGAGGTTGAATGAAATCCAACTGCTTCAGACAAGATCCTCATTAGCAACGCTTAGCCTCCTGTGTTAATTATATATTTTGAGACTTCTGCGAAAATCCAACTAAAAAGCTCATTAGAAGCACGCAGAAGCCGTTTAAAACACAACAATAGCCAATGCGGCTGTCAATTGCGCAAATCGAGGTTCCGTGTCAACATGAGAAGCCCATTGTGTCGGTTTCTCACATCGGGCCACTTTGTGGTGGTCGCGTCTTCCTCCAGCAGCATCAGCCAAACATGGGCTTACAGGGTAAGTAATTCCGCCGCGGCCCCACCACTGTTTTCCCAGCAGGCCTTAATCTTGGTGTGGTATTTTTGTCGTCTTGTTTCTGCGATGCCTGGAGATTGGAGAATACAGTTGCATGGAGTAGGT
This sequence comes from Streblospio benedicti, assembly GCA_019095985.1. Lineage (NCBI taxonomy): Eukaryota > Metazoa > Annelida > Polychaeta > Spionida > Spionidae > Streblospio > Streblospio benedicti. The sequence continues at coordinate 31,828,614 of CM032667.1, forward strand.
CATCCTTATCCATTTTGAGGTTATTATTCAAGTCACAAGTTATTTTATTGAAAAGATGAATATTAACAAGTGAATTGGTAATGGGTAAACTGTGCTGCAAGATTTCTCAAAACAAACAAAATGAAGCTGTGGCCCTACCCTGCAAGACCATAACCATGTATCACCGCTTTACAACCAGCCATATACTGTAGAACATCTCTATTAAGACCACCACAAGGACAGCCAGCAAATGGTTGCAATAGTGAGGTGGTCTCCTTCTGTAGGTTCATCTTGGTTTCTTAAAAAAGGATTGGGGACCGTGAATAATTGTCTTACTTTTGAGATTGTGTCTTAGCAGAGGTTCATCTTGATGAAGGATTGGGGACCAAGAGTAATCGTCTTATTATAGAGGTGGTATCATTATAAAGGTGGTCACAGTAGTAGGTTGTACTGTGATTCCAAAGTGGAGCAGGAGTGAGATTTTTCAAACTGACTGACGTGTGAGGCCTTTCACACAGCGGCTGTGTGTTGCTACGGCAACCAGATTTATAGTTCCCCTCCCAGATTTCCAAATTCTACTCAGGAGGCTCGGAAACGTATGTTCAGAATAAAGGTTGAAACGACGTTCCCATCATATATCACTGACTTGTCGTCGTCGCTTGTGCAGGAAAAGAACTTATTTAAAAAAAAAGCTCTATCTCGTAATATACAACCAACTTCACATGAGTAACAAAAATGATATTTTCATCTCGGATCTAGAAAATTACTGGTAATTTTAGTAAATGTTCTCCCACTTGATATTTTTTCTGAACTTCTACATGATATCATTTTGTAGACAGATAAATTTGAGTCAATAAATGATTTTTAATGGATACAAACTGAAACCGAAAAAAAGTAGCTGTTGGAGATATTATTTTGATAAAAGACTATTCCCGGCTGGCTATCTATGAGTATATTGGAATGTGGTTCTTTCTATGTAAAACTGAAAATAAGCTGCACTAACATTGAATTTACGATTTCATGCTTCCTAAAGTACGGTTTTATAGCATCACCATGGAACATACAGTAGAACTTCTCAATTAAGACCACCCAAAGGATTAGCCCAAGTGGTCGCAATAGAGAGGTTGTCTTTTTATGGAAGTTTATGGTTGTCTTTTTATGAATATTTGGGAGTGTAAAAAGTGGTCATGTTATAGAGGTGGTCTCATTATAGAGGCGGTCTCTATATGAAGGTTCATGGGGGTCTCTTTATGAAGTCTTGAGACCTCCAAATTGTTCTTATTACAGAGGTGATCTCAATAGGGAGGTGGTCTTAATTGGAGGCCACACTGTATCACGAAGCGCTCCAGTTCTTATGTGCACATCAAAGTCAGTGATCTTCAAGGTGGGCAGCTACAGTCTATAAAATCTTCAGACTTACAGCGGCTGTAAAAAGTCGCTATGTAAAGGTATTAGGCTGGATCATATGACATCTAAAACACAAATGATAGGCCATTGGCAGGATATTATAGGCTATATAATATCCATGCAACAGTGTCTGCTATATGCTAGTCTCGCTCAACTGCATACATATACTTTGCATCCTGCATCTAGTATGAAAAGCAAGGCATGATTAAGGCTACTGCATTGAGTGCAGATGTAAAGCGGCTGCGTACATCAGAACATGGCACCTTCGTGCTGCTGCCTGTTGCCGGATTAACAATGGTTTTACCTCTGCCTTATGGCATTATCAAGGTTAAGCTTCGCAGTAAGACAGGGTAATGGCCTGTGATGCCTCGTTTGTTGAACACAAAGACGCAAAAAAATGCAAAAACAGGATGATGATGATAGTGGAGACTAACTGCATAAAGCGCTGCCGCCACACTGATACAGCCATTTACAACATGTAGAGCACGGATAATGTCCCGTAATAGGCTGAACACGTTACAGAGGGAACTCCAAATACGACTATCTCTATAAACAGACCACCTCTATAATAGGAGCATTTCCCATGCCGCCAAGCCTTCATCAACAGACACCGTGAGCCTCCATAAACAGACCACCTCTCTATTGAAACCAAATGAAGTAGTCTAAATAGACAGATTCTACTGTACTGCTAATCCAGCGCCTAATTTGGTGTCTCCATAAGCCAGATGTTGTCACGATTTGCCGCATACTGATGTGCTTCATACGCTCCCGTTCACCTCGCTCACTATATCATCGACAACCCGCGGCTAAAAATCACATTTGTCAGTGTACAAGGTGCATTAATTTCAGCCTGATAGCACCAATTTGTCCTTTTTCCCCCACCAGACATGCTGCGGTGGTCTATTTCCAAAGCTCTTCACTGTCTATAAAAATGCGGCCGACAACAATGATCGAAATCCACGTTTGCGTTTGCTGCGAATCCTCCTCCATGCCATAACTCACGATACAAGACATATCCATAACCTTGCCCTTGACTGCAGGATTCTGTTTTGTTCTGGCCTACTATAATTCACTGCTACACGGAATGCTTTTAATCTCCAGTCAGCATGAGGAAGAACAAGAAGAAATATGGCTACGGCCGGCAGAGTGATGTGGCATTTGATAGTGTTGATGCAATTAATCGAGTGGATTGTGTTTGAGTCACGGTTCACTGCCTGTTCCTCCTCGTTCCCGTATGGTCACAGTCGGCTGATTCGGGGGTAATTTACTCATTATATCCATGTCATGGGAGACAGTACACAAGCTGCTGGTGCATTCGTTGGCAGACATTGGGGGTCACATGCTAATTAAAGAGGCACTCAGAGGAACTGTAGGGATCAGGCAACACATTGGATATGTGTGAAAACTGAGAGCTGATTCTATATCAACAGCTCATGTCGACAGACTGTCATTTATCACACATTGATGTGTATATTCAGTAGTTATCAAGCTCAATAACACTGCCTGAAAACCCTAAACTTTGTATCAGGCATGTTAGAACTGACCTTATACAAATCCATACCAGGCATGTTCTCAATGTTCCAGCTATTAGGCACGTTGTAAGACAACATACTCTTAAGAACTTATATTGATTTGAGATGCTGTTGGCACATCAAAACGAAAGAAGGTTTATATAACTAAACTGCTTCATATAAACAGGATATTAGTGTACGTTTAGTTACACATTAACAAGGTTTTAATATTTTATTAGTTGTCTGAAAACGACTTCAGCTGTTCATAATTCACATCAGATTAGATTGGAGTTTCAGAATTTCAATTTACATGCTAACAATAAATAATGTGGTTTTGCAATAAGCACATTAAATTGCCTGCAAATCTAAAATGTAATACTTTAACCTTTAAAATGAGAAATCAGTCAATTTGCTTCAGTCAGGTCAAATTTCCCCATAATATGTTCATCTCTCATGTGAGAAGATATCGTTTTTTAAGGACCAGTTTTCATCAACAAATTTAAAAAAACAACAACTGGGTGTAGTTCAGCGATGGTGTCTTTTATGGCAAGTCATAGATATATTTTCTTGGTTACATATATGTATTCATAATTATGTATTCATAATGTGATGCTATACAAAATAGAATGAACATAAGTGTTATTGTAAATTGTCATGCCTCCCATCTACTACATCATGTTCACACACAAAGACAAAATGATATGAAATGATCCTATGATTTCTGTATAATGCCAAGGATTTCTGCACTGATAGTCGGCAATATATTTTCCGGCACGACCTCGACATTTTTGACCCTGTGTTTTTCTATCTGGAACATCAAGTAAAATATTCATCATGAACAAATGCCGCTTCACTCACGAATCAGCTTATCCTTATGAATCACCCACATGGAACAGATACAAATCCCACAGAACATTATCTACATTGAAAGAATGAAATAAGGTCGAAACGACCTCCTGGCAAATCGACATCTTGAAACAATAACTCCTGTCCTATATATATTTAAGCATCCGAGTTGTTTTTTTCACCTTCTTGTATGATGAATCCAGATGCTAAGAAATCATTACTTTATGATATTTCAACAAAACTTTGCTTTTTTTTTACCTATGAAAACACTACCATACCAAGACCTTGCCATAAATACAATAATTCAAATCATCAAATACAAAACAAATACATACATGTAGCCTTTTAATCACGTCAATCAATTTCACATTAACATAGTCATGGCACCACCATTAAGGAAGAGATGAAAAAAGCACAGTAGTAGGGCCTTTGTATGTTAGGCCTCCATCAAGCCCCTGTCTGCTGGAAGACCTGCGAGGGCAGTGGGGGCAGCCTGGCCTCAGGCCATGGCTCTCAGGCTGCAGCGGGGTGCTTCGACCCAGTCCCTGGGCCCTGGGCAGGAACATCTCAAGAGAGCTCAGCCCTCGACTCAGTGCCAATGGATGGTGATAGGTTCCCCTCATTCAATGTTGCTATAACATTTTCATAATTCGACCACCTACGCATGCTTATAGTAGGTCAGTTTTTATTTCTTTTAAAAATGCATTAATGAAATTTTGGGATTAAAAAAGCTGTACATCATATTTATTGAGTGAAGCTTGAAAAGTATTTAAAGAGTTTCATACTATATCAGAGGTTCTTTATTTTTTGAATAGAAAATATGCTCATCCTAAATATATTGATTTTCAACAGATTGCAATTTGGACATGTTAATTAAATTGTGGCACTAAAGTGCTTCCTATCACATTCAAGTATATGATGTAAACATTGGATAATGTTTCAATGAGAATTCTTTCTGCTCAACACAGATATATCCCCACTGATATAATACTCGCGAATTCTATCATGAAATCAACACTTCGTAAATAGTAGTGATGGATTTTTACTTTGGACTTTCTAACAGCAAAACGTGATAAAAGCACTCAAAGCAATTACTGCTAGCAACATAATAGGAATAAATGGCAAACTTTTCGATTACATAAATTTCGATTATCATACATATCTGACATCCAATAAAAATAACAACTATG